>OX422207.1:330350867-330983367 GCA_949130495.1 Sambucus nigra | reverse complement strand
ATCCACATATACACAACATGAGTATTGTCATGTTATTGAATTATGAACGTAAAAAAATTAATCATCACACTTTGCATTTTTTCCATCCCCTTCTTCTTCTTCTTCTTCTTCTTCTTATTATTATTATTATTATATGGACCACTCTTACAAAAACCCATCGGTAGAGTTTTTATTGCTTATGTAAAATTTTAGTCACATAAGCATGCTTTAAAGCAAGAATCGGAATTAGGGATGGCAATTTAACTCGCCTCATCGACCCTAATGGGACGGGTTAAAAACCCGTTTAAAATAAATGGGGTGGGTATGTTCTTTTTTAAAAACCCGTTTATTAAATAGAGCATGTTTGGGTTTACTATATATAAGCATAACCCGCCCCGCCCTGCCCCATTTATTTTTTATAATTACTATATATATATATATATATATATAATAAAGGAGGAGGGACTTTTTGTCCTCCCCAACTGATGGCTAGGATTAAATCTAAGGAATTTGGTCTTTATCAACTAAGGGTTGAGATTAAATCAGATGAATTGGTATCTAAGGGTCCAAAATAATCTATGTGGTGAGATCGAAAATTGATAACAAATAATGAGAATATCAGACCTCGAGCCATGTGCTATTTTACTAACTCTTCCTCAGACCTCGAGCCGTGTGCTCTGTAAACCCATCTCCCACTCTATCGCTCACAACAATTCATCAATGCTAATTTCTCACTCTACCCCAGTACGGTTCATTCTGTCATTGAACCAACCCCTTTTCATTGAAGCTTTATTTCAAACCCATGACTGCAAGTTTGCCCCTCTGTCTCTCTACCGAAGCTTGATACATTTATCCTCTTCAAACCCAGGCATAAACTCATTAGTTTTTTTTACCTTTTTTCTATGACAAACCCTCCCCAAACCCGATTTGTTGGTCAATATTGAAAGGGAAAATGATAATATATTAAGGCATCTTTTCAATGAATTGGAAGTTTAACTCAATAGGGTGGGTCATGCTTTTGCTTCAAATTAAGAAAGATAATAGCACCTTTTTCTTAAGCGGGGTAACATTGTTGGAGTCTGTGTGTAGTTTGTGTTCAATATGCTTTTTTCATGTTAACAATTAAAAAGTTGATGTAGGATGTCAGTATATGGTGATAATTTTGGTATTGGTGTCCTCCCATTGTTGACCGTATTTTTCATTGCAAGATCCCAAAAAATAAATAAAAAAATAAATTAGAATAAAAAACAAAAATATAAAATAAAAATTGAACGAAAGTGTATAACTACATTACACTAAACAAAAATTAAATTATTTTCAAACAAAATTTAAGTTAAAGAAAAAATGAAAAATGATAAGTAAAAATGAAATCAAGGAAACTGCATAGGTTCAAAGCAACTCTTAACCAAAAAATCTTGAAAGAAAGAGGTAGAGAGATAAGAGATAAGGGTTCAATCTGAACAAAAAACAAAATGTTTCACAAAAAATAATATTTAACAACAATAAAACCATTTAACTCACAATAAAAGAGAGAGAGAACTCTGAGCTAAAATTAATTTTTAGAACCCAAAACCTGAAATCCCTGATTGTGTTACATGTCTGTTATCGTTACATATAATATGCACCTTGGGCGTAAAGCCTCCGTAGCAGTCCCCGACGTTAAGCCTCCATGTAATCTCTCTCTGATCGAAAAGACCTGGGATACCACACAACCTAGAGTCTCCGCAGCAGTCCTCGGCACTGCTGCTTGGGGCCCGACTGAACCCCCAAAATGTTACCAGCTGGGGGGCTCTTAAGTACCTTCACGTTGTTGTTACTGTTTAAATCGGGTCTCACCACACAGTTGTTGGAGACACTCCCGACGATGGTTCCAATGACACTCCCGACGATGGTTATTCCCTGCCTTCACCTCTGTTTTAGTCTCACCACGCATTTGGTGGTGACACTCCCAACGACGGTTATTCCCAGCCTTCACCTCTGTTTTCATGAGATAAAAAAACATAAATTAGAAAAGAAAAAAGGTAAAAAAAACTAATGAGTTTATGCCTGGGTTTGAAGAGGATAAATGTATCAAGCTTCGGTAGAAAGACAGAGGGGCAAACTTGCAGTCATGGGTTTGAAATAAAGCTTCAATGAAAAGGGGTTGGTTCAATGACAGAATGAACCGTACTGGGGTAGAGTGAGAAATTAGCATTGATGAATTGTTATGAGTGATAGAGTGGGAGATGGGTTTACAGAGCACACGGCTCGAGGTCTGAGGAAGAGTTAGTAAAATAGCACATGGCTCGACGTCTGATATTCTCATTATTTGTTATCAATTTTCGATCTCACCACATAGATTATTTTGGACCCTTAGATACCAATTCATCTGATTTAATCTCAACCCTTAGTTGATAAAGACCAAATTCCTTAGATTTAATCCTAGCCATCAGTTAGGGAGGACAAAAAGTCCCTCCTCCTTTATTATATAGATATATGTATAAAGTCAGTAAGATAACATATTTTTTTTTAACATTATGCCTATACTAAGTTGCTTTCCATATTGCATATCTTATATGATAAATAAAAGATAGTTTATCTTTCGATAAAAAAATATGTAAAAATATTTTGTAATTTAAGAATATTAAATTTAGTTTAATGTTCTCTTCCTATAGGTTAGGATTTAAAATCTTTTTTATATTTTTGCACAGTTTTTAGAATTATTGCAAGCGATGGCTTATGTGAGTTGCCTTATTATGTGTTTGTATAACACATTTTAAGGCACATGAATTAACATGACAACACTATACATGATGACATAATGGCCAAAACTGAGTTCTTTGTATGTTTATGGTATCTTACGTTGAGCACAACTCGCACTCGCCCCTATTGTGTTACTGTGATATTAAAGTCGTATATCTAAGGGACATAAAATTTTGTTTTTAATGTGTAATATATGAGTACATTATTATTTTTTATTAAGTCAATGTTGTAGTAAATTAAAATAGTGATATTACGATTTTCATTGCTGATTATGTTAATTTGGACGATTGGACATTGATTTGCATATGTTTTGAATAAACGAGTCTTCATTTATTTAGTCATTTAATTAATAAATGGATAAATAAATAATTGTTGCAATATTTTACATGTTAGAAATGAAACACAGTGTGTATTAATGTTGTCGAAGATCTGTGGAACTTTTAATGAGAATTATTTTAAGAGAGGATAATAATAAATGTTTGTCTACCTCATTATCGATTTTGACAAAATTTATTCATAAAAGGTCTCCACATTTCATAAAGGAGAATTTGTCTGAAAAATTATACACATAGTGGAGGCATGAATACGTGTATAATTTCTTAACAAGATGGATCCACAATTAACTAGATAATACTTTGAATAATGCAAAGTCTTTGAAAAAATCAAATAATTATGAAAATTCATTAAAAAGAATTATAAACGGAAGATGTCGTAATAAGTTAATTCATTATCAGTGTAGATTACTAAACTTGAAATTAATAAACTCAAGCTCTATGAGTGGATTACATTTATATTGGGGTTGTCTCTATAATTTTCAAATATACATTATCAAAGGTAACTAATAAGTGTGGTGCAATTACAAATATAGTCAATATCTTCAATGACTGGAGATTCAGAACTGGAAGGTTTAATGGCTACTTTAAATAAAGATATTGAAATTTAATCATAACTTCGTGAAGGGAGCAGTTTAATGACTGCTATAAAGTTGGAAATTTAATGAAATACTCAAGTCGGTAATATTTTCAATATGTATACATAATCATAGAATTAGGTTCAAAATGAACCGAGAAAAATATAATGTGAGTGACAAACTGGAGCTTAAACCAAAGAATTTTCATAAGTGCATTTGTAGGCATGCAAAACAATAAGAAATGTAATATTAAATGTCAAACTGACTAGGGTAGAGAAAAATATTAAAGTTTCTCGAATAATTTTTATTTAAAATGAAAAGAATAATTCAGTTTCTAAAGGATCATGTATATTAGTTTAAGTAAACATTAATGTACCAACACGTGATTTTATGTTCCAAAGTCATTTCACTCTAAAGGGAAAATAAATCCTTTGGAGGTTGAGAATAATTGTAGATAATAAAATTCATTTTCAATATAATTTCAAATTTATGTGTGAAATTGTGGGGGAAGAATTTCTTTCTGTAAGTTATATTCTCAATGCATCAACCCACAA
Source organism: Sambucus nigra (assembly GCA_949130495.1). Classification (NCBI taxonomy): domain Eukaryota; kingdom Viridiplantae; phylum Streptophyta; class Magnoliopsida; order Dipsacales; family Adoxaceae; genus Sambucus; species Sambucus nigra. Next base: position 330,979,182 of record OX422207.1, on the reverse strand, counting down.
CAAGTCATTATTAGAAATGGTCAAATTCAAGAACTATCATATAAATTATTATAATTTATCAAGAACCATTATATAAATTCTTGAGAAGTGAATAAAATCGATTCATTAATTACTTTGATTGTATTTAAAGATTGAAAATGATTAAGTGCGTACAGTAATCTTCGAAAGAAAGATAATGAATCAAAGACTCTAAAGTGTTAAGAAATCATTCGGTATCTTCGTATGGTTACCAAGATAAAAGTGACAAATGACATAAACATTGCCAAAATAATAAATATCACTTAAATAATATATATTGTTATAGAGGCTCGTAGTTTCAAGTATATATGTTAGAACAATTGGAGCTGTTAATGTTTAGACATTAAATTATTAAAATGTTTATACTAAATTAATAATGGAATGTGAATTTATTTCCTGAAAAAGCAAGGTACCCTTGACATCTTTAAAGAGGATATTCCGAGCTAACAATTTTAATTCTGATTTTTGCAATCGACAATTATTGTTCAAAATTGTATAAATTAATATGAAAAGTTACAACTTTTTAATCATGACATAATACCATAAAGAAATTGCTCTCTTTTTAGTTATAACATTATGCCTAATGATAAAATTGTGGATCACCTAATGAAGGGGCAATGAAAGTTCATCATGGGGAATGAGATAAGCTTATGAAAATAATCAAGATCATAAGAAACAGTTTCAACAAGACAACATAATTATGTGTGACTAGCATTGAGAAGACAACTCTTTGTTCTTTCCATTCCTAGGATGTTTCAGTTCATAATCTATTGCGTGTAACAAGATAAACTTTGTTTTTAATGATTTATATGTCTTGAATGTAATGGCCAAGTGGGGAATTAGTAGGATACTCTTAATCTAAACCATCAATTTAAGTGAGAAGGGGTCACTTTTATGAGAATGACGAAAGGCTAAATTTCTTAACACACTCATGAAATTATGAGGTGTCTAAGGCCAAAACGGACACAAAATGAGAACCAAGAATATTTTGAGAAGGACTATGTGAATTATATTGTCTCAATTTACACAAAAAGATTAAACAATTCAAGACATCTCATTCATTAATTAACTAGTAAACGATGTAGTCTTTCACTAGGAAAGATTTAAGGCCAAAAGCTATCGTTACCGATATATTTATTTTCCATTAATACTTTCTGTAAATTTGTCTTCTTAATCATTTGATTCTTTAACCAAATATCATCCATGTGGGGATCATTGGAAACATTATGTTTTTACACAAATTAATATTTTGATCGAATTAATTTTTGTTCAATTTTGAGTCATAATAAAAGTGGGATCTACACATCAAACGTAGTTGAACCAAGTATGTACTCACTCATTGTAGCAAGACGAGTCACATAGCATATTCATTTGTAAAAAACGAACAAATGATGAATGAAATTTTTTATCATGAGACACGTCATTATAGAATATAGTATTGTCTATAAATACAAGGCTTGTCTTCATTTTAAAACGAGAGAAAAAAGTAATGTTTTCAATGATTTCCCATCTTAATCGAGTCGGTCAAGTGTCAAACATGAAATTTAATTATTTTTTATGCGTGTTGAAGATCATTTTATTTTGAGAGATAGACACCCATTAATCTCAGCGGTAAGCACCATTAGCGGGGGTGAAATATGTTTTAAAGAGAGAGCATACAATGTTTGACTTGATATACTCCATCTTCCTCATTTGTAAGTTTTTATTGGTCAATTTTTTAAGTGTAAATTGCAGCTAGCCACTCAAATATCTCGGGTTTATGGGTCACCCCCTCAACAAAATACCTGACATACTCACCCCCTTAACTATTAATTTGTTACAATTAAACACAGAAATCGAATTCCCTCTATTTTTTTTATGTAAATTGACAAAAATACCTACCAGCATAATTTAAAATTTGAAAATTAATTTTTTTTAAGAAAGGAACTCAACAAAATTCAAACCACTCTCCTCAAAATTAAAAAAAAAACATCATATCTTTTTCTCTCCTCATAAAATCCCCCCTCCTCCATCAACACATCCCCACCTCCTCAACATCACATATGTGCTACCATCGTTACACCAACAAAAAGACAAATGAACCAAAAAACACCAGAATAAAACCCACTAGAACAAACCGACCTTCCATAATACAAATGGACCACCATCTGACCACCCCCAACCTCCCATAACCCACCCGTAGATTTGTTGGGGTCAAAATATAAATTACAACACTTAGGGGTTTAAACCAACATCGTTTGTCATTAAAAATACTCCACTGCTGTTGACGCCCTCAAATTCGACAAGACTTAGATTGAAACCCAACTCCAATCAACCATTGGTTTGTGTTTATGTTTTGGTTTGTGTGTGTTGTGGTGGCTTTTCCACAGGAGAAACGGGTGTATTGTGATGGTTTGCCACAGGGTGGTGGGAAGGAGAGAGAGAGAGAGATAGGGAGAAAGAGAGAGATATTGGGTTTTTTAGTTTTACCCGAGGGTGGTGGTGGAAGGAGGAGGGGGAAAGGGGGGGGGGTGGATTTTTTGTTTGCATGTGCCCTTAGGGTACATGTTTTTTATGTCAAAATAGTAAGTATTAAAGCTCCACATGAGTATCTGTTCTCTATTAAATGTATGTTAGAATTCAGTCTCTGTTATTTTTGGGCACTTAATGTGTGTCCTTAGGTCACATGTTATCATGACCCTTTTTATTTTTGTTTTGGGGTTTGGATTGCGATTTTTTAATTGTTTATTTTATATTTTGAATTGGGTGAGTAGTATTTTAGTCAATTTGTATTCAAAATATGTGGAACCTGATTTTGGTAGTTATGTATAACGAGTTGATAATTACGAGGGTGAATTTGTTGGATATTTTAATCGAAGGAGATGACTCGTAAACTTGAGATAGTTGAAGGAAACTAGGTGTAATTTATCATTTTTTTGCCACAAAATGATATAATTTAATTTTTTAATTTTGAATAATAACCTATTTATAAAAAATTCTATGAGTTACAGTTGCAGTTCTAATGTTGCCAATACTTTTACAAAAAATTTAGTTGATAAACAATGTCGGAATAATAACCTATTTATAAAAAAATCTATGAGTTACAGTTGCAGTTCTAATGTTGCCAATACTTTTATTCCGACATTGTTTATCAACTAAATTTTTTGTTTGGCCATATCTCGAGTTTTGTTATCACTAGCATGGTGAATTTTCTCTGAGTGATATGATTAACTCTCGATTTTTTGTTTCGAGCGCGAGCTTTGCACTCTAATCCTTATATTCCCATGGAACTGATTTTTCCGTCACCAGAATACCTCAAATAAGCAATGTGTGTGATAAAAGACCTCTAAACCAAATGGCCCACTGTCCTCACTAAGGTTGAACATAAAATATCTTTCAAGTCTGACTTGAACCCCATTACTTACTATTCTATTTTTCCTTTACAAAAATTTTCGACAATGGAGTGAAATACAAATCTTTAGAGAAAAATTATGAGTTTCAATAAGGAAGGAAGCTTAAGTGTAGAGATGGTTTTAGATGATGGAAATTATGAGCACTAGACTCAAACATTTATTCATGGTAAGAGAAACCTTTTGTGGTTATGGTAAGGTGGGAATAACTTTTTTTTCTCGAGAATATAGAACTTGTCATTTGGTTAATGTGTGGTGCCTCTAGGGGTGGTAAACGGATGAATACGAAGAGGATACCATGTTTTCCATATCCGTATCCGCTATTTGAATGCACTATCTATATCCATCCGGATAGTTTAAAGAACTATCCATATCTGTATCCTAGCGGATACCTTAGATTCGGATAATATATGTACCCATTTACATTGCTTATCCCTTGCTACTAAGTATTAACTAAAATTCATATTCAATAAAAATTAGACGATCAAAGTTCAAGGGAATTTTGCTAAAACTAAAAAATAATATAAACTCTTAATCTTAAGGGAATGTTTGAAATCAAGTAATAACCTTGAATCTTTATATCCATGAATAACGAGTTCTCTTTTGCTTTTATAATATCGAATAGTCCATCACTCCTTAAAACGTGTTTTCTCTAGATTAAAAATGCAAGATAATTAAATAAATAATGTTATTTAAGTAAATAACATTTATTTTTAGGGGTTGAATAATTGGATAAGTAAACAACACTTATCTCTTTTATTATGTATGGATGATCAATTTTTTTTTTGTTTCTTAAACCATCACTGTAACGAAATTTTGAAATAAAATTGTTGGACATTAACATACGAAAGTGGAGACACTTTTATAGTAAAGTAAATAAATAACAATCTAAAAGTCAAGTCACCAAACTTAAATAAGTCACTGAATTACAAGAAAAGGGGTGCCAGTGTCACAATATAAAGTCTCATCACTGAATTACAAAAAATGACTAATAATAATAATAATAATAATAATAATAATAATAATAATAATAATAATAATAATAATAAAGATTGCAATTGTCACCACGCCAGCCCACCATCAAAATCCACATCTTTATCTTTTCTCTATTCAGTGTCCATTGTAACCATTACATTTTTTGAAAAAAATAAATAATGTTAATTGTAATGACAAATAAATAATGATTAATAAAAAAATGACAAATAAATAATAATTTTGTAAATTTGTAATGACAAATGAATAAGTGATTAATTGACTTACTTTGTATCTCATTAACTGATGGCAACGAGTCTTTCACACATATAAGAGTAATAGTTTCTCACATTATTTATTCACATGTGATTAATTGACTTACTTAGTTTCTCGTTAATTTGGCACACATCATTAAAGTAACAGTTTTCTGTTGGGTATTTTGTTCCAGAAAAATGATTTGTCATGTCATAAAATATTTTCAAACATTCACAAATTATTTTACCACGCTCCCAATCTTGTTCACTTGGAAGACACGGATATTCCTTATCCAATTCCGCTAAAAGCTCAAATGCCGCTCTCACTTCTATAGCAATCTCAAGCACTAGATAAGTAGCATTCCATCTAGTTTAACATTCTAATTCTACATTCTTTTTTTAATTCAATTGAGTTTATCATAATGCTACATTCCATGTGTGACCTCTTGGAAGTGACGAACCAATATACTTGACACCACTTCTAATTCTTTTAATGAAAGGATCAATTACTTTCAACCCCTTCTTCATAATTATATTAATTATATGTGCGGTGCATCGAGTGTGAAATATGTCATAATTTTTAGAAGAGCTTTCTTACCATTCAACCACAATTTGGTAGATCAACCATTGGCTTATTATAGATAGCAATATCAACCACAGTGGTCATTATCTTCTTATAAATGTTCCACTCTAAGATTCTAGCCTTCACCCACTCGGCCACATTCTCTGCATCATGTAGGCACTAGTTCTAATAAAAGGCTATTATCGTTTTATATAAACTCCATTCATCATCAGTGTAGTGACATATTAAACAAAAATAACCAATGCCTCGATGATTAGGAGTCCATATGTTAGTGGTGAGGCTAACTCTTGAAGAAAGATTTTTAAGAGCTTTGTAAAGTGTTTCTTTATTGACTTTGAAACATTTTTTCAAATCATTTTTCACCCTGGATCTTGAAAGAAATTTGTATATGGGGCAACAATAAGAAGGCCAATACCTAAAATACTAGTGCTCAACCATAGGAAATGGATAATCGTGTTGTGCAACCATTTGAGAAAATAACATTCTCTCCATCTCGGGGTCAAACCTATGATTGCCAAACTTCGAAATTGCCTCAGTGGGTGACTTAACGGTGCCAAGAATTTATTATCAAATGTCACCACCACCCCTTGGCCTTGTTTTACATGATTTCCAGTGATTATTTAGGTGAGATGTCTCCTTCGAACTTCCATCATCGAACTGTCTCTTACAATAAATACAATTGGCCATAACGAAATTATCCGAATGCAGCTCACGAGTAAAATGATTCCATGCTTTAGATGTGCATTTCTTGTTTGAATTTTTTTCCTCTTGAGAATCATCACTAGCATTAGGTGGAGCGGGAAAAGACGCATTTGTGGAAATATTTGTCTGACTTGCTTCTTCTGATATTGTCCTACAAATTTTGAAAAGTACACAAACATAAGAACAAACATAAGAAAACAAAAGTATAATGGCTCTCTTTCAGCATATAGGATTAAACATAAGAACAACATAACAAAAATGATGTTTTGAACAAAATATAAAATGAATGGCTCTCTATGTTTTGGATATAGCAAGCATAAGAATAAAATCTTATCTAAAACAGAATATAAGCATTAAAAGGATCTTGAACAGCATAAACAAACCAACAGTTTAAAGGGCCCAACATTGTTTTGAACAACAGAAACAATCCAACAACATAAATAAACCAATATCATTAAAAAAAAGGATCTTGAGCAACATAAATGATCTTACACGAAAAAATGAACAAGCTTCATAAAAATGAACCAACGGCATAAACGAACAAGCAGGATATTTTGAACCAAATAAAAGGATCAGTGTTAATAGAAAAATATATCTTACACAGAAAAATGGAAAGCAGAGCAACGATCGAGGAGCGAAGCAAGGATCAGATCGAGGAGCGGAGCCGGAGCAAGGATCTTACGCTCAAATCAACTTAAGATTTTTTTAGATGAAATGAGATAGGAGAGAGAGAGAGTTGTTAAGGAAATAAATGAAAATGAGGGGAGGGTACGCTCAAATTATTATTATATATAATAATAATATATAGCATTTTTATTTATAATAATGTAATATAAAAATGTTAATAACATTTTTATCATTTTCTTTCTTTTTTGGATTCCTTCCGTATTTTTTAATGTTGATAAAAATACATAAATTAATACTATTCTTTCAAATGAGTAAAAAATGATAAAAATGTTATTAACATTTTTATATTACATTATTATAAATAAAAATGCTATATATTATTATTATTATTATTATATATAATTAATTTTAATAATAAATTCTTATTTAATATAATACGGATATCCGAAAAAATGGATATCCGTAAATATGGATACTCGACCTGAAATACAAATTATCCATGTCGAAAACATATAATATTCGTATCTGTATCCGTTTTTCCAGATATTTTAACACTATTCATATTCGTATCCATATCCATTTTTTCAAAATAAATATCCGTTAAATTTGGACTCGGATACCAGACGGAATCGGATGTTTGAATATCCGTTTACACCCATAGTTGCCCCCAAACAAAATGTACCTTTTTCAAATGTGGTATTGGAAAGAAGTTTCTTGAGTGCAATAACTAATTTCGCGGGTCCTGAACCCATCCGCAAACCCATGTAATACTAGAAAAATTGTCCAAAAAATTTAATAATAGTTTTGGCCAAAACAAGTTTGAAGAGAACAATTTTACCCAAATTAAATATCTTTTTGTACCATTTTATGTAAAAAAATATTTGTGAATTTTGAAACCATACTATTTATAGTCAAGAAACATTACCTTAAACATCACGTAATAACAATTCATAATAAATCAAATGTTTCTTTCAAACACCAAAGAATAATAAAAGAGACTAAAATTGCATAAAAAAATAAAATTAAACATTCAAATTGCAAAATTAAGTATCACATCAAACATAAAATAAATATCTTAAACACCAGTTCATCATATACAATCAAATATAAAAGTAAATATTCTGATAACATATAAATCCCCACAAAAAGAAGAAAAATAGTTTAATCGGTCATTAATCACACCACCACTGTGTGATACCCCGCTCAACTAAATACTGGGTGATCAGGCCTTTATTAAATTAAATCAGAATATCCAGTTGGTTCATTCTTAGCATCAATGTCGAAAATATTTACTTTATTAACCATTTAATAGTTAATTAAGCTAGTGTAAAAAAATGCAATCTTTAAAATTAATAACTAACAATTAAACCATTAACCACATTCACCATTCTCATAATTAAAATAATAATAAATGAGAAACCATCTAGCTGAATAATTAAGACTGAAATAAACGTCCCAGTAAATATCTCAAATGCAATAATCCATAATAAAACTACTCCAACCAAGATGAAATATATTAGTACAATATCTCTTAGATAAGGAATAATTAGAAATGGGCGACATGCCCTAACTGAAAGATAACTACTACAGAATCTGGCTAGATAAAAGTGGAGGCGTCTAATAACGAGGACTTATAACTTTCACAATAGCTGCAGCACGTCAAATCATCCGATAGCCTATGCATGGCATACCAGTGGCTGGACACCTAAAATAGATTGCACAAGAGAAAATAGATTTACAAGAAACGGGTCAGACCCGAGGGAAAATAGTTTAAAATAGTTTAGCAAGGATTTAAAATGCTTAAAAGAAGATATTATATACATGTTAGTTATGCGGACTCTCTCTTAAGAAATCTCACCTCTCAACTAGTGTGCACGCCTAATGTATCGCTAAACCATTATAGTTACTACTGTCATGCCTAACTAGTTCAAACTCATTAATATTGAAATCTATTATCTCATAATAGCTACCCGGATTTCCCACGTAATACGTTAATGAATATTTTCACATCTATTATCTCGAGTGAGAGAGTTTTCACAATCAAGGTTAATTGTTCACGTACTTAAGTTATTTTAAATTTCACTATCCATCTTATCTACTAAGTTCACACAGTAGAACATATCATAAGTATATATATATATATTCATCACTCTATCACATATATATACTAATACAACACATTTAGACTCAGCTGCGGTGCATGCATACTCTGCTACCATGTCTTGGTACATCTCACATTGTATAAAGGACTGTTGGTTCGGTATCTCCCTCGAACCATAAATACAAATCACATATATTGGAGGCGAACATATTTCCCAGCAAAATGGGTCATGCACATACCTACACTCCCATTCAATCGTGGAATTATCATACTCTCAGATAGTACGTTTCCAAGGTTCTATGTTCCGGAAAAAAGTCTAAAATCCCCCCCCCCCCAATGGGCCCATCGGGATAAGACCGTCCAAGACGCGACCCCTCCCCCCCCCCCCCCCCCCCGATAGCAAACATCATAGGTATGTCATACACATAAAGATCGTACAGTAGGCATACGCACAACTTATATATTTATATCATTGATATAGGCATACACACACCCTATATCATAAGTCTCATACGTAGTATATTTATATCTCGAATATCCCACGTATTAATAAATTACAACCTTACTTCTCAGCGTACGCTCCCGAGTATCTCTCACCACTCAAAGTGTAACTCACTCACATCCTATTGGTCTAAGTCGTCGGTTTCATCGAATTCTCGCAACCCGAATTAAGCCTAATTAAATTTAGTCATAGGTATTTCTCGCTATTAAGATTAATTAAATTTAGTCCTTATTTCCTCCTCATAGGACGAAGCCTAAAACCCCATTTAGGCCTACTGGTACTTCAATATAATTCCCATTATATTTAAAAATAAATTCCACCAATGAATCCCGAACGATTTCAAAAGATTCTAAACAAAAAAGGAAAAAGGTGGCCGAAATTGGGCATCCGAATCGATTCGGCTCTGGTCCGAATCGATTATCCTTGTCGAATCGATTTGGTTAGAGACCGAATCGATTCCCCCTACAAGTATCGAATTTCTGCATTTCTCAAGCTACGGGTTTCATCCATAATCATCACCAAAACCTCCATTAGATCATCCCAAACAATTGTACTAGATGTCACACCAACCTAAATACATGAGTTCTAACGCACAAGAATCATAAATTCATCACGAGGCATCTAATATTGGGACTAATTCAAGATAATTTCATAAAAACCCTAGTTTCTTAATTTCACTTCAAGAACTTAGAACAACCAAGATTTCTTACTAAATAAATCTCCTTAAGTCATAAATTTCGTTCCACATGCAATATAGAGTTAAACTAACATGGTTCTGATTCAAAATCATCAAATTCACTTTCCAATTCAACCCAATTTCAATATAATTATGTGAAGAATGTCCCTACACTAACATGGATATATTATGTACTCAAAATTTAGCAAGTTTAAACACTTTCATTTATATGTAATCCTGATCTGTTGATGAAGATGGGTCTATTGGTGTTCCTTTCTTTCCGATCTACAATTCGGTGGTGGTGGTGGTGCAAGAAGGTATAGGATTGGTGGTCCTGGCCTTTGAAACTCCTCTCCTCTTCCTCATGTGGCCTCTTTGTGGCTTCTCTTTGTTTCTCACGTAAGTAATTCTAACCACCTTCTCTAATCAGATATATTACACTTATAAAATTTGTAGGTATTATTTCTCCAAATATATAAATGACTAAAATGCCCTCCCGGGATGTCGGTTTGACCTAAAACTCTCCCGAAACCTAAACTAAACCCCAGGGCATACTTTTCTGACTATCTCAACCCTTCTGGACACTTTGGAACAATCGAAATGATCATTTGGATGACTTAAAAATAAATTACTTTCTATCTCATTAAATTGAGTCCCGACACGATTGACGCGCACATCTCGATTTAATTATTGTAACTGTCGTATTTTTCACTCGCGATAATTCTAATAACTTCGTAATCACATATTACTTTACTCACTAAGTAATACTCAATATAATTCACATCAATAAATACTAACCCTTCTCTCACTAGTTAATATTTATTTTAATCTGGATTAATTATCAATTAATTTTCCATATTTAATTTTAATTAATCCCACATTTAAAAATACGTGGTGTTACATACTTTCCCCTCATAACGTAATTTCATCCCGAAATTTGGAAAATACAAGTATACCTGGTAAGAACAACTCTGGATATTTTTTGCGCATCTCATCCTCGCGCCCCCAAGTACAATCCTTGATATTATGATTCTCCCATTGGACACGCACAAGTGAAACTAACTTCGACCTCAATCTCCTCTCAATATGGTCTAAGATAGCCACTGGTCTTTCCTCATATGAACTATCAGGCTGTAAGTCAATCTCCTACAGCGCAATGTGAGTGTGAGCCAACTCATCCTGGAGATACCATCTCAGTGATGAAATGTGGAACACATCATGAATACAGTGCAAAGTGCTCCGGCAACCCAAGTCAATACGCTACCGATCAAATCCTCTTTATGATAGAAAATGGCCCCACGTATCTTGGTGCCAATTTCCATTTCCTCTCGAACCTCATAATCCCCTTCATAGGAGATACTCGTAGCACCACCTAGTCCCCCACACTAAACTTTCGAAAGAATCGCTTAGCATCGGCGTAGCTTTTCTGTCTGTCCTAGGCTACCCGTATGCGACTCTGAATCATCTCTATCCTAGCCGACGTATCCTGGATCACCTCTTGTCCGAGTATCTTATTGTCCCCCACCTGTAGCCAACAAGCAGAAAAACGACAAGGCCTATCGTACAACGCCTCAAATGGGTACATACCAATAGTAAACCGATAGGAGTTATTGTACGCAAACTCCACCAATGGAAGATACTTCTCCTAACCTCCCCTAAAATCAAGGATACACATACGTAACATATCCTCTAGCATCTTATTACTTCACTCAATCAGCCCATCCTTCTGTGGGTGATAGTCCGTATTCAAACGCAACTCGGTGCCCATGGCCTTTTGGAAGATCTCCCGAAATTGAGACACAAAAATCTTATCCCGATCGGAAATAATATCAAGGGGCACCCCGTGTAATCTCACCATCTTAGCAATGAGAATCTGGGCATACTGTGCCGTAGCATAATTTGTTTGGACTGGAAAAAAGTGGGCTACCTAAGTCAACCGATCCACTATCGCCCATATGGAATCGTGACCCTTCTGAGAAATAGGCAACCCTATGATGAAGTCCATGGAAATGCTCTCCCATTTCCATTTAGGAATCTCTAGCAGCTAAAGAAACCCTGCCAGTTTCTGATGGTCCAGCTTTACCAGCTGACAGGTGATGCACTTTGAGGCGAACTCAGTAATGTCTCGCTTCATCCCACTCTACCAATATTATCGTCTGATATCCTAGTACATTTTATCCCCATCGGGATGTACTGTTAATTGGAATCCTTGTGACTCTATCATCACCGCATGTCGTAGATCCTCCCCCTCAGGAAGTCTCCCGTATAAGTGCAAGTGATAACCGCATGAAATTTATGCTCGTGTAAGGGAACAGTTGTTGTTTTTGTTTCACCGCGATAATACAAACAAACCTAAATTACGGCTACACTTGCGAGACAAGCACAACGGTAAGTCGGGTATCGAAAATCCACAGGGACGAGTTGCTAGAATTTATATGATCTACTACTCCGAAATAAATGTAAAAAAGGTGAATTACAACTGAAAGTAAAAGATGCATAAAAGGGAAATATTAATCTAGGTGATTGTAAAGTAAAATAGATTAACAAAGCAAGTAAAACTATAGGTTGCATCGAATATCCCTCACCCGGGTTAATTTGTATAAAATGGTCACATGGGTCGACGAGTTATTACGAATGCATCTCGGTTTGACAGTTAATTGCATCAAGGGTTGTCACGCCCCTAAATTCGCATAAAAGTCTAATAAGATTTTGGCGTTAACAAATACCCCGAAAATTGCGCATGAAAGGGCGTAAGCACGGGACATACATGATAGGCCCCGTCAAATCTTCTAGGCACAATAACTAGGACAACGCACCCGAAATAGACCCGTAAACGCCATCACCAAAGCCAAGCAACGCGAGTGAGTTCAATTCAAACACAACCTAATTTAAATTAGCTGGAAAGCATGTTAAAAAAGTGATAAATGAAAGCGATAAATAAACGCGGTAAATCTACGCTAGAAAGCACGGGAAGAAAGCACATAAATCTAATTATGAAAGCTTGTAAACCTAATTATCAAAGCAAGAAAGAATGAAATACAAGTTAAATTAATGGAGAGGGTAATGAATCGTCAACTTACATACCAAAAAGGGGTGTCAATCTAAAGAGAAATGAAGAAGAACTCTTCAAAAAACCAAAACCTAAGCTAAACTATCTTCTAAAACTATCTAAACTAGAAAATCTGATTATTACAACAAAAATTAGTATTTATAGTAAGTTGGAATAAGTAAAGAAAAGAAAAGGAAAAAGAAAATATAAGGCAAAGTATCTCCTGGAAATAGGGGATCGATCGATCGACCCAAACCGTCAATCGATCGATGGTTGAAAATGATGCCCACTGTCTCCCCACGATGGCTAAAAAATAAAGGATCGATCGATCGACCCCTTTGGTCGATCGATCAATCAAGCAAGTATCAGCCAAGCTGCTTACTGTTTTGGCTTGTTTGCATTTCCCGTTCGCTAAAATTGTCATAACTTCTTCGTTCTAAATCAAAATCACGCACCATTCACGAACACGCAAAGCTTGTGAGGAGGGCTACAACTTCCGTGAAGATAATGGGCTAGGTGCCCAAAATGTGAATTGACTAAATTTCCCTTGAACGTGCGATCGCGTACGGAAATCGAGCGGAATGCGTCCGAACTTCACACTTAGCATCCAAATACCTATAAAAGCTCAATTAACCCCTGCAAAACATATTAACGTAGAAATCTGAGGTTGTCTGGTTAACGAGCATAAATATAGGGAATAAGATATCCGAGGGGGCTAAAATGCGTAGGTTCGGAGGAAGAAATACGCAATATTTGCGTATTATCACACCCCCTATCTTACACATTGCTAGTCCCTAGCAATGAAATAGGATGCAACAAGAACTACAAGCTAACCAAAAGCATGATGAGTACAAAAATATGGTATAAAAGCATAAGGCCACTTTCGCGGGAGATTCGATTGCATTTAGCGTATGTAATAAGACGTTAAACCCCTAGATCACCCTAGTGGGCGAGTGTCGTCTCGTGAGGGTTTTTAGGGATGACACCCACAAACATCACATGGTTTCCTCAAAATATGCCCAACCCAACATGCAACAAGCCCAACAATAACGAAAATGATTTCATACGCATTATTAGCAAATTGAACGGGTTCAAACAAAATTCTGAATCATTAACATTATAGAATGCACCTCATATAATTGAAACCTTAAAATGTGGGAGGGGGAGCGAGCAGATGCAAAGTATGATTTGGCAAGAACTTAAATAATCCAAATAAATGTTAAAGCAAGCATATATTCAATCATCACGGGCATTACGCTCATCAAGTGAATTCACTCGAAACAGGGAGGTAACACCTGAAACATGCGGGCTAAAGAGTAAATGGAAATGGAAATTAGTCCGCACACATGTCACAAATGAAGAACGCTATATATAAACTAAAAAATCGTAATATCAATGAAAGGATACCGCACAATAAAAGAGGCGAAATGTATTTTCACAAATTATCAAAACTATTATGACTTTTGAATTACATCAACCCAAGATCACATAGGACTTTAATAGGGTTGTAATATAGGCTAGGCTAGGGTACGAAATGAAGGAATGCATGTATGGATTCGGAAATGAAAACTTGGAATAATGGGAAAATGCGAGCAATATCAAAATTAGAAAATAAGATCCAAAACGGCATTAGATATCTCATCGGGGAGAGTAATCAAAGCTTATTGAACTATATACACAACATATACAACTTTCTCTTTCTTTTCTTTTCTTCTTTTTCTCATTTTTCTTTTGTTTTCTTTTGCTTTTTTCTTTCTCTTTTTCTTCACTTTTCTCACTTTTTCTTTACTTTTCAAACTCTCATATGCCTAAATTGAAATAGACATACACAACATCATTCAATCCCAAGTAACATTCCAAACAAAGGTATTTAAGGTGTATATATGGGCTAAAACTCCAATTTAGAGTTGGTATGGGATTTGGGGTTTGAAACGAAAACTATATTTAGGCTCAAAGGGTTTAACGATGGTAAACATATAAGGGTGAGGTCAAGGTCAATGTGGGTGATATAACAAAGATGTCCTATCATCATTTCCAAAAGTTTACGCAATTCTCGAGTCAAAATAATATATGAAAATCATGCTCAAGTAACACATTTCAAGTATGAATTCAATTAATGCACGACCAAATGAAAGAATAGACAGATTACCGACGAATTCAATATTTTCAATGAGAAAAGAATAGTGTATACACTCACAAATGACGAAAGGTACAAAGCTTACTCGGTGTATGTATATACAATGCAATAAAAGATTACCAAGTTATATAAATCTTAAACCAAATCAATAAAGCAAGAAAGATGCATGTGATCATAGGATTAAAGTTTGATTCATGAAGGTATTCATAATATCAATAATCGAGACTAAAGTATAATAACTTCTAAAATCGAGAACATGCATCGTTGGGTTGCCTATTGGATCGGGAAATTATTGAAATTTATCATCGGAAACAAATGCAAAATGCCCAACAAAGGAGAAAAAAGAAAGAAAATCTTTTTGAAATTTTCAATTTTTCTAAGAAAAGCATACTAAGTAACTAACATGTGAGAAAAAACATGGACTAAATAAAGAGATGGATAGAATATCCCACACCCCCTAACTTAAAACTTGACATTGTCCTCAATGTGAATTAAGAACCAAGTTAAAGAGAGGAAAAAAGCGACATTACCCAAAATTGGAGCGATCCCCATAAAAACAAGTCCAAAGAATCTACAAAACAAATTAGTACCGAGCATAGCAAAAACAAATAACGAAAATTTAACTAATTACACTAGACTAAAATAAAAAAGGAAGAAATAAATAAAAAGAAATAAATAAAAAGCTAACTATATACAACCTATTAGTTAGGCTTCACACTAACTATAAACTAGAAGTCTAAATAGTTGAGGGTCCACCGTGGAAACGATTTGAGTTTGGAGGGTAATCGGTGTACCCTCACATATAAGCATGCCGTCTGAAAAATATAAAATTCGTTTGAACAACGGAAGGCATGTCTAAGGCGGAAGAAATGAACCATCGCCAATTAAAATTTTCGGAGGGACAATGGGGGGTTTGGATTGAACGGGTGACAAAAATATGTGGGGACTGAGAAAAGATGAATATCCTCCCAAAGATTTCAAAATTGGAATGGGAGGTGGAGCACATGAAGGAAAAGATGCGATCGTGGAAGGCGACTCAAGCAAGTACTCCTCATCGGCGAAAAAGGTTTAAAACATTAAAGTTTTAAACCGAATCATCAGGTACTTGTGACGATGTGATAATAGAGAATGAAAATGGGGATGAAAGAAATTCAAAATCATGAGATGAATCATCATCGCATGAAGATTGAATTTCGAATGAAATAATATCATTTTCAATGAAATGTTCTTCTTTGGGGGTCAAAGAAGAAATCATTTCATTGCAAATAGATATTATGTCATTTTCATCCTCACTTTCAATATCTATTATGCAATGGGCAAAGTCTAGAATGGTTTGTTCCAAAGTAGGTAAAAGTACCTCATTTGGTTCAAAACATTCTTCGACTTCGAAAGTCTCGGAAGCAAAATCGTCGTCGGACTCAAATAATAAATCCAAGTCATGTTCCCACAAATGATTTTCTTCTCGATAATGATTTTCAATTTTCTCATTCTCATACATACGCAAACCCTCACCGAATGTCATGGGTCGAGGTGCGGATACATGAAAATGAGAACTTTGAGAATTACCATCGGACTTAAACGAAAACTCATTATTATAGGAATTTTGAGAGCTACTGCAATTCATTTCAAAATTCCTATTATAAGGAGGTAAAGGCCCAAAATCATTGTCATCATCATCAAAATTCCAATAACCCAAGTTTTGACCTTCGTTATACTCACCCAAAGTCATATTTGAATTTTAAATTCTTTGGAATTCTAAGTATTCACCGAAAGTCATAGGATTACAAGAATTTTGAGAATTATAACAATGATTACCGAAAGAATTGGAATACGACATGCTTACCCCAAAAATGGCGAATTCCACAAAGTAAGTGCGCGCGGGAAAAATTCGAGCGCCTCTAAGTGCTCAAATGTGGAAGTCCTGCAAAAAGGTTAACAAATAATACAAATAGAAAGAAACTACTACGAAATACTAAATCAAATAAAGGCTAAAACAAACAAGTCCCCGATAACGGCGCCATTTTCATAACGGCGTGAAATGTGTGCTCGTGTAAGGGCACAATCGTTATTTTTGTTTCACCGCGATAATACAAACAAACCTAAATTATGGCTACACTTATGAGGCAAGCACAGCGGCAAGTCGGGTATCGAAAATCCACAGGGACGAGTTGCTAGAATTTATATGACCTACTTGTAATGACCCCATTTTCTTATGCCAATATATAATTGTCAATTTCATCACACTTACTATCTAATAATGATATATTATTACATATATGATATTCCTAGTTCTTAATATGACAAAGCCCATTTTTAAATTTGAAGAATCAACGGTAAATGGGTCAAATTGAGATTTTATGGCACATCCTAAGCTAAGTGATAAGTTTTGGGGTAGAAAATATAATTTTATGAAACCTTAGGGACTTCGTTTTAATTAAGAAAGTTTTAGGGACCAAAATAAAAAATAAAATGGGCCTTTTCGTAAATAAAATATTTTCAGGGACCTATAATAAATATTGAAAATATATGGTTTGAAATTACGAAAATGCCCTTCAGGTGCAAAATGACCCTTATACCCTTAATACCTTTCCACTTCATGCTCGACACCTCATGCTTGGTTTTGACACCTCCACCATACATGTGTCGTCATTAGAGGAGAAGCCAAAACACGTGTCGTCGTTAGAGGAGAAGCTAAAATACGTGTCGCAGTTCGATGAAGTAAGACTGCAAGACCCCTCTTATACGCGACACTTCTACGCTGACTCGCCGTTGTAAAGGCTTGGTCGGCTAGACATGTATCAATACCGTGATATCTTTGGAAAACTATAAATAGGGCCTTTGGGATCATTTGAAACTCACACCAATTCCTTGAGAATTATAGAAAGAAATAGTGAGAGAAAGTGTGAGAAAGTTTAAGAAGAAGTTCTTAGGGATATTCATCTTAAGGTAATCTTAATGTTATAATGTATCTTTATAGTTTTAATTTATTATTTTATAGCTTTACTTAGTAGTTATGCTGGTAAAATACAATAAAAAATTCACTAATCAAAACTTAAAATTTAGAAGAAATCCAAGTTGATTTTACTTTCAATATATGTAAACTTGTTTGAAATTATACGCTTTTAAAAATGATGCTTTTTAAGAAATTGCTCGTTATTATGGAATCCCATTTAAGTAATTCCAAAGTCAGGCCCGGTGAAATTATGTCTAGATAAGATAGTATTTAAGTGGTGCCCCTGTGACCCTCCATCTCTACTGGGAATGAATCCGGAAATGTTCTGTCTAGATGCGATGGTTTTTAAGTGGTGCCCCTGTGACCCTCCATCTCTACTGGGAACCGACTGATGAGGAAGGACTATGAATTGAATTCTTCAATTATGATCAATGAGTTTCAAAATTTAACAAATAGGGATTCCGTAATCCTTTAAAAGAAGAGGTTATTATAGTATAAACTGAACCTTATAACATGTACTTAAATCTTTATCAGATTAACATGTGATCGAAGACCAATACCAGTAAATTTGAGCTCCATTTTGGGTGAGTACTCTGACATTCCTTGTGTATTTTGATTATATGATATTATGCAAACTATATATATTTTGTGAACTGCTTTTATTCTCAAAATTCATGTGATACCGATGACTGATTCAATTATGATATGTTTATAATTATCCATATAAACATTCCGATTAAAATGATTATTGAAAAGGATATTGAATATTAAAAATATGATTCGGCCTAAGGGACCTCTTTACTGACTGACCTTTCCAGCTGGGTTATCGCTGGTGTGCCCTAAATAAGGCGTTGTGACGAACTAGTTTAATTGACCCTCAACTATCGGGGTATAATACGGTAGAAGAATACGGTACTAGAGTGTACTTGGCCATCAAAATGATATGATTGAAAGAAAAAAAGATATCACATTTGATTTATTGCATTCGTCTTGTTCTGATCTATCCAATTGTGATATATATACTTTAATTTCAAAATATATATCTATTTACTACAAGTTCCTATCCATATATGTATATGCCTTCTATTTTGACTTGAAATGTATCTATTTTCTAAAAATCCTGGAATATCTCGAGATTGAACCTCATTCGTCTTTTAGCTGATGTTGTATAAATAACCATTTTTTAGGAAACATTTAGGCTCACAGACGGAACGAAAATGGACTATTTTGAAGATTTAGCTTTTAGAGCTCTTTTTGTAAAATGTTTATTTAGAGCATGTCTGGCTCTCTTGTAATAAGGTTTAAATTTTCTCTTATGTTGTAACTCGTTGTTACTTTTAATATATATAAAGTTTCCTTTAGAAAGCTCTGATGACGTAATTCCTTTACTTTCAGTATTTTACGATTCATAACCATGTGATAATATTTCCATTGCATTTATTTAAGGAAACAATTAAATCAGAATATTTGTTGCCTTGGTGGCATGTCAAGACACTCGTTCCCTAATACTATTTTGGGTCGGGGTCGTGACAAAGGTGGTATCAGAGCATAGGTTAAGAACCCGTAGACTACTGAACATAAGTTTCGAACGTATGGATTGTAAGTTTCCATACATAGGATACATGATTAAATATCGGACTTATGAGATAACCCTTCACATGTCTTACACTATATATATATATATGTATATATCATTGTTTATATATCATTGTTCTTTTAAATTGCAATCTTGGGCTAGTATAACGCATCTTACATTTGTCCATGACTGTAGAAAATGACGAAGGCATGATCAACTCCAGGAACTAGTGGTTCGAGTATGGAAGGACTGGAAGGTGCATACAAGGCAATTGAAAGTCTAGAAAGAATTGTGGAGCATCAGGTGAATAATGGAGCACCAAGGAATCTTGAACTAAGTAGTTGTACTATTGAACAGTTCAAGAAGTTTAATCCGTCGTCTTTTAAAGGTACTCCTAACCCCACTGAAGCAGAAAATTGGATGATGCAAATGGAAAAGATGTTCGATGTTCTTAAGTGTACAGATGAACAACGGGTTATATTTGGAACATTCATGTTAGAAGGTGAAGCCGAACATTGATGGAGAATGACTAAGAGATTGCATGGGGAAAGGAATAATCCCATAGGTTGGAATGACTTCTTAGTGATCTTCTACGAGAAATACTTTCCCGAAATGGTGCAAGAGCAAAAAGCAGCTGACTTCATGAGTCTGGTTCAAGAAAATATGACGGTTAGTCAATACGAGGCAACGTTTATTGAGTTATCCCGTTTTGCACCTCATGTTATGATAATCGATGTTTTAAGAGCCAAGAAGTTTGAATGTGGGTTAAGGTTGAATATTCGTAGCCGAATTTTCATCCTAAAGTTGACATCATATAATGACGTGGTGGATAGGGCAACAATAACTGAGAAGGATAGTGACGAATATAATCAGGTTAGAGAGGGGAAGAGGAAGTTTGAAGAACGAAGAGAAAGGAACCCCAATAACAAACCCTTTAGGACTATACCTAATATAGGACAACCTTTAGTAAACAAACCCTTTCATGTTGATAAATGCCAACATTGTGGTAATATTCATAGAGGGAGACCGTGTTACCTGGTAACGGGGAGTTGCTTTGGGTGTGGCCAAAAGGGACATAAAATGCAAGATTGTCCTAACAAAGGGAAGGCGGCAACAAATACTTCTAATGACAATAAGGATCAGGGCAGACAAGGTAGAGTCTTTAATCTTTTCGATGCAAAAGCTTTCAATGCAGTAGTGTTAGGTACACTTTCTATATGTGCACAACCTTTTCAAGTTTTAATAGATCCTGGTTCTACCCATTCATTTGTGTCTGTGCGTTTTTTTAATCGCTTTCCTAATATTCCTGAATCCTTAAATCATATCACACACGTTTCTACTCCTTCGGGTGAGTTATTAACGGGAACATTAGTATATAAGTCTTGCCCTATAAATGTCAGTTGTCATAAACTATTCGCTGATTTGATAGTTTTAGACATAAGATATTTTGAAGTCATTTTGGGGATGGATTGGCTAGCATCATGTAATGGTAGGGTGGATTGTTTTAAGAAGAGAACTATTTTCCAAATTCTTAACCAACCAGAATTCAGTTTTGAAGGAACTAGCATATTATCTCCTATGCGTATTATCTCTGCAATGCAAGCTTGTAGTTTTCTTAAGAAGGGATGTCAAGGATTCCTTATCAGTGTTATTGATTTACAAACAAAAGAGCCTAGTTTAGAAGATATTCCTATAGCTAAGCTTTTACCATATGTTTTTCCAAATGATTTGACCAGTCTACCTCTTAGTAGAGAAGTAGAATTTACCATTGACCTTGTTCCTGGAACTACACCAATCTCAAAACCACCTTATCGCATGGCACCTTTAGAATTAAGGGAATTAAAAGTTCAATTACAAGATCTATTAGACAAGATTTTTATTAGACCAAGTATATCCCCTTGGGGTGCTCCAGTGTTATTTGTTAAAAAGAAGGATGAGACGATGAGCTTATGTATAGATTATCGTGAACTAAATAAGGTGACCATTAAGAATAAATACCCCTTACCTCGCACAGATGATTTGTTTGACCAACTGCAAGGTGCGCAAGTATTTTCTAAGATTGTCCTTAGGTCAGGCTATCACCAATTGAAGATTAAGGAAGAGGATATTTCGAAATCAACTTTTCGTACTAGATATGGTCACTATGAATTTCTTGTGATGCCATTTGGATTAACTAATGCACCAGCCACTTTTATGGATATGATAAATATAGTGTTTAGGAAATATATGGATCAGTGTGTGGTTGTTTTCATTGATGACATCCTTATTTATTCCAAAAGTATTGAAGAACACGAGAAGCATTTGGAGATAGTATTACAAATCCTTAGGAAAGAGAAATTATATGCGAAATTAAAGAAGTGTGAATTTTGGTTGCCTAGTGTTTCTTTTCTAGGACATGTTGTATCCAAGGAGGGAGTGTCGGTTGATCCTAAAAATATTAAGGCTATACTAGATTGGCCAAGACCAACTAATGTGACGGAAATTCGTAGTTTCCTAGGATTAGCAGGTTATTATTGAATATTTGTTGAAGGATTTTCTAGTATTGCCAAAACTTTGTCTAGGTTAACGCAAAAGAATGTGAAATATGAATGGTCCGAGGAAGTTGAGAATAGTTTCGAGAACTTAAGAATCGATTAGTAACTGCCCCAATTTTGACTATTCCTTCCGGTGCAGGAGGATTTGTGATTTATAGTGATGCTTCTAAAAATGGTTTGGGATTTGTGCTAATGCAAAATAGAAAAGTATTAGCTTATGCCTCGAGACAGTTAAAATCACATGAGAAAAATTATCCAACCCATGACTTAGAATTAGCAGCGGTAATTTTTGCTCTTAAGATTTGAAGACATTATTTGTATGGTGAGACTTGTGAGATTTATACCGATCATAAGAGTTTGAAATATATCTTTACTCAGAAAGAATTGAACATGAGACAAAGGAGGTGGTTAGAATTGATGAAGGATTATGATGTAAATATTCACTATCACCCGAGGAAAGCTAATGTGTGTGACACCCCGCCTAATTAAACATCGGGTGATCAGGCCTTTATTAAATTAAAATAGGTTTCTCAAATGGTTAATTCTTAGCATCACTGTCGAAAACTTTTTTAATTACTAATCGCCTAAGTGAAAATCAGACCGGTGACAAAATTTTATTTTTCTAAAACAAATAGATCAACCATGCGGAAAAATAGTAAAACAAATACCATGCTAAAACTCAAACCAACAAAGTATAAGTACAACATCACAAGAGTATTATCGAATAAACCGTCGGCTAAAATGCCAAACAACAATAGAACAACTACTAATTTGCAACTAACATCTGTGACTGATACCGGACTACAAGTCCATACATAGAATAGGGTGAGATCCTGTACTAGATCGGAATGGGAGATATCGTCTAGTCAAAATCCTGTAAGCATCCATTGTGCTACAGCTTCGAGTCCCTGGAATGAAATCATCATACATGGCGTCCCTGTGGCTGGACACCTAAAAGGTTTGGAAAATATTTTATAGCAAGAGTTAGTACTCAAAACATTTTGAAAACATTTAGCAAGCGTTTATCACAATATAAAATGCGGTTATTGATTACACATGTTAGGTTCTCGTGCACTCTCTTGAGTTTACTCACCCCTCATCTTTTGTGCACACCTAGCGTTCTACACCTAACGCACCTAGTCATATCTTCTAAGATAACTAGGACTAAGTAATCATCTGAACTTATCTATACTTAATTTCTCGTATCGCCCACACAGTACATCCATTTCATTAACATCTCGCGAAGGTTAATTAATACTCAAGTAACATTTCACCTATGTTATGTTACAAAACTTCTCATTTAGTTTCACTACAAAATTTCTACAATTATCACAATTTCTATCTTCCCACTTTTGTAATTAAGTTGCACTACTTAATTTACTAAATAGATATTCTCTATCAAATGTTACGTTCGTAATTAAGTTTCACTACTTAACTTACCAGTTAGGTATGTATTCTTTAAATACATAATATATATCAATCTACTAATACATAGAAGTAGAATATCAACAAGTATATATTTTACACACAATATTTACTAAATATCAGTCGTTACTATTTTGTTCTTTCTACACGCGTAAGGACTCTTGGTTCGGAATGATTCATCGAACCCAAGTAAGAATTGGTTCGGAATGATACATCGACCCCAATTATTTATATACACAAATTCTGGCTCGGACTCTTTCATCACGCCACCAGTTCAAAGGTTTGGTTCGACATTTTACATCGACCCCAAACATATAATAACCCTATGTTAGTTCGGAATATCTCATCGACCCTAACATAGTTAATTTAGGTATACCTCTCTAGACCTAAAAGATCATATAATTCAATAGGTACACGCCCAACCCATTTATTATGTTCGTACGTAATATTTTAATCTTTTATATTTACCATACTATATTCGCTTTACGATTTATCTCATTAATCGCCATTATTTGAGTATTCACACAACTTTAAGGGTCCTAGTTACACCTCACATATAATTTCAGTAGTTATTATTTACCCTACTGGTCTATTACTTGAATTGACTTTACCTCGCCTCGTAACTCAATTCTAAATTCTCCGATACTCTATTAAATCGGATTATTCTCGTCGGTCCATAATTCAAGCCCTAGACCTAATGGCCTTATTGGACCTCAACAATATACCTACTGGTCTTATTCTCACTCCCATATAAGTATAATAGGAATCCTAGGATACCCATTCGTTCCCGAAAATCAAAGAAACTTTAAACACGAAAAATTTGGGAAAAATAGCTTACTTCGATCGATCGACTACTGGGTTCGATCGATAGACACAGTCGATCGATCGACATTCAAGATCGATCAATCGATCGAACAGGGACAGACGCAGTTCGTCTTCTTCGTTAACCTCTCCCTCCATTAATAAATCTCCAAACTCCATTATAGTCTACCAAACTTCGGCCCAATGATCCTAACATGTTTTCACATAAACTAGGACGATTTCTAACGTTTCAAATACATCAAAACCTCAATATATTTAAAGGAATTATGGATTAAACCTAAGATTTCTTGAAAACCCTAACTATGGTGTTATTCCCATAATTTTATTCAAAACCCAGATTTTATTTCGAAATACTCATCAAGTCAAATCTGAATATTATTCCTCTACATATGTTACATCATTCTACATGCCATTCCTATCCCAACATGTATAAATATCAATACTTTCTTTCCAAAATATGAGTTTAACAAAATCATTCAAAAGACCATACACATGGGTATTATAACTTTATAATCTTTGTAATAAACAACTTGCCTTGATAGAGAGTTACTGATTTCGTGATTGTTGATGATGTTTAATTGTTTTTCTCCTTCAATCCTCCTTCCCAACAATTTTGTGGTGACAATCTCATTTCAATCCTTCCCAATTCTTTCTTTTTCCTTGAGAATTGTTTCTCTCTTATCTCTAGTGGCTATGGTGTGTTTTCATGGGTTTTCTAACCCTAACCTCTCTTTCATATGACTGATAAAAGGCTCTCAAATTCCTAGGTCTCCTTACCATCTCATGTTAAAAGACCAAAATGCCCCCGAACGGTCTCGGTTTAGTCCAAAATTACCCCGAGACTCAACTAGTACCCCCGGGTATACTATTTTGACTAATTTGACCCTTCCGGACTCTTCTGCGACCTCTAAATTATCATTTGAGTCACTTAAAAATAATACTCGCCCTCACCCCAACACGGTCTATACGCGTTAAGTAATTATTTACCACTCGCACTAAGTAAATATAATGAGGCAATATGAATCGGTAACTATCTCCCAATTAATATTCCCAAATTACCATTTTTAATAAATCTCATTAAATTACTCCTCTTATGTAATTTAAATTAAGCCGCATTTTCTCATTTAATTAAATAGAATATTCAGAAATACGGGGTATTACATACTCCCCCCCTTGTAAAGGAATTTCGTCCTCGAAATTAGGATAAGGATGGTATTAAGGCTAAGGACCTTAAATATCATTTTATCCTCTAATACCCAAAACCAAATCAAAACATCCTAACAGTCGCCCCAAGTACATGCCTTGCTTCATTATAATTTTTAGTTATCGCATGTTACTCATGCCGCATATATCATAATTAAGTCTCACTACTTAATTTCTCCATAGACTTTTCCCAATCTAACGTTAACTCTTGAAATTAAGGTTTCTCCCTACTTAATTTACCCTTTTGATGTATATCTCTCTATATAACATCTATGTGTCTACTATCACTCACAAGTAGAATATTATATGGTATATATTTCACACACATTATATACTATAAGGGAAATTGGTCCGGCAAAATCATCGGCCCCAATAATCCTATCATTTACATTGGTCCGAAAATCCCTCGACCCCAAGGTAAATGTAATGCATATGCTGGTTTAGACCTTCCGTCGATACCAAATTTATCATCGATTTGGTTCGGAAAATCATCGATCCCAAATCGATCCTTCATGTATTGGTCCGGAACATCATCGACCCCAATACAGAATTTAAGCATACTTATATGGCTCATAAGTAGGGAAATCATAAGCTATATATATCTTATACATAACATATACTATCAATACTTATTTTATAATCACCCCATTTTATAACACTTTTGGGGTTATTGGCTTGGAATCCCCCCTCGATCACCAATAGTGATTGGTTATATTGTCTCGGAATCAAACTTCGAGCACAATATAAATATATATATTCATCGCACATGAGTAGACAATTTGTGAGCCGTATCTTTCACACTTCATATATTCTAAAATGTCATACCCCAATAGAATGTCCTCATATCACGCGTTAAGGACTAATAGTTTGGAATTTCTCCTTGAACCACACCTCAAAGTACATGCATTGTTCGTAATAGGTACCCACGAACCAAATCCTTATGTACAGTCCATATAGGCACTCACACTACCTATAAATATGCTCATATAGGTATACATTCAACCTATGAATTGATCGGTGGGCTTCTCCAAAATTCCACTATCGTAAGGGCGTATTATTATCTTTTCTCACTAACATTGAGGTGTAGGCGACACAACATACTCAAAATAAAACTCTATCTCTATTCCTCCCTGAACATCTCTCACATGGTGGGATTTTAAAATTTCATTCTGATTCACAACCATGTAGAAGGGCACTGTGCACTTGTGCACTCTTTCTTTTTAACTGCATATTAATTCATCCCGATCAACCCATTCCGCTATCCTAACGAAATGTTGGTTTAGTTATGATGTTCACAACCGATCAATAATATATAAGTTTGTCTCCTCTTTCCATCATTGGAAACGTAGGTTCACTACCAAATTTCTGGTTGCTCATTTCGAGTCCATCATTCTCTATCAACCAGTGGTGCGTCTGGAGACAATCTCACTATGTCTCTTCCTCAACACCGCTTCCCACTTACGTCATCTTTCCTCAAGTGGTACTCTATTCCCCTTTCTCTCTGGGTATATTATACTTTACAATCCGTGCACTCTTCGTAATTGGCGCACCTTTAGGGTTGATTACCTTATAAGAATCAACATTTTAGTAATGCGTAAGTCACTCTCAACACTCAGTTAAGTAGAACCTTACGTCACTTCTTCACAACAGTTAGGCCTCCCATATCAAGAGATAACTTTTGAACAGCTTCCCACCGACTTCTATCCCATAGGGTGTGTTGGCTCTCTCAACACATAAAATCTTGGATTACCGTCTATCTCCCATGACGTTCAATCCATTTCATCAACACGACTAGCCGCAACTTCCCCCATCGGCGTACTTAATAATAATTAACCGCATCCCTCTTTCTCAAGTGATTAAGAAATCCAATTAACTAGGGATCCCATACACCCTTTTCTCTGTGCACATTTGCAAAAAACATTGCAACTGTCGCACTCGTGACACGCTTTTCCTCACTCTCACCTTGTCTTCACGGCATGACTACAATCTTGAGGGTATTCTGAATCCCCTATAGACCAAACATCAAATTCTTGTCCACAAAGTCCCATTTATCCCTTCGTGGTAAGATGATCTTTTTAGTGTTTCCACACAACACTACCGGATCCACTGATGTCGTAGCATCTAACGTCTCTTCTCTTGACATGCATAAAAATTTAGTTGTATCCCCTTTCGCAACCGAACTTAAACAAGGGACTTCTCCCAATGCATTTTTACAGAGCATTGCCAGAACAACACATAGTTGAGATACTCAAATTTCCATCCTCCAATAATAGGTACAACTATACTCCATCATCTTTAAAGGAGTCAAGTGGCACTGCGCTAATACTATCACTAAATCCTTAGCTCTTGTTACAACAACGAGCTCGATCTCTCCACCCAACGGTCATACGATATACCTTGAATCACATCATTAAGGTTCGTACACACCGAAATCAATCACTATGAGACATCCATAATCTCTGGAGTCTAACATATATTAATGAAAAATGACAGTTCGACCCTCTTTCAGGTGAGGCATCGTCATATACCCCATTCACTCGAGGCTAAAACTCATATACCATTTTCCCATCACTCTGGTGGTTCAACTGGTTCCCGAACATAACACGCTTGTCCTTTCCGGAATGCAAAAGTTATCAGAGTTATTATTTCCTTAAATAACTTCGGACAAAATCAACACGCATGGTCTTACGTCCCACATAAGACATCTTTTCATAAATCCCCTTATTCCAGGCCATTCCGACTGGTTTAGGGCTTTCCTCCTCTCAGACTTGGCAACCTTGATTTTTAACACTATCATCAGGGTTCCCTTAGTTCCGCTGACTAGGGAACGCACTATTAGAATTAACAGTCCCGACTTAGGATCAAATCAACGAATCCCTTAGTGTGTTCCCACTTATGGCTTGCACTAACCCCATTACATTCAGTCTTACTCTGACTAAATCCTTAAATCTTTTAGCTCCGCCCACCTTGGAGCATTTACCTCAACCTTGTAAGAAGCTCCATACTGCCTTCATACACATAAGTCGTTCAAGAAGAGTTTTGCCAAGATTGCGAACGATAACTCGAGAGTCCATTCTCTCAAGGGCTCTTTTTCCTTGTACCTATCGCATCGGGTACAAGTTGACTTTAACAGATAAATTTCTTTCTCACAGTTGGCCTCTACCAGGCTCTCATGTGATGGTTTCAGAAATCTCCATTCAATTCGCTTCGGAACCATCATTGGAGGAATTTACGGTTAAACTATACGTAATGTCCCTCTATTTGTATACTGACCCTCGGTCCGGATGTGGTCACTGGTATCCCCACCACGTTGCTTTAAAAAAATCTTTACCCAAATTTTCACTTCTGCGTATTCCTACTCTATCCTAAATGCCAAGACCTCTAGGCATTCAACTTCCATTGGTTAACATGTATAGTCACCGTTTTATCAGATTTTTACTATTTGTTCTCATCAAAGCCCTCTAGACCTCCTCTCACTCTCACTGCATTGGGCGGGTCTAGATTAGCGTCCCCTTTACCATCACGACACTTGGAAAATGCCTACTATGCCTCAACCACCCTTGAAGCATCTAAATATAATTTCACACTTGGAGAGACCTCGACAACGGCCATCTCTTCTACGATTTCCATCCTCGAACACTCTATGCTTCATGTCGAGATCCTCCCTCCTGCAGTCCTTCCAACGCCAATGTTGGTCCTACCGCCACGTTCAACGTACCATGCCCAATCGAACTCGTATATATAACACTACATCTACTAAATAGCAGGAGAACGTAAACTACGTACGTAGAGGAGTACAACAATCCTAAGATAGGGCTTTATATCAATCAAATGATGCGCTGAAAACGTAGTAAGCCGTACAGATCCTATGGACATTAGAACCTGATGCTCTGATACCATCTATGACACCCCGCCTAATTAAACATCAGGTGATCAGGCCTATATTAAATTAAAACAGGTTTCTCAAATGGTTCATTCTTAGCATCACTGTCGAAAACTTTTTAATTACTAATCGCCTAAGTGAAAATCAGACCGGTGCCAAAATTTTATTTTTCTAAAATAGATAGATCAACCATGCGGAAAAATAGTAAAACAAATACCATGCTAAAACTCAAACCAACAAAGTATAAGTACAACAGCATAAGAGTATTACCGAATAAACCATCGGCTAAATTGTCAAGCAACAATAGAACAACTACTAATCTGCAACTAACATCTGAGACTGATACTGGACTACAAGTCTACACATAGAATAGGGTGAGATCCTGTACTAGATCTGAATGGGAGATATCGTCTAGTCAAAATCCTGTAAGCATCCACTGTGCTACAGCTTCGAGTCCCTAGAATGAAATCATCATACATGGCCTCCCTGTGGCTGGACACCTAAAAGGTTTTGAAAATATTTTATAGCAAGAGTTAGTTTCAAAACATTTTGAAAATATTTAGCAAGCGTTTATCACAATATAAAATGCGGTTATTGATTACACATGTTAGGTTCTCGTACACTCTCTTGAGTTTACTCACCCCTCATCCTTTGTGCACACCTAGTCATATCTTCCAAGCTAACTAGGACTAAGTAATCATCTGAACATATCTATACTTAAGTTCTCGTATGGCCCAGACAGTACATGCATTTCATTAACATCTCGCGAAGGTTAATTAATACTCAAGTAACATTTCACCTATGTTATGTTGCAAAACTTCTCATTTAGTTTCACTACTGAATTTCTACAATTATCACAATTTCTATCTTCCCACTTTTGTAATTAAGTTGCACTACTTAATTTAAGAAATAGATATTCTCTATCAAATGTTACGTTCATAATTAAGTTTCACTACTTAACTTACCAGTTCGGTATGTATTCTTTAAATACATAATATATCTCAATCTACTAATACACAGAAGTAGAATATCATTAAGTATATATTTCACACACAATATTTACTAAATATCAGTCATTACAATTTTGTCCTTTTTACACATGTAAGGACTCATGGTTCGGCATGATTCATCGACCCCAAGTAAGAATTGGCTCGGAATGATACATCGACCCCAATTATTTATATACACAAATTCTGGCTCGGACTCTTTCATCACACCACCAGTTCAAAGGTTTGGTTCGGCATTTTACATCGACCCCAAACATATGTTAGTTCAGAATATCTCATCGACCCTAACATAGTAAATTTAGGTATACCTCTCTAGACCTAAAAGATCATATAATTCAGTAGGTACACGCCCAACACATTTATTACGTTCGTACGTAATATTTTAATCTTTTATATTTATCGTACAATATTCGCTTTACGATTTATCTCATTAATCGCAATTATTTGAGTATTCACACAACTTTAAGGGTCCTAGTTACCCCTCACATATAATTTCAGTAGTTATTATTTACCCTACTGGTCTATTACTTGAATTGACTTTACCTCGCCTCGTAACTCAATTCTAAATTCTCCAATACTCTATTAAATCGAATTATTCTCGTCGGTCCATAATTCAAGCCCTACATCCAATGGCCTTATTCGATCTCAACAATATACCTACTAGTCTTATTCTCACTCCCATATAAGTATAATAGGAATCCTAGGATACCCATTCGTTCCCGAAAATCAAAGAAACTTTAAACACGAAAAATTTGGGAAAAACAGCTTACTTCGATCGATCGACACAGTCGATCGATCGACATTCAAGATCGATTAATCGATCGAACACGGACAGACGCAGTTCGTCTTCTTCATTAACCTCTTCCTCCATTAACAAATCTCCAAACTCCATTATAGTCTACCAAAATTCGACCCAATGATCCTAACTTGTTTCCACATATACTAGGACAATTTCTAACGTTTCGAATACATCAAAACCTCAATATATTTAAAGGAATTGTGGATTAAACCTAAGATTTCTTGAAAACCCTAACTATGGTGTTCTTCCCATAATTTCATTCAAAACCCAGATTTTATTCCGAAATACTCATCAAGTCAAATCGAAATATTATTCCTCTACATATGTTACATAATTATTCATGCCATTCCTATCCCAACATGTATAAATATCATTACCTTCTTTCCAAAATATGAGTTTAACAAAATCATTCAACAGACCATACCCATGGGTATTATAACTTTATAATCTTTGTAATAAACAACTTGCCTTGATAGAGGGTTCCTGATTTCGTGATTGTTGATGATGTTTGATTGTTTTTCTCCTTCAATCCTCCTTCCCAACAATTTTGTGGTGACAATCTCATTTGAATCCTTCCCAATTCTTTCTTTTTCCTTGAGAATTGTTTCTCTCTTATCTCTAGTGGCTATGGTGTGTTTTCATGGGTTTTCTAACCCTAACCTCTCTTTCATACGACTGATAAAAGGCTCTCAAATTCGTAGGTCTCCTTACCATCTCATGTTAAAAGACCAAAATGCCCCCGAACGGTCTCGGTTTAGTCCAAAATTACCCCGAGACTCAACTAGTACCCCCGAGTATACTATTTTGACTAATTTGACCCTTTCGAACTCATCTGTGACCTCTAAATTATCATTTGAGTCACTTAAAAATATTACTCGTTCTCACCCCAACACGCTCTACACGCGTTAAGTAATTATTTACCACTCGCATTAAGTAAATATAATGAGGCAATATAAATCGGTAACTATCTCTCAATTAATATTCCAAAATTAGCATTTTTAATAAATCTCATTAAATTACTCCTCTTACGTAATTTAAATTAAGCCGTATTTTCTCATTTAATTCTCCAATTTAATTAAATAGAATATTCAGAAATACGGGGTATTACATACTCCCCCCCTTGCAAAGGAATTTCGTCCTCGAAATTAGGATAAGGCTGGTATTAAGGCTAAGGACCTTAAATATCATTGCATCCTCTAATACCCAAAACCAAATCATAACATCCTAACGGTCACCCCAAGTACATGCCTTGCTTCATTATAATTTTTTTTATCGCATGTTACCCATGCCGCTTATATCATAATTAAGTCTCACTACTTAATTTCTCCATAGATTTTTCCCAATCTAACGTTAACTCTTGAAATTAAGTTTCTCCCTACTTAATTTACCCTTTGGATGTATATCTCTCTATATAACATCTATATGTCTACTATCACTCATAAGTAGAATATTATAAGGTATATATTTCACACACACTATATACTATAAGGGAAATTGGTCCGGTAAAATCATCGGCCCCAATAATCCTATCATTTACATTGTTCCGAAAATCCCTCGACCTCAAGGTAAATGTAATGTATATGTTGGTTCATACCTTCCGTCGATACCAAATTTATCATCGATTTGGTTCGAAAAATCATCGACCCCAAATTAATCCTTCATGTATTGGCCCGGAACATCATCGACCCCAATACAGAATTTAAGCATACTTATTATCGATCATAAGTAGGGAAATCATAAGGTATATATATCTTACACATAACATATACTATCAACCCTTATTTTATAATCACCTCCCTTTTATAACACTTTTGGGGTTATTGTCTCGGAATCCCACCTCGATCACCAATAGTGATTGGTTATATTGTCTCGGAATCACACTTTGACCACAATATAAATATAGATATTCATCGCAAATGAGTACACAATTTGTGAGCCATACCTTTCACACTTCCTATTTTCTAAAATGTCATACCCCAATAGAATGTCCTCATATCACACGTTAAGGACTAAGAGTTTGGAATTTCTCGTCGAACCACACCTCAAAGTACATGTATTGTTCGTAATAGATACCCATGAATATAATCCTTATGTACAGTCCATATAGGCACTCACACTACTAATGAATATGCTCATATAGGTATACATTCAACAAATGAATTGATCAGTGGGTTATACTCGCCCAAAGTCATATTTGAATTTTAAATTCTTTGGAATCTAAGTATTCATCAAAAGTCATAGGATTACGAGAAATTTGAGAATTATAACAATGATTACCGAAAGAATTGGAATAAGGCATGCTTACCCCAAAAATGGCTCGAAATGGCGAATTCCACAAAGTAAGTGCGCGCGAAAAAAATTCGAGTGTCTCTAAGTGCTCAAATGTGGAAGTATTGCAAAAAGGTTAACAAATAATACAAATAGAAAGAAACTACTACGAAATACTAAATCAAATAAAGTCTAAAATAAACAAGTCCCCGATAACGGCGCCATTTTCATAACTGCGTGAAATGTGTGCTCGTGTAAGGGCACAATCGTTATTTTTGTTTCACCGCGATAATACAAACAAACCTAAATTACGGCTACACTTGTGAGGCAAGCACAGCGGCAAGTCGGGTATCGAAAATCCACATGGACGATTTGCTAGAATTTATATGACCTACTTGTAATGACCACATTTTCTTATGTCAATATATAATTGTCAATGTCGTCACACTTACTATCTAATAATGATATATTATTACATATATGATATTCCTAGTTCTTAATATGACAAATCCCGTTTTTAAATTTGAAGAATCAACGGTAAATGGGTCAAATTGAGATTTTATGGCACATCCTAAGCTAAGTGATAAGTTTTGGGGTAGAACATATAATTTTATGAAACTTTAGTGACTTGGTTTTAATTAAGAAAGTTTTAGGGACCAAAATAAAAAATAAAATGGGCCTTTTTGTAAATAAAATATTTTCAGGGACCTATAATAAATATAGAAAATATATGGTGTGAAATTACCAAAATGCCCTTCAGGTGCAAAATGACCCTAATACCCTTAATACCTTTCCACCTCATGCTCGACACCTCGTGCTTCGTTTTGACACCTCCACCGTACATGTGTCGTCATTAGAGGAGAAGCCAAAACACGTGTCGTCGTTAGAGGAGAAGCTAAAACACGTGTCGCAGTTCAGTGAAATAAGACTGCAAGACCCCTTTGATACGCGGCACTTCTATGCTGACTCGCCGTTGTAAAGGCTTGGTCAGCTAGACACATGTCAAAACCGTGATATCTTTGGAAAACTATAAATAGGGCCTTTGGGATCATTTGAAACTCACACCAATTCCTTGAGAATTATAGAAAGAAATAGTGAGAGAAAGTGTGAGAAAGTTTAAGAAGAAGTTCTTAGGAAAATTCATCTTAAGGTAATCTTAATGTTATAATGCATCTTTAAAGTTTTAATTTATTATTTTATAGCTTTACTTAGTAGTTATGCTGGTAAAATACAATAAAGAATTCACTAATCAAAACTTAAAATTTAGAAGAAATCCAAGTTAATTTTACTTTCAATATATTTAAATTTGTTTGAAATTATACGCTTTTAAAAATGATTCTTTTTAAAGAAATTGGTCGTTATTATGGAATCCCATTTAAGTAATTCCAAAGTCAGGCCCGGTGAAATTCTGTCTAGATGAGATGGTATTTAAGTGGTGCCCCTGTGACCCTCCATCTCTACTGGGAATGAATCCGGAAATGTTATGTCTAGATGAGATGGTATTTAAGTGGTGCCCTTGTGACCCTGCATCTCTACTGGGAACCGACTGATGAGGAAGGACTATGAATTGAATTCTTCAATTATGATCAATGAGTTTTAAAAGTTAACAAATAGGGATTCCGTAATCCTTTAAAAGAAGAGTTTATTATAGTATAAACTGAACCTTAGAACGTGTACTTAAATCTTTATCTGATTAACGTGTGATCAAAGACCAATACCAAGAAATTTGACCTCCATTTTGGGTGAGTAATCTGACATTCCTTGTGTATTTTGATTATATGATATTATGCAAACTATATATATTTTGTGAACTGCTTTTATTCTCAAAATTCATGTGATACTGATGACTGATTCAATTGTGATATATTTATAATTGTCCATATAAACATACCGATTAAAATGATTATTAAAAAGGATATTGAATATTGAAAATATGTCTCGGCCTAAGGGACCTCTTTACTGACTGACCTTCCCAACTGGGTTATCGCTGGTGTGCCCTAAATAAGGCGTTGTGACGAACTAGTTCGATTGACCCTCAACTATCGGGGTATAATACGGTAGAAGAATACGGTACTAGAGTGTACTTGGCCATCAAAATGATATGATTGAAAGAAAAAAAAGATACCACATTTGATTTGTTGCATTCGTCTTGTTTTGATCTATCCAATTGTGATATATATACTTTCATTTCAAAATATATATCTATTTACTGCAAGTTCCTATCCACATATGTGTATGCCTTCTATTTTGACTTGAATAGGTATCTATTTTCTAAAAATACTGGAATGTCTGGAGATTTAACCTCATTC
This sequence comes from Sambucus nigra, assembly GCA_949130495.1. Classification (NCBI taxonomy): domain Eukaryota; kingdom Viridiplantae; phylum Streptophyta; class Magnoliopsida; order Dipsacales; family Adoxaceae; genus Sambucus; species Sambucus nigra. The sequence continues at coordinate 330,943,393 of OX422207.1, read as the reverse complement.
GTCTTTTAGCTGATGTTGTATAAATAACCATTTTCAGGAAACATTTAGGCTCACGAACGGAACGAAAATGGACTATATTGAAGATTTATCTTTTAGAGCTCTTTTTGTAAAATATTTATTTAGAGCATGTCTGGCTCTCTTGTAATAAGGTTTAAATTTTCTCTTAAGTTGTAACTCGTTGTTACTTTTAATATATATGAATTTTCCTTTAGAAAGCTCTGATGACGTAATTCCTTTACTTTCAGTATTTTACGATTCATAACCATGTGATAATATTTCTATTGCATTTATTTAAGGAAACAATTAAATCGAAATATTTGTTGCTTTGGTGGCATGTCAAGACACTCGTTCCCTAATACTATTTTGGGTCGGGGTTGTGACACTACTACTCCGAAATAAAAGTGAAAAAGGTGAATTACAACTAAAAGTAAAAGATGCATAAAAGGGAAATATTAATCTAGGCGGTTGTAAAGTAAACTAGATTAACAAAGCGAGTAAAACTATAGGTTACATCGAATATCCCTCACTCGGGTTAATTTCTATAAAATGGTCACATGGGTTGACGAGTTATTACGAATGCATCTCGGTTCGACAGTTAATGAAATCAAGGGTTGTCACGCCCCTAAATCCGCATAAAATCCTAATAAGATTTTAGCATCAACAAATACCCCGAAAATTGCGCACGAAAGGTCGTAAGCACGGGACATACATGATATGCCCTGTCAAATTTCCTAGGCGCAATAACTAGGACAACGCACCCAAAATAGACCCGTAAATGCCATCACCAAAGTCAAGCAACGCGTCAACTCGAGTGAGTTAAATTCAAACACAACCTAATTTAAATTAACTAGAAAGCATGTTAACGCGATAAATGAAAGAGGTAAATAAATGTGGTAAATCTACACTAGAAAGCACGGGAAGAAAGCACATAAATCTAATTATGAAATCTTGTAAACCTAATTATCAAAGCAAGAAAGAATGAAATACAAGTTAAATTAATGGAGAGGGTAATGAATAGTCAACTTACATACCAAAAAGGGGTGTCAATCCAAAGAGAAGTGAAGAAGAACTATTCAAAAACCCAAACCCTAAGCTAAACTATCTTCAAAAACTATCTAAAGTAGAATATCTAATTATTACAACAAAAATTGGTATTTATAGTAAGTTGGAATAAGTAAAGAAAAGAAAAGGAAAAAGAAAATATAGGGCAAAATATCTCCTGGAAACAGGGGATCGATCGATCGACCCAAACCGTCGATCGATCGATGGTTGAAAATGATGCCCCCTGTCTCCCCATGATGGCTAAAAAATGAAGGATCGATCGATCGACCCCTTTGGTCGATCGATCGATAAGGCAGGTATCAGCCAAGCTACTTGCTATTTTGGCTTGTTTTCATTTCCCGTCCGCTAAAATTGCCTTAAATTCTTCATTCCGAATCAAAATTGTGCACCGTTCATGGTCACGCGAAGCGTGCAATGAAGGATACAACTTCCGTGAAGATGATGGGCCAGGTGCCCAAAATGTGAATTGACTAAATTTCCCTTGAACGTACGATAACGTACGAAAATCGAGTGGAATGCGTTCGAACTTCACACTTAGCATTTTAATACCTATAAAAGCTCAGTTAACCCCTGCAAAATATGCTAACGTAGAAATTCGAGTTTGTCTGGTTAACAAGCATAAATATAGGGAATAAGATACCCGAGGGGGCTAAAATGCGTAGGTTCGAAGGATGAAATACACAATATTTGTGTATTATCAGCAAGCATCTCTAGGAACTCACTGAGTAAGACTCTGCTCCCTCTGCTAAAAGCTATCGAATCCTCTCCTGACAGAACGAATTCGATGACTGGGCCTGTACTACCCTCTTCAAAATCTGGGGGGTAATGGTCATAACTGACATGAACGATCTGGAAATCACATCCTGATGTCCCAACTCCTTCGATTTTCCCATCGACACCTCGGCCACCTCACCTACTGGCCTGCTGCTCAACGCGTTTACTACTATATTAGCCTTCCTCGGGTGGTGCTGGATCTCAAACTGATAGTCCTTCACAAATTCAAGCCACCTACGCTGACGCATATTTAGGTCTCTCTGAGTGAACAAGTACAGTAGTGACTTGTGATATGTGAACAGGCGAAATGTCTCTCTAATAAGTAGTGCCTCTGAATCTGAAGTGCAAACACGACGGCCGCTAACACCAAGTCATGGGTGGGGTAATTTCTCTCGTGAGGCTTAAGCTTGCGGGAAGCATAAGTTATAGCCTGATCCTCCTGCTGTAATACTCTGCCAAGTCCCTGTAGGGATGCGTTAGTATAAACAATGTACTCCAAACCTGCTCTGGGAAGTTCTAGTACGGGTGCTAAAGTAAACTAACACGCATCATCCCAAACAATCGGTACGACCTTGTGAGTTAGATTATTCATCGGACCCGCAATCTTAAAAAATCCTTGGATGAATCATCTGTAATACCCAGCTAACCCCAAGAAACTATGCACCTCGGTCGATGTCATGGACTGTCCCCACTCCCTCACCGCTGACACCTTGCTTGGTCCACAAATATCCCCAATTTAGAAAATATATGCCCCAAAAATTGTACCTCACGCAACCAGAACCCATATTTCTCATACTTAGTATACAACAGATGCTCACATAGTGTCTGTAGGACTTGACACAAATGATCGGCAATCTCCTCCTCTGTTCGTGAATAAATTTGGATGTCATCAATTAAAATAATGACAAACTGATCTAAGAACTCTCTAAACACCCTATTCATCAAGTCCATAAATACAGCCAATGCGTTAGTTAGTCCAAACGGCATAACCCGAAACTCGTAGGACCTATACCTCGTAAAAAGTGCAATCTTAGACACATCTTTCTCCCTGATACGTAACTAGTGATACCTGAATTTCAAATCTATTTTAGAGAAGTAGTTTACTCCTCTAAGATGGTTGAATAAGTCATTGATGCGAGGTAACATATATTTATTCCGTATCATGACTTTATTCGATTCCCGATAATCCATGCACAGTTGTACGGATCCATCCCTCTTCTTCACAAATAGAACTGGGGCACCCCAAGGTGAGGTACTCCTCCAAATGAAACCCTGTCCCAACAACTGCTCAATCTGATCCCGTAACTCCATCATCTCCATAGGATCCATCTGATAAGGTGCACGAGCTATCGGTCGAGTGCTCGACGCTAAGTCAATCACATACTCTTTCTCTACTCGGCGGTAGTCCCGGTATATCCTGAAACACATCAGTAAACTCGCAAACAACCGAAATCAAATTAAGGGAAATCACCACTCCCATAGTGGTATCCTCCTCTATATAATACAAATGGATGGACGATCCTCTCTCGGGGTGAGACATCGCCACTAGGAACATCTCTTGTCCCGGAATAGCAAAAATAATGCTCCTACTATAGCAATCGATCATGGCCCTATACGCGACTAGGCAATCCATGCCTATAATGGCGTCGTACTCATACATGTATAATACAAGCATATCAGCAGGTAAAATGAGACTCCCAATCCGTATACTCACACCCCGACATATAAAGAAAATCAGCGTCCCATTATCCAACGGCGAGTCTACACAAGTAATCGTATTGTCGGCCGTGTCTAACAACCCTACGATCCGTGAAAATTTAGTGGCTATAAATGAGTGTGAGGCCCTCGTGTCAAATAAAATATGCCTTATAGTCCCATGGATAGAAAGCATACCCTCAACTGTGGGTGGTTCCTAAAGAACTGCTACCTGGTGGACATTATAAACACGCCCATATTGGAACTGTCCCTGTTGAGGTGGGGCTGTAAGGGCTACTAGAATAACTTGTATAACAGGCATCTGAGATGGCGCCAGGAGAGCGACTGGGAAGATAGGCCCCTGTGGCTCCTGGTGAGCACCCTATTATTATTGAGCCCTGCCCTTATCAAGGCAATCCTGTTTTCTATGGCCAGTCTTTTCGCAAGCAAAACATCGGCCTACAAAATTTCCTCCTTTTTAGCCCTTCTAACCTCGGCCCTACTGGTCGTTGCCACCCCTCCCTTGGCCCTGATGTCCCTGCTTCCACTATTGTCCCTGATGGACATATCTGTAACCTCCATGACCCTGTTTGAACCCTCCAAATTAGAACAGCTTAGAAGAATCCCCCTGCTGGGAACCCTGCTCACCCTATCTAGGTTGAATCTGTGCTAATTGTGCCCACTGAGACTATCACTCCCTGTCCTGCCCTGCTGGCTGGACCCCCTCCTCGCTTTTTCCCCATAACATGGAAGCGATGGTCCTGGCAATGTAGCAATCTCGGTGTCACGGAAGTGGAGAGTAACATCACAAATACTCTCATGTAAGGTGGAGGATGTTTTTAGGTTAGGATATAAATATATGGTTGGGAACATGCATGGTGTAAAATCAAGATCCAAACCAGGTGGTGGGGTGGAAGAGATAATGGGTGGGTCAGGTGGGATAAATGGTGGATCGAGTGGGACAAATGGCAGAGGAAGATGATCCAACTCTAGAATAGGGGACACACACTCATTTTGAGGGACAGAATGATCCTCAATATCCTCCTGAAGAGGGAGTGTGGTATCAAGCGTTGGCGAGATCAACTTATGCAAATGAAAAATATTTCTCTCTATATTTTGCTCGAGGACAAGAAATGTTCTGTTTGGGGGTGGTGTGATAAGCACCCAAAAGTGTATATTTTATACCCCTAATAGATGTATTTTAATTACTAATTCTCGACAAATTGGGTCTTATGTTCAGTCTTGATTGTAGTTTATGGTGTCAAAAGCTATATTTCAAGGCAATTTCCAATTCAAATAGAGCTAAATCCCCTTTTCGAACACCATGGTCCTTGAGTCTCTTGTTGAATGATCATGACATTTAACGATGGTACCCTTGTATATGATATAGAGCTTATAGTCTCCTTTTGTCCAAGAGTGACAACTCGTCAAGAGGGCTCTGATGCCAGTCTTCCTCGCTGACTTTGCTTTCAAGCATGATGCGTAGTGAAGGAATTTTTATCTCCACAGGTAGGACTGCCTTCATGCTCTATACTAGAGAGTAAGGGGCAGCCTCAGTAGATGCTTTAATTGAAGTGCGGTAGCCTCAGAGGGCGTAAGGGATCGAATCGATCTAGTCCTAACATTTATCAATCATTTTATTGATGATGAATTTGTGGTTTTTATTTGCGACTTCAACTGCACCATTGGTTGGAGGTCGGTAAGGAGAAGATTCATTACTCGGGATCTCATACTCGTCGACTAATTTCGTGACTTTCGCTTCGAAATGCAACCCGTTATATGAAATTAGCTCATGCGAGACCCCATATCGACAGATGATATTTTTCTGGATGAACTTGGCCACCTTTTTGGCATTCAACACTGTATATGACCCGGCTTCGACCCATTTGGTGAAGTAATCAATGGCCACCAAGATGAATTCATGCCCGTTTAAGGCTTTGGGTATAACTTTCCCTATGACATCGATGCCCCATGTGAAAAATGGCCAGGAAGAGGTTATGTTGTATGATTCTCGTGGAGGTAAGTGTTGGAGGTTTGAAAACTGTTGGCATTTAAGACATCTCCAAATATAGGCGATGCAATCCTGAACCATGGTAATTCAATAATAACCCTGTCGGATGATTTTCTTGGCGAGCATATGGCCATTCATGTGGGGTTCACACTCCCCGCTGTGGATTTTTTGCATCATCTCTTTAATGTCAGCCCCTGTGATGTAGTCTAAATGGGATCCATCAAAAAAAAATTTGAATAGTACTTTATCGCATACAATGTAATGGGCAACCAGTTTGTGGAGGATTGCTCAATCTTTCTTGTTAAAATCTTGGGGATAGCCCCTACATTTTTATTCCTTCCGGCATGTCGATCATGGAGGCTAAGGTATCAAGGGCATCAACTAAGTTGTTCTTTGCTCGAGGCAGGTAGTGGAAGGTGATATCTTGGAAGTGGGAGGCCAACTCTTTTAGGTGGTCATGGAAGGGTAAGAGTTTCTCATCCTTGACTTTTCATCTTCTGAATGCTTGACCGATGATGAGGGTTGAATCCCCGTAGACATCTAGGTATTGAATTCTTTTCTTGAGAGCTACTTTGAGGCCTACCGTGCATGTCTTGTATTCGGTTATGTTGTTAATGCAGGAAAAATCCATCTTGATGGAAATGGGAGTGTGGGAGTCATCAAGGACAATTAGGAGTATCCTAATGCCATACCCTTTCTTGTTGGCAGCACCGTTAAAGAACATTTGCCAACGAAGGTCTTCTTGGGAGGTATAAAGGATATTTTCATCCAAAAACTTACAAATCCAAACGTCGATTTCTTTCGTAGGGGAGTCAAAGATGGCTCTTCCTTTCACGGCTTTCTACGTGACATACATGATATCAAACTCAGCTAACAGCATCAACCATCGGTCCATTCGTCTAGGCAGGGAAGGTTTCTCGAGCAGGTATTTGATAGGATCCATTGGGGACACAAGTTTGATGGAAAAAGAGAGCATGTAGTGCCGTAATTTTTGGGTGACCCAAACAAGGGTGACACATGCTATCATCAAGGCAGTGTAGTTAACTTCATACCCGACCAACTTATGACTGGCGTAGTAGAGGGATATCTCTCTCTACCAGACTCTTTAAGGTATTAAGCCAATAAAGCCCTAATTGTGATGTCTGTTACAGTCAGGTATAAGAGTATGGGAAGACCGGGTTATGGTGGCATGAGTACTGGAGGTCTAGTTATGTATTGCTTGATTCGGTCAAAGGTCTCCTAGCAAGATTCATTTCAAACTTTGGTTGAATCCTTCTGGAGGAGTTTAAAGATGGGTTCATAGATAGAAGTTAACTGGCTGATGAACCGGCTGATATACTATAATTTTCCAAGGAATCCCTAAAATTCATTCTCCGTTCAGGGTGGTGGCATTTTGAGTATGGCTCTCAGTTTAGCAGGATCATCTTCAATCCTTTTTTCACTAACCATGAATCCCAAGATCTTTCCTTTGGTAACTCTAAAAACACGTTTATGTGGGTTAAGCCGCATCTGGTATTGCCGTAGTCGCTCGAAGAACTTCTGTTGATCGGGGACATGACCTTCCCTACTCTTAGACTTGATAATCATGTCATCTATGTAGACCTTGACTTCTTTGTATATCAAATCATGCAAGATAGTTGGGGCATCCCTCTGGTAGGTAGCCCCTCAATTTTTTTTAGACCAAACGATATAGAAATGTAACAAAATGTTCCCCAAAGGGTGATTAATGCGGTTTTCTCTTGATGATTCAGGTGCATCTTGATTTGATCATAATAGGCAAAACCATCAACAAATGACTTAAGAGCATGATTGGCCGTGTTATCCACAATCATGTCGATATTGGGTAGTGAGTAATCATCCTTCGAAGAGGCTTTGTTAAAATCTCGGTAGTCAACACACATGCAAACATTTTCTCCAGCTTACATGAGAGTATTTGTGATGTTACCCCATGCACGACCATTGCCATCGTCCATTTATAGAGCAGTCATGTGCTTTCTATGACACCCACCGCATTTCATTTTCTAAATTCTTTCGCCTCCCCATCCAACTTCAACACCATTATTATAGGGCCCTCATTTTCCTCACCTTTCAGCTCAATAAGGCCCGAGACCGATGCCTCTTCACCCTTACCCTAATACCCACCCACCCATGGTCCACCGATGCTTTGCATCGAGTGATGCACTTTGCTATACAAGTGCATTGACCCTTTTAGCCCTTATCCAATAAGACTGGCACTTCAGTCTTGTTTGGGGGTGGTTCTTATCACCCAATTTTTTTGTCGCTCCGCACTTTCATAGATCTTATCTTTAGGGTGAGATTCTATCGATCTGGCTGAAGACGTTAAACTTAGCGCTACCGGTAGGCAGACCATCCTTCTTGTATGAGTCTCATCTTGTTTGGGAGTGGTGTTTCACATCACCCATTTCTTTACAATGTTTATAGACTTGTACACATTTTTTTTCCATTTATTCAGGTTTCATTATGGCTTCATCTGTCCACTTCATTAGCGGTTGATTCTGGTAATATCTTTCCTCCCTTTTACTCTCAATTTTAAAAATTATTTTACTTAACATCGAGGATGATGTACCTTTTTGCTTGGGGGTGGGGAATTTTAAAAATTTTGATTTTTAAAACCTAGTTTTTAAAATTTTTGTGCAGTTTCTTTCATCTCACTCATTGACGTGAATTTTCTATCATCCATCTTTTTAGTCTAAGAATCAAGTTAGAGGAATTATTTTTTCTAAATAGGTTATGTAATACATCCCAAGGCATGTTGCACCATGAATTTCTAGACTCAACAAAATTTGCGCACATATCACGTTACTACGGTTTAAAGTTGAAGAGTATTATAATTCTCAAGAGAACCTTAAGGATCACTAGTATAGACTTTAGCTTGTGAGATTTATGCCTTTCACCTTTTAGAGAGTTTTACATAATCTCCGAGTCACAAGTTGATTCAACTTCTTTTGGGTCCGCACTTAAATCGTTGTATGATCTCATTATTCCTCATTAAATTTTGGCTTGATCATCGAGAACAACATCACTTTCGAGTTGTAAGAAATGCGTGTCTTGAAATTTGTCCCGATACTAGATTTTCACTCATTCACGTCACCCATTACCTTCATATATATTTCCCACACTATCCATTTATCGTCTCTATTCATATATCATCCATCCTTTTGAGAAATAGAGCGCTTTCCTAAATGTAAAATGTCTTTAGTGATTAAGAGTATAAAGAAAGAGAGAAAAGGAGAAAAAGAAAAAAAAATAGAAAACTAGTAAAAGAAAAAAAAAAGAAAAAAAAAGAAGAAAGAAAGTTAAAGGAAAAGATCTGTCATAGAGAGTGTTTGCATTTTTAGTGAATATCTCTCCCAAAGTTGGATTTAGAGGGAGAAAAATTAAATACAAATCTATGTTGGGATTATTTGTATTTTTATCAAATTTATCTCATACATTGATGAGTATTTGGAAAAGAAGAAAAAGAGAAAGTTGCAGTCAAGATTATGAAATAAAGACATTTGTTCGTCAAAGTGTAATAAACTCTTCTCAAACATACACCAATCATCCATACATCACCCATCATATCCTACCTACCTCATCTCATTCCATCCTTCCCATTTCATTTTCCCCCCACCCATACTCATTCATATTCCCCTAGGCATTCGGGAAAAAGAGAGTCAACGTGGTGAATAAACTCGACGTTCTCACTATAGTGATTAACATTCCTTCATGAGATCATTTTTCTTTCTAAATGTTCGTCCTTTGTTATATGTGTGTGAGACGTTTGAACTTGATTACATTTACTCACCTCCTCACACATAAGGGTGATACACTAACCCAAATCTCGAGAGTTCGTTTGAGAGAGCTATATTCAGTGAGATTTTAAAGTTGAAGCATATATTTCGAAAAGGCAATCTAGGAATTACTCTTGTGATACTCGACCCACTTTGACTAATTCATACACACACATTGAGTTCTAGGAAGGATATGACTTGAGTATTTACTTAGCTAAACCTTTTATACACTTCTAGCTTGTATTGTTCAAATCATTTATCTCATGATGGATTGTGCGATTATTCTACGTCTAATAAGAGACTGATTACCCGTTTGCAAATAAAGAATTTTGTGGGTATATTCCCTGCAAACCCTCACGAAACAAAACTCGTCCTGTAGGGCAACTTATAGGTTTAAAGGCTTGTTGCACATGCTAAGTGCAATCGCAAGTGCCCGTGAAAGTGGTATACTTTTGGCTTCTTATCTCTATTTCTCTCTATCTTATTGCTTGAGGACTAGCAACGCTCTGTTTGGGGGTGGTGTGATAAGCACCCAAAAGTGTATATTTTATACCCTGAATAGACACATTTATTTGCTAATTCTCAACAAATTGGGTCTTATATGCTTATTTGTTTATTTTGTAGGTCAAATGCATGTTGCAGTGTTTAAATGTTCAAATCATGAAAATTGCAACAAAAATGGAGCTAAGCACGTATACCCTATCCTATAAGCCAAACCGAGCCTAAGCCTATCCCTAGCCGTGTGTGTTTAGTTTGTCTCCTTTTATTTTATTTTATTTTATTTATTTTCTTAGATTTTTATTTGTGTCGTTTATGATTTTTAGAATTTATTTTATATTATATATTTTTGAGTCATGTATATATTTTTAGGAATTATTTTTATACTTTATTTTTGTGTGTCACGTGTGTTTTTTATTATTTTTATATTTTTAAAGGTGTGCGTTTTAGTTTTATTTATTTTTATTTTTATTTGATTTTTAGTTTTTAGTATTAGTTTAGTTTTGTTATTTCTTATTTTATTAAGTTAGGTTTAGTATTATTTTATTTTTTTAATCTTTTTTATTTTTAGAGTAGAATTTTATTTTTTTAATAGATTTTAATTTTTAGTTTTGTTAGTTTTTTTTTTTTTTTAGATGGGTACAGACTATTACACACACACAAATCCTATAACACCCATACACCCAATTACCACACACATAACGTACACACAAACACCTTACTCAACCACACCCTCTTCTCCAACACCTCACTACACCAAAACAACACCCCCACCCAACTACTATTCACCTTCTTCTTCCAACCACAAACCCACTTCTCTCTCTTCCCTCCATTAACACTCACTCACCACCACATTAACTAACCCCACCTCCATAACCACAAACCTTATACCTTCCATTCAAAAACTCGACCAACCCCACCGGCAATACCCGAACTCTGACGATGCCCCCAACTCCGGCGAGACCAACCCGACCCAAAATATCACAAACCCGAGCTACCCAAACCCCAAAACCCGGAATCCAACCCGAGTTAACCCGAGCGACCCGACGATAACCAACCCGGAGCCGACCCTTAACCCGAGAACTCCCCCTGTCGCGACCCAACCCCTGTCGATCTCCAACCATCATCAACCCTAACCACCTTATGGCTCCACCGAAACCATCAAAACCCGATACCCATTATCAGAGTCAACCCCATAAACCTGATTCCATAACACATATGTCCAAGAACCATTTCAAATCCACGATTTCTTCACCTGCAAAGCCAAAGACCAAAACAAACAAAGCCCCACATGTCTTAAAACCTTTTTACCCCTTTTACCCAAAATAACCCCACATGTGTTTTAAAACCCTCACCTCATTCTTTAATTGCACTTGTGTGTCACATTCATAAAATAACCCCCTCACACCTCTCACCTCTCACCTCTCATGCATTATTACCTTACCCAGTTTTTCCCTAGCTCCATGTTTGCCATGTATAAATTGAATACTTGGTGCCATTTGAGGGGGATCCTCATTTTATTTTTTCAACTTTGTGTGATAAATTTCTTCCCACTCCTATATAGAGTGTATTTGCATTTTTAGCAAATATCTCAATATAGAGGCGTGTGGTGAAATTTATCTCTAGGATGAATTCCACTCCACCCCTCTATAGTGGATTTTTCATCTCTAGCAAATATTTTAAAATAGATTGATGTGGTTGAATTCATAACTTATAGGAGGTAAATTCTAATCCATTCCTTTATGTTGAGTATTTGCATTTTTAGCAAATATCTCAACATAAAGTGACGATGTAGAATTTATTTCCTTGGATGAGTTCTAATGTATAATTTTATAATATTAGGATTTGCATTTTTAGCAAATCTCTTTTATTATTGAAGTGTCCACTATGAATTCATTCATTATCTTGTCATTTTTTTCCTTATTTTTATTTTTATTTTGTAGTTTTTATTTTAGATTCAATAAATATACTAGTGAGTGATTGTAATTGAGCGAGAGGTAATTAGCTCCATTTTAACTGCAAATTGCCTGAAAATATAACTTTTGACACCGCAACTGCAATTAAGCCTACATATTGAACTATTAAGCGCATAAGACCCATATTGTTGAGAATTAGCAACTAAAGTACGTCTATTTGGGGTATAAATTGTACAATTTTGGGTGCTCATCAGACCACCCCCAAACAAAGCGTTGCTAATCCTCGAGCAATAAGATAGAGAGAAAGAGAATGATAAGTAACCAAAAGTTTACTACTTTCACGGACACTTGCGATTGCACTTAGCATGTGCAACAAGCCTTTAATTCCATTCCAATTATGGGTTTGATATTTTCCTCTTTAATTACTCTAATCCTCATATGCTTGCATTTGTTTACTTTTATTTTTATCTTTTGGATGATGATTATTGAGGGCTAATATCCCTTTCTAGGGATGAAATTTTGAAGCCATCATGAGTTCAATTTAGCTAGTTTACTTGTTAGCACAATTTTGTTATCTCACTTTTCTTAAATTAGCTTTTACATCTTAGTTAATACTTTAGAAATTAGTATATTGTTAGTTAATTAATAATCCCTTGAAAAATCTATAAAAAATATATAAAAAGACAAAATAGAAAAATAATAAAAAATAATAATATGCAAATGATTTTACACTTTAGTCTTCTCATATTTTGTGTTTCGCCCTTAGATTTATATTGACTCCCTTACTTACCCTCTAAACTAGTTTTGTTATATTTTTGTAGGTTCAAGGGAATTTTGATGCAAAAGAAGTTGCAACAATGACACAAATACATTAGAGATGCAATTTTTTTTGTATATCACTGATCTAGATCTCTCCCCAGACGATGCAGATGGAACCAAGAAAGAAGGAATCGGGATCAAGTCTTGGACATGAGCCGTTCCGGTAGCCACCCAATCCCGGATGTCCTTCAGCTAGGTAGTCAACACCTGAACATACTGCAAAAAAAGTAAAAAAACTATAAATTAGTTAGTCTGAGGCAAAGGAGAAATCAGAAAGACATAAGTCAAAAAGAAATTAAAGGTATACCTCTGACTAAAGGACGTTCTTTATCAGCCCCAGTACCTTCGGATCCATCGCATTGGGGCGATGCAAGATGCGCGTCGATTCTCCATCAGGACGTCTAATGTTATAGGAAGGAAGAGATAACCGCATAAACGGAACCTCTGATGTCGTCACCGCTACCAATGTCGACGCACCACCTGCATGTGACACCCCGACTAATTAAATACCGGGTAGCTACTCCTTTATTAAATTAAATCCAAATGTCAAGTTGGCTCAGTTAATAGCATCACTGTCGAAAACATTTTTTATTATTACTAACCACCTAGTATTTAAAAAGTAAGTTGCCAAATTTTAATTAAAGTCTGATTAACATGCAGTACAAGATTTAAAGAAAGAATAATTTCACCATTCAGCATAACGAAATAATAGAATAACCATCACATGATATAAATAAATCCGGAGGAAAACTCCTCACAACAAACTCCACAAATGAAATGAATAACTAAATACTGAATACTGAAACAATACATGCCAAGTCTGAAAAACTGAAATGGAAAAGTCTCTAATAGAATTTGGGCAACATGCCCTACAACTGAAGAATACTGAATATGGAATCCAAATGGTCGAAGCGTCTAAAAGCAAATCCCTGTAACTTCCACAAACATCTACAGCTCGTCATCTGAATGAGTATCCTATGCATGGTGTCCTTGTGGCTGGGCACCTAAAATGGTTTTACAAAAAAATAGATTTGAAAGCAAACGGGTCAGAGCCCGAATGTGGAGATATTTTAAAAACCTGCAAGTGCTTTAAAAACATTTAAAACATTAAATGCAAAGTACATGTTAGGATGTGCACTCACATGAAATTCTCACCTCTCGTCTCATTGTGCACTCCTAACGTAAGTACCCATCTAAAATGACACAACCCACTAGCTAAGTAACATCATATCTAGCTAGACTGTCATAAGTTCTACCCTTATTACTCGGTTCCCATTAACATTATAACGATCTCAATTAAATAGGGGCTTAACGTAAATTCAAGTTCTCATATAAAAGTAATACAACTCGTTATAGATTATCCCTTTTATGTTATTCCATAGTTATACACACGATACCATATGAAAGTTCCCATTTTATTAAGTGTATATTTTCCACAACATAAATATACAATATAAGCACCCCGAGACTAAGCTGCGGTGCACATATACTCTGCTATCCATCCCGGTACATCACGTACATAAGGATCACGCATTCCGAATCTCTCAGGAATCGTTCAGATAACACAACTCACAAATAATGGAGGCGAACACAGTCACATCACATGGGTCACGCACATACCTGCACTACCACGATCAGCAGACTTATTAACATCCCAATAAGTCCTTCTCTGACCTATGTTCATCGAGGTAACCAGTCTAAATCCAGGCAACACAAGGATTAGAGGGCCCTAAGTGAACGCAAACCTCCCGTGATAGCAAGTATGGTAGGTATGTCATACACACGAATCATATATCAATACTAAGTAAACACGCATCTTAGTAATCATCGTAGTTTAATTGTAGTACTTATCACATTCTCGTACCAACTTAATACATATACAACTTATATAATCTCGGTCCATATTTATACGCGCCATAATTTATTCTCACGTCGTAGTAGGCACACACGTCTCAGCTCATAATGACTATTTTATTCGATCCACACTTATATAAGATTTTCTCCTCATAATAACCCAAATGTTACAAATCTACCCACAAATCCCCAAAGGATTGTTATCTCTAGCCTCGAACAAGTTTACGGGATTCCCAAAATCAAAACAGGACAAAAAGGCCTAAACTGCCAGCTCGTTAGAAGTCTCGTTCGAACGAACTGGGCTATCTAACGAGATCTCGTTCGAACGAGATTATCGAACGAACATCCCTCTCGTTAGAACCCCAAACTGTCAACTCGTTAGAAGCTCGTTCGAACGAGCTCGTTCGAACGACCTGGGTAGGCCGTCTAACGAGTGACCAGATTCAAGCCCAGAAATCGTATCTCGTTTTTCCAATTTCTCTACACCTCAAATTTCATCCCAACCTCAATCTAACAATGGTTTAAGGTCTCTAATCGTCCCTAAACATGTTAAAGTCACATACTAACGTATTTTAAAGGATCAATTCATCCTAATCATCATCAATTCACAAGTCTCTACTCTTTTCCCCAATTTTTCAAGAACATAAACCCTAGAATTTATGATCATCAATTTACTCAAATTAGATCCGTTTTTGTTACATCCAACATACATTAACATCAGAATAATCATCTCCATACTATTCTACATGCAATTTGTCCTCAAAATTCAAGTCCTAAGTCCAATTAAAATGGGTTTTTATTTGACTTCCAAGAACAAATGTAAATCTTTCAATTTATCTAACATGGAAGAAATATTCTCTGAATTAAATATAATTAAATCACTTGCCTCTAGTGTCTCTGAATTTGGTGTTGGTTTGATGAAGCTTTTTTTGCAGAATTCCTTCTCTCTCTCTCTCTACAAGCCTTCTTCCCCAAAGGTGGCTAGGGTTTGCTTTGGGAAAGTTTTGGAATCCTAATCTAATAACCCCCGTAGCTTATTGGGTCATTAAGGGTTGGTTAGTGGGTTTAGTGGGTCAATTCCCAATCAGATAAAAACTCTTAATTTTCGTCACTTTTAATTCCCAAAAATACGAAATTACCAAAATACCCTTTATGTTGCCGGTATGGCCTAAAAATACCCCGGGACCCAAACTAAACCCCGGCTAGTGTTTTCTGACTATCTCGACCCTTCTGGACGCGTTGGCGCACTCAAAATGACGATACGGTTAATAGAATTTAAATTCACTTTTATAATCAAAATAATTATATCTTGACGCGACTGTCTCACGCGTCCCAATAAAATGTCCAAATTGCCGTATATCAATCTCACGACAAATTTGATAATTCAATATTCATATATCATCATATATACTCAATATAGTCAAATACCAACTCACATCTCGCTAGTATTTTATCCGGATTGATTCCCAATTAATTCTCATTTAATTAATAAATCCCAAAAATAAATATCGCCAAAAATACGGGGTATTACATACTTCCCCCCTAATAACAGAATTTCGTCCCGAAATTCGAACCTAGAAAGTACCTGATAAAAACAACTCTGGATAACGTTCGCGCATCTCATCCTCGCGTTCCCATGTGGACTCGCCACTGAACACGCACTAACGGAACTATCTTTGACCGCAGCTTCCTCTCACTTCGGTCCAAAATAGCAATCGGCCCCTCCTCGTAGGAGCTATCAGGCTGTAAATCAATCTCCTCCAAAGCGATGTGAGAATGAGCCAAATCGTCTCTGAGATATTTCCTTAGCGAGGAAATATGAAACACATCGTGAATCCGGTGTAAATGCTCCGGTAACCCGAGTCTATACGCAACTGGTCCAATCTGCTCAATAATAGGAAACGGCCCCACATACCTCGGTGCCAACTTCCCCTTCTTCCCGAAACGCATAATCCCCTTCATAGGAGATACTCTGAGCAAAACCTGGTCCCCCACTTGGAACTCCCTGAAATATTTCTTCGCATCAGCATAACTCTTCTGCCGGTATTGAGCTACCCGAATGCGACTCCGAATCAACTCAATCCTTGCCGAAGTATCCTGAATCACTTCCGGCCCAAGTAGTTTGTTGTCCCCCACCTCTAACCAACATGCTGGAGAACGACAAGGCCTACCGTATAATGCCTCAAACGGAGCCATGCCAATAGTGAACTGATAGGAGTTATTATAAGCAAACTCTACCAGTGGAAGGTATTGTTCCCATCCACCTCCAAAGTCAATAATGCACATGCGTAGCATGTCCTCCAACATCTGATTTGTGCGCTCAGTCTGCCCATCGGTCTGCGGATGATAAGCCGTACTCAACCGCAATTCCGTGCCCATGGCCTCCAGGAAACTCTCCCAAAACCGCGAAACAAATATCTTGTCTCTGTCAGACAAGATATTTAGGGGCACACCGTGAAGTCTCACAACCTCTGAAATGAAGAGCTGGGCATACTGTCCGGTAGTGTAGTCAGTCCTTACAGGTAAAAAGTGAGCGACTTTGGACAATCTGTCCACAATTACCCAAACGGAGTCGTGACCCCTCTGCGACGTAGGCAACCTCGTGATAAAGTCCATGGATATGCTCTCCCACATCCACACCGGGACCTCCAACGGCTGTAGAAGTCCTGTCGGTTTCTGATGATCCACTTTTACTAGCTGGCAAGTGGCGCATTTCGAAACAAACTCAGAAATATCTCTCTTCATATCGCTCCACCAATACTGTCGTCTCATGTCTTGGTACATTTTGACCCCTCCAGGATGTACCGCAAACCGTGAGCCGTGCGACTCTGCCATCACCTCGTGTCACAATTTATCCCCTTTCGGAACCACCAATCTCCCATTGAAGCGTAATCCCCTGTCTGAGCTGACAGTATAGGACTCGGCTCCCTCTTCTAGTAATCGAACTATCTACTCCTGACAGAACGAGTCATTAGCCTGTGCCCGAACTACCTTCGTGACAATCTGCGGTGTAACGGTCATCACAGACATGAAAGATCAGGCCACTGCATCCTGGTATCCCAACTCCTTCCACTTAGCTTTCCACACCTCTGCCACCTCATCTGCTGGCCTACGGCTCAACGCGTCTGCTACCACGTAAGCCTTACCTGGGTGATACTGGATATCGAACTGGTAGTCTTTCACAAACTCAAGCCACCTACGCTGCCGCATATTCAACTCCTTCTGCATGAACAGGTATTGTAGGGACTTGTGGTCCGTGAATAGTTGGAACTTCTCCCCCAAAAGATAGTGCCTCCAAATTCGTAGGGCAAATACCACTTCCGCCAACTCCAAATCATGCGTGGGGTAATTCTTCTCATGAGGCTTAAGCTTACGGGAAGCATAAGCTATGGCCTGTCTCTCCTGCTGCAATACACCTCCAAGTCCTTGCAAAGACGCATCGGTGTAAACCAAATACTCAACTCCCGGTCTCGGCAATGCTAACACAGGTGCTGAGGTCAATTTGTCCTTTAACTCATCAAATGCCAACTGACCAGCATCACTCCAGATGAATGGCACACCCTTACGAGTCAGATGTGTCAAAGGACCCGCTATCTTCGAAAATCCCCGAATGAACCTCCTGTAGTATCCTGCTAGGCCCAAGAAACTACGAATCTCAGTCGGTGTCGTGGGCTGTCCCCACTCCCTCACCGCGGATACCTTCCCCGGATCAACAGATATCCCCCGATCGGAAATAATGTGTCCCAAAAACTGGACCTCCTTCAGCCAAAAACCGCATTTCTCATATTTTGCATACAACTCGTTCTGACGTAGTGTCTGCAAAACTTGCCTCAAATGCTCGGCGTGCTCCTCCTCTGTCTGGGAGTAAACCAGAATATCATCAATGAAGACAATGACAAACTGATCTAGGAAATCCCTGAACACTCTGTTCATCAAGTCCATAAACACTGCTGGAGCGTTGGTCAAACCAAAAGGCATAACCCGAAACTCGTAAGAACCATATCTCGACAAGAACGCAGTCTTCGAGACATCTTCCTCCCTGATACGCAACTGATGGTATCCCGATATCAAATCAATCTTCGAGAAGAAAGAAGCTCCTCTCAACTGGTCGAATAAGTCATCGATTCGAGGCAACAGATACATATTCCGTATCGTGACCTTATTCAACTCTCGGTAGTCCACACACAATCTTAGTGAACCGTCCCTCTTCTTCACAAACAAAACTGGAGCGCCCCAAGGTGAGGTGCTCCTGCGAATAAAGCCCTGACTTAATAGCTGCTCTATCTGATGTCGTAGCTCTCGCATCTCTACCGGATCCATACGGTACGGTGCGCGTGCTATAGGTCTCGTATCTGGCAATAGGTCTATAACAAAGTCTATCTCTCGACTGGGGGGTAGGCCTGGTATCTCCTGAAACACATCCGAATACTCCCTGACGACTGGGATCGAATCTAAAGGAATCGCAACCTCCTTAGAGGTATCCTCCTCTAGGTAATACAAATGAGCGGTCGAGCCTCCTTCTGGGCGAGGCATCGCCACTACAAACATCTCTTGCCCCGGAATGGCAAAAACAATGCTCCCACCGAAGCAGTCAATCATGGCTCTATAATCAGCGAGCCAATCCATACCGATAATCACATCCTGAACATGCATATCTAATACCAACATATCTGCAGGTAATACCAGACTACCAATCTCTACCCCCACTCCCCGGCATATAAAGAATATAAGTGACCCATTCCCCAATGGTGAGTCGACACACGTCACTGTGCTCTCTGCTGTAGCTAACAATCCTAAGGCTTTTGCAAAATATTTAGCTATAAAACAATGTGTAGCCCCCGTATCAAACAATACCCGACCCATAGTGCCATGGATAGGAAACGTACCCTCAATCGCGGGCGGTACCTGTGGAACTGCTGCCTGGTGGACGTTATAGACACGTCCATACTGCAGCTGCCCTGCTGAGCTGGGACTGCTGGAATGGGTGGCAATGCTGCCATCTGTGGCGGTGCGAGAAGAGCGGCGGGAAACATAGGCCTCTGCGGCTCCTGGCGAGCACCCTGTTGTTGCTGCTGTGGGGCCCTGCCCCTATCATGACAGTCCTGGCGTTTATGGCCAGTCTTGCCACAAATAAAACACTTCCCTGGGAAGTTTCCTCCTCTCTGACCCTGCTGTCCCCGGCCTTAGTGGCCGTTACCGTTCCTCCCTTGGCCCTGCTGAAACTGCTGCCCATTCTGCCCCTGTTGGCCCTGATGGCCGTTTGGACCCTGATGGCCCTGACGGAAACCTCCCTGTTCGTGCCTGTAATTTCTTGATCTGAACCTCTTATGATCCCCCTGCTGGGAACCCTGCTCACCCTGTCTCTGCCCCTGAACAGATTGTGCCCCACCGACACCATGTCCTCCAGTCCTGCCCTGATGGCTAGACTCTCCCGATCTCTTGCCCTCAGCCATATGAAAGCGGTGATCCTGGCAGTGTAACAAAGAAGCATTAACCACATCAGAATAAGTGGCCAACGAAAGGTTCCCTAACAGATGCTGACGGATCCTCCATGTCAACCCGTCGGTGAATTTCTCAATCTTTTTCTTTTCTGTCGGTATCTCATCCGGAACGATATTCAACAGATTCATGAACTCGGCCTCATACTCGGCCACAATCTTACCCTCTTGCTTCAGATTCATCAGTTTCCTCCTCATTTCCGTGTGAACAGCTGACGGAAAGTACTTGCGGTCGAACCATACCTAAAAGTCCTGAATAGTGAGAGTATCCCTCTCCTCCACGGTGGTAATAGACTCCCACCACTGCAGTGCAGATCCAACTAGCTTGAAAGTAGCTAGAACCTGCTTCTGAACGTCCGTGCACTCATACATCCTCAAGTGCCTCTGCATATCCTTCCTCCACTGGCTCGAGACTACCACATATGAGCTACCTCCAAACTCTGGCGGATGCGCTTTCTGAAAAGCGTCACGTACGCGTTCCCAAGCAGACGGGAATGCATTTGCCTATACTGGCGTGGCAACTGGCGCCTGAGGTGGTGCCTGATGAACTACGGCAATTGCGGCATTTACCGCTTGGGCTACAATGGCTGTAACCTCAGCGGCGTTCATCATGCCCTGAACTGGAGCGGGCTGGGGTTCGGGCGTTGCATCCCTGGGAACTCGTCGTGCATGTCATGGAGGCATCTGAAATAAGATTAAAGTTTATAAGTTCGTTGTTTATAAACTTAAAATAGCTTAAGAACGAAGCATACACAAAAAGAGTACAACAGTCCTAAAATATAGGGCCCTATATCAAAGAAAACTTAGCGAAAACATAATAGCCGTACAGATCCTAAAGGACACTAGAACCTGATGCTCTGATACCACCTGTGACACCCCGACTAATTAAATACCGGGTAGCTACTCCTTTATTAAATTAATTCCAAATGTCAAGTTGGCTCAGTTAATAGCATCACTATCGAAAATATTTTTTATTATTCCTAACCACCTTGTATTTAAAAAGTAAGTTGCCAAATTTTAATTAAAGTCTGATTAACATGCAGTACAAGTTTTAAAGCAAATTTCACCATTCACCATAACGAAATAATAGAATAACCATCACATGATATAAATAAATCCGGAGGAAAACTCCTCACAACAAACTCCACAAATGAAATGAATAACTAAATACTGAATACTGAAACAATACATGCCAAGTCTGAAAAACTGAAATGGAAAAGTCTCTAATAGAATTTGGGCAACATGCCCTACAACTGAAGAATACTGAATATGGAATCCAAATGGTCGAAGCGTCTAAAAGCAAATCCCTGTAACTTCCATAAACAGCTACAGCTCGTCATCTGAATGAGTATCCTATGCATGGTGTCCTTGTGGCTGGGCACCTAAAATGGTTTTACAAAAAAATAGATTTGAAAGCAAACGGGTCAGAGCCCGAATGTGGAGATATTTTAAAAACCTGCAAGTGCTTTAAAAACATTTAAAACATTAAATGCAAAGTACATGTTAGGATGTGCACTCACATGAAATTCTCACCTCTCGTCTAATTGTGCACTCCTAACGTAAGTACCCATCTAAAATGACACAACCCACTAGCTAAGTAACATCATATCTAGCTAGACTGTCATAAGTTCTACCCTTATTACTCGGTTCCCATTAACATTATAACGATCTCAATTAAATAGGGGCTTAACGTAAATTCAGGTTCTCATATAAAAGTAATACAACTCGTTATAGATTATCCCTTTTATGTTATCCCATAGTTATACACACGATACCATATGAAAGTTCCCATTTTATTAAGTGTATATTTTCCACAACATAAATATACAATATAAGCACCCCGAGACTAAGCTGCGGTGCACATATACTCTGCTATCCATCCCGGTACATCACGTACATAAGGATCACGCATTCTGAATCTCTCAGGAATCGTTCAGATAACACAACTCACAAATAATGGAGGCGAACACAGTCACATCACATGGGTCACGCACATACCTGCACTCCCACGATCAGCAGACTTATTAACATCCCAATAAGTCCTTCTCTGACCTATGTTCATCGAGGTAACCAGTCTAAATACGGGAAACACAAGGATTAGAGGGCCCTAAGTGAACGTAAACCTCCCGTGATAGCAAGTATGGTAGGTATGTCATACACACGAATCATATATCAATACTAAGTAAACACGCATCTTAGTAATCACCGTAGTTTAATTGTAGTACTTATCGCATTCTCGTACCAACTTAATAAATATACAACTTATATAATCTCGGTCCATATTTATACGCGCCATAATTTATTCTCACGTCATAGTAGGCACTCACGTCTCAGCTCATAATGACTATTTTATTCGATCCACACTTATATAAGATTTTCTCCTCATAATAACCCAAATGTTACAAATCTACCCATAAATCCCCAAAGGAGTGTTATCTCTAGCCTCGAACAAGTTTACGGGATTCCCAAAATCAAAACAGGCCAAAAAGGCCTAAACTGCCAGCTCGTTAGAAGTCTCGTTCGAACGAGGCTGTTCGAACCAGAGTTCGTTCGAACGAACTGGGATATCTAACGAGATCTCGTTCGAACGAGATTATAGAACGAACATCCCTCTCGTTAGAACCCCAAACTGTCAACTCGTTAGAAGCTCGTTCGAACGAGCTCGTTCGAACGACCTGGGTAGGCCTTCTAACGAGTGACTAGATTCAAGCCCAGAAATCCTATCTCGTTTTTCCAATTTCTCTACACCTAAAATCTCATCCCAACCTCAATCTAACAATGGTTTAAGGTCTCTAATCGTCCCTAAACATGTTAAAGTCACATACTAACGTATTTTAAAGGATCAATTCATCCTAATCATCATCAATTCACAAGTCTCTACTCTTTTCCCCAATTTTTCAAGAACATAAACCCTAGAATTTATGATCATCAATTTACTCAAATTAGATCCGTTTTTGTTACATCCAACATACATTAACATCAGAATAATCATCTCCATACTATTCTACATGCAATTTGTCCTCAAAATTCAAGTCCTAAGTCCAATTAAAATGGGTTTTTATTTAACTTCCAAGAACAAATGTAAATCTTTCAATTTATCTAACATGGAAGAAACATTCTCTGAATTAAATAGAATTAAATCACTTGCCTCTAGTGTCTCTGGATTTGGTGTTGGTTTGATGAAGCTTTTTCTGCAGAATTCCTTCTCTCTCTCTCTCTACAAGCCTTCTTCTCCAAAGGTGGCTAGGGTTTGCTTTGGGAAAGTTTTGGAAACCTAATCTAATAACCCCCGTAGCTTATTGGGTCATTAAGGGTTGGTTAGTGGGTTTAGTGGGTCAATTCCCAATCAGATAAAAACTCTTAATTTTCGTCACTTTTAATTCCCAAAAATACCAAATTACCAAAATACCCTTTATGTTGCCGGTATGGCCTAAAAATACCACGGGACCCAAACTAAACCCCCGGCTAGTGTTTTCTGACTATCTCGACCCTTCCGGACGAGTTGGCGCACTCAAAAGGACCATATGGTTAATAGAATTTAAATTCACTTTTATAATCAAAATAATTATATCTTGACGCGACTGTCTCACGCGTCCCAATAAAATGTCCAAATTGCCGTATATCAATCTCACGACAAATTTGATAATTCATTATTCATATATCATCATATATACTCAATATAGTCAAATACCAACTCACATCTCGCTAGTATTTTATCCGGATTAATTCCCAATTAATTCTCATTTAATTAATAAATCCCAAAAATAAATATCGCCAAAAATACGGGGTATTACACTGCACTGTGGGCATACCCCACTCGCCGACTCGTGCCCCTACCAGAAACCGCAGGGGGAAGAAGCGTAATGTCATATATTCTAGGCGGCATTAGCAAGATAGACTCAAAATACAGATAATCATAAGTCATCGTTGTACGACGAATAAGGCTCGTCGATCATCGCCGCCATCCCCACCTCCTTCGACATCTCCCGCTCCCACCTCATATACCTCGAGGGCCTCACAGGTGGCACCATCACCTCGTCCTCCACCACACATCGGTCCACTCTCTCCCCTAGATACTAGGCATAGCCAAAATCGTGCAAAAATAAACGACGCAACTGTGCATTCCTCTGGTCACTCCCATGTGCTGGATAGTCGTCCCCCAAGGATAGAAAGTCACCTAAAAGATCCCCAACAGAAAATCAATATCTGAAAAGATCATCAAGGAAAAATGGTCTCAAGAGGAAATAAGAATTTACCCTATCGCTCGTCAGTCAAAATAAGACCTGATGCACCATTACAAAAATAAGAGACTGTCTCGATTGCCAGTTGGAATTTCACCACCGGTACATCCACCAGAAGGCCCCACTGACTCCAATGGGTGTTAAGCCCAATCACCTCATAGAACCACGTATTCAATAGGACAAGGGTCATAAATTAAAAGAAAGCAATCAAGGAATCAAGAATAAAATGCATAAAGGAAAATGCATAAGGAAAGAATACCTCCAAAAGATATGTGGCGCTAGTAAAGGTCTGTCGGCAACACTGGCTGAATGAATCCAAAAATGAATAAAGGGTCGCCAAAGTCAGGCTCCCCAGTAAAAGCGAGTTATATTCGAGAATACCCTTAAATAAGGCAAAAATAACAAGTGGAGGACGTCGCCACCAAAATCCCTCCCAACGGTAAAATAATAAACAAATGGGCCATCTGCCCCACCTGTAGCCCATCAATATCATCGATCCATCGACACGACAAAACCTCCTTTAAAGGAGAGAGACGATGGATTCCCCAGTGATTATCCGCCCAACATCACCTAACGCCGCCTCCACCGTCGCTGGCGTTACTCGCAAAGTTCGATCCACCACTATCTGGGTCCCCTCACAGTCTAGCCCCAACAGCTGTTGCACATTGATGGGAATCACCATCGTCTCCCCAAAGCCGAATTGCTTTGTGTGGATGGTATCCCACCACCTCTCCCCTAAAGCACATAGAACGGTCATCGAGCGAGGCGTCTCATCCAATGCAGACGCCAAACTTCCAAAGCCAGCTGATGAAACCACCCAACGCACCACTGGAAGAAGGCTCTCCCAGATATCCTTAGACCCCATCTTCCCCCGTGAACACAGGTTCGATGTGGATATATCAGTCTGTCAAAGCAATAAGAAAAACCCTTATCAAAATTCAGAAAAAAATAAGAAAAATGCTCATCAAAATAAGGATATATCAGTCTGCCACATACCAATTGACACTCTCCCTTCACCTGCTTGAGGTAATCCAAAATACCATGCCACTACCGTTTGGCACCCTCTCCACCCGACCGTTTGGAACCTAAGTGAAATTTTGTACAAAAATTTCGTAAAAATGTCAAAAATTCTCCGAAAAATTCATAAAATTACCCAATGAGTTTTAGAACTTTTTTCACTAAGAAAAACATTTTTCAAGCCTTTTAAATCCCTAACTGAATTAATATCACATTTTCTCCAAGAATTATTTCCCCAGAGGAATTCCCAAATCCAATTGGATATCTCCCCAGCAACGTCTCCACGGGTGCCTGCAAAAATTGAAAATAATTCCCCAGCAGGGCCGCACCCAATCCTCGGATTAATATATTTTCCCCAGTGGAGTCTCTAAGATTTCCCCAGAAAACTATGCCCCACAACTTACTTAAGCCCTCAGAATTGGTCACCTCTACTCAATCCCTCAGAATTGGTCACCCATACTTATGGCCTCAGAATTGGCTTCTACCCTTAGAATTGGTCACTCCTATTTAAGACCTCAGAATTGACTTCGACCTGCAAAATTAGTCGCTCCTACTTAAGCCCTAGAAATTGACTTCGACCCACAGAATTGGTATCCCCTACTTAAGGTCCTTAAAATTGACATCGGCCCTCAGAATTGGTCACCCCTATTTAAGCCTCAAAATCGATTTGACCCTAAGAATTGGTCGCTCCTACTTAAGATTCTCAGAGTTAACCTTGACCCTCATAATTGGTCACTCCTACTTAAGGTCGTCAGAATTGACCTTAACCCTCAGAATTGGTCACTCCCACTTAAGCCCTCAGAATTGGTTTTGACCCTCAAAATTTGTCGCTCCTACTTAAGGTCCTAAGAATTAACATCGGCCTCAAAATTGGTCATCTCTACTTGGGTCCTTAGAATTGACCTTGACCCTCATAATTGGTCGTCTCTGCTTAAGCCCTCAGAATTGGCTTCAACTCGCAGAATTGGTCGCCCCTACTTAAGCCCTCAGAATTGGCTTCGACCCGCTGAATTGGTTGTTTATACTTAAAGCACTCAAAATTGGCCTCGACCCGCAAAATTAGTCATCCACACTTAATCCCTTAGAATTGGTCACTCCGACTTAAGCCCTCAGAATTGGCTTTGACCCTCATAATTTGTCGCTCCCATCTTAAGACCTCGGAATTGGATTCGACCTTCAGAATTGGTCGCTCCCACTTAGGTCCTCAGAATTAACCTCGGCATTCAGAATTGGTCGCCTCTACTTAAAGCCCTCAGAATTGGCCTTGGCCCTCAGAATTTGTCGCTCCTACTTAAGGTCCTCAGAATTAACCTCGACCCTCAGAATCGGTCATCCCTATTTAAGCCCTCAGAATTATCTTCAACCCTTAGAATTGGTTACCCCTACTTAAGCCCTCAGAATTTGCTTCAATCCTCAGAATTGGTTTCTCCTACTTAAGGTCCTCAGAATTGGTCGCTCCTACTTAAGGTCCTCGATTGGTCTCCTCCACTTAAGCCCTCGGAATTGGCTTCAACCCTCAGAATTGGTATCTCCTACTTAAGGTCCACAGATTTGACCTCGGCCCTCATAATTGGTCTTTCCTACTTAAGGTCCTCAGAATTTACTTAGACCCTGAGAATTGGTCTCTCCCACTTAAGCCCTTAGAATTTGATTCGACCCTGAGAATTAGTCGATCCTATCTTAAGCCTTGAAATTGGCTTCAACCCTCAGAATTGGTCGCTCCCTACCCCAGATCCTCAGAATCTATCTCGACCCACAGAATCGGCCATTCCCCAACATTTCCTTAGGTACTCAGAAATGACCTCGACCCTCTGAAATGGACATACTTGTCCCTTTAGGTCCGCAAAATCAACCTTCTTTCCAAAACATCATGTGGTGTCTATTTGCCTGCTTTCACTTATTCCAAGCTCAACTGTCGAGGGTATCTATGGACACCACATTCTAAGACCTCTTAAGTCTCTCCTTAGGCGCCTAGTACCTCCCCATTTCACTACAAACCCTAAGTTATACTCTGAGTACAGATTTAGAGCCCATCGGGCGCTCTCGGGGTCCGTTTAACTCCGATCAACTGTATCGTTAGAGTGAAATCTGATTGAATATTATAAGGGCTCTGAATCCCCTTTCCAACGATCTACCCTATGAGAAAATCACCATTACAGTTCGGACGAACGGACCATTTCACCACCGAAAATCGATCTAGAGGACAACGGGTGCTCCTGGGCCCCAATTTGACCCCAGTCAACTTCAACGTCAGAGCGAAATCTCTTTAAATATTCCAAGTGAACTGAATACCCTTTCCAACAGTCCACCCCATGCGTGAAATGGCAAAACTGTTCAGATGAATAATTCGTTTTCCCTTCAAAACTGATCCGGAGGCCACTAGGCGCTCCTAGGCTCCGTTTGACCAAGGTCAACTCTTCAGCATAAATAAGACTGAATGAATCTTCTAAGGGCATTGAATACCCTTTCCAAAGGTCCACCCTGTGTGCAAATCAGCCTTACGGTACGGACTAACGCCCTGTTTTACTCTGAAAAGTTATCGGGCACTTTCAGGCCCCATTTGACCAAAGTCAACTCTCCGAACCGAGTGAAGCTCTTTGTAATATCGATTTCCTCACATAAACTTTTCATCCATCTTCCCCGTGCGCTATTTGAACTTACGATTTGGACAAACGATCCATTACCGTCCGGCGATATCCCATCCAAGGATCGACGAGCGCTTCCAAGCCCCGTTTCACCCAAAGTCAACTCCCGGACTCGAGAACAGCCCGAGGAATCTTGAAGGTCTCTGAATTACCTTTCTAAAGGTATGCCCCGTGCATGATTTGGATTTACTAATTGCGTTCTACGATTATTTTTTCAAACAAATCTACACGAGACTGCCGATTCGCAAGTCCATTTCCCTGCCTATCGGTAGTGTGTCTAGGGTTACCTGCCAATTTGTAGGGCTAGGTCTATGCCTACTGGTAACACCCTTTTCCAGTAAATATAGGGTAAGGACACCTCAGATCCGTAAATATCAGTGATCTCAAGAACATTCTCTTACAATCTGCGAAGTTTCCTTGTGTGAAATTCCTTTCCATCTTTCATTCCCATCCTTTTCATACCCAATTTAGCAAAATATCATTCTCTCACATCTAACATTCATCTCAACATTCAAGGGAGATCATCAAGGATCAAGATCAAGCCTCAATTCTCCAAAAAAGGTCCAAAAATCCTTCTCTCTTTAAATTCTTTATTTTCGCATTAGTTACATAAATTCTTAATCTAATTTTTAGTTTAGTTCATACACATTAATATCTCATCCTTTATTAGTTATATTGCACATACTTTATTTTCTATTAAAAAAAAACAAAGGAAAAAAGGGTTACACCAATAAATTCCAACGGGATTGTCCACCATAATTTCTCAAAACTAAAATACATTTTCTACACACACATATAATAAATTCCTATTCGAATCTATTGGATAAACCCCACCCTTATGCCGCATGCGAACTACGTGGACTTTGATGCCATTATAGGGTACGTAGGGGTTTCGGGCTAAAACCCGAGACTCAAGTCCAATTTTTCTATTTTCGCATTTGTCCATGTTCATCTTTACATTATTATATTTGTTATCCTTATTGGTGTTTTATCCAACATATATTCTCATTTCATCATAACTATCAATATCTTGATAAACACATCCATTGTATTTTCGTGATATTATTTTGCGAACATTCCTTTGGATGACCTCACTCTACCTTTTCCATGATATGAGTTAGGAAATTCCGATCACCATTTATATATACATGCACACACATATCACGGAGAAGTTAAGGAACACAATAATACAAGCCCATGGGAGACTGAAAGGGGGGGATGGGTGCCTAACTGTAATGACCCCATTTTCTTATGCCAATATATAATTGTCTTCTTTCAATTTCGTCATACTTACTATCTAATAATGATATATTATTACATATATGATATTTCGAGTTCTTAATATGACAGATCCCGTTTTTAAATTTGAAGAATCAACGGTAAAATGGGTCAGATTGAGATTTTATGGCACATCCTAAGCTAAGTGAAAAGTTTTGGGGTAGAAAATGTAATTTTATGAAACTTTAGGGACTTGGTTTTAATAAGGAAAGTTTCAAGGACCAAAATGAAAAATAAAAAGGGCCTTTTCATAAATAAAATATTTTTAGGGACCTATAAGAAATATTGAAAATATATGGTGTGAAATTACCAAAATGCCCTTTAGGTCCGAAATGACCCTTATAGCCTTAATACCTATCCACCTCGTGCTCGACACCTCGTGCTTGGTTTTGACACCTCCACCGTACACGTGTCGTTGTTAGAGGAGAAGCCAAAACACGTGTCGTTGTTAGAGGAGAAGCTAAAACACGTGTCGCAGTTCGATGAAATAAGACTGCAAGACCCCTTTTATACGCGACACTTCTATGCTGACTCGCCATTGTAAAGGCTTGGTCAGCTAGACATGTTTCAATACCGTGATATCTTTGGAAAACTATAAATAGGGCCTTTGGGATCATTTGAAACTCACACCAATTCCTTGAGAATTATAGAAAGAAATAGTGAGAGAAAGTGTGAGAAAGTTTAAGAAGAAGTTCTTAGGGATATTCATCTTAAGGTAATCTTAATGTTATAATGCATCTTTATAGTTTTAATTTATTGTTTTATAGCTTTACTTAGTAGTTATGCTGGTAAAATACAATAAAGAATTCACTAATCAAAACTTAAAATTTAGAACAAATCCAAGTTGATTTTATAAACTTGTTTGAAATTATACGCTTTTAAAAATGATTCTTTTTAAAGAAATTGCTCGTTATTATGGAATCCGATTTAAGTAATTCCAAAGTCAGGCCCGGTGAAGTTCTGTCTAGATGAGATGGTATTTAAGTGGTGCCCTTGTGACCCTCCATCTCTACTGGGAATGAATCCGAAAATATTCTGTCTAGATGAGATGGTATTTAAGTGGTGCCCCTATGACCCTCCATCTCAACTGGGAACCGACTGATGAGGAAAGACTATCAATTGAATTCTTCAATTACGATCAATGAGTTTTAAAAGTTAACAAATAGGGATTCAGTAATCCTTTAAAAGAAGAGGTTAGTATAGTATAAACTGGACCTTAGAATCTGTACTTAAATCTTTATCAGATTAACATGTGATCGAAGACCAATACCAGTAAATTTGACCTCCATTTTGGGTGAGTACTCTGACATTCCTTGTGTATTTTGATTATATTATATTATGCAAACTATATATATTTTATGAACTGCTTTTATTCTCAAAATTCATGTGATACCGATGATTGATTCATTTATGATATGTTTATATTTGTCCATATAAACATACCGATTAAAATGATTATTGAAAAGGATATTGAATATTGAAAATCTGATTCGGCCTAAGGGACCTCTTTACTGTCTGACCTTCCCAGCTGGGTTATCGCTGGTGTGCCCTAAATAAGGCGTTGTGACGAACTAGTTCGATTGACCCTCAACTACCGGGGTATAATACGGTATTAGAGTGTACTTGGCCATCAAAATGATATGATTGAAAGAAAAAGATATCACATTTGATTTGTTGCATTCGTCTTATTCTGAGCTATCCAATTGTGATATATATACTTTCATTTCAAAATATATATCTATTTACTGCAAGTTCTTCTCCATATATGTATATTCCTTCTCTTTTGACTTGAATAGGTATCTATTTTCTGAAAACCCTGGAATGTCTGGAGATTGAACCTCATTCGGCTTTTAGCTGATGTTGCATAAATAACCATTTTTCAGGAAACGTTTAGGCTCACGGACGGAACGAAAATGGACTATATTAAAGATTTAGCTTTTAGAGCTCTTTTTGTAAAATATTTATTTTGAGCATGTATGGCTCTCTTGTAATAAGGTTTAAATTTTCTTTTAAGTTGTAGCTCGTTGTTACTTTTAATATATATGAAGTTTCCTTTAGAAAGCTCTGATGACGTAATTCCTTTACTTTCAGTATTTTACGATTCATAACCATGTGATAATACACCCGTTGTATTTATTTAAGGAAACAATTAAATCGGAATATTTGTTGCCTTGGTGGCATGTCAAGACACTCGTTCCCTAATACTATTTTGGGTCGGGGTCGTGACACTAACACCCTCTCATTTCGTAACATTGCCCCAAACCTTTGAATTATTAGTTTTGTAAGCATCAGTTTGTCTTTGATGTCTCTCTCTCGAGGTGGCGACATGTTCTTTTGCCTGTTTTGTACAAAATAGGCTAGTGACTCCATCTTTTTACATTACCCCACGTTGACGACGGTCGAAGTGCTCCTAGAGGAAGAGGGCGCGAGACCTTCACCTCCCCCTATAAAGGAGATGGGATGAGCACATCATCTGCTTTAATTCTCTCAAGATAACTTTTTAAAATGAAGTAAAAACATTAGGTTTCAATTATTGTATTAGATATTTATATGTAACTTTTAATTATGAACTCACTATTGTTAATGAATAATATTTGGAATAATCCATATAAAGGATAAAGAGTCTGAATATATAAAGTGTTATTTTAATGTTGCACACTCAAACTAATAATGCTAATGATTAAATGTATATACACGCCATCATTTTCACACTAACAAGTACCTATTATGTTACATATCCAAGCACGTTAAGGTATATTGTGTGAAATATAATGTATGGTTCGAAAACAATTTTAAGTATTTAACTTGCGTTTGTTTCAAATTAAATTTAGGGTGCTATAAAAAAAATTAATTCGATGAAGGGATACTCTACAAAACAAACTAGAAATTCAAATAAGATTATTTTTCTTATGTTCTTAGGGAATCAAATCGCCATTTGTTTTTTCATAAACCCTCAGTGTTTTTAATTTTCTTAAAAATGCTTATCTGGACTTTATCGTAAAGGGATATTTTCTAAACAATCTTTCAGTATATCCTTTTAAAAAGTTATGATATTCCTTTTTATGTTTTGTATAATATAAAGTTTGGACATATTTCTTTTAGAAGATTGCACTGATCCTGAATTAAAATTGTAGTCTTAGTGATGAAATTCTTTAATCTTGTACCAAATTAAATCTATATACTCCGTTTGATAATTTTCGTGGATAAGATGTTTGTAATATCTCTTATAAATCTTGATAGCTGAGTTGTTCTCTTAAGGTGTTACGATGTGTAATAACAGGATGACCTATATGGCCCAAGTGGGAGATTATGAGAAACATTCCTTAAAGTGGACCTACATAAATCATATAATCGTCATTGACACATACTTATTGCATTAAAGAAAACTGAAAATGTCAAATTCCTTATGAATGGTGAAATTAGTGGGAGTAACAAAATATGAAGTATGATTATAAAGGAAGTTAGGGTACTTATCCTATTACTGATAACTTCTTGAATACTTGTTCATTTAGTTGTTGAATTGTCTAAACAACAAAGAAGAAATAAATTATCAACAACTAAATGATGTTATTGTCACCGAGAGACAAATGTAGATAAAATCATAAGAAATAGTATTAAGAAGATCCTAAAAGGAGTTTACTGTCCCAAATTATTATGTGATGTATCTACATCAACATGAATTTAGTGTAGATATGAATAATGATCTGGTTTTTGCGTTCACAAGTTATAAGGAGTGAAACTAATGGACTACAATTAAATTTAGGATCTTGTTGAATTACATAATTGATACACTAAAGTCTGGTATGAGTGGCTTACCAAGAACAAACGCAACACTAACGGTGAATAAATGATATAAAGTTAAATCTTAGTCAAATATTTTACCATAAATGAGGAAATATAATAAATGAACCTTCTTAATTATATCTAAGGATATGGAATTCTTATGACATTAATGACTCATTATGATTGAGAGTTACATTAAGTGGATGTGAAAACTTTTTTTTGGAGTTAATAAACTATGTGTATATATTTAGTAGATCATTTTATAAACATAAGTTTCCCCATGCAGTATTTTAAGACACTACAACACAATGGTTATTTTGCAACTAATAAAATATTTAATTTATAAGCGTTTAGAACACTTACAAAGTTAATAAAAGTTTTTGACATTTATAAAATTTATAGTTGTTCCAAATCGTTGCTAAAAATTATGCTTTTATTATTTATCCGACCTAAAAGTGTAAAAAAAATTGGTACAAAACCATTCATAAAATTCATGCTCTATTCCCCCTCCCTCGTTTTCTAGAAAGGGTTCGAACTGGTTACAGTTTCGTTCTCCACATTTGTCCAACACTTTTATTCTCTCTCTAAATTTTAACCCATAATTAATTCCATAGCTTTTCTCTATAATTGAATTTTTTTCCGATGCTCCGTTTATAATGTCGAACAAGTCTCCGTCACTATCAATATCTACAATCAAGGACCTGCATATGTATGTTTCTATCCTCTATCTCTATTTCATCATTTATATACCTATGCACATGTATATGATTAATTACTGGATCGATTAGTGCACAGGAGATTGGTTTGATCTCGCATAAATGATCTTGATTTGAATCAAGGGCGATTGACTTTTACAAGCTTTTTTTAACCGGTGGTAAATGGAAATGAAGTTACTCAGGGCCCGTTTGTTTGCACCTCTGAAGTCTGAATTTAAGCCATTCAAATTTCAGAGAAAGCAAAAGTACGTTTGTTTGCCAAAAAATTCAAATAGCAATGGATATATTTTTCGATTAATGATTCAGAGGTTCTAAACCCTCTGAATCTGAAAGCTTAAATCTGAACCGAAATTCGTTTCCAATAATACCCTAAGTATTTCTTTGAAATCACAATAATTTATAAAGCACAAGATACACGAAAATAGCGCAAAGGAATTTGACAACACCAAAACCTTGAAAACAAACTTCAACACTCATATTCCTCCTCCTTCTTCATTTTTCACAGTAGATTTTGTAAAAAAAGATCAAAATGATAGACCATTAAAGCTCCAAACTCTTTCTTCTTTATTTTTCTTTATGCTTGCTGTCGGCCGTATAGAGTAGAAAGAGAGAAGACCTAGGACATATCGAGTAGAGAGAGAGAGAAAAAACCTTGTGTTGTGTGCGTTTGTGGGTTTCAAAATGCAGCAGCCAGCATGCTGCGTGCATGGTATTAGTTGGAGCTTTAAAGGTGTGTGTGTGTATATATATATATATATATATATATATATATATATATATAATAATAATAATAATAATAATAATAATAATAATAATAATAATAATAATAATAATAATACTCTTGTGCGGACTAGTCCACATTTGAAGGATGCGAATCGGACATGTGTCACCTAAAGGTGCACCTAGAAATTATCACCTAAATTATAGACACACTCTCTCTCTTTTCTTGGCTCATCGCTAGGTGACACGTGTTCAGTCCGCACTCTTAAAATGCTGACTAGTCCGCACAAGAGCAGGACTGTATATATATATATGTATATAGGTTTTTTCTTTTGTTTTATTTGGTACACATGTGCCTATCATACTATAAGTTCGTTTAATTTATATATTTTGTGGCTATATAGTTTCTAACTTTATGATGTTGGTGCTTTGTCATCAGCCTTACGTGTGATATGATTAGAAGTTAATTAAGGCATGTTAAGAATTAAGTTCGTTTGTTTTACAGAATATATATCACTTTTTTTAGCGAGCGTGAGTGATAAAAAAAATACTGATTTTTTTTAATAAACATCTTATGTTTAAAATTATCAACATCTATTTGTGTTTTTATAAACATTTTGTTTATAAAATAAATATAAGGGTAAAATGGTCCAAATAATTTGCATTCAGATTTCAGACATAAATCTATAAACAAACAGTATAAATTCAGAAATTTCATTCAGACAACAAACAAATAACTTTTTCAGATTTAGACTTTAGATTTCAGATTCAGACTTCAGACTTCAGATTCAGACTTCAGATTCAGACCAAAAAAACAAACGCAACCTCAATTTTACTATCTTAACTACGCTTTTGTTAAATTTTTACGAATTAATTGCTTGCTTTTGTTTAGAGGGAAATTTAGTTACTTATGAAACTGAAATTTATTATTTTTCCTCAAGAATAGCATACCAGTATGACAATTTCTAAATATTGAGGGAAGGAAGAGGGAATTCATTGAAATTTGTTAGCATAGTCTATTAAGGTTCCTTAAATTATTTGAGATGTATGACTCTTTCGTTAAAGGTCTTAATAAAGTTTACTCAATCTCTGAAAACACCATGTATGGAGTGGGGGAATGGCAGAACTGACTCGTCTGACCCTCTTTCTTTGAGGAAATAAATGAAAGAATTATTATTAATCTAGCAAAGTAGTTTATGTTTCAAGCTTTCAGCTTGGGTTGTTCCAATTTCAATACTGAAATGGATTCTTTTACTTTTAAGAAGGGTTATTATATTGAAACCTATTATGGCTTAAGTGTTAATATTAGCTTAATCTAGTTAAGTTACTTGCATTTGGTTGTCATGTATCACCAAGCATCAAGTCTCTTATGTAATCATATATTTACTAAGATGTCATAATAATTATTATTATTCTCTTTCTTAAAACTCCCATATATAGAGAGCGATGGGAACTAGGAAAAAGTGATTTATTTGCAAATAAATGAGAAATTTGAGTTGCTCAGTTTCATTCGGTCTCTTGCATCTCGGGACATAAATGATAGAACTGTATAAATGTTGCAAGACTAGTGCATGTTTTCTTTCCATCCAAATTGTTTCTAATTCGATATTGAATTTGATTCTTTTGCTTCTAGTGTTGTAATAATATGTAATTTTAGAACTGAAATCATTTTAGATTAATAAAACTGATATATATTTATACAAAATCTAGGAACTTGTGTTCTAATCTTCACAGTGGAAACTATTACCGCGATGTTTATGCAGTCAATTGTTAGTACATTGTGTTGTTACTGGTTTTAGGTGCCAATTGTACATTGCATGTTTTAATTTGGCTTGAGATTATCTCATCCTTTGGCACTGCCAAGAGTTAGACTTTTTTTTAAAGTTGAAACTGATGTAACATCCTTCCTTGTTCTTCAATGCCATATGTGGCCTCACCTTATATGATCGTGAATAATAAACTGATGCTCGGGACCCACTACAAAGAGAATTATTATGATTTTCAAGCAGCAGTGAATTGGAGTGTAGGAGGGTAGTGATTTGGTGGAGTCACCGCAATATATATCAATGTCAGTAGCCGTACATGTAATCAAAATGAAGGCATAAATCTTATAAAATAATCATTGAATATAACCGGTTTAGTGAATAAAAAATATTCTATTTATTAACTGCAAGGGCAATTTAATTTTTTTGGAATGTGGAATGAATTTAGTTGTCTTGCAATATATATTAGTTTTCAAATACTATCTCTTTGACCAATTAGGTTTCATGAAACTTTTATCTGAAAGCCCGATAGATAAATCGTCAAGGTTAAATAGTTGAGCACTGCATAACTAAAAAATAGAATGGAAATAAGCCATGAGTAACGAATGATAATTAGAATGCAAAAGAATAACTGAAATTAGTAAATGTTATAGGAAAACACGTATTAACTCGTAAAAATACAATATAAATATGATATAAAGTATTAAAAAAATAAGCACGGGAGTTTAATTTGACAACACAAATTATGAAGATCGGGTTGAAGCAACTGCAAGAAGATGTCATTCATTTTGGTACTGCTCCAGGGCCGGTCCTGAGATTGATAAAAATTGACAAGGCCCCCGTGCAAAAATTGTAAAATATGCCCTTTTTACTTGTATTGATATAAAAAATGGGCCCTCAATATATAAGTAATAAAAATGGATCAACGGGAGGCCCTGTGCGATCGCTCACTTTGCACATGCTCAGGGCCGCTCCTGTACTGCTCGATTGTATTGTGTGTAAATTGAGTTGTCGTAAAGTTCACACTGTGCATTCTATGATATTTCGTGGGGATATGAATTCTTTCATACGTTTACTTATTTTTTTGTCATTTTATTTTATTGGTTTGTTGAAAGTTCAGCCCTCTGTGTTGTGCATCTAAGGCTTTGAGTTTATGATCTTAATCAACTGTTCTACTCATATGTACAGTCTTCTTAGCGCTCAATTCATTTGTCATTTACTTCACTCTTACCAACCTAAAAAATCACACCACAATGTCTACGTATATATCTTCATTTAGTTCAGTTCCATCTACAGTCTTTAGTGTCCCACTTTGTTGTTTCTATTCTAAGAATATTTATACTATTACTCCTAACTATGAAATTACCTTTTGTGGACCCCACACAGTGAGCATATTTATACTTTTTCCCTTGTTGTTTATGTTCTAAGAATATTTATTTTATAGGGAATGCGGGTTTAGACTAGGTCCAACCAGGCTGCACAAAATGGAGATTGAGGTCACGCATTTATGGTAACACAATCAGGGCGAATACAAAATAAATAACTCAGGTGAGAAAATTACCAAATCAATGAGGATCACTGCATTCTCAAACTTTAGTTTCCTATGTAAGATATATTAAATTTATACTTTGAAGTTATATATGGGTATTTGTTGGAGACATACTTGGATCATATATGGATTATTAAGGATTTATATTTACCATAAAAGCATAAAATTTTTTGGCACATTTTTTCCAACTTCAAAACGATTTGTAAATATATTAATATCATTGAAATTGAAATAAAAAGATGTGTTGGAGGGTGATGGCATATAGTGGATAATTATTTATGTTATTTTCTTCGCTATTTTTATTGTTTGCTATATGTGAGGGTGGTGGCATGTGGTGAATAATTGTTATCTTTTTATTATAATTTAACCATTCATAACACCTATAAAAGGAAAAAAAAATTATTTACCCATTAGTATTGTAAGTGTTCTCCAACATTACAAAAAAAATGTTTTTTTTTTTCATTTGTAAGTGTTCAAAACTTTTGCAAAATAAAAATTCTTATTAAATATTGCAACGATTTTGAACCGTTGCAATTTTTTTATTTGCAATGGTTCAAAACTATTGCGAAATATATACTTACAATCGTTCAAAAGTGTTGCAAATTTTTTTTGCATCGGTTATCCAAAATGGACATTCGTTCGCAATAAACCGTTGCGGATACCATTTTGGAACGGTTTTGAACCGTCGAATTTTTTTGCAACGCAACAATTTGCAATGATTTTGAACCATTGCAAATACCATTTAAAAGTATTTAAAACGCATGCAAATTATATTTTTTGGTGTAGTGAGAAACAATACCATTATGTGCTTAATCATTGTATATTTGTATACAACTTAAGATCAGTGGGAGTAAGTTTATACCTTTTCTCTATATCCAAGCACGGATTTAGAAACTAGATAAATAAAATAATTTTATATGGGTTTTAAGAGTTATGTATGAAGTAATGTGTTACTTAAAAGACTATATGCTCACATTTAGGATATATGTTCATTTAAAGATAAACATTTATTATGACTCTAATTTACTAGCTGTATGGTTAGCATGAAGTTCACACTTGCTTAAGTATGTTTGTTTTGATTTAACGACCAATATAATGGAGTGTAACACGATCCATTAACTATTATAACAACTGAGTTTGTAACATGCTTTGATGCTACAACTTATGTATTATGACAGCATGACTTCATTTCAGGGCTTCGAGTTGTCGACATTATTATCAAGCCGCTGAAATATTATGATAAATTCATTTCAATCTTCTTTATGAAGAAATGTTAGGTATTCTAAGAGTAACTAAACACATTGAATGTAAACACCTTTCAATTAAAGAAGAAATTACAAAATAACAAGGGTCACTTGAACAAATTGGTACAAGTGTTACATAGAAAATTCACATAAATGGGCTATCACAAAAAGCGTCATTGAGGCATGCTTAAGATAAAGGTTTAAAGTGTAGTCAATAAAGTTTTAATGCTGTGGATTGCTAGTGCTTATATTTTTATACTACATTATGATGTCAATTAATGTTCAAGAATTATATATTTTTATCTTTATTACATGCATGCATGTGAATGAGTGAATCTTTTTATAACGACATTATGGAACCATTATTAACAATACATAGTTTGGGTTTAATTGAATATGACATTAGTGGCGTAGTATATGGAAGGAACCATGATTTTGAATCAGTGTGGAGCCGCCATGACTCACATTGGTGGATTGTTTTAAGGTAAATTATGACTATTCTAAAGTTTATTACGCATCTTACGTTCTTTGAGTCAAATCATAATGTGAAATTATTATATGAAGCAAGTGGGAGACTGCTGAAAATATTTAGCACCCGTTTGGTTATGTATTCAAAAAATTCGATTTAAACACTGCTTTTAAATACAATTTTAAAATTCAATTTTTTGTGTTTATAAATATTGGTGCACGTTTGGTAAACTTGTTTTTAAATACAGTTTTTTTGAAAATTTTAAAAAATTGGCATTCATTTATGTTATACATATGTGTGTCTCTGTGTGTGTGTGTGTGTGTAAACACGTACATAAACTTCCATACATACATGATATATATATATATATATATATATATATATATATATATATATATCATGTGTTTTTATGTATATCTAATGAGGTATGTTGAGAAATTTAACTATATATATAAAAATATGCATACATAATATAAATGTATACGTACATACATGCATATTTGTATATATATAACATATACATATTAATAATACATGAATAAACTATATACAAGTATCATGTATCTATTGATAATATTATTTAACATATGGATCTTAGTATATTATATAATTTAATAAAATATAAATATACATAATTTTGTATACATATACATATATAATTTTTATTAATAAGAATTAAACACATATTAATGTATTTTGTATGTATATTATATATTAAGGTATAATTGCATTAAAATATTAAGAATGAATAATTCTGAGTTGAAAAATAAAAAATAGAAGTCATAAAACACCTTTTTGCTGTTTTCTGAAAAAATTGATTATAACACAGAAATATTATAATTCAGTGTTTAAAAACAGGTAGGTCAAACACAAATTTTTATGAGAATTGCATTTAAACACATAAAACAGAATTATAGTTGCAAACCAAACAGGCCCTTAATTTCAAAATTATGATAATTTGAAATTAATTATTTAATTAAATATAAGTGCTCTACTTAATGTTCTCCACATAATAATTTGATAGGATTCTTTTAGATAAGTCATTTAAATATTAAGAACTTTAATGCTGGGTTAATTTTTTAATTAAACTCTTTTATGATGTATGTTAAAATTGTAGTCTAACTAGGAAATCAGATCCTCTCTCACTTTATATATAATAGATTGTATTCCGTAAATAGTCTACATAATAACACATTATATTGAGCAAAAGAGAGAAGATTTGAGATTCCATTATTATTTGTTTTATCAAATTATTGAAGATTGTGCTGAAGCAATTATCAAGATGATTTAAATAAAGTTCTATAAAAAAAAACTTGATCAATGCATTCGATCAAGGTAAGCCTTTTTTTTTAATATTATTTAGACATATTTTGTGAAAACTGTAGGGACAAAATTTCCAATTGAGTCCATTTGTATGTAATTGACTTATTTTTGGAACAAAACTTGTTTGAGTCATATATAAATTTTTATATTGTCACGATTCTCATAAAGTCTATGACGTATTTGTTTAGAAGAGGTAGTGGTCAAGCTTCAAAGATATATCATGCTGAGTTTTATTGGTGCGCGTTATTGCATTTCGAATATCTCTGATGTATGAACGCAATATGTTTATGGAGTTCGAAAAGAGTTTTAAAGGATGAAAACTTTATTAAAATTGATTTTAAAATGTTTTAAATCGTGTATTCTGAGTTTATACAATGTTTAGAGTCATATGAAACACCATATTTGGTTTAGGTGGTTCAAACGACATGTGATGTCGTTCGAATGACATGTCACACTTGTTAAAACGACTTGTGGATCTCCCTAGAAGGACATGCCCGACTTAGATTTTTTATTTAAAGAATTTTTATCTCAAAATTTCATAATACATGCAGAACCATATTCCAGAAAAGAACTCATAAGTTTTCTGCATAAGTTTTTTAAGGTTTTCAAAGTTAAAAATCATCCTTAGAGATCCGAGCTTTCATATACTATTGCTATAAAGATCTTGTTACCACCATCTCGGTTTGTTCATCACTTTGAACATAGTTCGTTGGGTTTTGCGGTGAAGAAACGGAGGAGTCCGTGCTTCGAATCGTAGACGGTTGCCAAAGCTACATCAATGGACACCGAGGCATTCAAGGACGCATGTGTTATGGACGAGTGTCGTGGAAGGATTTATGTGTGGGTACTATGGAGGAGCGGTTAAAGAGAAGAAGAGCAGCAAGACTTGTGGGGATCGAGTCATTATGTAAGTTTGTATTTCTTCATTTGTAAACTCCGCATCATAGTGATTGTCTGGCGTGGGTTGTCCGAGGTTTTTTCCTTTTGTGGTTTCCTCGTACATCCGATGTTATGAACTTATTTATTTTACTTGTTTTTATCACCTAGATGGATGTTTAGGATTAAACAAGATAAAATTGGACTTAATTGATATTGGCTCACGAACTTGGAGCATGTTAAAAATTGAAAAAAGATTTTTAAAATAAATTATTTTGACATCCTTAAAGCGCATTTGAAAACAAGGGGCCTACAAATTGGTATCAGAGCTAAAAATAATTTTTGTGTGTGTTGATCCCTTGTGTTTTTAAGGATGAATTTTGGAGGTTATGATAGTTTTAGAAGTCCTATTTTTTATGGCACAAATTATGCTTATTGGAAAATACGAATGAGAAGTGCTTTGAAATCAATTGATGAGCGTGTTTGGTTAGCGGTTGAAAAAGGTTGGACACCACCGGTCATAGGGAGAGGCCACTAAGTTTAAACCTGTTGAGTCGTGGACCAAAACCGAACATAAAATTTCACTTTATAATTCTAAAGGTCTTCATGTTATTTCCTCACATGTCATACCGGAAGCATATAATCGAATCATAACGTGTGAAACCTCAAAAGAGGCTTCGGATATTCTTGCACTTACTCACGAGGGCATTGGCACGGTTATGGCATCTAAACTTCAAAACCACACTACACAATTTGAGACAATTAAGATGTTAGGGAGTGAGTCATTTGATGAGTTTTACGCTAGATTATCTAATATTTTCAAATCGTCGTTTAACTTGGGAGAGAAAATACCCGACAACCGAGTCATAAATAAAATCTTAAGGTCATTGCCTAGTAGATTTGATCCCAAAGTGATTGTTTTAAACTCCTTGGGTATGCTTGAATCAATGAAACTAGAA
Organism: Sambucus nigra; assembly: GCA_949130495.1. Taxonomy (NCBI): domain Eukaryota; kingdom Viridiplantae; phylum Streptophyta; class Magnoliopsida; order Dipsacales; family Adoxaceae; genus Sambucus; species Sambucus nigra. The sequence continues at coordinate 330,900,889 of OX422207.1, read as the reverse complement.
GAGATTGTAGGTTACTTATAAACTTATGAGCTTGACATGTTTACCTCCAAGCAAGTGTCAAAGAAAGAAGAGCATTGCTTTGAAAGCCCGGAAGAAGGAGACTAAAGTTTCGGATGCTGATTCTAATTCCGATTTTGAGGATGTTGCCTTGTTGGCAAAGAAGTTAAAAACTTTTATTAAGTTTCAAAAGCAATCGAAATATGCCAAAATACTTGATAAATTCATTATGACATCTCTTCATTATTATGACATCTCTTTACGTATTTCATAAATTCATTAGCACCTCTGCGTAACACATCCCCTAATCTATTTTGTCTCGTCCATCCACTCTTTGTATTTAGGATATCCCATCACAGCTACTACAAACAATCACCTATTATGGGTAAGAAGTGTATATTCATGCATTAGTATAAACAAAAGTGTGAACATTTAGTTCGCATTAAATAATTTACAACAAGATTGATATTTCATCTTTCAGTGTTATATTATAAAAACAATATAATTCTTATTTCCTCCATCTCCTTTAAAGGGTGAGTGGTCATATCCCATTCAAGACCACATATTTCTGTAATATACTTGACATCTCATGCACATTGTTCCAATTTGAAGAAAATTCGGCAGCATATCCCCATAGTCCTTTAAGTACACAACATAGATTTGCAAGTGTAAGTGTTATTTCAATTTGTCAATTGAATAACATTTAACATCGCATCATCCAGTATGTACACAGATAACATTAAGACACGATAGCAGAACTTCCCCCAAAAGTAACAATTTTAAGCCACTAAGAATATTATAATACAAAAATTATGCAGTCTCAAACTGTCCAAACGGGGCAATTCGAGAGATCTCATTACAGGGGTAATGACTCTCAAACGGGTCTAAGGGCTATTTAATGTGTCGCATAATAACTAAAAGGCTAGTATCTATACGCACTATATGTAATTTAAAGTATGTTTCATTTAATTATGTCTTATCACAATCACGTATATGGGACATGTCTTTTTATTTTTAGCTGTTAGTTTTAGGTAGTGGCAGTTAAAAAGTTAATGGGAGATGTGTTATTTTTTTAAAAATTACAAAAGCAAGGTTGGAGGAGGTTATGAGAAGTTATGAGACTAATTACAATTATAAAAATACATGGGATAGGTGACAATTAAAATTTTCAAAGTGGGACTTATACCAACTTCAATTTATACGATATCAACAAAACCTATACCAATTTCAATACATACAATATCAATTTCAATTTCAATTTATACCAATATCAATACTAATTTCATATTATACCAATACCAATACCAATACCAATACCAATTTATATCAATTTCAATTTATACCTATACCAATACCAATTTCAAATTCAATTTCAATACTAATACCCAATACCAATTTATATCAATTTCAATTTATACCTATACCAATACCAATTTCAAATTCAATTTCAATACCAATACTCAATACCAATTTCAAATTCAATTCCTAATACCAATACCCAATGCTAATTTCAAATTCAATATCAATACCAATACCAAATTAATTTACACAGACACACACACTACCCCCTGAACACACAAAGACCCCCCTCCCCCCCACACTCCCCTCCCCACTCACCCACACACACAGACACCCCCACCCACCCACCCACAAACACACACACGCAGACCTACACACACACACACACACACACACACACACACACACACACACACACACACACGCAGAGACACACAGACCTATACATACACACACATACACAAATGAACGCACCGTGCGGACTTTGTCCTTATCTCGAAAGTGGTCCCCTCGTGGTCCCAAAGACTTTTGTTATTTACTTTAGATGGTCCCCCACTTATTTTATACTAAAACCTTAGTTTAAGACTATATATTTAAAAGATTTATAGTTTAGACTCAAATTGGTATCAAGACCTTAAAGACTTTAGAAACTCACCGAATTCCGACCAAACCCCTAATTCTGGTATCAGAGCCATAAGACGCTCCTTTTAGACTTATAGTAAAAAGACTTCAATGCCCTTGGTATTTATCCCTCGCATTTACCAATATATTTTTGGAACCAACCCAGACTATCATCCATACCCATACCCATAACTGATTTAGACCCAGTAGGTTGTTTAAACACTCACATAGACGGTTGTTCGCACATTGAACACATCTCAGCCAAACATGCAGACAGTAGACAAGTTACTGCTAGTGATATTAATAGCATAATAGACCAAAATAAGTGTATATGCCTTATATTAAGACAATTAATAGAAGACACTCAAACCCTAGAAACAGATATCAAAAATATCTTTAAAAGATTACTAGAAATAGATAATCAAATCCCAATATACTTAGTCATGTTCTACAAGAAATAAATATTAAGACTAATCATATAAAAGTCCTTAACAAAGACATTTTAGAAATTAAAACCTTAATTAAAAATCAAGACAGTGAGTTAATTAAACTTATCAAAGAACAAACTATGCTTATCCTTATATTAGATAGTCATCTTTCTAATGGAGATAGTTAGATCAGACTGGAATGAGGTATCAAGAGACCTCTCCGTTCAGACTTTATTAGAATTTTAGAAAAGATAAATGATGATAGATTTTATTATAAGATAAATGAAAATGAGATGAACTCGAAGGTCTTCTGCTCCGTAATCGTGATCATCGTCTTAGCCTCTACCCACTTGGAGAAGTAATCAATCGCTACTATCTGAAAGAGATAATTGTTAGCAGCTCTTGGCAAAGGTCCTACAAAGTCAACCCCCCATACAGCGAAAGGCCAAGGAGAACTGATTGACATCATAGGTTGATGAGGTTGGTGGGGCATAGTAGAGAATCTCTTACATTTGTCACACCTCTTCACGTAGGCAGCAACATCTTTAGCTAAGGTCGGCCACCAGTATCCTTGCGTTATTATCCTCTTGCCTAAAGGTCTTCCTCCTATGTGACTGCAGCGAGAAACCTTATGTACATCTTCCAGGACATGGGGAACCTCTGTGGGGTGGATACATCTGAGGAGAGGTAGTAAAATTCCTTTTTATATAGGTTCAAGTAACAGTTAGAATTTAATAGTGAGGGTTGCTGGTAAAGGGGACTTTGGAACGTTTTGGTGGGCAAGGAGAGGGAGGGATGGAGACAAAACTTGAATTGATGAGATACATATGTGGAGAGAGAGAGAGAGAGGTGGGTATGGGTGAGATATAATCACGGATAATGGAGTTGGAATAAAGACAATAAATGAGGGTATTCTGGACATTTATTGACATCTAAGATTTTTGGCTCTTTTTAAGTAGTAGAGATAATGTTGTTAAGGTTAATGCTTGTAAGAAAACAATCCCCATTTTTTTAAGCTTTTTAATGCTTTGATCATGTTTCTATTAATTGTTTGATTTGCCTCAGATTTAATTTGCTGTCAATGTAAATACCTACTGCAAATTGTTTGATTTGCTTCAAATTTTTTATTTAGGCTCTTTAGGTATGTGTATTTTTTAATGTTTACTTGTTTTTACTTTTTATTTCTAAATGATTAAATGTATATATTTACAAATGTTTAATTGAAAGTGTCTCTTGATAATTTAAATGTTTAAGTTTTTTTTAAAATATGACGAGACAAATTTATTTATATTTAAATTAATTTAAAATTAAATTTATATTTGGAAAAATATTTAGGTTAAAGTAAAATACTAAGATTAATGTAGAATATTTATTTTAAAGGTTCATTTTAGTGTTGTTTATCAAAAAATGAAAATTACTAACAAAAATTGCCTCGGGGGTCACTTGGAAATTTGGCTCCCCCTGACCAAAAATCCTGGATCCACCACTCTGATAGTACATGTAGTACAATAATGTAAAGTACACATGTATACTAGGACATTTCATTGTGTTACTATTAAAAGGACATCACCCACCCATTTCAAAACACTTGGTGATTAACCCATTGAATAACCCAACTGAATTGCGCTTCATCCTCCAATTTTAGCCACCCTTTTTTTAAGAAAACTAAACTTAAGCATTTTTAATGTTGTTTTTAAAGCAACTAGACTCATTTTAGAAAGACTAAATTTAATTTCTACATCCATAGCAGCTTCTCAAGACTATAACAGTAGCTTTGTTAAAGACTTGCATTTAGATTTAAAGGCTAAGACAGAAGGATTAACCACCTTTTATACAGACTTTGTTAAATTCCAACAAAATTTAGCAAATTTACCTTAATAATATGGAAATCCATAACCTATCCAAAATGGATAGTAATATTAATGAACTTAGACTAAACATGGCCCAAGTATAAGAAAAATACAAAGAAATTATAAATGGAATTAAGGCCGTATATAATAAACCTTCCCAAGCGGAAATAGACTCTCCTTTTATTCTAACTCGTTTAGATAAAATAGAAAAGATTGTAGAATCTATAGAAGTTAGAACTATGCAACAACAAGAAAAAGATAGTGAAATAAAAGACTATATTACAAATGTTGCAAAATCCGTAGTCAATTCTCTAGCTAGACATGGTGAAGAAATTTCTGAGAAGACTAGAAAAGAGAATAAGAATTTTAAAGAAGAAATCCTTAATCAGATAAAAAGACAAAAGGATTATTCAGACTTCTTAGAAATAATTGAAAAAAGACTTGAACAAAAATAGGTAACCACCTGTAAATTTAGAGAATCCCCTCCTATAGAAGCTAGAAAAAGGAATACCATAGGTAGATGAGTCATAAATGACGGATTAGATAAGACTAGTAACATAGTTAGCTATATTCCAAATATTGGACAGAGTAATCATATGCTCCAAAGACTTAAAAATTCACCCTCCAATGTTGGGACATGGTGGAAAGAAAGAAATTTCACCAATCCTCTCTAATGGAAAGAATGGGGTGAAGTTGACTGAAAGATTGTTGAAGATTCCATTCATAATGGACAACTTCTAGTCGTTAGATACATATACTTGTTTAAGGAAGGTGCCACTCCTAAGAATCCTAATTATAACACGACTTACCATTATAAGAATCATGTGTTAGACAAATATTATACTGAGCTCCAAGTATTTGACTCAGAATGGCTTAGATTTAGAGGAACTGATAGGAAGTTCCAATTCTTAACCTTTGGACTCTTTCAAGCAAGAATCTAAGGATTACATAGACCTCAAAATAATATCAACATATTATGTTATTTAGTAGACAAAAGATGGAAAGATTTTGAGAAAAGCCTTATTGGGATAGCCCAATTAGAAATATCAGATAATATAGGATACTTTAATATCATTCCGGCATTTACAGTAACTGTAGACACATCCAAACATTTTAAGCTAATCTTATATGCAAGTGGCTATGAAGACTATATTATCCCAGACGCTAATATAAATATAGAATTCCAAAGCTATGTGAAGTTCTCCCAATTTCCTTATGAAGGAATGCAATCGAGAATTCCTAGCGGTAGACTTAATGACGAAATCTTAGTTAGAACCAATGTTTCAGACTATAATCATACTTACAGTATTAGGAATACTAGACCTATGAAAGAAAAAGATAAGACCCTCTGGAAATTGCCAGAATTTTAAGAAACAAAAACTATAAAAAATAAACTCTTGTTTATTAATCAAGATGACGCCACTGGAAATATTACCATCCAGTTTGGTCCTCCTAAGCTTATCAATAAGAATATCCAAATCGCAGAAATTAGATTCGGGAATATGGGAGAAGCCATAATCAATGATCCTTCAGAAGGAGAATGTAGTAGTAAGACTAGTGCTAATTTACTAAGACAAGCCCCTGTAATTAGACCTAGAAGATCATTTGAACAAAAAGACTTAGTTAAAGAAAAAGCTAGGATCCAAAACTTTGGACATGAACCCTCAGAATTGGATATGAAGACATTCAAAGATAACCTTAAGAAACGTCATTCTGTTATATTTCAAGAAAGAGAAAGATTTAATATGATAGCCCAAGATCGCATATTAAAATTAAAAGAATCTAAGAATATAAAGGAACTTCTTAGAAACTTAAGCCTAATAGAAGAAGGAGAACAAAGATTAATGCCAGCTACACAAGTAGAACCTAGCAAAAAAGAGATAGGAAGTAGTAATAGACTAGAAGATGCTCCTAAACTTTTTAGTAAACCAATAGGAATAAATATTCCTATATACTCAAAAACTGTAGTAAAGACTAAACCTGATTATATAAAAGACTTCCCAACAAGTGACAAGAGTTTCACTCCTGTCAAGACAATGGCAAGCCAAGCCATAAAAACAGTAGGTATATACCTTAACCTAGACAGTGTTCAAGATAGGAATAAGGCCTTAGATGAATGGCGTAATCAGATGAACATGTGTTTTGCATCTAATGAACAATGGGATGCAAGTTTATGTAAGTAGTACGCTGAGAAATCCATTAGAGGTATTATAAAATATTACTTAGATAGTTTAAGAAAGGCTACAGATGAAGACTCCTTAGCTAAGATTGAGAAGATGAAAGAAAACTTAGAAGAAAGATCAATTGAAGAATATATTCAATTGTTCACATCAGAATTCATTGGAGATGGACATCTAGCTCAAATCAATGAACAAGACCTAGCAAAAACTAAGTTAGCCCTCTTTAGCATTTACAAATTAGACAAGATAAATGAATATAGCAATAATTATGAGCAGATATATTACATATTAAAGAATTTGAAGAGACTTTAAAAGATGAATACTTTAGAAAGATACCAGCCATAGGACAAATCCTAATTAATGAATACAGGAATTGGCCAAGAGTAGCTGGAGTTAAGAACAACTCCCTTGGTGAAAGAATCAATTTCGCCAAAGACTATATCATATCAAAGAGACGTGAAATAACTCAAGGAAAGTTAATAGAAGAAACTTTCAAACAGATCCCTCCAATCAAAGACAAAAGAGATATCTCTCCAATCCAATGGGGATGTGGAAGTGAATCTAAGAAATTCGAATGGAAACATAGAAAGTTTAAGACTAGACCTTTAGGATTTCCAAAGAAGTATAAATTTAGACAATCTACTACCTTTAGAGAGAAGAATCCTAAGACTAAGAAGAATAGATTTAACCATAGAAGATACTTCAAGAAAAATACTAGGAAGTATAAGAAGGTTCCTAATTATAGGAAAGAAAAAGATGTAGCTCAATCTAAGACTGCCACCAAAGAATGTTGGACTTGCGGCAAAGAAGGAAACTTTGCTAAAGACTGCCATAATAAGAAAGATAAAGAAAATATTAAGATTATTAATACAATATTAGACTATGCAGATCAAGAAAAATTAGATATCCTATATGCTATAGAAATATCAGACATAGAAGATGATGACAATACTAGTATCTATAGTGCATACACAGATAGAGACTCAGAAGACTATAATAGTGATACTGATGAGTATGAAGACTCTCAGGATACTTTAGACTTGTATATCATGAAAACTATTCAAGACGATTTAGATAATGAATATATAGACTTTGAAGAAGCTTGGTATAAGTGCACATTAAGCCCATTTTTAAAGAAAAGATGGACAATTAGTAATCCTGAATTACTAACCTATATACCTAGATGCTACTTTGATGAAAGACATTATTGTACATTTGAAATAAAATGTAGCAAGAAAGACTTTTGATGCGTAGAATGCTTTAAGATTATACAAACAAAATTATTTATGGTTTGTGTTATTTGTCAATTACACTACCATGAAGACTATTGGAGAACTAGATTTAGAGAAATTTATATAAGCCAGTATGATGCTCAAATAGACTTAGATATTAAAACATATTATCAAGACATTGATAGAAATATAGCCAAAAGATTGCAAGAAAATGAAGACTTCAAAGGAAAGGGAATTTCCTATGATTTAGAAGAATTCCATTCTGATAGTAGTTCAGAAGACCAAATACCCTTAGATTTTATAGATAAACTCCAAAAAGGAATATCTATTTTAGAAAAAAATATTTTAGGAATTTCTACTAAACCACATGCTTGTTTTGTAGAAATATTTGTCCAACACAAAGACTATCCTAAAACACTTTCAACTTTTATAGATACAGGATGCTCTCAGAGTATTTCCAAGGCTAATGTCTTCCCTAAAGACTATTTTTTAGAAAGTACTCAAGAAATCTATGGTAAAATGGCTAATGGAGATCCATTTACCGTATATTTCCAGACTATTCCTATTTATTTTAAATTAGGAAATCAGACCAACAAAACCGTTAATCATCGGTTTTGGATAATGGATCCTCGTCCTAGTTTCACAGGAAACATTATTTTAAGACAAGACTTTATTAGTAAATATCATCCTTATACCCAGTATAACGATAGATATTAATTAGTGATAAAGAAGAATTTAATATTAATGCCCCTTTAATAGATCACAAGACTGCTTTTGACCTTATGCAGGTCAAACCAAATTGTAAACCCATAAAACATCAGAGTTCTTCAGCTGAGCATGGTGGACCTAGACCTACAACCCAACAAGAAGCCTTAGAAATTACTAAACCCTTACAAAAAGAGTGTAAGTGTCCAGACCAAAAGTGTTAGAAGTAAATAGCGCTTATACAACAAGACATCTTAGATCAAGCCCAACATACCTTATTACAGGTTCAAGCTATATCCAAACAGAAGAAAATGGATATAGAAGTAGAAAAAAAAATATTAGGCAACTAGCAGAGCATACTTTAGGAGAAAATCCCATCGTTAAGTGGGATGAAGACCAAAGTTATTGTGAAATCATCCCTATTAACCTAGACGCCACTATTAATGGTGGAACCTATAAGAAAGGATATTCACAAGAAGATATAGAACAATTCAAGAAAGACATAGATGAAATGCTTAAGTTAGGCATTATTAGAGAAAGTAAAAGTAGACATAATAGCCTTGCATTCTATGTTCAAAATGAGTCTGAACGTAAAAGAGGAAAGGACACATGGTTATAGATTATAGACAATTAAATAAGAATTGTGAATTTGATTCTTATAAGATACCAGACAAGAATAATTTGATCAATTTGATTGGAGATAGAATTATATTTAGTAAGTTTGATTGCAAATCAAGCTTCTGGCAAAATTAAGATGCATCCAGATAGTATTACTTGGGCAACCTTTAGTGTGCCCCAAGGAAAATACGAATGGCTTATAATGCCATTTGGATACTTGAATGCTCCTCAAGTTTTTCAAAGAATAATGGATAATACATTTAGATTTTATTCAGAATTTTGTCTTATTTACATAGATGATATTCTTATAGACAGTAAGACTCAGATAGAGCATGTAGATCATCTTAAAAATATTATTTTAGAATTAGACAGACATGGTATTGTTATTTCCAAAAGGAAAATGCAATTATTTCAGACTAAGATAGACTTTGTGGGAATGCATATTAATAAAGAAAAATTATCCTTGGCAAAACACATAACCAAAAAGATTCTTGAGTTTCCAGACCAATTTAAAGATAGGCAACAATTACAATTATTTTTAGGATTGCTTAATTGTGCTGCAGACTTTATTAAAGACCTTACTTCAAAAAGACAAAGCTTAACTGTCAAATTAAAAGGAACAGACAAAACCAATCCCTTTTATTGTACTAAAGATGATTTTGAAGTTACAAGAAAAATTAAAGATGCAGTCAAGAATATTCCTTTACTTGAACTGCCTAATGTAGAAGACCAGTTTAAAGTAGAAACAGATGCCTCTGATAAACAATGGGGAGCAGTATACTTTGCCATTGATCATCAGACAAAAAACGAAGAAACTTTGTAGACATAGTTTTGGAACCTTTACAGACCCAGAAATAAGATACACTGCCCATGAAAAAGAAGTGTTAGCCATAGTAAGGGCAATAGAAAAATATATGCTATTCCTTAGACCTAAACATTTTACTGTTTATACTGACTCTTCTTATGCAGTAAAATTTAGAGATTTAGACTTGTCCAAATCAAGGACTAATAGACTAATTAATGGTTATGACTTCTCTATTATACATATTAAGGGAAGTAAAAATACCATTCCAGACATTATATAAGGAGAGCCAATGTTTGCTAACACTAATATGATTTCATGTTTTATGTTGAAAACAGAAGACCTAGAAGACATGAGTTCCTCTGGAACGAATAGACTGAATAGGGAAGACGTTGCAGACTATCTTAGATGCGTAAGACCAAATGATGGTGTAACGCAAAGACAGACTCATATTCAAGACTCTCAAGAAAGACCAATCCTAGAGAACTTTGATGATATCTTGGTTACCCCGGGAAAATCTAGACAAGAGATTATTGGTCAAAATAGACTCATTAGGAAGATGTATTTCCCCCAATATAGACCCGATCAAAGATACCCAGACTTGATCAAATTTAGATGAGAATTTTTAGAAGACGAAAATACTCTTATAGACGCCATATGGTGGAATGTGAAGAATAAACTATGGATCCAGTTCAAACAAAATTTGGTAGACATTGCCAGATTCATGAGGACTCAAAGACTTGCAGTTACCCAGCTCAGTGGTACTACTGTGCCTAGACCTCAGACTCAGACTTATGCTCGAACTCTAGGAGAAACCTCCAAAACTAGACCTACTGATTTCTGTTATCAGAAAAATACTTTTAAGACTAAGATTGTTATACCATTTGGTCATAATAATATCCTATTAGCAGAAGACTTTAAAAAAGAAACTAATAACATTATTGATCATTTTAATATGTTATTATCAGAAATAAATGGAGATGCTTTAATGATCAAAGGTTTCTCCAAAGATGTTTCAAAAATATATCTTTTTGGAAAATCAGACATGGCTCGTATAACTCTTGCAAACCACGGGTTCATTGGACTCGTTCAGATAAAAGACATTGAAGACTTTGTTGCTCTTGGTAAAATAGTCCATGAGTACGTCAAGAAGGTAGAAGACTTCTTTCCTCTATTTGCTAGAATCTATCAGATTGCTCCAAATTCCTATAGAGGAATGAGAGTTGAAGGATTTAGACTTATTAAATTTTCTAATTATATATTCGAAGATGTTGAGATTTTATCAGAAGACGAGACTAAAGATTCAATTGTTGATAAGTCCAAGCTCCAGATTGCTCAAGCCATGAAGACAATAGAAATCATGGAATTATTAATCGGCAAAGATAGATGGTACACTGCCTACCACAAAGAAGACCTAGTAATCCAAGCCGATGAGCCATTCAATGGAAGGCTCAAGAAAGAAGCCAAAGAATTGGTAGAAATAGCTTTATCAGCTAGCCTTAGAAATGTGGGCCTCATTGACAAATTTTTCAATAATGCCCTCTCAGGCTAGGACAAGGCAGAAAAAGACACAGACACGAAAAAGAAGGGCCCCACAGTAGTGGATGAATTATTAAAGACGAAAGACTCATTTGCCTAGACTCTGCTTTTCATAAAGCAAAAAGATCCCTGCCCCACCTGGGCCACCAAACTAATAAAAAGATGAAGATATTTGCTATTTGATTCTCTTGAATTATCACAAGACGACAGACTTATGGGCCATGATCACCAGATGGTCCCATTCAGACGTAGACCTGCCAAGAGGAGACGGATTACTTTATGAAGAAATAAGGCTATAGACGTTAATTATTTATTTTTCCCTTTAACCGGTTAGCTTTTAGCCTCCGGTAGTTGGTCATATGTATGCTCCCTTGTGCTATAAAAGGGACGTTAAGGTTGTGTTATGAGACATCGGGAGTTAGAGAGTGATCAATTATTAGACTTCCAGTGTTAGAGAGAGAGTATGCTTGTAGAGAGTAATATGTATATGAGTGAGTAAATCTCTCATAGTTAGGGACGAGGGGAGAGTTGTATTTACTTATGCAATGCAATAAAAGTATTATCTTTTCCAGAAATTTCTTCTGTTGAGTTGTTATTATTTTCCAAACTGTCTCCAACTTTTTGTTCATAGAGGACTATTGTGTGGAACCTCTAGTGTATCACACAAGATGTTATACTGGTGAACTGTCGTCAGGTGCCGATTAGCCGTGAGCCGTTAGCTAGGTGGGCGTTGGGCGTGAAGGCGTACAGGCAGGAAGCGGGTTCAACGCCAAAGTAGTGGATTGAGGTGCGACACATAAAGAGAGAGTTATAGGAGGCCGAGACTGGAGAAGAATAGTAGCAAAGCTGGAGAGAAGAAGGAAGGAGGATAAAAATATTACAGACCAGGAGGAAGGTATAACTCGAACCAAACCCTTAACTATTTTACATATTATTGTTTTAAAAGAAACTTATATGAGCCTACAAATAACTAAAGACTTTTTAGAATTTGTTAATCAAACAAATTTAGATTTAACTACAGAAATTCAAGATTGGACTCTTACAGACCCTAAAGATAAAGAACTTATAGAATCTTCTTTAATATAAGCAGGTGGTACTTTCAAATATATAGACTAGATCATTGAATGGTTAGGAAGAGAAGTACCTAGAATAGAAATAATTAGAACAGGGATCCGTGATCTCTTTAGATAAAAATTAAGAACTGAAGATTTTGCAGAAGAATTATCAAGACCTAAAAAATATCAAGAATACACTAGGATACTTGAAGACCGTATAGACGTGTTAAAATTTACTAGACGAAAAAGGTTAGCTGAAACAAATGCTACTTTAATTAGAGCCGGAGGAATACGCCCTCTTATTAAAAACGTAGAGACAATTGCCCTTAGAACATACCGTCGATTTTTGTCATCTTATGGTGATAATAATTTAGACGAATTTATAAATAACGATATAATTGATATTATTAATCAAATATATATAGAAACTAGACAGATAAACCTATGATACCGTATAAGGTATTTAAGACTAGAATATTTTCCATCAAAACCTCTTTCAATTTCTAGACTCCCTGAAGAAATTATTTATATAGATAATCCTCGCTATTCAGAACTCCAATACGATAGTGACGGAAGAAGCCTGAGAAGTAGAAGTAGCCCTGAAACTTCTACACTTAGACTTCCAGATTAATTAAGCGTTAAAACAAGCTTAAAAGAACTTAGAAATCATTGGGGTAAAAATTTATATTCCCTAAAACTTAGAAGAAGTTAAAAGACATTGCGGTCCCAAAATGTGGGTCCTAAAAAGATAAAACGGTCCCTAAATAATTCTTAGACGGTAGCGGTCCATAAACTAGGTCCGTATGAGAGTCGGTATCTCTCTCTCTCTCTCTCTATATATATATATATATATATATATATATATATATATGCTCCTGTGCGGACTAGTCCGCATTTTAAGAATGCGGACCGGACATGTGTCTCCTAACGGTGCGCCTAGAAATTGTTGCCTATAGTATAGGCACACTCTCTCTCTTTTTGGGGCTCACCGCCAGGTGACACATGTCCGGTCCGCATTCTTAAAATACGGACTAGTCCGCACAAGAGCAGGACTGTATATATATATATATATATATATATATATACATTCCTGCTCTTGTGCGGACTAGTCCGTATTTTAAGAATGCGGACCGGACATGTGTCACCTGGCGGTGAGCCCCAAAAAGAGAGAGAGTGTGCCTATAATTTAGGCAATAATTTCTAGGCGCACCGTTAGGAGACACATGTCCGGTCCGCATTCTTAAAATGCGGACCGGACATGTGTCACCTGGCGGTGAGCCCAAAAAAGAGAGAGAGTGTGCCTATAATTTAGGCGATAATTTCTAGGCGCACCGTTAAGTGACACATGTCCAGTCTGCATTCTTAAAATGCGGACTAGTCCGCACAAGAGCATTATATATATATATATATATAAAGAGAGAGAGAGAGAGAAACATACCTAATGAAAGAGAGAGAAAGAGAGAATCTACTGCTGATAAAAAGAAGGGAAAGGAAAATAGAGGGTTTCAAGGGATTTTCTTTTTATTGTTGTCACGAATCTATCAAGGTCAAAGACAGTGACAAGTCCGTGAGAACTGATTGTCATGGTCTTATCACGGTCAAACACCTTGATAAAAAATGCATATTTTTTTATCATAGTCTTTGACCGTAACAAGGCTGGCCAGGTGAAGGGTGTCATTTTTGGCTTTTTAGTGTAGTGTCCCCCGTTGAGCACAACATTGTAGTGTTCACAGCATGTCATGTGAGTGACGATGATAAATTTTCTCATGAAGATTCTCATGTGAATGACACTTTCGAGTCCGTTGAGTGTAAATTCCAAGTGAGTGAGGGTGAAGCTAGTGAGGAACAGGAGATAATATGGGAGAGTTGCAAGTTTCCTTTAATGATTTGTATGCGGAAGCGGTAAAGGTGAAAAAGGAAAACTTGAAATTGCAACTTAAGTTGAATGAGAGTGCTGTAGAAAATAATGATGTTTTGATTGACGATCTTAGGTTACGGTAGAAGACTCTTCGAGAGAAACTATAGTATATCGAGAGAGAGAGAGAGAGAGAGAGAGAGAGAGAGAGAGAGAGAGAGAGTCTTCATGGTTTGATGGAGGTTTAAAACAAGAGATTTTAGAGTTTGAGGAGTATAGGCATTTGCTTGAGTCTAGGATTAGTGAGCTTGAGGAGATATTGAGAGACTCGAGTAAGGTGAAGTTTTATTTGGAGGCTAGGTCGAAAAAGTTGGATATGATTTTAGGTACCGTCCAAATCAAGGATGATAAGTGTGGTATAGGCTTCAATAATCGTATTGCATCCATTCCCAAAGCCAATACCAAACGTGTGAGAGAACCGACTAGGAACGTTAGGAGAGGTACATATTTAGGTCACATACCACGTCGTGTATACACTTGCACTCATTGCGATAGGAATGGTCACCTTAGGCATTTTTATTTTGACCTTAAAAATGCTACTAGGAAGTTTAAGAATAAAGTCGTTTCGGTTACCAAAACCCCTATGCATCGTTATACACCTACTTGGGTTAGGAAATCGGATTTCGAGGATTTAGGAATTAAACTTCATGGTTCTTGTTTGGTTGCACTTGATTCTTCCCATGCTAAATCTAAAAGATGATTGTGTTAGTCATGTTTGTCATATGCTAGACATTGCATCATGCTTTATATATTGCTAGTGTTATGACTTATGTATCTCTTTGTATTATATTTTTCATTAATTTGCGTCCATTTTGAAAAATACAAAAAGATTTTATTTTGATAAAAAATTTTGAAAATACAAAAAGATTTTTGGTTTAGATAATTTTGATAAAATACAAAAATATTTTGATTTTTTAGTTAAAAATACATTTTGAAAAACACAAAAAGATTTATTATTTATTTTTTGTGTCTTGAGTTTTCATGGTTGATGTGTCATATTGGTGTGCTTGAACCCCCATCATTTCATTATCTATGTGACTAGGACATTTGGTCATAATTATAGATGCTTAGAATGATCTTAACCATTGTCTAATGGTGTTGTTTCGAAGTTGATTTTCATTTGGATTCGACTTTGTATATATTACGTCATCACACATGCACGAGTTTATATGAATGTTTGACATCTCATGCGTATTTGAGTTTAGTGAGACGTTCTTATATTAATTTTGTCATCTATACTTAATAAGACTTAGGAAGAGGTGTGCATGTAAGAACCGTTTACCATGAGGGTTTATATTGCTTAATTTGAAAATATGATGAGGGTTCACGAGAATGGGCTACGAGTGAATAATAATCACATCGTGAAGCCACCATTCAAAAGAGCCCAAGAAAAAATTAAGGCAATAAAAAGAATTATACGTCGAATTCAGGCCAATAGGACTTCTATAAGTTGAGCAAATAAAAACCTCAAAAGAGCTAGAAAAAGAAATATATATATATATATATATATATATATATATATATATATATATATATATATGAGGGTGTTTGGATGGAAAATAACAACGGGCTTGCACCACGAATCCTTATGTTGAAAAATCGTATCATGATGTTATTGGTTGTAGAATCGTCAAAATTCCGGATTTGTGTGTATGTTGTTCGTTTAGTTCATTAAGCTCAATATATTAATTGTCACATGTGGCTAAAACTAAGTTTGATGACATTTAACTATCAATTAGAGCTTTGTGATCATTTCGATGTGTTCAAGTTGTGATTCATTTGTTGTAGTTCACACCCATTCATTCCATATCCATATTTGAGCACATTGATACTATGTTAGCATGAAACTCACATGGTTTTACTTGTTTTATTTTTTTGTTTTGAATCTGTTTTTCTACTTTTTCGTATTTCCAGTATTTGTTTTCATGAAATTTATTCATTGGGAAAAACTTTGCCATTTTCAGTGATAGTATACAAAAATTTTCAAAGTCGTTCAAACGACTTCTAGACGTCGTTCGAACGACATGTCCAAGTCGTTCGAAGTCTGCTTCAAGCGACATGTTTTTTGAGATAGTAATTGTGTCAGATATGGTCGTTAGATAGGTGCTTCAAATGAGAGCTTGTTGTTTTAGGTCATTTTTTACCTCATTCAAACGACAAGCCTAAGTCGTTCAAATGACATGGCATAGTCGTTCAAATGACCTGCCTGGATTTTTGAGCCCTTGTTCTGCTTTTGTACCTGATTTGTAAATGAGATGATTTCATTCTGTTTTGGTGCTTCTAGGTTCATTTGGACCGTTTACATGCAGTCAATAGTACTTATTCATGCTTTGATTCTTCTGCATTGATTCGTTTAGTCGCATCTTTGCTTAGATTGATGATTCATATTTTGTGACTGTTTGCTAGCTACGATTTAAACCTTTGTGATTATTATTAGCTGGCATTTCATGTTTATCTAGATATGCTTCTTTAATTATTTCATTCTAGATATTTGGTGATTTGTTTATCTTTTCACTTATTGTCTATTCGAGGCAAAAAGGGTGAGAGATGTATGTGATGTAGGGGGGGCAGCGTGATTGATGATGAGCACATGTGATCTTTTTGGCTTTACATGGCTTTACATATTAGTATCATGTTATGTATATTTATATTTTATTGATATCATGTTGACTTGAATAAATTAGATTACACAAATTGGTATCATAATTGGTATCATGGTGTATTGCACATATTTGTATTGCTCACATGTTTAACAAATGATTTGATTTATATATTAGTATTTTTATATCATTTGTTCCTCCATACTTTACTGGGTATTTGTCTGTTTCGTGTGTGTAGGTATTCTTCAGCAATGGGAGATTTCGAGACTATATCACATTCAGACAGCTCATGCTTGCCGGACATGCATATACTAGCCCTTGTCTTGTATTTTTGATATTGGGTTTTATGGGATGAAATTTAAGTGTCACGCGGCTTGACGGCCAAACTTATGCATTTCACTGTTTGGGTTTTGTCCCGGAATAGTCAAATGGGGAGATTTATAAGGACAAAATTTTTAATTGAGTCCATTTGTACGTCATTGACTTATTCCCGAAAAAAAACTTGTTTTGAGTCATTGAAAGATTTTTATATTGTCACGATTCCCATAAAGTCTATGACGTGTTTGTTTAGAAGACGTAGCGGTCAAGTTTCAAAATATATCAAGCCGATTTTTATTGGTGCAGGTTTCACGTCTTCATTCAGATTGCATTTCGAATATCTCTCAGGTACGAACGCATTATGTTTATGGAGTTCGGAAAGAGTTTTAAAGGATGAAAACTTTGTTAAAAATAATTTTAAAATATTTTAAATCGTGTATTCTGAGTTTATCTAATGTTTAGAGTCATATGGAACATCATCTTTGGTTTAGGTGGTTCAAACGACATGTGATGTCGTTTGAACAACATGTCACAGTCGTTAGAATGGCTTGTCGATCTTGTTAGAACGACATGCCAACTTAGATTTTGTATTTAAATAATTTTTCTCTTAGAATTTCGTAGTATGTGCAGAACCATATTTTAGAAAAGAACTCACAAGTTTTCTGCATAAGTTTTCTAACGTTTTCAAAGTTAAAAATCATCCTTAGAGTTTAAAATATCTGAGCTTTCATATATTGTTGCTATAGAGATCCTATTTGCACCATCTGGGTTTGTTCATCACTTTGAACATTGTTTGTTGGGGTTTGCGGTGAAGAAACGGAGGAGTCTGTGTTTCGAATCGTAGACGGTTGCCAAAGCTACATCGGTGGACAGCGAGGCATTCGTGGACGCGTGTGCTGCGGACGAGTATCATGGAAGGATTTCTGCGTGGAAACTGTGGAGGAGCGGTTAACGAGAAGAAGAGCGTCAAGGCTTGTGGGGATCGAGTCATTGTGTAAGTCTGTATGTCTTCCTTGGTAAACTCCGCATCATAATGATTGTATGGGTTGGGTTGTTCGAGGTTTTTTCCCTTTGTGATTTTATCGTATATCTGGTGTTGTGAACTTATTTATTTTACTTGTCTTAATTAGTTAGACGCATGTTTAGGATTAAACAAGATAAAATTGGACTTAATTGAAATTGGTTCACAAACTTGGTGTTAAAATTTGGAAAAAGATTTTTGAAAGAAAATTGTTTTAACATCCTTGAAGCACATTTGAAAAGAAAAAAAAAAGGAGCCAACATATAAATATTCAAAAAAAAAATTATTAGAAACAACTATATGTTAAATTTTAATCAAATTAATATGTTCTTATTAATATTAAGATGTTATTAAGTATCTTTTTACGATTTCTTGAGTGCCTTTAGCCATTCATTCGTCACCTTAAACGTCAAGTCAAATCTTCCAAGGAGAACAACGTGGAATATATCTAATATAAAACAATCCCCAGCACAGCCCCGCTTGTAAGCATCCCTAAACAATATTGTCTTCATACATTTCCACAAACTGCTCATTGCCGCCTTACGTTTATTAAATTGTCTAGATCTGTTAAAAATAAACACTCCTCTTTTGTCTGAATCAAGCACCCGTTTGACCGTAAAATTAATAAAATAAAAACATCCCTAGGGGTCCGCTGTCTGCCACAATATCTGTATAAATATGTCATGAAACAAGCTATGAAATGTAAACTCAGCTGAAAAGCCCAAGTTCCGTGTAGTATTAGAAGGTGAAAATTTAAAACCCCTCATAAGCCATCTTCTCTTCTATTTATTTCATCATACTCATATAGTGATTAAAGGACTACGTATAATACACCAACATGGCTTCTTCACTACCTTCGGTATGTGGAATAATTGCGCCATCTAGAAAGTGTAGGAACCACCAATCCTTACAAGTGAGAGCTCACGCTTTTAGAGATGAAGGTAATCACCAACTTACTTATATGTAGAGAGAGAGAGAGAACGAAGGCTTGTTTTATATAGCTATGCATATTCATATATTTGTATAGATGGATAGATAATTTAGAGTTGTTAAACTAAATTTTACGCGTTTATATTGACAGGGAGATCAAGTAGTATCGTGGACTCAAACTTGAGGATTCTGAGGGAGAGAATGGAAGAGCTGAAAATAAAAGAGAGATTGGAGAGATGTTGTACAAGTGAGATGGGGTGGGATTATGCACCTTACAATTACAAACATAAAAGGGAGGCAAAGTTGGCACAGTATTTTAAGCTTCTAGGCATCGTTGGTGCCACTGCTGGCCTTACCATTCTCACTAGTACTTTCATGCTTTGCATTGTTTCCCTCATACTTCATTTAAATCATTAAAATGTGTTCATTCAAAATCTCTGTATATATACAAATGACCTTTCTTGCTCAAATTACTATGTAATCAATGTAAAAGATTTCAATTTATTCAACTTCAGATGTTGTTGTTTCCTTTTTTTAACATGATTTGATACTGCCAAAGCATCATTTACTTACATAGTAACCTATTCAGTGAAAATTCTCTGTAGAGATTACAAATAACATTATACCAGTTACACTAGATGTCATAGTGCTTCTTAAACATTTTTCCTAACATTGTTTATTAACCTGTTCTTCTGTTTGGTTGATGAGAAAATAGCAGGAAAGACAGAAAAAAGCAATCTCAATTAGATTGTCTTCCAAATTTGCCTTTTTGTCGCCGAACACGCAGAGTGACAGTATTACTTCCCCTTTCCATTAGTTTTAACGTTTTTAAAATTTTTTACATGTGAAGGATTTGTCATTAGCTTTATTTGCAAGCCAGCTCACATATTTGTCACCATTTGCGTCAGGCGGCTCTTCCGAAAGTCAAATATAAGCTAATTAACCGGAGAGACTATGTCAACATATACATTTTAAAACCACAGTGGGAGCACGGCGACCTTGAAATTTTGGAGACCCAAGTCACGCAATTGTTAGATATTTTATAAAGTGAAAAATTAATAGCATAATTTTTATTAGGAAAAGATTTTTTACAACTCAAGACATTAGAGTGGCAGTGTATGTAGCAAAAGTTAAGAGGCAAGAGCCATCCGCAAGACCACACTGATGCTGGGAGTCGCTGCTAAATCTACATGAGAAAGGGAGGGGGAATCTAGACGAACAAGAAAATTATAGTGCTGGGTCGATAGTAGATTGGAGGATTACACTTTAACCGTTGTTAAAGAAACATCATTTGGTATTTGTGAGAATGTCGATGGCGGAGAATCATAGTGCTGAAAAGTTGGCAAATTTTAATAATTCTCATAATTTTTTGGCATTTATTATAGGGTTATATTACAGAAAAAGTAAATTAAAAGTAATTATAACCTCAAAACACCTAACTCAACATCTTGGACTCTTAGATTTTGGTAGTTTCGTGATTATTTTTTTATAATTTGCTTGTGAACCAGAAAGTAAAGGATTTTTTTCCATTTTTATTGATTAAAAATATGGTGATTAAATAAATAAATACAACTTAGAGGAAAAGTGGTTGTTGAGGTAGAGATAGGGAACCCTAAAAGATAAAAATACTAGTCGAACTTTCTTTAATAAGCAATAATTTGTGCCCCCTTAAACTTTACATATTTGGGTCATTAACCTCTTCGATAGTTTGGACCGAGAATGTTACTTTATTTCAAATTTTGAGTCTTGGAACTCAAAAATATTAGGCTAATAAAAAAAAAAATGCATTCGAGGCCCCGCCCAATTTGGGGGCTCAAGACGACCTCCTCAGCTGCTTGTGCAGAGATAGTACTGAGCATGAGCATTCTGATAGTTTGATGGGTTAAAATGTCACCGTTGTAAAATAGAACACCAAATTTAATTGGTTCTTCAAACCTTAACATATAGGAAGCTGAGCAGGGTCCTACTCGTAGTAGTCCAAGTGGGAACAATTATTAAATTTAACGATCCAATTTGCCTCAATTAGGGTATATATATACAAAATTGATCTCATGCGATCTTTCTGCACAAAAATAATCTGAACCCCTAGTTTACCTCCTTTAAATTTTGGCACCCACTGACATTTTCTCTTTCCTCTCTAGTATCATGCTCAACATGCTCCAAGTAAATAAGTTTGAAATGGTGATTTTCTCTCTCCTAATACTATGACCCATGTTTATCCCTATCTTAGAATGCATTTTAAACCACCAATGATTTTTTGACAATGAATTTTGTTTCCAAACACATAACTTTCAGCTTAGCATATGAGTGAACGCTGAGTTATGAAAGTAAACGATGAGTTGTTATTTCAAAAACACCTATAGGTGGGTTAAGATATTAAGAACGGAGAGGAAAAGGTGGAGGGAGAGGAGCATTTAACTATTAAAAGGGATGGTCCGTATTATGTTCTGCAGGACGGTCCCGCAAGAGAGAATATATATATATATATATATATATATATATATATATATATATATATATATATATATATATATATATATATATATAATTTTAAAATAATTTCGCCAGCAAATTAGTCTCAAACTCATTCTCCCTGTTGCAAATTTACTCTCAACCTCTTCCCCTCTCTCAATCTCAACTCTTTCCATCCAATCGAATTCAAGTGACAAAATTAATAAACTAAAACACCAAAAGTGTGGTTAGCCACCAAAAACATCTCTAAAGATGAAGACGAATTTATTTGTTCTTGTTGGGTGAATACTTTGGATGATTGATCACAAACTAGAGGAGGATTGGAATGTGGGGAAAACTATGGAGAAAATTAACTGTAAGACCCAATGCGATGAGATTCGGTCCGCATCTTCAATCACAACTAGGTGGATCATGAACAAATTTTGTGTGAGAGAGTCAGTAAGGGATAAGAAGATGCCACACTAACCAGGATATGACTACTCTCGCCCATACGACATAAAATATGGAGAAGAAGAGATAATAGGATGATGCAAAATGAACATAAAGTCTAGGATCCAGTCAACATCAAGTAGGGATGGCAATTCGGGCTAACGGGTCGTGTTTGGGCCTGGCCTGATACGACACGACTTTATTTTATTTGACACGAACACAATATGACACGATGTTATATATTTTTTTTCCTAACACGAACACAACTTGTTAAGAACATGACTAGATACGACACGACACGAACAACACTATGAGAGTGCACTATCTCGATCTTAATTGAATATTTATATAAATAAGTGTCCAACGCACATAAGTCCAAATTTTATCTTATTACCCTAAACAAGCTTCTATGTAATAAAGCAGATAAAATAAACCATGCAAACACGATAAGGTCGTTTCAGGAAAAATTCTCTCAGGGCAAAACCTCTTACTCACTTTATAAAATTTACAAATCACAATTTAAAAATTTTATAAATGAATCTACTATGATCCTCTCAAGAACTACAAAGCCGAAACTTTCCATCAGCAATGATCCTCACAAGAATCACAAGAACTACAGTCCTCCTTAAGCCTCAGACTTCATCTTCAGCAGTGATCCCCTCGGGTTTCACAAGTCAGCCATACAGATCCTTCTCCACAAAGGTGTATCTAAGATACTAAAACTTTTTAGGGATTAAACAAATTCACAAGAACGTTTTCCAGGATGTATATTGTGAATTAAAAGTGTTTTAGAACACTGAACAAAGAAGAATTTTTGCAAAATATGTGCAGAAGCGGATCTAGCAAAAGTCTTAACAAATCTAAACACGAAACAGGTATTTATAGGGCGTTTACAAATTTCGAGGCGACAGACTTGTTTGAAATAAATTTAAGGTACGTTCAAACGAAAAATGTCACTTGTTTAAATGAAATAAAATCTCATTTAAACGAAGAAGAATTCTCGTTTGAACCGGCTTCAAACGACCTTCTGATGAGTCAAAATAGTACGCCCTCGATTGATGCTCGTAGATAAAACTTCAAACGGCCCTTCTAGCGAAAACCCAATCACGTTTGAACGAGGTTTAAAATATTTCCTTTTTAAAATAAAAAACCTATTCATTTTTTATGAAATTAAACATCCCAAAAATAATTTCTGTGAATTAATTTTAACTATAAATTGCTTTATACTTTTATGGGATGGCGGGAAGTCTTCAAACTTGGAGATGCTTGATTTCGGTTCGTCATGACAGTGTGTGACGATTTCTAACAAGATACACGAAAATAGCCTAAACTATAAAAAGGCCAAAAATTATTCTTCAAAATCTCCCCTTTGGATATTCTAGTACAAAATAAACAAACATAACTGAACACCAAATTAAGATAAAAAAAATCTCCTATGACAAGAATTGTGACACCCCGCCTAGTAAAATACCGGGTGAACAGTCCTATATCAAATTTAAGATAGGAACTCCAATTGGATCATTCTTAGCATCACTGTCGAAAACCTTTTTAAAACTTACTAACCACCTAGTATTCCAAAAGGTCGGTGCCAAATTTTATCTTTTTATTTAAACAAAAACAATAACATGCGAAAATATACTATGAGCCATTCACAACAACTGAATCAAATTAACTGAATAAATGAATAAACTACCTTCCGATTGAACCATCGGCCACAAAAATAAATAGTCTAATAATAAACTTCCAACAACAGAATAAATGAATCTGAAAACTGTACTGAAAAGTCAGGGCGTAGGCCCTAAGTAAAACTGAAACTGATAGATGATTCCTACTCTAGGAGAGAATGAATGATGCATCTAATTCAAGCTCCTACTAGCATCTACATGTGCAGCAGCTACGTGTCCCTGGAATAGAATATCAAGTCTGGCGTTCATGTGGCTGGACACCTAACTGTAATAAAAACTCAAAATACCAAATATAATATATGCAAAATATACCAAATAAAATCAGGCACACATATATAGATATAAACGATCACAAAACATGACACAAACACATAAGCTTTAAACATTAGCATAGTATCGATGTGGGATGGAATGAATAGGTGTGAACTAAATACAAATTATAACCCAAACTCCCAAATAGTTCTAAAAGTTCTAATTGACCGCAAAATTTTATCAAACTAATCTTTAGCCTCAAGTGACAAATAAAGTTGAACTCAATAAACAAAATAAGCACAATACACAAGTTTAGAATATTATTGATTCTATAAATAAATAGGTCATGATAAAATAAGCATACTAAGATTCATTGTGAAAACTCGTTTATCTTCAACTAAACTCCCTAAAAAGATAAACATATATCACATTTTATATTCTTCACCTTTATTTTGAAATTATTTCTTTTTTAATGGTCAAACATACTAAACTATGTCGGCCCCTTTTTGGCAATTTTTCTATTTTTATTATCTTTATTTTTTCTTGGGCTCTTTTTCAACGGTGGCTTTCACGCAAATTCAACCTGTCTTTTGCAACCCTTTCTCGTGTTCACTCATATTTTTTCAATACAAATAAAACAAACTCTTACAGGCATAAGTTCTTACAGGCACAAATCCTCCATAGTCACATAAATATGTAGATGACAAAATTGATGGAAAAATAACTCACTATGCTCAAATATACATGTGAGTTCTAAATCCAACAAGTTCGTGCATGTGTCTATGGAGGCATATACAAAGTCGAATCCATAAAGCAAATCAAGTTCGAAGCAACTCCATAAACATGGTTAAGAATAATCTAAGTATCTGAAGTTATAACCAAATGTACTAGCCACACGAAAATTGCTAAGTGATTCGGATTCAAACACACCAATATGCCACACTAAATGTGTAAAACTAAAATACACAAGAAACTAAAATCTTTTTATATTTTTCAAAAAAATTTATGTATTTCAAATATGTCTCAATAAAAGAAAAATAGAAATACAAAAGATACACTTGTCATAACATTAGAAAGCATATATCATGAAGCATAACTAGAGTATGACAAACAAAATCATTCAAGCAATTATCCATAAGGTATAGCGTGTGAAGAATCACGTGTAAGCATGCGAGAATCAACTAGTCTATCATCTAGCTTCTCCAAAACAAATTTTTAATCCAAATAAATGTGTTCTTAATGCGTCGAATTTTGGGAATCAAGGGAACACTAGATTTAAACTTCCTAGGACCTCTTCCAAAATCATAACAAAATACCCTAAGGTGACCTTTCCTGCCATAATGTGAACATGTGTAAATATGTGGGATGTTACCTATGGGTTGTGAGAAGAGTGCGTTTGCGTTCAAATACGGAAGTTTTTTAATTAAACACAGTTTTTACCACTTAAGTCCTAAACATGCATCTATATGTGATTAACTACGATGATGAAACATGCAAGAACACAAATATGAGGAAAAATCCCCAACGGGGCAAAACCTTTTATTTTCACAATAATTTTGTAAGAGTACGGCTTATACGGATTACAATGAAAATACAGTGACACAGAAATACCCTCGGGTGTCGGTTCTGTTATCGGCGGCTGGAACTATCCCTTTCCAATAGGGCAGCAGTGACGAAGAGAGCGACTTCCTCACAAATTACTCCAGTTGAGTAAATGATCTTCTTGAAGGTTTAAAGATTCACATAGATATATGAGAATGGTTTTGTGAATAAAAAAGGTTTAGAAAACCTTAAAAGGTGAAGTCTTATTCTGGGTAGTTTTCGCAGATTTTTGAGATTGCAGAAAGACTGAAAAAAACGTGTAGAAGGAGATCAGATATTTATACAAAAATCGAGGCGATGGCTCGTTCGAACGAGATATCCATGTCGCTCGAACGAAGGACAAATGTCGTTCGAACGAGATTGTGCGACATGCCTATCTCGCGCGAACGACTTTCAAAGTCGCTCGAACGAGCTCGTTGATCGAGGCCATTCGCTTCTACACTTACAAAAATTCTTCTTTTGATAAAAAAATAATCCAGACTTCAAAAATAATTTTCAAAAATATTTCCCAAATATTTATGCAAATATATAAAACTCCAATAAAACATTTTACTGAAAGAGCGTAGTGGAGTAGTGGGAATGAGCTGAGCAATATGTTGCATATACCATGATGCACGTGAAGAAAGTGGATGCATTGAATTCGGATACAGGGCGTCGAGGATGATCGTGTTGACGTGCCGAATGTAGCGGTATCAGACATATGAATTGTGATCTAGGAGAAAACAGAAAATTCCTAGAATCTACCTCGGACATTTATAAAATTATGTCCTTACAAATCTCCCCCTATGTCTATGCCGGTACATACATAAAAAATCCGAATTATGCAATCAAACGACATACAAGATAATATCCCTATTAAACCCTCAAACTGAGAATACTAAATGACATGTCTTTCAAATCTTCAGCTCCTCTTAAACTTTCAAAGCTTTTCTCATCAGGGTGTGCAATCCAATAATGAACAATGTTGTACCTACACACATAAGATAAAGCAAATACCCGTGACAAGCAACAATTTGAAATATAATGATATGTAAAAATTGATGATCAATTAAGCTTAAGCAAATCATTCATAAATCAACCAAAACACCAAAAAAATTCTCCCCCGTAATTCTTCTCCCCCTTTTTATGATGTCCCTAAATAGACAGATATGAGAAGTATAAATGAATGCACATGGAGAATGACACATGGGAATAAACTGATATTTTTGCATTTTTCAAAATTTTTCACACATAGAAAACAACAAAGAATCACACCATGAAAGAACGCAAAAACAACCAAGTCAATGATAGCGAAAATGAAGGGGTGTGATCAAATTCGATAGGAAAATCAATGCATACAAACATGACATATGTGCACGATGAATATCGGATACTCCTAACGAATGAAATCAAAGTCTTCCTGTGGTGTAAAAAATGTGGAAATATAAGACATTGACTCAATAAAATCAACAAATCAAAGCTCAAAGTGATTTCCACACCAATAACGTCCAAAACTATTTCATGCTTTTTCAAGACTTTCAAGGAAGTGCAAACCCGTTTATATTCTCCAACCAAACTCCCTCAGATATTAATTTTGAATAGAGGCATTCTAAATTCTCAAACTTTGGAGAATTGATGGTGAAACCTAATGGCCCATATTTGGCATGAATTGCTTTTTATTGCCGTTAATTTTTTTTCGGGCTCTTTTAACCTCTTTGGACCTCAGATAATAAAATTCCTCCATTTTTTAGGTCCTTTTGAATGGTGGCTTTTGCGCAAAGAAGAGATAATTACCTTTCGCAGCCCCTCCCCGTTCTTAAACAAACACTCAGTCTCACAAAATGGTTTTTTACATGCATTCCAATCTTGTCAAGTTTTATCGCATATAGTAAGTTGTATAGACAGAATTGAGATGGAAACACTCAAGCCAACATGTGATAGACAAGTATAATAATCAAATAAAGCCATGCATGTGTGCAATAAAGGAGATAGGAGTCAAACATGTAGGAAAATATCACTAATTACATCTCAAAGACTCCATACAATGTAAAGCACATGGATGAAATGATGTAGCGTCTCAAATCTCTATCAAACAGTCACATGAAAAGATGGAATGAAATTGTGACTTGGCTATCTTAAATGTTCATCCATAAAAGGTGCAAAATAAAATACAAAAATCTTTTTGTGTTTTTCTCAAAAATTTTATCAAAAAAAATCTTTTTGGATTTTTTCAAAAGAATAAATAAATAGGTGTACAACACAGTAATAATACATATAAAACAAACTAGCAATAGGAAGCATATGATATGAACATGAAAAAGCATCATATTCTAGACATAGACCAACCCCTCAGTCAAATGTGCAAATCCCCAAAGATTTCCTGAGACTCTCAAATCTAAGGGCATCTAAAGGTTTCGTAAAAATATCGGTTAACTGACGGTCGATGGGAACAAAACTCAGGGATACGACTCCCTCCTCAACTAGCTGTCGTATAAAGTGCTCACGTATCCTGATGTGATTTGTGCGCGAATGCTGGACTGGATTGTGGGATATGTGTATCGCACTCGTGTTATCACAGGAAATGGTCATGGTGTCCTGTGAAATCCCATAATCCTCCAGCATTTGCTTCATCCACAAGAGTTGTGTACAACAACTCCCAGCGACTATATACTCAGCCTCTGCAGTGGACAAAGAGATGGAATTTTACGTCTTGCTCAGCCAGGAGACAAGAGCAGAACTAAAATAGAAACACCCACCAGAAGTTCTCCTACAACCATCTACATCCCTGGCCCAATCGGCATCTGAATAGGCGGACAAACGGTCATCAGTATCAAAGGAATACCAAATACCATATGAGAGAGTCCCACTAACGTATTTAATAATATATTTTAGAGTAAGTAAATGTGACTCTTTCGGGGATGCCTAATATCGCGCACAGACTCCAACACTAAAGGCTATGTCGGGATGACTGGCAGTCAGGTAGAGAAGACTGCCTATCATACTCCGATATAAGGTTTTCTCTACGTCCTTGCCATAAGTGTCCTTACTAAGCTTGGTAGTGGTACTCATAGGTGTACGTGCATGCTTAGCGGAGTCTAAACCAAATTTCTTCACTAGGTCTCTAGCATACTTGGATTGGGAGATGAACATCCCATCCTCTAGCTGACGAACCTGGAGACCAAGTAAGAAAGTAAGCTCACCAACCATGCTCATCTCAAACTCGCTTTTAATCTCCTCTTCAAAGTGATGAGCATGTTGACAGCACGTGGATCCAAAGACTATGTCATCCACATAGACCTGGGCAACCAAAACTGCACCGTCATCTCTCTTGACAAACAATGTCATATCAACTCCTCCTCTCTTGAAGCCACGAGCTAAGAGATAGGAAGTAAACCTCTCGTACCAAGCACAGGGTGCTTGCTTCAAACCATACAAGGCTTTTTTTAGATAGTAGACGTGCTCCGGGTGCTGAGGGTCTTCAAACCCTTTTGGTTGTTCCACGTAAACCTCCTCCTGTAGAATGCCATTCAGAAATGAACTCTTGACATCCATCTGATATAACTTGAAGCGCAGATGACATGCGATGGCGAGTAGAAGACGGACGAACTCAAGCCTCGCAACAGGAGAAAATGTCTCCCCAAAGTCTACACCCTCTATCTGTGTGTAGCCTTTAGCAACCAACCTAGCTTTGTTTCTGATTATGGTACCATTTTCATCCATTTTATTCTTGAAAATCCTTCGGGTACCTATCACATTAGTTTCACTAGGTCGGGGGATAAGTTCCCAGACATTATTCTTTTTAAACTGAAGCAACTCATCCTGCATAGCGAATATCCAGTGTTCATCTTTGAGTGATTCTTTATGATTCTTGGGCTCGACTTTGGACGTGTAGCAAAGATGGCTAACAACGTTCTCTAGCTGAGCATGAGTCTTGACCCCTAGAGTGGGATCACCAACAATGGCAGACGGGTCATGACTCTTGTGAACCCAAGCTGGTGTGTCCCCTGGAATAGGAATAGGGTCCACAGAGTGTGGGAGAGGGACAAGTAAGTCACTCTCAGAGAAGTCCTCATCCTCACACTGTAGGTTAGGATCAATAGCCGTTGAAGGTTCGTCATCCTGCACGGCGACGTTTATTGATTCCATAAGCTTAGAGATCTTCAGGTTAAAGACCCGGTACGCTCTACTATTTGATGAATATCCTATCAATGTTCCCTCGTCGCTCCGGGAGTCAAACTTTCCTAATTTCTCTCTATCCCATAGGATGTAGCATTTACTCCCCAAAACACGGAAATATGCCAGGTTGGGTTTCTTGCCAGTCCACAATTCATAAGGCATCTTAAGTGTGTGTGGACGCAGGTAAACCCTATTCACCGTGTGGCATGCAGTAGACACTGCCTCTGCCCAAAATCTCCAAGAAACTTGACGACCTAGAAGCATAGATCTAGCCATCTCCTGGATCGTTCTATTCTTTATCTCAACAATCCCATTTTGCTGAGGAGTCTTCACAGCAGAAAACTCATGTTTGATCCCAAGGCTATCACAATAAGAGTCTACCTTTGCTTCCTTAAATTCAGTGCCGTTGTCACTACGTATCCTGTTAATAATGACTCCATGTTGATTTTGCAGGACACGGTACTTGGTCGTTAAGAACTCTACAACATCGGATTTCTCTCTCAGAAAACCTACAATAGAGTATCTAGAGAAATCATCCACCATCACGAGGATATACCTCTTACCACCCAGACTCTCAGTACGAGTGGGACCCATAAGATCCATGTGTATAAGCTCAAGAACACGAGAGGTGGTAATGGAATGCAACTTCCTATGGGGACTACGAATTTGTTTTCCCAACTGACAGGGCCCACAAACCGTCGAAGTTGGCCTTCCAAGAGATGTTAAGCCACGTACTAGGTCCTTTTTACCTAAGCGAGTGAGATCTCTAATATTTATGACCAAGACGTTGGTGCCACAGATCCATAGGAGTGATCGTGGCGCTGTTGCAGACAAGTGAGGATGTGGGCTCAGTCCCATAGCAATTATCCTTTGTCCTCACCCCTTGCACTAAAAATTTATCGGCTTGATTATAGACCTTACAAGCATCCCGATCAAACTTTACGGCAAAGTCAGCGTTGAACAGTTGGCTAATGCTGAGAAGGTTTGCTTTCAAACCTTTGACGTACAAAACATTTTATAGCTTAAGAAATCCAGGTAACTCTACATTACCATGTCCTATAATGCTAGACTTGCTCCCATCTCCAAAGGTGACTCTGTCATCCTGATAATCCTCAAGAGATGTTAAAAATGAAGCATCACCAGTCATATGTCTGGAGCACCCACTGTCAAAATACCACTGTGAGGTATTATGTGCTTTGAGAGCGACATGAACAACAAAGGCCTTTTTATCTTTCTTCAGTACCCAATAAGTGGTGACCTTTTGTTTGCCTTTGTTGTTGTTGGTTTTAGATGGAATGTGAGAAGCATTCCCTGACGGCAAAGACATCCGTCGAAATTCCTCCATTAAACTCTGAGATGTGGCAGCTAAAAACTCAACTCGCTCTCTTAGACTAGTAAAATCATCAGTATGCTGACATGGAGCAGTAGTACGTCGTGTTCGACCCATACTATAGCAAAACTCCCTAAGGTGGCCTTTTCTTTTGCAATAAGTACAAAAGAACACAGTCAAAGGCGGACCTTGGTTTGCTTTTCTTGGTCGAACTCTCATTCAAGGTTTTTGACAATGGCCATAAGGAGTCGTAGTAAACTCAGGAACTGGTCCAGGTGAAATTTGGGATGTGGAGGCACCATCATAACCAATTCCCTGCCTATCACCAAAACCAAAAGCGGGGCCAAGGAGCATCTTTCCCATCTTCCCAGATCTGTCCTCGATTTGTACCTTGACTTCCCGTGGTTTCTCAAGATCATGAGTCAGCTGGGCAACAAGGGCTTCAAGTTTCTTCCGAGTCTCCACGGAGGAATGGAGCTTACTCGTAAGACTAGCCACTTGTTTAGTCAAGTCCCCTCTCTCTTTCTCAAAAATGCTCTCTTTCTCTCTCTAAACAAACTCTCTTTCTCAACACAGGCAAATTCTCTCTCTCTCAGGGCGGTGCAGGTGGAGGACTCTCTCTCTCTCACTTTTCTTAATTCTTCCTCTAAGCCGGTGATCTTAAGGACTAACGCTTTGTTACGCTTTTTAGTTTTAAATGACTCAGAATATAACTCACCGTAGGCGCGTTGAATATCACTCTCGCTCTCACTTGTGTCATCCTCCCCCTCACTCACATCGCTCTCACTGTCGAAGTGTCCCTGTGAAGCATCATCCTCATCGTCGTGAGGAGAACTAAAAGTGCTCACATGACTAGCCATGAATGCGGTGAAGTTACACTCATGCGGTGACTCGACTCCAGAATCCACCGACTCGACCTCACTGTCGTCGCTAAGGGTAGCGTTAAGAACAACTTTCCATTTCTCTCTGTTCAGACGTGTGGCACACTCAAAGGCTCTATGACCCCTACCGTCGCACTCAAAGCACCTGTCAGTTTCTTTCTTAGGAGGATCTTTAAAATATTTTTCATTTTTCTTTTCAAACTTATTTTTCTCAAATTTCTTTTTATCTTTAAAATTGCCATTTTTCTTAAATTTGAGAATCCTCTTGAATTTTTTTGCAAAAAGAGCCAAATCATCTAAGTCAAAATCACAATCAGAATCTGACGTGTCAGTCTCTCTCTTTCTAGATGACTCTACCCTCTTTCTAGCCGACCACTCATTCTTTCTCTCTTGGGCATTAAGTGCAATTCTCTTATCTTTAGACCTAGCAGTTTTAGGAAACATGTCAATTTCATATGTTTGCAAGTCTCCTACAAGTTCTTCCAATTTCAGCGTATTTAAATTACCCATAGAATTTAGCACAGTGACTTTAGGGATAAAACGCTTAGGCAGAGAACGAAGAATCTTTTTAACAACTCTTGCATTAGGAATATGTTCACCAAGATTAAAGCTAGTATTAACAACGTCAGAAAGTCAAGCATCAAAATCATCAAAACATTTAGTCTCATGCATGGTGATGGTTTCAAATTGAGTTGTCAAATTTTGCAATTTAGATTCTTTCACAGCATTAGTTCCTTCATGGGTGAGTTGTAAAACATCCTATGCCTCTTTTGACGTGGTGCACGTCATTATGCGTTTGAACTCATCACGTGTGACAGACCCAGAAATAGCACTTAGACCCTTAGAATTGAATGATGACCATTTAAATTCTTCTTCAGTCCAAGAAGTGACAGGTTTTAAATTAATCACATTATCAACAGTGACAGAGGGAGGTGTCCACCCTCTTTTAACCAAAATCCAGACACGTTCATCAATGGCTTTTAATGCTGATCTCATACGGGCTTTCCAATATGCATAGTTTGTCCCGTCAAAAACTGGCATTTTATTATATAACTTCTCCATAATGAACACACTTGTTTTCAAAAATCAATTTTTCAGAAAATTGATATCTTAGAAAACAAATTTCGGAAAATTACACGGTAAATTTGTGTAACTGGCTCTGATACCAATTTGAGAAGAGTGCGCTTGCATTCAAATAAGGAAGTTATTTAATTAAACACAGTTTTTACCACTTAAGTCCTAAACATGCATCTATATGTGATTAACTACGATGATGAAACATGCAAGAACACAAATATGAGAAAAAATCCCCGACGGGGCAAAACCTTTTATTTTCACAATAATTTTGTAAGAGTACGGCTTACACAGATTACAATGAAAATACAGTGACACAGAAATACCCTCGGATGTCGGTTCTGTTGTCGGCAGCTGGAACTATCCCTTTCCAGTAGGGCAGTAGTGATGAAGAGAGCGGCTTCCTCACAAATTACTCCAGTTGAGTAAATGATCTTCTTGAAGGTTTAAAGATTCACACACATATATGGGAATGGTTTTGTGAGTCAAAAAGGTTTAGAAAACCTTAAAAGGTGAAGTCTTATTCTGGGTAGTTTTCGCAGATTTTTGATATTGCAGAAAGACTTAAAAAAACATGTAGAAGGAGATTAGATATTTATACAAAAATTGAGGCGGTGGCTCGTTCGAATGAGATAGCCATGTCGCTCGAATGAAGGACAGATGTCGTTCGAACGAGATCACGTGACATGCCTATCTCGCGCGAACGACTTTCAAAGTCGCTCGAACGAGCTCGTCGATCGAGGCCATTCGCTTCTACACTCAGAAAAATTCTGCTTTTGATAAAAAATTAATCCGGACTTCAAAAATAATTTTCAAAAACATTTCCCAAATATTTATGCAAATATATAAAACTCCAATAAAACATTTTACTGAAGAAGCGTAGTGGAGTAGTGGGAATAAGCTGAGCAGCACGTTGCATATACCATGATGCACGTGAAGAAAGTGGATGCATTGAATTCGGATACAGGCCGTCGAGGATGATCGTGTTGTCATGCCGAATGTAGCGGTATCAGACATATGAACTGTGATCTAAGAGAAAACAGAAAATTCCTAGAATCTACCTCGGACATTTATAAAATTATGTCCTTACAGGTTGACATTTTCGAACGTCCTTGGATGTAGTTAACCCTCTAAAATAAATAATGGTCTTGGCTTTAACATTGGAAACATTAGAAACATAGGATCCAGTACCATCACTATTAGAACTACTCGAGTCTTTTAAGTCATCTTTTAACTTTGAAATTTCAGACTCAAGCAAAGAATTTTTCCCTTTCAATTTTAGGAACTCCTTCTTCATATGTTCAATCATTCCTCTAAGATTATCTCGTTCCCCCTCAATGTGAGCAAACTTGTCCCTAAGAGTCTTCTCACGCGCCTTAAAATCATTAATCAAAACACTATCCTCAATAGCACATACATTGACCCTAAAATTTTTAAAGTCCTGTAATTCTTCCCCTAAAAATCGGACTCTACTATCACTCACTTTTTTGGACACTTTTAAAATTTTAAAATCACGGTCCATGTCCACAAGCTTCTCACGAAAGAAATCTCATTTAGTTTGAATAGTTTGCAAAAATTTCATGTAGCTTTGAAACGAAAATTTTCTTTTTCAAGAATCTCAATTCTTTTAGCAAACTTCACATTCAAACGATTTAAGTCGTCAAAACTATGAGAATTCCTCGAGAGAAAAGCAAATAAATCAACACAAGAGAGATGAATAATTAACCACCCTAAAAATAGCACTAAACAAGGGTCTAACACGAAAACTTAGTGCAATTTGTTATGATACCAATTTGAAAGTGCGCTATCTCGATCTTAATGGAATATTTATATAATTAAGTGTCCAACGCACACAAGTCCAAATTTTATCTTATTAAGCTAAACAAGATTTCTAGGTGATAAAGCAGATAACATAAATCATGAAAACACGACAAGGAAGTTTCAGGAAAAATACCCTCAGGGCAAAACCTTTTATTCACTTTATAATAATTACAAATCAAAACTTACAAATTTTATAAATGAATATACTATGATCCTCTCAAGAAGCACAAAGTTGCAGCTATCCTTCAGCAATGATTCTCGCAAGAATCACAAGAGCCACAATCCTCCTTCAGCCTAAGCCTTTGTCTTCAGCAGTGATCCCCTCAGATTTCACAAGTCAGCCATGGAGATGCCTTCTCTACAAAGGTGTATGCAAGATACTAAAACTTTCTAGGATTTAAAGAATTCACAGGAACGTTTTCCAGGATATATTTTGTGAATTAAAAGTGATGTAAAACACTAAACAAAGAAGAACTTTCGCAAAATATGTGCAGAAATGGATTTGGTAAAAGTCTTAACAAATCTGAACACGAAACAGGTATTTATAGGGCGTTCACAAATCTCGAGAGGACGGACTCATTTAAAAATCCGAGGCTCGTTCAAAAAAAAAGGCAACTCGTTTAAACAAAATAAAATCTCATTTAAATGAAGAAGAAATATCATTTGAGCGGGCTTCAAACGACCTTCTAAGAGTCAAAATATTACGCCCTCGATTGATGATTGTTAGATAAAACTTTAAACCACCCTTCAAATGAAAACCCAATCTCGTTTGAATGAGGTTTAAAATATTTCGTTTTTAAAATCAAAAGCCCTGTTCCTTTTTTATGAAATTAAACATCCCAAATATAATTTCGGTGAATTAATTTAAACTCTAAATTTCTTTATACCTTAATGGGATGATGGGAAGTCTTCAAACTTGAAGATGCTTGAGTTCGGTTCGATATGATAATGGTGACAATTTGTAACGGGATACCCCAAACTAACCTAATTTATAAAAAGGCCTATACTATGAACAATATCATAAAAATTGTCCTTACCCACGATAAATCTATTTCGTGCAAATTGGCACGATTCAACACGACCCGACACGATAACCCACTTATTTTTATACATAAATGTCATTTTTTAAATTTTATACATCGTGAAATATATTAATTATTAAGGGATGATAATCGGGACAAATCAGGTTACTTAATCGAGTTGTAATTAGGCAAAAATAGGCCAATTTTGTGCCAAATATTTGGCACGAATATGACACGACCCGCTATCGGGTCAGAATATCCTGGCCTGAACACGACAGACTGTGTTAATTTCATATCAATTTCATGTTGGGTCTTGTTGTGCTTTCGTGTCGGGTCTAAAATTACCACCCCTAACGCCAAGTTATGTGTGAACCAAGTTTGTGACTAGATTATCGTACGTGCCCATGGAGGAGGCATATGGACTTCTATGGTTTATGTGTTATTGGACAATGATTTCCTTCTTATTTTTACCTGGTCGAGGATTTACTAGCCAATTAAATAAATGTCATAAAAGATAAGAGAAAAAAGTAGGCAATAGCTTCAATATCAATAGTGTACCTGACTTTATGTAGAACCTAAACGCGCGTATGGAGTCCTTAAATCATGCCTCATGCCAAGGACCTTCAAGTGAAGCAGTCCTTAATGGATATCGTAGGGGAATTATTCATCCTAATAAGACACCTGACATATATATGACCAATTAGATAAGTGATCGCAGCTTGGAGATAAGAATAAAGGAGGAGCTGATAAACGGAGATCTTGGGCTTGGATTCGCTTGATCAAATCATAACAACATTCTAAGTCCATTGAGTCCCATACAACTTATTCTTTTTTTTTTCTCTATAAATGTAATTGACACCCTATAAAAGGGGGAATGTAATCTTTATTATCAAAAGTTGATCAATAAATAGTGAAAAAAACACCCCTGTGGACATAGGCACATTGTCGAACTACGTATATACTTTGTTGTATGATTGTGATTTTATTTTCTTCTCGGATTAACTGTGTTGAATCAATCACAGTACAATTTCACCACACTACACCAAAATGCTCTTTTAATAATGACCTATTTTTTATAACTAATAGTATTCTACTATTACTAATTCTTACGATAAATTACCATTAGCAATCTAGTACATCCATTACTAACTTTAGTTTAATATTTTAAAAGTGAGTAAAAATGAAACTTTCCCTCCCAACCAAAATAAAATCCCCTCATACACTTTCGAATGAAAAACCTAACATGCTCTCTACTCGTACACTCCCAATCGAATAGTGAAACAACAAGAAATCAAATGCTTAAAACCTACTCATTACATGATCAAATGCTCTAATATGCTCAAAACCCTCTCAGCGGATTGATCTTCCACAGGACAAGCTTTCCTCATGTTCATTTTACTATAAATTCTTTTTTTTTGCTGAAATGTGATTTAATTAGCAATGGCAAAATCCCAAAAGAAAATACAGAGGAGGGATCCAAACCAAAGACCTGCAAATTGGCCTCAACACAAAGACTCCCAACTATAATAAAACACAAGCTCAAAATCAAGGCAACAAGCTGCCAGATAAGGCACTTAGGCCCAAACACAAAACAAAGTCAAACTGGACAAAACTAAAAAATAATAAACTATCCGGCCCAACAAAGAACAAACTCTAAAAACAAGTAAAATCTAAAAGACACTACCAAATTCCACTGCTTGGTTGTCTAATTTAGCATTAGCCACTGACACCAAAACCCACCCAAATGCATCAAATAAGACACGATCTTCAAACCATGTTAATGATAGAGAGGGAGACATTGGAATACAGTTAATCATTATCAACCTTCAGCATCGACTAAAAATAACAACAAGCACTCAGGAAATATCAAGAATCTACAACAAGCCACCAAACAAAAAAAATCCTCCAACAGCCATTGAAATGCCAAGAACCATCCAAAACCAACAAAACCTTCAAGATGGGTTCTTTTAGGCAAAGCTAGAGAAGAAAAATGGATTCTTGAATGTTAAATCCATAGCCCCAGCTCCAACCTCCAGCAAATAAATTAATACAGGGAAAGGCAGAACAATCAAAGCATCAAAACCACACAACTCAAAAATAAACACAAAGGCATCTTAAGAAGGACAAAGCAACGAATCACCATATCTACCTCTAGGCTTAAGAAACCAACATGCAAGGCCATACCTCAACAAAACCCATGAATCTAACTCAGAACAAAGAAAGGCTACAGCTCCACACAACTCAGAGACAATCCA
The DNA here is from genome assembly GCA_949130495.1 of Sambucus nigra. Taxonomy (NCBI): domain Eukaryota; kingdom Viridiplantae; phylum Streptophyta; class Magnoliopsida; order Dipsacales; family Adoxaceae; genus Sambucus; species Sambucus nigra. The sequence goes on along the minus strand of OX422207.1, from coordinate 330,862,801 downwards.
AAATACATTTAGAGGAGAGCAGAGCAGAGGTGCAACAGATATAAACAACAGACCACAGAAGAACAACATGCAAGGCCAAAACTCATCAAATACAAAAGATTAGGCTCAGATCAAAATCAGAAAAAACTTCAAAAAGCAGAACATACAGACTAGAGAATCAACCAGGAATCTTAACCTCTTCAACTACTCCTCAGATAAGAATTTTCTCATTTATCCCCCAATTTTTACATATATTAATTTTCATCGTTCTAATGTATATTCTTACATCTGCATGTAGATTCAAACACCATCTTTCTAATCTTCGAACCAACACAATCCACTGAGACGTGATTATTTTGAAATATTTTATCGTTTCTAGCTTTCCAAATGTTATAAACAGTTATCAAAAGAGTTAATTTTTTAATTAAACTCTTAAAACTTTTACTGTTTTCATTCAAAGCTTCAACTCCATCTTCAATGTTCTTGATACTGCCTATGATACCATTATTCACTACAAGAAAATTATCAATTGGTGGAAATTTTATTAGTGGCTAATCATTTATTGCCACTAAAACATATATTTTGTTGCAAAATTTATGTTTGCCACTAAAAGATAATGTATTAGTGGCAATAAATTAAAATCACCAATAATTTTGCCACTAAATGTAAAGTTGAAACAATTATACATTTAGCGGGAGCACACAAATTTAATTAGTTGCAAACTTAAAATATTTTCCACTAATGTATGTTCATTAGTAACAAATATACTAATTTTCCACAAAAAAACATTTCAGCTACCCTTAATTTACTCTCCAAAATTAATTTCTACAAAAATAATATTTTAGAAGCATTCCTCCCAAAATCCACCAAACTGAAACCTCTCCCATTCATCCCCCCAAATCCCATTCATCCCCCAAATCCAAAAAAGACATTAGAAGGTGCGTTTTTATCTCTTCTTACGAGTCTAATTTGCTACTATAAAATTTCCCCAAATCCTCATATGTTCTATGACTCTGATTTTCTTTTGCATTTAGCAGGTGTTCCGGTCAGATTTTGATTTTTCATTTAGAAGATTTGTTCAGATCAGATTAATAGGTGCTTTGCGTTTGTGTTTTCTCTGGTCGTCTTTTCCTATATTGATTTTATGTTTGTTCCGTTTTGGACTTCGCCTGATGTAGCAGTAAGGTACATAACATTCTTAATATATACTATCTTAAATACTTATGTTTTTGTTCTGACACCATCTCTGTTATTGTTATATCTAATGATGGTGCTGATTTCATTTCCAAAGAAGAATTTGAGTTTTTTTTTTATAAATAAATACTACTCTCATGTGGTGAAACCAAGGTTGTCCAATAAACATGTTAAAGTCGGTAGGAATATCAATTTCTTAAAATTTGACTTGTGGTTTGATCGATCCAACTCGAGTTGTGATTATCTAGGAAGATATATTCACCCAACTAGTTGAGCCCCACCACCTTTTCTCTTGTTTATAAGGACCTCCCTTAATACATCTCCAATACCACCTCTCATATTTTAAGTCATCTTCCTCTGACTAGAACAACCCTTCTTCACTACACCAAATCTGCCCATTTGTCAAGGTCATTGACCTTGACAAATCCAACTTGTCAAGGTCATTGACCTTGACAAATCCAACTTGTTAAGGTCAATGACCGTGACATTTCGAGGCGAGACAACTTTTTTTGTCACGGTCGTGTCACGGTCGTGTCAAGGTCAATGACCGTGACACGTTTGTCACGGTTTATAACCGTGACTAAGCCGTGACCCTTTTTAAAAAAATTGTCACAGTCAATGACCGTGACAATTCTGGGCAGAATTTAAAAAAAATCTGCTGGGCAGTATGGCCATCGCCACTGCCCAGCAGTATATTTGTACCTGTTATAGCAACGTTGTACCTGTTCCAAACATCATATATCCAACACAAACTAAAGATAATGCAAATATATTCATGACGATATAATCCAAATATTCAAAGTAAAAATAATATACATGACGAAATAATCCAAATAGAATTAAAATGGACAAACTTAAAAATAATGTTACTACATGTCTTGGATAAAACCGAGGAGGTGAGTAGGCCACACGACATAGGAATTGACGCACCCACTAAAATACGTCGTGCCGCATTATTCGCGCAACCACAATAGGGAGTTCTCCTTCCCAGGTATGACATGCGTGACGAGCACCCTGTACTCCATCTCTTGAAGCACACGTCCATGGACTATTCCACCCTCGACGATATTCGGGTCCCTCAACCCCCGCCCTATCCGCTGGCCATCAAATACGTCCAATATGAACACGCTCGGCCAACCAATTATCGACAATGGTCTGTTGGAGGGCGTCAAATAGGGAAGTGGATCGTCAAAGTACGAACGTGTCGATGATGAAGCAGCGAGGTCCACATCCTCGTCATCCTGCGCCTCGTCCTCCCGCACCTCCTCCACCACCGCCTTCTCCTTCTCCTTCCCTTTCTCTTTCCCTTTACGGTCTCCACCCAACGTACGCTTCATGAATGCGTACATATCTTGGACCGTCGCCTTTAAACGGGACAACTTCGCGTCGTGTGAATCCACCGTTCGAGCCAACCCGGTGTCGCTCGTCTCCAATACGATGATCCTAGATTTGGCCACCCGCGAGCTCACTCCCCTTTTCCTCCCCTTGCGATCAGAGCCAAGCACTTGGCTGAGTGCGTCTGTGGACAAAGATGCCTTGTCGGCATCAGACTGCGACTCATGCACTTCCTTAAGCTTTTCCTGAAATGACAAAAAGCACATGATTAGTAAAATAAATAAACTAAAAAATTATAACGTAATTAACAATAATTAAACTGTCGGATTACTTACAATCGTGGCCGCGACGCTCGGGGACACCTCCCTGTCCTTCCCCTTCTTCGTCCGAAGAGCCACATAAGTATCGAGCCTATGTGACTTACCCCCTGGCCCACTCCCTACCCCCTGAAATAAAATAAAGTAAAGTAAAATTAGTATCGGTCCCGCAAAGTAAAATAATATCCAATAATATTTTTCTGTAGTTATAGATAAATTAAATCTTACCTGTATCCTATGCTCCACCTCAGCGTAAGAGGTCCGGTCGGAGTAGTGCACGTCCGTCTTTTTAGCTCGATTTTCCCTCCCCGATTGGCGAGATGCCAATTGTCGATCCTCGATCTCATTGTCAATGAACTTTTGCCATTGTGACAATGAGATCGGCTCCTTGGGCGGGACGGATCCGCGCCATTGTAAAATGGACTCTCGTGTTTTTCCAAAGTACCGTGTCCTCATATTTTTCTTCCACGTCTTGTGTTGCTCCCTCAACTGCTCCAAGACGGAATCGCGTAGCTTTGGATCCAAGTTGAATTATTCCTGTCCAACAAATACAATGTTAGTTGCAAATAAATATAAATATAAATATAAATATAAATATGAAATTGAAATTGAAATTGAAATTGAAATTAAAATTTAAATTGAAATTGAAATATTCATATAAATATTACCTGTAGTGCCGCCCAAACAGCTAACTTGAGCTCATATGGCACCTCCTTCCAACTCATAAATTCCGGGCCGATGACCGTCTTTAGCAGCTCGAGGGATCTCGCTAATAGCTCCGACTTGTTTTCAACGGTAATCCCAAATTTTCCATATTTGGAGAGCCTATGGGCGGAGGAGCCCTCGTCGCCTCCGCTACCACCGAACCCAGACGACATCATCATAAACAGCATCATCATCTTCGCCTTAACATCTGAAGGAGACATTTTTGCTGTAAAAAAATGTTATTAGTACAGATAAAAAAAATGTTAATAGTACACATTTCGTTTTACCTAATTGAATTAATTGAATTAATAGTACAGATAAAAAAATGTTCCGTCTATATTATAACGTATGTGTAAGTTCCGTCAATACCATTTCGTTTCAATTTTGTAATATTATGTTTTTTTCAAATATTTTAAAAGTTATTAAATGGGTGCCCCACCCCCTGCCCCCCTCCCCCCGCCACACACACACACACACCACCCCTACCCACCCCCTGTTATTATCCAACTATTATCAATTATTTATTATCCAACTATTATCAATTATTTATTATCAAATTATTATCCAACTATTATCAATTATTTATAAAATTGATGTCTACACACACGCACACCTACGCACCTACGCGCAGAGACGAAACTATATTGTGGCCAAAGGGGGTAATGGCCCCCCTTTAGAATTTCAAAGCCTTGATAGGTTTGATGGCTCCTAATAGTTAACAAGTTACATTTTATAACTTAAAATATTATGGCAAGTTGAATGATGGTGTGCTAACCCTCAAAAAAGTTTGATTATATATACATGTGTGCAATATATATATATATATATATATATGTGTTATATAACAATCTATATGAGGTGTTTTAAGCAATTTTAATTTTACTTTTTATGTTTTATGAATTTATATACCACGGGTAAATTATTTCAATAACTTTTTATTTTGTCATAAATTTATTATAAATCTTTACTCTAATTAAATTTAGAGGTGGTAATTTAAGTGTGTTATACAAGAACTTATACAAAACCATATATAATTATGAAAATATATTTGTCACTTTTTCTACACGGTAAGCAATTCTATATGATTATTTGTGTCATATATAAGTAAAATCGGAGTTTATTATTTGTGTTTTTTGATCATGTCAATTTTTTTTTGTTCGTAAAAAAGGATCAACCTTAATTCACTAACTTCGTATTGCATGCAAGTCGTCTTAATATATTCGTCAAAAATAATTTTCACTAATTAAATTCAATTCATCATATATTACTGAAATCGAGATAAAACCCTAAGCCAAAATTAGTCAACAATCAAATCGGTCAAAACAAAATCGACTAAAATTGGTTCGGTCAACCAACCATAATGTGTCTATCTGTCCGCCCGGCCCCCTCTAAGTGTAATTCCTGGCTTCGTCCCTGCCTACGCGTGCGCACACACACACACACACACACACACCATCCCACCCCAGCCCCTGCCCCCCTCCACCACCCCCTCCCCCACCACACACCACCACCACACACACACACACCACACCCCACCCCCTGCCCCCCTCCACCACCCCCTCCCCCACCACACACCACCACATACACACACACACACCACCCCACCCCACCCCCTGCCCCCCTCCACCACCCCCTCCCCCACCACACACCACCACACACACATATACACACACACCCCGCCCTGCCCCCACACTGCCCCACCCCGCCCCACCCCTACCCCACCCGCCACACACGCACACACATACACACATAAATATACACACAAATATATATATATATATATATATATATATATATATATATATATATATATATATATAAATGGAAGAGAGTGAGAGAGAGAAAATCGACCTGAAAGTAGAGAGAGAAAGAGAGAGAGAGAGAGAGAGGAGGGAACGGCGGTGGGGGAAAAAGAAGGGGGTAGGGTTTTAGCTGTAAATATTGTCACGGTCGTGTCAAGGTCTTTGACCGTGACAACTATTTAAATTATTGTCACGGTCATTGACCCTGACACGACCGTGACAAGTAAATTTGTCACGGTCTTGTTACGGTCAATGACCGTGATAATTAGTTGTCACGGTCGTGTCCAGGTCAATGACCGTGACATAAAACGCGTGTTTTTTGTCACGATCAATGACCTTGACAAGGCTGGCCGGCTGAAAGGTGACAATTTGCCCATTTTGGTGTAGTGTTTCCATTGCTTTTATTTCTTTTTTTCTTCACAGGATTCATCTAGTCACCTCACCTTTCATATACATGATAAGGACACCCCTGACCATTGGCAGAACATTGCCAAGGCTGTGGGTGAAAAATCTACAGAGGAAGTGAAAAGGCACTATGAAGTCCTTGTAGAGGACCTTAGGCACATCGAGTCGGGTGATGTCCTATTCCCCTACTACAGGTCAACGGCAAACAATGGCTAGGCCAGTACAATGTAACACGACGTATTTTTTATGATAAATAATTTATTTAATTTGGTGAATTATAATTTAAACTAATATGATAATTTGGAGAAATTAATTTATTTGGAGGATTTATTTAATTTGGAAGATTTAATTTATTTGGAGAATTAAGATTTAAATTAATTAGGGTTATTTCTTTTAAAATACATGTGTCGTATTGAAAATTTTAGTTAAGTAATTCGGATGACGATTCTGAGTGCACGGTTGGTTCCGAATAGGTCGAAATAATTGGAAAAGAGTACTCGGGTAGTAAATGGGTCTCAGGGTATTTTTAGGCATAACCGGACCCACACGGGAGCGTTTGGGCCATTTTAATGAAGCTCACAAGACTAAAAACGGGATTGGCATAATAAAACCTGAATGTGAAAGGGTGTGGTAGCCATAACTCATTTAAGAAAACCGTAGATGTAGAGGAGAAAAGAGGGAACTAGTGGGAGAGCCTTTGGGAGCCAAACTAATAAAAGATTGAGGTGCTTTATCAAAAAAATATTATCTATCACTACGAAATTATCCAGGCAACTAGTTAAACTTGGTTTCATTTCAATTGCCATGGTTCGATTCATATCATGGTGGGTTTAACGATATTCATTTTTGGGTCGGTTATTTACATCGAAATGGGTTTTTCAGAAATTGCGCATGTGATGTATATTAAGAATCCAATTGATGATGTTATAGGATTTAATGAAATTAAAGTTCAAATTTGGGTAAATAATCAGTAACAAATGTGGAGTAAATAGGGATGAGAGAATAAAAAAATTTTAGAATGATTTATATGAACCCGTGAAAAACATCCAACTCGGGGTTTTACATCTTTGATGATGATCCAGTATGTATAAAATTTATTGTGAGGAATATGATCTACTTTAAATGTGGATTCATTTAAGAATGATTTCGGACTGTGAAATTTCGCAGTAGATAAACTAATGTAGAGATAATTTTTACGTGAATGGTTGGAGCTCGTATGATCAACTCGGACATGATTAATTTTGCAGATGACATATTTGGAGATTGGGTAGTGTTAGTTTTTTTGTTCTAAGCAGAAAGAGGTTACAAAACTTATTGCTAGGTGAAAATGAAATAGCTTGGATGAATGTTAATAGCAGAAGCAGGTCTTGGGGAAGAAGAAGGAGGGACAAAATTATGTGACACCCCGCTCAAAATAATAACGGGTGGCCAGCCCTATACTAAAATAATCAGGAATCTCAAGTAGATCATTCTCAGCATCTACTGACGATTCTAAAATAATCACAACTAACTACCCATTACTACAAAAAGAGGGTGTCAAAATTTTTTAAAACATTTTATTTACAAACTAAAACAAACCATGCAACAACTAACCCACGACATAACATCTAAATATGATAAGAGACACACACATGCTCAACTAATATAAAATAGACTAATACAAGAGTACAACAATATCTCCAAAATAAAAATACCCGAATATGCTGTCGGGTCACAGACAATACAATAATCTGGGAAGAAAAAATATAAAAGTGCTACACTACAACACTTGGTTATAAACCCGATATACAAATTAAATCATAATATAAATACAAAAAGATAGGAATCGACTATATCAAAATACCGCAACAGTCTGTTACTGTCACAGCTCCACGAATACACTGGATGGATATCATCAATGGAGTCCTTGCAGAGGAACACCTAAAATAATACAATATATACGAGGCAAGAGAAAATATAAATGGGTCAGAGCCCGAGGTGTGAAAACATTTTATAGCTGATAAGCACCCAAAATTGTACAATTTATACCCCGAATAGATGTATTTTAGTTGTTAATTCTCGACAATATGGGTCTTATGTGCTTAATTGTTTATTTTGTAAGCCGAATGCACGTTGCGGTGTTCAAATGCGTATTTCAAGGCAATTGTGCATTTTATGGAGCTAAATACCCTTGTCCCGTATCCTAGCCTACCAAAACTGAGCCTAAACCTAGCCTAAACCGTGTATGTGTTGAGTTTGTGCCCTTTTATCAATTTTTAGATTTTTAGTTTGTGTCATTTTAATTTTAGGTTTATTCAGTATTTTACAGGTTTCATTTTCTATTTTTCTATTTTATTTTATTTTGATTTTGATTTTATTAGTTTTTAGTTTTAGTTTTATTTTATTTTACTAGGATTAGAATTTTTAGGATTTTATGTATTTTTAGTTTTATTAGAGTTTGCATTTTCTTTTTAGGATTTTTATTTTAAGCTTTATTAGATTTTATTTTGATTTGTATTTTTTATTTTAATTCTTTTTAATTTTATTTTTAATTTGAGTCTTTATTTTATTATTAGAAGTAGGATTTTTATTTTAGATTTTTAGTTTTTTTAGTTTTAAATTTTTTTTAGTGTTATATTTATTTAAGGCCAATCTAAACACACACTCAACTCCCCTTATCCTAATATCACTCACATATACCTCTACCTAAATGTCTACACCCTCACCACACCAAATCAACCTGTAATACCCCGTATTTTTATAGCTTTTAAATTATGGGATTTATTAAATTTAATTGAGATAAATTAATTTAATTTTAAACCGGAATGTTGCTTTGAGTATTTACTAGCGTGACGAAAGTTAGTAATTATTGGAAATTTGTTATTTGTTGCATATTACTGGATGAGTACAGTAATATATGAGATTTATTTTTATAATGTTGTCATGAGTGAATTAAATGACGATTTCGAAAATTTAAGTCGGAACGTGCTCGTGTCATGTCGGGACTAATTTGGTTAAATAAAAAGTGAATATTTTATAAGTTGTTCGTATGGTCGTTTTGAGTGCGCCAACACGTCCGGAAGGGTCGAGATAGTCAGAAAAATGTACCCGGGGGTTTAGTTTGGGTCTCGGGGCATTTTTAGGCCTAAATAGTACCCGGGAGGGCATTTTAGTCATTTTTCATAATTGGGTAATTAAACCCACGAATTTCAGCAACCTTTATCAGCCATTAGGTTAGCCTTTTAGGGTTAGAATATCCAGAAATCAAGTGACGGCCATTGGAGAAGAGAGGAGAGAGCTCCAAGGCAATTCAAGGCCAAAAAGCCACCGGATTGCACCGCCACTACCACCACCACCGCGTAGATCGCGAGACAAGGGACGCAGCCATACCAAAATCAGCCGTGAATCTGCATACCAAAATCCCAGGCAAGTATTTGACTTGCGTATTTTCGTTAATGCAATCTTCATATTAGTCTAGGATTGTTTAGAGATGGAAACTATGGAAGAAAACTCAAATTGTGTTAGGATAATGCATGTAGTTTTGATTATATGGAAATTCTGGAACCCTTGCCATGTAGAGGAATATAACCCGCGAAATTTTGATGATATATTAGAAGGAATTTCTGGTAAAAATAGATTAGAACCTTGATTAAGGAAAACTCTAGGGTTCTTGATGATTAGATGGGATTTTGAGTTAATTATCCATGTTTAATGATAGTTATACACATGCTTTACGTTATAAACACCTGGTATAATGTTATAATGATGACAGTAGGATTTTTGGGACGATTGGAATGGAAAAACATAGTTTTGGATGAAGAAGTTTAGTGAAACCCGTAACTGCATTCTGCAGAATTTTGACCAGACCTGCTTGATCGATCGATCGAGCCTAGAGCTTTTATCGATCGAAGGTTCGATCGATCGAGCCCCAAGCTTCGATCGATCGACCCCTCCTGGCAGACTCCTAATTCCCTCTTTAAATGAGTTAAATTCAAATTGTCGTGATATAATTCTTGGGCATTCTGAATAAAATGATTTGGGAGGCATTGAGGACCAGTAGGGCATAGGAATAAATGTTGGGACCTTTAATCTTCAACGAGTGGTATTTATGCGGCATTTACTTTAAGGGTTGGTGAATTTATAAATTTAAAGGGTGAGGTGCGTAAGAGAGTTACGTTGGAACCTAATAGAGATACTTACTGAATTTCAGATTTGTGAGGAGATAGTCCACGAGTGTCAGGTAATGAGTGAGAAAACCCTTCGAGTTAAGGTTAGGAACGAAACCTTATGCGTAATTCTATAAATGTGAAATTAAGGATAAATGGTATAATTATGGGTGACGAGAAGCACCTATATTAATATGATAAAGTGGTATATTTATATGATTGTGTGTACATATATTATATACTTGTGAAAATTCATGCCCACGCTACTTGCTATCCCTGAGGTTACCGCGCTGGGGCAAGTCTTATCTCGACGGGACCATTACGGGGGATATTTATTTGTACCCTAGGAGATAGATATCCTTGGTACATGCTATCGATGTGATAGTTCAGACGGTCCTAAGAGACGCATGCATGTGCCATCCTCTCAGAGACTTGGAATCTATGCTTCGCCTCAATATTGTTTGTGTATTCATGTTAATACAATTCGAGAGTGATTCCGATTGTATTCCCCTTAATATGAGTGATATGAGGTTCTGGATAGTAGAGTATGCACACACCATAGTTTTATGAGGGGTGCTGTTATTTTATATATATTATACGAGTAGTTAATATATATATATATATGAGATTTTGAAATTTGAAACTGCCTACTGTGATTTGATAAATAGGACATGGTTGATGACTCAGATAGTGAATACTTGTTTCGTGAAAGTATAATATATCACTGAGGAACTTTATAAATTAATAAAAGCTAAAACGAGAGTTGTGCTTCTAATTGGAAGTATTCTTTGTAAACAAAAATATTGTTCGGTTTTGTAATCTTACGAGTAAGTAGATACGCTAAATTATTTGGAAGGTTAGTATAATAAAATGATAAGATAAACCGTTGGGAAGTTTAATACGATAGGTGTGCACATTAGAAGAGAGGTGAGTATTTCTCAAGAGAGTGACGCACTAATATGTTGTTGCATTGGCCTGTATCAATTTAAATACTTGCTAAACGTATTTTAAAATCAAACACACTTTCGGGCTCTGACCCGTTTCCTCTCTCTGTCTCTCTCTTGTATATATATGTATGTATTACAGGTGCCCAGCCACAGGGGCGTCTTGATTAGGATCTCTTGGAAGGAACGCGCTGCAGCTTAGGTGGGAGTTGCAGGTCTCTGGATTAGACGACTTCGTTCATTCGGATCTACTCTTAGTACTTTCACCAGTTGAGCATGTGTATCTCTCTCCATTATCCCGTTGTTATTGGGACATTTGTATTTCAGTTGTTTTCAGTATTGTTACAATGGGTTTTATTCAGTTTGTATTGGTGACTTTAGTTTTCTTATGTTGACATTCGATTGACGAATGTATTATATTATTTGGTTTACTATGATGTGATTCTAAATTGTAGAAATGTTGTTTTTAAATAAATTAATCTTTTTCTTTAATTAAAATTTGGAAAGTATATATGAAAATGGTTTTGACACTTAGCTTAATTATTTAGGGTGTTAAATTGGAAAATGTATTTCTATCGACAGTGATGCTGAGAATGAACCAACTGTTTACCTTGATTTAATTTAATAAAGGAGTGATCGCCCGGTATTTAATTAGGCGGGGTGTCACAGGTGGTATCAGAGCATCAGGTTCTAGTGTCTTTAGGATCTGTACGGCTTATTATGCTTTCAGCGTTACTTTGTTTGTTATAGAGCCCTATATTTAGGATTGTCGATTTCTTTGGCGAGATTCCGTTCTCCTGCTATAATCTGTATGCATTAGTGAATTTTAAATTTCGTTCGGATGTGTGCGTGTGCCGAGCAATGACGGATGTCAGAATAAGACCGTTAAGCGTACATCAGGAGGCAGGGCTCAGCTGAGATTAGAAAATATATTCGAGGATGACGACCGTAGTCGAGGTCACCTCCATTATGGCATGAGAAGCCAAGACTTGAAAGGAGACTAAGGTGCAGCAATGATTTTCAAATGCTGTTATAGTCAAATGAGGTGCGGGGGTAAACTTACCCAACGTTTTACAAAAACGTGTAGGGACTATCAACGGGAAATTTTAGAAACACGAAAATTGTATGTGTCTTTACCAAAGGCGGTAAAGTATCCAAAGGCTTAAATGTAAGAACGGAGTGTGGCAAACCGAAAGTGAAAAATTTAGAGAAAAATTTTCTTGGCTTTCGGGACGAAATTAAAATGGTTGGAGACAACCACCAATTTTAGAAGTGGAACGCTATGTCTATAGGAGAACCTGAGGTACAGTGTTGACCGTATGTTCCTTCCTTAACTGTTCAGGATGAGAAGCAAACGTGGTTCTGAACTCTTCGAGGGAGGGCATATCAGGGGTCCATTCGTGAATTTGAATCTTAACCGTTAGCCAATTTTGTATCAGAAGATGTAGATACAAGTGGGGGGAAACGACTCCAAGTGGAAGACCAACTCGTAATTATAGTTGATAAAACTCGAGGAGGATATTCTGGTGGACGAACGATCCAGAGGTTGACATTGTCATATTGTGTCAGAATAGATGATAACGCTTCTTTGTGGAGGAAGTTAAAGGAACCGAAGAATTTAGTCAATAATGAGACTGAATGCAACGGTAGTGGTATAGCACCATAGAAGGATGTGGATACACATCAGGAAAACCATTTAAATGCTTCAAGCAGTTAAATTCTTACCAATTGATGGTAAAATTCAGTAAGTACTAGTATAGATAATAACATGATCTTTATGGCCTAAGAAGGCTATGGAACAACCGGGATGGTTAACAGAAATCGAGTCTACTAATGTCCGAGGAAAGGACAATCCTAACCGGGTTAGTAGGACAGGTGATAGGTGAATTATGTGTTGAGGTATTTTGTGCGGAGTGAGATCGCTCACGATAATATGTTCCGAAGTAAGTATAAGGACAAGAATACGGTGCCTAGTAAAAGGCAACGAGTTAAGTAATTTTTTTTTGGTTTGGGCAGACGTGTTACGTCCGAAAACCATTTGTGCAGTCAAAACGATTGCCAGGATGGAAGTATAAGTTGTATCCTTAGGATGCGGCGTGTTTATGTGACACGAGCGAGTCACCATATTTTGTTTATTGCTAGATTGGCATGTGAGATGAGTTTAATACATATCATTATAAATGTTACCATTATGTGAATATTTTCCTTAGTATAACGGGATTTTTCTTTGGTGCTATCCGCGGGGGATGAATGAGCATACTACAGTGTTTTAAACTTTATTGAGGTTACTCGTTGTAGTGATGCGATACACGAGTATGAAATTATCCTTGTTAAAGAGTTATAAAAATGGGTAGTATGATAGTGGACATTTATTACGAGGCTATTGGAGTAATTGCATTGGTGCAACATGTTCCATGTTTGTTTTGGCGGGTTTACCCGTAAGAGAGTTGGATTCGCACTTATATTATCTATCCTAGAAACTTCGGAGGAGATAGTGGGCTCGAGATATTCGATGCCAATGTATGTATAGACTTTGTTAGTATAATTCTGTATGTATCAGAATTTACCGTCGAGCGAAAAGATTTGACTCAGTATTATTGTTGATACCAAAATTAATATGCTGATGTGGACGAATAATACGAAGACATGTGTCAATCTACGTGGCACGATAGCAACGAGGAAGTTCATTTCCCGACCAACCATGCTTCTTTCCGAACAACGAGGAACTATAGCACACCGAGGAACTCCAGCGCACTGAGGTACTCTAGCGCACCGAGGTACTCTAGTTCTCCAAGGAACTCCTGATCAGCTAGCAGCTATGGCGGTCCGAGCTGCACCTCGGTCGTACCATTAATTGCCAGATAATCAACAGTTCAGATATTCATTGAATGCTTACATTCTTGACGCACACGCTGCATTAAATGTATTACCCTTTCATATGTATATCATTTAATGTATTGAACCTTTCATGTACAGCCTCAAGGCTATAAATACCTTGTATCAAACCCATTCAAAGGGACCGGAATTTCTTGGAAGAACTTGTAATCAAGAATTCTGCAAACACTCAGTAATAACATAACAGTGGACGTAGGCTTTATTCCTAGCCGAACCACTTTAAAAATCTTTGTCTTATTTATTTATCTGTGATTGAATAATTAGAGTAATCTAGTTTTTTACATCAACAGATTGGCGCCGTCTGTGGGAATCGACAGTTACTATCGTTTTTCGCAAAAATCATTTGTTATCAATGGCAGATAATCCAGAATCCAGTAATCGAAATGCTGGAAATGCTGGAAATCCTCCAAATCCATCTGCAACTTCAGATCTGGCTGGAATCATGACAAATCTGGCTCAAGGACAAACCGCCATGCAAGAATCTATGAGGCAACTCATTCAAACTCTTCAAGGCGGTGCACCTACCTATTCAGGACGACGGAGTGATCATGGGCAATCACGATCCAGACGTACTGGGTCATATCGCAATGAAGAGTCTAATGATTATTCTTATCAACCTGGGCGAACTTCATCGATACGGGCTACGGATACAAATCAACCTATATCTCTCTCTCCGGAGAGAACCAGCGCTTTGGAAAGATTAAGCAGGGCGTCTCCTTTCAGTCGATTAGGACCAAGGAGGAATATGAGTCCACCTAGAGCTCCATCAAGAAGTTTTCGGCCACCATCAGGTTTGAGAGAAGGATCAGCACAATCACGACCAGTTACTCGTCGAGATAAATCTCAGGAAGCTACGTCGGGGTAATCAATTGCTCAGACTAAGCGGACTGAGGAAGGAAATGAAGCATGGAAAGGTTCTATTCAACGGTTAGAGGATAGATTGGGAGAAATGGCTAAGGCGAGGAATCCCTTACAGAGAACTTTTGTTCAAGGGACACCCTTTGTGCAAGCCATTGTGGATTTTCCTACACCATCGAAATTCAAAGCACCAGTAGTGACCCCTAAGTATGACGGAAAGACAGATCCTGTACTTCATATAGAACAATACCAAGCTGCTGCTGACATCTATGCCGTACCCGACGAGATGAGGTGTAGGGCATTCTCGGGAACTCTTACCGGATCTGCACAGATATGGTATAACAATCTTCCTCGGGGTAAGATTTCAACTTTTATTCAATTAGCCGAGTTGTTCATTGGTAATTTTTGCTTTGGGGCGAAGCCGGTAAAACGAGTAGCACACTTGTTAAGTGTTAGACAAAAATCAGGTGAAAGTACTAGAGATTACATAACTCGTTTTAATAACGAGAAGTTGGAAGTCATAGACTATGAAGAAAAGACAGCGATCACTGCTTTGATGAGTGGTTTGCTGCCTAATAAGCTGTACTATACTTTGGCCAAAGATCCACCTAAAACTATGTCGGAGTTAATGGCTAAAGCGGCCAAAATCATGAATGCCGAGGAGGCTATGGCTGCGAAGAAGAATATGGATAAAGAAATCAAGGTGGAGTTCGACAAGACTAAGAAAAAAGATCAGAAAGGTAATGGTGGTGACAAGCATTCCAGGAATAACAGGATGGCCTTGGAAGTCCTAAAGAAGTATGATAATTATACTCCATTGAAAATGGGTATTAATCATGTTTTGGAAGAAATCAAGAATAGCGAGGAAATCAAGTGGCCAGAGAAACTGAAGACAAATCCCGATCTGAGGAATAAGGCCAAATATTGCGAGTTTCACAAAGATCATGGCCATATGACAAAAAATTGCATAGCCCTTCAGAACGAGATTGAAACATTCATCCGAAGAGGAAAGTTGTCAAAGTATGTAGATCGCCAAAGTGAAAGGAAGAATGACGACAGAACTAGAGAGAAATCTAGATCTCCTCGTCGTGCAGAGGAGAAAAAGAAGAGGGACCATGAAGATGATCTAGATGATGACCCTGATCTTCCCAAGAAGCCAAGGAAGCCTGAACGAGAGGTATTTTCCATACGTTTTGGGTCAATTGATTGTAATGTTATTACAGGAGGAGATGCAGGAGGAGGGGATCTTACTGCAGAAAGAAAAGCTTACCTCGGAGAGGCTCAAGCTTGTTCATACATTCAGCGAATAAACCTGGCCGAGGATGATCATCCGAGGAAGGAATATAAAGAGAAGCTAGTGATCGATTTTTCAAAAAACGACCTGGCAGGTGTTCTTTACCCTCATGATGATCCTTTGGTGATCAAAATGAGGATGAAGGATGTGGTCATTTCAAGGGTGTTGGTAGACAATGGTAGTTCGGCAGACATCATGTACTATTCATGCTTTAGCTTGAATTTAAAATTATCTCAATTGGAACCTTATCACAGACCCCTTCTGGGTTTTGCTGGCGAGAAAGTTTTTCCACTTGGGACGATCAAGTTGGATATACTCATTGGAACTTGGCCTGCTTGTCGAACCGAAAGAATACGCTTCTTTGTGATGGATAAGAATGTGCAGTCAGCCTACAACATCATCATGGGAAGAGTTGGATTGAAGAAGTTCGAGGCAGTTCCATCTACAGTGCATCAGTGTTTGAAATTCCCAACGAATTTTGGAGTTGGAATTATGAAAGGTGATCAAAAAGTAGCTCGGGAATGCTATTATTCATCTGCCGAGCAAGAGGAATTTGAAGAGTCAAAGAAAAAGACTACTACTTACCAAGTGGAGGAAGGTACAGAAATTGAAACTCTTGACCCTAGGGATGAATCTCAACTCGTAAAAGGGCAGGTGGTGGAATCTACAGAAATTGTTATCCTGGACGACGAGCATCCTGAACGAGTAACTCAGATAGGATCGTCGTTAGATGTTTCAATAAAACAGGATTTGATAACTTTCTTGAGAAACAGGAAGAATACTTTTGCTTGGAGTCATGAAGACATGCCAGGTATAGATCCAAACTTCTTATGTCATGAGCTCAATGTGAATAAGGAGATCAAACCTGTGAAGCAGAGAAGAAGAGTGTTTAGTTCCGAGAAGAACCAGGCCATACAGGAGGAGGTCGAGAAACTCCAGAAAGCCCAATTCATTGAAGATGTGAAATATCCAGATTGGTTGGCAAATGTGGTGATGGTAAAGAAGAAGAACAACAAATGGAGAATGTGTGTTGATTTCACTGATCTCAACAAGGCGTGCCCAAAAGATCATTTTCCCTTGCCCAGAATTGATCAATTAGTGGATGCTACCTCGGGACATGAGCTACTCAGCTTTATGGACGCTTATTCTGGCTACAATCAAATCAAAATGAAGCCAGAAGACAGAGAAAGTACTTTTTTTATTACCCCAAGGGGAACTTATTGCTATAATGTTATGCCTTTTGGTTTAAAAAATGCAGGTGCAACATATCAGCGGCTGATGAACAAGGTTTTTGCCGAACAAATCAGCTGCAACATGGAAGTCTATGTCGACGACATGCTCACCAAAAGCAAGAGAGCTACTGATCATTTAGTTGACTTGAGTCAAACTTTTGATCAACTGGATAAATACCAAATGAAGCTCAATCCGACGAAGTGTACCTTTGGAGTACGAGAAGGAATGTTCCTCGGATACATCGTCAACCAACGAGGTATTGAGGCAAATCCAGAAAAGATCAAAGCTCTTTTAGGGCTACGATCCCCAACGACGAGGAAAGAGGTGCAGAGTCTTACCGGACGAGTTGCAGCGCTCAACAGATTTGTATCCCGAGCAACTGATAAATGCCTCCCGTTCTTCAAAACACTGCGAAAAAGTTTTGAGTGGACTGATGAATGTGAGAAGGCCTTTCAAGATTTGAAGAAGTATTTGGGAGCCCCACCATTGTTGTCTAGGCCAATAACTGGAGAGAAGCTGTATTTGTATTTGGCAGTATCAGAGAATGCAGTTAGCTCGGCGTTGATCAGACTGGAAGATGGAGTTCAGAAGCCAATTTATTACACAAGCAAGGCCTTTCGAGGTGCAGAAATCAGATACCCAAAGCTAGAAAAATTGGCATTGGCATTAATTGAAGCAAGTAGGAGAATGAGGCCATACTTCCAGGCCCATACCATCATCGTGTATACCGACATGCCATTAAGACAAGCCCTTCACAAGCCAGAAAAATCAGGAAGATTGATGTATTGGGCAATAGAACTCGGTGAATATGATATTATTTATGAACCCAGATCATCATTGAAGGGGCAAGCTGTAGCAGATTTTATAGCAGAGTTTACATACCCTGATACCCCCGAGGAGCAAAAGGTGCTTGCCGACCTACCTGTGGACGATACAGGATCAGTAGACACGGGTCCAAACCAACCAAGGTTGGTAAAAGGACTTGTGGATGTAGAAGAATCATCATGTTCAAACCCAGACCAACTAAGGTTGGTAAAAGGGTGCGAACAGATGACAGAAGAGGAGAAAAAGATAGCAGGGGATGATGAAAGAAAATTACAAGTATTTTGCCGAGGAACTCTGACAGATAAGAAATTTGAAGACGAGGTACCTACATGGAGATTATATGTAGATGGATCATCTTGCACAGCTGGGTGTGGAGCAAGGATTGTTTTAAACACCCCAGATGATATTGACATGGAGTATGCCTTGAGATTCCAATTCAAAGCTTCCAATAATGAGGCTGAATATGAGGCTATGATAGCAGGTTTTCGTTTGGCGAAAGTCATGGAGGCACGACAAGTAATTGTTTTCAGTGATTCTCAATTAATTGTGAATCAAATGATAGGAATATATGCAGTGAAGGGAGAATTAATGGTGAAATACCATGCAAAGGTGATGGAGTTATTGGCAGAATTTGATGCTATTTAATTGGTGAGAATACCGAGGATGGAAAATGCTAGAGCAGACGCATTGGCCCGATTAGCGTCAGCTACGCGCACCGAGCTGCGAAGAACAATACCAATTGAAGTATTAGAAAGTCGGAGTATAGAAGAAGATCTGACGGTGAAGATTATTACCCTTGATTTAGGACCATCTTGGATGGATCCTATCAAGGCATACATTGAAGAAGGAGAATTACCGGAGGACAAACTAGCTGCCAAGAAATTGAAGTATAAAGTTGCTCGGTATGTGTTAACTAATGGCGTTTTGTATAGACGAGGAATTATGGCAGGTTTGCAGAGATGTGTGCATCCATCAGAAGTCAAAAATTTGATTGAAGAAATCCATGAAGGAACATGTGGAGCTCATGTAGCAGGTCGGACTCTTCTGCAAAGGGTGATGACACAAGGATATTACTGGCCGACGATGAGGGCTGATTGTATAGCCTATGCTAAGAAATGTGACAAGTGCCAACATTTTTCCTCCATCCGAAGAACTCCACAAGCATTGTTGACGCCCATAACCTCACCTTGGCCATTTGCCATGTGGGGAATTGATCTGGTTGGACCACTGTCGACCACCCGAGGAAGATTCAAGTACCTCGTCGTTGCAGTGGATTATTTTACTAAGTGGGTAGAGGCTGAACCACTAATTGATATGACGTACGAGAAGGTATATCAGTTCATTTGGAAGAGTATCATTTGTCGATATGGTCTCCCACATGCTTTTATCACAGACCATGGAACACAATTCGATAATGAAGAATTTGCTGCCTACTGTCATCAGTCGAACATTTTGAAGTTTCATTCAGCACCAGGCCATCCCCAAAGCAATGGACAGACTGAGGTGACGAACAGAACATTATTAAATGGATTGAAGAAGAGGTTAAGTGAGGCCAAAGCAAATTGGATTAATGAGCTACAGTCAGTTTTGTGGGCTTACCGAACAACTCCCCGAGCAGCAACTGGAGAATCACCATACATGCTGGCATTTGGAAGTGAGGCTGTAATACCTGCCGAGTTGGGCCTACCGACACACAGAGTGTTGAATTTCAACTCTCCGATCAGTGATTTGATGAGAAGATTGGATTTGAATATGCTCGAGGAGGTTAGAGAAGAGGCAGCTATTAGGAATGCCGCTTATCAACAACGAACAGCTTTGTTTTACAACAAAAGGGTGAAGAAATGCGATCTAAAAGAAGGAGATTATGTACTGAAGAAAGTCATTCAGAAGCACAATAAATTAGAAGCAAACTGGCATGGACCTTACCGGGTTACAGAAGTTGATCGTCCAGGAACTTACAGAATAGCAACTCTAGAGGGAGAAGAATTTAAGAATGCGTGGAATTCAGAACACCTACGCAAGTATTATCAGTAATGTCAAATGTAAAGCATTTCTTTAATTATGAATAAAGCAAAGATGTTTCGCCATTTTCTTTCTGGTTGAAAGTTTTTCGGGAATACTAGTGTAATACACTACACAAAAAGTGCTCTAAGGAGCCAAAAAGTGCTATAAGTAGCCAAAAGTGCTCTAAGGAGCCAACCTCCTTTGGTTAGGAGGACAGCTCTAAGGAGCCAAAAAGTGCTCTAAGGAGCCAAAAAGTGCTCTAAGCAGCCAAAAAGTGCTATAAGTAGCCAAAAGCTCTAAGGAGCCAAAAAATATTCCTTTGGTTAAAAGGTGTACACCAGCATGATCAATTACGGTTGGTAAGATAAAAATATACTCTCATATTACAACTTATGATTGGTCGGGAGGTAATATTATTACAAAAAGTTCTTTGAAGAACAAAATATTCAAAAATACACCAAGTATAATTGGTCGGGGATAAAGACCCAATAACTGTAGTTGGTCGACGAGGACAAATTATTGATTTTAGTTGGTCGGGGATAAAAACCCATCGATTGTAGTTGGTCGACAAACATTATTTATCCACCTTGGTTGGTTGGAAACAGTTTGAACAATTTATATTCATTACTTTATTATTATTAAATGATTGATCAACCTTGATACTTGTCAATTTTTAAGTTGGTTGATGAACAGCGCGATATTGTTATCTTTTAACAAATACATAGATACATATGCACAAATATAAAGGTGTTTGATAAACACAAGACAATAGCAAAATTGGAAAACAGAAAATGAAAGTCTTTTCATTAAAAATTCTAGAATAAATTACAAGTTACATAAATGTACTAACTGTTACATTGAAAACCTATTCTATTGGTTTCTTTCCTTTATTTTTTGAAACAGGCTCCTCGCCAGCAGGAGGATCCTCTAGGCAAAGAGGAGAATTAATGAAATTAACATCCCTGAGCATTCTAACGTTCATCACAGAAGGTGTATCCAAGAGATGCTCAGGACGAGACAATTCAACCTGAGAATGAAGGCTGTAATCACCAAGGTACTTTGAAATCAAGCTACGAGGAATGGAACGAGCTGGGATCCATGCCATGTCCAATTTGAAAGGTGGTACAGGCAAGTCTAATAATGATGGAGCATGATAATCCCATAAATAATGCCCTTGCTCCAATTTTAACACACCCAGTGCGTTCAACCATCCTTGCTTGTAACCCTCATTGTTGGCATGCTCAATACGAGCATCCAGGTGAACAAGGGCTTCATTGTATCCTGCCATCCAGAATTCCCTTGGCTGTTTATGGAATTGGAAGGTTAATCTATCCAATTGTTCATGAAGGCTTTTGGCAAAAAGATCCTTATTATGCAGAGCAGATTTCATCGCTGTAAGTTGATCTTCCAAGGATAGATTCTTCTTGGACATTTCTGATAGGGCCCGATCTTTGACGTTTAACTGGAATGCTTGAGTTTCCAAAGTAGATTAGGTACGAGCCTCTTAAACATTGCGACTGAGAACTCTTGATCGGCTCCGAGAAGCAACTGGAGAACTTTGCTCCTCGACAGTTCTTCCTCGCCCCCGAAAACCTCTTCCTCGTCCCCGAGCAGTTCCAGAAACAGCAGATCTTCTTAAGTCATCCAGTTCTTGCCTTAACTTGGCGTTTTCGACTTCTAAGAACGAGAAACCTTCATCAGTAACTGGTACTAATGCAGTGGAAGATGAGGCAGCAGATTCATATTGAGCCAACTTTTTCTGCAGATTATTATTTTCTTATTCCAGGATCTCGCAATCTGCCTACAAGCTTCAACTTCACCTTTTAAGGTTCTCTCCCTAATGTCGTACCCAGCAATGATCTTCTTATGGCCTGTTTCTGAAGAGAGCTGCTGGTATCTATTTTCATAATCCTTATGCAATGAAGCCATTGATTCGTTATGTTGATTTTGAAGATCCTCTATGGAACCATGAAGCTCTTCAATCAAGTCATAGTAAGCGACATTGTTGGCCACTGCTCGGTCGAGTAAAGCCTTCAAGTACTGATAAGCTTCAATTGCCTGCTCTGAGGCACCATGGCCAAGAATATCAGCAATTTCTGATGTACTAAGGAATGTATGACCAGCCTTATAGTATTGGTGACATTGCTGCATCAGCTCGGTATCATGTGAAGAGATCAATTCCATTCTAGCAACAAACTAAGGACGAGAAAAAGACAACAATCAACAAATATAAATCATCAACAACAGAGATGAGTAAAGATGTATTTTATTAGATCATCAAAAGGTTACATTGTTCGATTACAAAAATTGAAAAAAGAAATGATACCGAACAACTTCACACCTTTTCCTTGTCCCCCAAGACTTCCTCGGGAGGCTGGGACGAGGAGCTCGGTTGCTCGGTGGTGTCAACGGGTTGATCAGCAGGAATCTTCTCGGCAGGAGGAGGCATAGAGGAAACGTCATCGACTATAGAGGGTTGAGAAGCAGAGACTGGGTCACCCATAGCCATAGAAGACTCATCCGAGGCAGGCTCATCTTCTTCTTCTTCCACAATTGGTGGAGGAGGACCAGGGAGATGTTGTTGGAATAGCTCAGAATCGTCTTGGACCTTTAGCTCTTGCAGAGCAGCTACCCAGCCATCGTGGAAGTATTTCAACTTCCCATATTGGACTTGGGATGTCATTGCAGCTATCCCTCTCTCCCATCCTTTCTCCCAACCAGCACTGAAATGTTTCTTGATTGCGACCTTTCTCCTCAACTTCTCCGAAGAGAGCTTCACCTCCAATTCCTCTTTTTTAACCTTGATATCTCGCAGGGTAGATAACTCTTCATCCGCCTTTTTCAACTGCCCATCATATTCCTGATGTTTAATCTCTAAACCCTTTACTTTCTCCTCCAAATTCTTGGAGGTTTCAGCCATTTTCACCTTCTCAGTTTCAGCCACAGCTAATTTCTTCTCCCAAACAATTTTTTCGTCAACATACTGTTGACGAGATTCTTTTAAAGACTGGGTCAAACCCAATAGAGCATCCTCTACGCCTGACGAGGAGCTTGAAGCTTTGATAGCTTCATCCTTCTTCACAATATTATTAAAACAATTCACCAACTGAAAGATAAGAAAAATAGCAAAGTCAACACAAAATGCAAGCTTTCAGAGAAAGAAAGAAAAATCAGAAGTATAAGAAATTTACTGAAGCAAGGTGACGAGCAGCTAAGGATGTCAGCATATCCCTAGGAATTCTCTCATCAATACCATGGACCTCGGGTACGACCGAGCTCATTGCAGAACTTGGAAGAGTGATGTTTGGAACATCAATACCACCAACAGGTAAGGAGGAGGCAGTTTCAGCCGGAGTAACTGAGGATGATTTCCTCAATCTCTTCAACGGGCGATCAGAACCTTCAACCAAAGAGGCCTTGGTCGGGGAAATTGTAATTACATCTACAGGAGCAGTTTTCTTGCTCGGAACCACTGGGGGCTTCTCGGCAGCTTTAGAAGACCCAACATCCACCTTTTTAGTCCCCTCTGGGACATCAGTTTTACTTTTCTTGCCCCCAGCAACAGAAGTAACATCATCAAAGAGAGCGGGAGGAGCTCTTTTCTTACCCATCTTTTGACTTAAAGGAAGATGAGAATCTGAAGATGAACCTTCCGGAGTTGAAGCTGGTTCAACAGGGCGAGCAGTATAAGAGGTTGTGTAACTCTTATACTGTAGCAGATATGAGGCAGACCTGATGTGTTCGTCTGCAATATTCTTGTGCAAACCCCAGATAAGTTTCAGATGCTTGATATTAACCTCTGATTCTTTTGGAGTTCTTCTTTTACTATCAACTGCAAATAAATACATATTGAGATATCAGTCATACATTTTGTCAAACATGATGAAAGCATAATTTCATAAGTAAAATAAAATGAAAAATAAACCTATCCCATTGCCATATGGGGGACATCTGGGACCGTTGTATACTTCATTTCCAGCTAAAGGGGCATATTGCCAATTTTTTATAACCAACCCATGTTCAAAATAATCTCTATTTGAGTCAGGGAGGTTAACTACAAGAGCCCTATTCAGAAACCTAGTTTTTAAATAATAAATATTATCTAGAGTGGCCCATTTATAGCAATACATAATCTCAGGGATCCCAATACGAGTCCCATGAGTTAGATTTAATTTGTGTACCCCATTAATTATTCTCCAGGAATTGGGGCTATTTTCGCAGGGACAAGGTCAAAATATTGACAAAACTCAAGACACAATGGATTTGGGGGAAAAGAAAAACCACATTCAGCAATAAAAATACTGGGGAACCAATGTCCCTCAGGCAATCGGAAGTAATCTAAAGGCTCAGAAAGAACCTCTAGAGTTACCCATGAAGGAATGGAAAAATCAGAACGAAATTTCTCAACAGACTCCACAATATAAACCATACTGAATAAAAGAGAAGAAAGGAAAAAGATCTTACAGGAAGAAAGGAGGTCTGCTGACAACTAACGAAGGAAAAGATGAACGCACAAGAGAGAAGGAGAGAATAGAAAGCTTGAAGGCAGAAAATTGGAAAACGTAGAAGACGGTATGGTTACCTAAGAAGTTTAAATACTTTGCATTGGGAAGCAGCGAAAGAAATGATTACCAAAAAGAAACTACTGAACTTCCGGCGGCTAAAAGGACAAAAATTGCACGAAGACCGAAGCGTTTATAAAAAATTCAAAAGAAAGGCGGAAGCCGCGAAATGAGAAGGAAATTTGAACACAATGTTCCTGAAACCCAGGAAAGTCATTTAATATTGCCATATACCGAGAAAGAATGTTCCATACTCCTCAAAGTTCGAAATATGAAACATTGGGGGCTTCTGTTGATACCAAAATTAATATGCTGATGTGGACGAATAATACGAAGACACGTGTCAATCTACGTGGCACGATAGCAACGAGGAAGTTCATTTCCCGACCAACCATGCTTCTTTCCGAACAACGCCGAGGAACTCCAGCGCACTGAGGTACTCTAGCGCACCGAGGTACTCTAGCGCACCGAGGTACTCTAGTTCTCCGAGGAACTCCTGATCAGCTAGCAGCTATGGCGGTCCGAGCTGCACCTCGGTCATACCATTAATTGCCAGATAATCAACAGTTCAGATATTCATTGAATGCTTACATTCTTGACGCACACGCTGCATTAAATGTATTACCCTTTCATATGTATATCATTTAATGTATTGAACCTTTCATGTACAGCCTCAAGGCTATAAATACCTTGTATCAAACCCATTCAAAGGGACCGGAATTTCTTGGAAGAACTTGTAATCAAGAATTCTGCAAACACTCAGCAATAACATAACAGTGGACGTAGGCTTTATTCCTAGCCGAACCACTTTAAAATCTTTGTCTTATTTATTTATCTGTGATTGAATAATTAGAGCAATCTAGTTTTTTACATCAACAATTATGTTTAGCACTCCGGACTTAGTGATAAGAAAAGAGCATTGCTATATTTATCCTTTAGAGAAGTGGAAGTTAATATTTATACCCTATTATTAGGGAAAGGAATTTCGAGAATTCCGAGTTTATGTATTCGAGGTTTTTAAATCCAATTACCATTAACAAATACGGGACGATAGTGAAATTGGTGAAACGTTCTTTGTTAAGCATAATTACGGAGAACTTGTAACTTTTCTGTCAAGGGACGGAATAAAGGGGTATATACTATGGACGGAGGACCTAACGGATTTCAATAATCGACAATGCTAGGTAGTAGTGTATCGGGGGGGTTCCTTGTTTGGATTTCACTTTGCGAGACATCCCACGCATGAAACTTAGCGTAAGGTTGGAAATAGGGAGGCCTTTGGTCACTTTTCCACGAGTTTGGTACCCTGGTCGAAATGGGATCAAGTAATTATGTATGTAAGTTGGAAGTTGAATTTTGTTTTAAGGTTTTTGGAGCCGGATCTT
This sequence comes from Sambucus nigra, assembly GCA_949130495.1. NCBI lineage: Eukaryota > Viridiplantae > Streptophyta > Magnoliopsida > Dipsacales > Adoxaceae > Sambucus > Sambucus nigra. The sequence continues at coordinate 330,836,919 of OX422207.1, read as the reverse complement.
GTGGTAGGAAAACATTGAAAGTTATCCCCACAAGTTGAGGGGTGGAACTATGATAAGGAGAATTTAAGAATTCTGAATTCTAGGGTGATTGAAGTACCCGAATATCATAACCGCGTACAGAACACAAGGTGAATAAAGAGTTGGAATGATTTTTAGCATGGATTATCTGGAAAGAAATTTATATCATACAAAAGAGATGACCTGTAATTATTTTGATGAATAGAGCGTTACTGATTTATTTTGGTTGTTGTACCTATTTGGAAAAATTGTTGTACTTATCTGAGGAAGGTGGAGAATTATTATTCCCCTTTTATTGTCATGGAATTTGGATGCCCTATTCCTTCTATTCCGTTGAATTTAGTTAGTTCTACAAATGAGTAGCACGCCGTTCGCTCTCCCAGGGCGGTCGAAGGGTTACAAAAATGTGGGCATCTTGGTTAACTACAGTTAAAATGGTCCGAATCGGAGGGACGTGGAAATAGACGTGTGAAATATATGTTTGTGGGAATAGTATGACGAAGTGGAAGTGATAGAGTGGATTAAACGTCACATGAGGGGCGATAATCCATACATAAGTGTGCAATTAGAATAGCACGCCCTAACTTGATTGGAAGGTTGTAGAAGCCGTTCAAGAATTGGTATTCCTTGAATATAGTAGAATTTAATGATTATGAAGAACACCCGGAGCGGAGTTATTATTAGTCAAGTATGAGAGCGACTTGCGCATTCAAAGGGTAAGGATGTTAGTATGGTATAAGGATCCAGAGGTGCGCTTCGTGGAGAGAAGAGCACGGGTCGGAACTTTCGGCATACTCCAAGGAGGAAGGGGAGTATTAAGTGTCACTTAATGTGAGACATTTCAAGGGAAGAATCGATGTTTAGCGAGACGTAGTGAGTAGTCTCTACATGCACCGCCCGTAAGTAAGGTTTGGTTGAAAGCGGAGAATCAACCAAAGAATTTTGTGTCTATCGACAATTCCTGAAATTGGAAGAGGTCGCTAAAGTTGGTACAGTCCTTGGATGGGTTTCCATCCTCAAAATAAGATCAAGGGTTTATCCCAAACTTGTGAATTAAGTCGCCGAGAAGGAAGTGATTGATATTCCTTTGGGCTAGCTTACAATATTAACTAGCATGTCCCAGACTTCCTTCGAAAGGAAGGATCGCGCCAGTGCATGGTCCGGCGCAGTATAAATTTCTGAATCAGGATGAGATTGGTGAATCCCACCTTCAAATGGGATTTCAGGAACCAGCGGAGTTAAGATTTCATTTCGAGTAGGATGTATCACCCTTAGCTAGGGAATAAGCGCATGGTGATTAAAGATTAGGGGAGCCATGTGAAGGAGATTTTGGAATCTTGGTACTATAATTTCAATCATGCTCGGTAGGAACACTCGTACCTGTTTGTCGCGTACAAGGTACTTAAACAAAATTTTTGGATCGGTCAAGAGAACTTTCGATAAATGTGGTAGAATTCCACGACTGTATTAGGCGAGCTAGAGTGATCAAATGTTCGTAATATTTTCTCAGAATGGGAGTTTTATATATGAATGATCCGAGTATTTGTCTATAGTAGGGTGCGGCCTCTTAATGTTGGTGAGAAAATGAAATGTATAACGTATAAGCGTGACTTATGCGAATGTTATCGGTTGGGAGCACAAGGTGAAGTATCTCTAATGGGAATGTAAAACAATGTTGCTATGAAGAAAGGGCTATAGTAATTGAACGCCATAATGTGTAGTCAGTCTGTGTACGAAAAAGGATATCCAGAATTGTGCTATCGGATAGGCATTATTTTCCGAATTTCGGGACGAAATTCAGTTATTAGGGGGGAAGTATGTAATACCCCGTATTTTTATAGTTTTTAAATTATGGGATTTATTAAATTTAATTGAGATAAATTAATTTAATTTTAAACCGGAATGTTACTTTGAGTATTTACTAGCGTGACGAAAGTTAGTAATTATTGGAAATTTGTTATTTGTTGCATATTACTGGATGATTATAGTAATATATGAGATTTATTTTTATAATGTTGTCATGAGTGAATTAAATGACGATTTCGAAAATTTAAGTCGGAACGTGCTCGTGTCACGTCGGGACTAATTTGGTTAAATAAAAAGTGAATATTTTATAAGTTATTCGTATGGTCGTTTTGAGTGCGCCAACACGTCCGGAAGGGTCGAGATAGTCAGAAAAGTGTACCCGGGGGTTTAGTTTGGGTCTCGGGGCATTTTTAGGCCTAAATAGTACCCGGGAGGGCATTTTAGTCATTTTTCATAATTGGGTAATTAAACCCACGAATTTCAGCAACCTTTATTAGCCATTAGGTTAGCCTTTTAGGGTTAGAATATCCAGAAATCAAGTGACGACCATTGGAGAAGAGAGGAGAGAGCTCCAAGGCAATTCAAGGCCAAAAAGCCACCGGATTGCACCGCTACCACCACCGCGTAGATCGCGAGACAAGGGACGCAGCCATACCAAAATCAGCCATGAATCTACATACCAAAATCCCAGGCAAGTATTTGACTTGCGTATTTTCGTTAATGCAATCTTCATATTAGTCTAGGATTGTTTAGAGATGGAAACTATGGAAGAAAACTCAAATTGTGTTAGGATAATGCATGTAGTTTTGATTATATGGAAATTCTGGAACCCTTGCCATGTAGAGGAATATAACCCATGAAATTTTGATGATATATTAGAAGGAATTTCTGGTAAAAACAGATTAGAACCTTGATTAAGGAAAACTCTAGGGTTCTTGATGATTAGATGGGATTTTGAGTTAATTATCCATGTTTAATGATAGTTATACACATGCTTTACGTTATAAACACCTGGTATAATGTTATAATGATGATAGTAGGATTTTTGGGACGATTGGAATGGAAAAACATAGTTTTGGATGAAGAAGTTTAGTGAAACCCGTAACTGCATTCTGCAGAATTTTGCCCAGACCTGCTTGATCGATCGATCGAGCCTAGAGCTTCGATCGATCGAAGGTTCGATCGATCCAGCCCCAAGCTTCGATCGATCGACCCCTCCTAGAAGACTCCTAATTCCCTCTTTAAATGAGTTAAATTCAAATTGTCGTGATATAATTCTTGGGCATTCTTAATAAAATGATTTGGGAGGCATTGAGGACCAGTAGGGCATAGGAATAAATGTTGGGACCTTTAATCTTCAACGAGTGGTATTTATGGGGAATTTATTTTAAGGGTTGGTGAATTTATAAATTTAAAGGGTGAGGTGCGTAAGAGAGTTACGTTGGAACCTAATAGAGATACTTACTGAATTTCAGATTTGTGAGGAGATAGTCCACGAGTGTCAGGTAATGAGTGAGAAAACCCTTCGAGTTAAGGTTAGGAACGAAACCTTATGCGTAATTCTATAAATGTGAAATTAAGGATAAATGGTATAATTATGGGTGACGAGAAGAACCTATATTAATATGATAAAGTGGTATATTTATATGATTGTGTGTACATATATTATATACTTGTGAAAATTCATGCCCACGCTACTTGCTATCCCTGAGGTTACCGCGCTGGGGCAAGTCTTATCTCGATGGGACCATTATGGGGGATATTTATTTGTACCCTAGGAGATAGATATCCTTGGTACAAGCTATCGATGTGATAGTTCAGACGGTCCTAAGAGACGCAGGCATGTGCCATCCTCTTAGAGACTTGGAATCTATGCTTCGCCTCAATATTGTTTGTGTATTCATGTTAATACAATTCGAGAGTGATTCCGATTGTATTCCCCTTAATATGAGTGATATGGGGTTCTGGATAGTAGAGTATGCACGCACCATAGTTTTATGAGGGGTGCTGTTATTTTATATATATTATACGAGTAGTTAATATATATATATGAGATTTTGAAATTTGAAACTGCCTACTGTGATTTGATAAGTAGGACATGGTTGATGACTCAGATAGTGAATACTTGTTTCGTGAAAGTATAATATGTCACTGAGGAACTTTATAAATTAATAAAAGCTAAAACGAGAGTTGTGCTTCTAATTGGAAGTATTCTTTGTAAACAAAAATATTGTTCGGTTTTGTAATCTTACGAGTAAGTAGATACGCTAAATTATTTGGAAGGTTAGTATAATAAAATGATAAGATAAACCATTGGGAAGGTTAATACGATAGGTGTGCACATTAGAAGAGAGGTGAGTATTTCTCAAGAGAGTGACGCACTAATATGTTGTTGCATTGGCCTGTATCAATTTAAATACTTGCTAAACGTATTTTAAAATTGAACACACTTTTGGGCTCTGACCCGTTTCCTCTCTCTGTCTCTCTCTTGTATATATATTTATGTATTACAGGTGCCCAGCCACAGGGGCGTCTTGATTAGGATCTCTTGGAAGGAACGCGCTGCAGCTTAGGTGGGAGTTGCAGGTCTCTGGATTAGACGACTTCGTTCATTCGGATCTACTCTTAGTACTTTCACCACTTGAGCATGTGTAGCTCTCTCCATTATCCCGTTGTTATTGGGACATATGTATTTCAGTTGTTTTCAGTATTGTTACTATGGGTTTTATTCAGTTTGTATTGGTGACTTTAGTTTTCTTATGTTGACATTCGATTGACTAATGTATTATATTATTTGGTTTACTGTGATGTGATTCTAAATTGTAAAAATGTTGTTTTTAAATAAATTAATCTTTTTATTTAATTAAAATTTGGAAAGTATATATGAAAATGGTTTTGACACATAGCTTAATTATTTAGGGTGTTAAATTGGAAAATGTATTTCTATCGACAGTGATGCTGAGAATGAACCAACTGTTTACCTTGATTTAATTTAATAAAGGAGTGATCGTCCGGTATTTAATTAGGCGGGGTGTCACACAACCCCACTTAATCTTCCCCACCAAAACCCTCATCCTCACCACACTCCCATACACCCCCTACACCAAATCATTCCCTCTCATCTTCCCCAACAACCCAATCCACTTTCTCTCTCCTCATCCCCACTAACAAACATCAACCTCTAAACCACCCCTCGCCGGCCAGTCAACAACCCGGCGGCGTCCCGACCTCCGACCACCGTCGCGACGACACTATAACTCCCGCCAGCCTACTCCCTCCCCGGAGACGACCTTCTCGCCGCCGCTACCTCTCTTTGGCGTGAGCCTTGTCCCTCTCCGGCGTCGTGTTCGCCCCTCTCCCCATCGGACCTGAAACCGCTACCTCTCTCTATCTCCCCTTAACACCTCCGGCCGACTACCTCGTCACCTACCTACTCCGGTTGCGACTGCCCCAAACCAGCAACACCGATCGAGCCCCTACCGGTTGCCTCACACCGACGCCGTTAAACCCCTCTCCGGCCGACCCAACTCCATACTCCCTGTCTCCAACCCGATGCCATGTCCACAAAACCCATTTTGCAAAGACCCCATTCCCATTTATTCAAAAGCCACGACCTGCTATTCCAAAGCCAAATACCGAAACCAAACAAACCAAAAATAAAACAAATCTCCCACATGTGCCTAATAACCCATTTAGCCTCAAAACCCACTTTATCCCCTTGTCTTAATTGATTTCCCACCTGCAAACAAAAACAAATACCAAAAGCCAAACAAAAATAAACCCAAGCCAAACCCCACATGCCAAATAACCCACTTATCCTATTTTTACCATTTTACCCCCAACCACCTCTTTTATCCAACTCACCCAAATCATATTTTTGTGACCTCACACCTCTCAACCCACATGCTCCTCACACCATTCCCACAAGCACCTTAATTCTTCCAAAAATACCCCCATGCTCCATGCCTTGTATTTAAAGAGAATTGAATACCAAAAACTTATCATCAAAGAGTTGGGAGATAGGAATTTATAGAGAGAGAAAATACCATTTTAGTGTAGTTTTAGATTATAACTTTTATTTTAGTATTTTTAGATAGTGAGGAGAAATTAAATTGTTGTGAGGATTAAAATTGAGTGAAATTCTTGATGTAATTGTGTTTGAATCATTCAAATTAAGGGATGTGAATTTCAACTCAAGGAATATAAGTTCAATTTCACTTCAAGAGATTGAGGTTTGATTGTTTTCTTCTCTTCTCATTTATTTATGCATTTGATTATTAATTTGTCATATTTCATACCATGTTAGGCTAAAACCCCTTTCAAGGGGTGGGGTAAAACCCTTATTTGATGTTATTTTATTTTAATTACTTGAAAAATCCCTTTGAATGTTAATTTTGATTCCTCGCCCTTAAATTTACGCCTCGAGAGAGGGTAAATGATTTTCGAGAGAAAATCGAAATTCTAATTATAATACCCATTTTAGATTCGAACTAGAGATAGGGGTCTCTTAAGTAGGGTATTATAACTTGAATTTAAACTCTAAATTAAATTTCTAAGATTGACATAAATTTTAATTAATCGATCCTAGCGGGTGATTAATTAAAAGGAGTATAGATTTATTTTTCTAGATTTGTGAGGTGTTAAACTTAATATTCTAAAATGTTATTATTAAAATTACACTTGCAACGAGAGTTGATTTGTAGTTTTGATATTAATTTGGGAGAATTCAAATAATTAACTTAGGGTCCGTTTGATAGCACAAAAATTCCAAGGCAAATTCCTAAAAGTTGGAAAATTCTGGTATTTTCCCGCTTTTAGGCTGTTTGATAGCCTTAATTTGACCTGGAATTTATTTTCTATGTACAACACCCCTTAAGCACAATTTGCCACCCTAGGGTGGAATTCAATTCTTTGGGGGGGGGGGGGGTCAGGTTTTTGTTTGCCACCTTTGGGTGGCAAATCACTTGAAACCAATTTTTTTTTATAACTCTATATATTTCATAAATATATAAATATATATTGTTAATAAATATATAAATATATATATTTCATATATTTTAATATATATTCGTATATTTTATATATTTTAGCACATATATGTATATTTATATATATTTCATATATTTATATATTTCGTACATTTATATAATTTATATATTTTAATATATATTTATATTTCGTAAATTTTGTATATTTCATATATTCCTTATATTTAATATATATTATTTACAAAATATATCCATATATATTATGTATATGTATATTATATTCTGTATATATACATATATATAATATACGTATACAATATAATATGTCTGTATATGTACATATATATAATATACATATACAATATGAATATATATACAGAATATACAATATAATATGTCTGTATATATACATATATATAATATACATATGTGATATGAATATATATACAGAATAATGTATATACAAAATAATGTATATAAAAAATAATGTGTATATTCATATTGTATATGTATATTATATATATGTATATATACAAACATATTATATTATATACGTATATTATATATATGTATATATTCATAAATACATAATATATATGTATATATTATGTAAATAATATATATTTAGTATATATATAATTTACATATATACAGAATATAATATTATGTATATATTCTGTAAATAATATATATTTAGTATATTCAGTATATAATATAATATATATTCATATATTCCTTAAATAATATATTATATTTTCATAGATTTTTTATATTTAATAGATTTTGTACATTTAATAATATAAAAATCTATTATATTTAATAATATAATAGATTTTTATATTATTAAATGTACAAAATCTATGAAAATATAATATTTTATTTACGAAATATATTCATATATTAAATATATTATTAAATTATTATATTATTTGCGGAATATATATATTTCATAAATTATTATTAATTTTCGAAAAAATATACAAAATATACAAAATATATTTTCGGAATATAATTTCCGCAAATTATATTAATTTTTGGAATATATATATTCCGCAAATAATATAATATATATTCATATATTTATATATATTTCGTAAATAATATAATATATATTCATATATTTTGTATATTTAATAATATATATTTATTATATATATATATTCCGTAAACAAATATTCCACTTTTATATCTATTTTCCAGCTTTTGCGTTTGATAGAAAATGTGGAAAATTGATGATTTTCCAACTTGTATCAAACAGACACAAGTTGGAAAATATTCATTTGCCTTGGAATTGTTTGCCCTGGAATCAAATGTCCTGGAATCATTTGCATTTTCCCAGTTTTCTATCAAACGGACCCTTAATTAATTAGAATAACTAGAATTTGTGGTGTAATCCCACTCCCTGATTGTTCTCACAATTATTTACCTCACTTACATCTTATTTTTAGTGTTAGACTTTATTCTTCATTTTAGTAATTTTCTAGTTAGTTTTCATCTCACATTAGTTTAGTTTAGTTTAAATCATCAACTCACCCTATTATTTTAATATTGAAAAAGCTAAAAAAATTAGAAAAGTGAAAAAGCAAAAAAAGAAAATAAAAAGTGAATTACAATTGAATTTGTTCCATTTTCTTTACTCCCTAGAAAGTGGATTGACACCCTTACTTACCTCTATACTTTAGATTGTTATATTTGTAGGTATGTGAGGTTTGGATTAGAAGGATCTTTTCAAGCAACGACAAAATACACGCAAAAGTTCTTTTATCAATAGCAAGTTCATTAAAATGCATAGTAATTATAAATGCAATACAACATGATTAAAGTGGAGTCCCACTCTCCATAAAATTCAACTCACCTCTCAACTAAACGTATGCACATGATCCTCAAGTAATTTCCCAAAACTATTAAGGGCAATAGTCTAACCTATACCCAAAATATATACTCCATTAAAATCAACCTAAATCATAAATCTCAACTTCAAATATTACCACTCTCATTTATTCGCCCACTTTCTAAACATATAAAATTTACATAAACATTCTCTTTTACTAGAAGTTCTCATCTTCTAGTTATTGACATAAATATAAATATATATATATATATATATATATATATATATATATATATATATATATATATATATATATATATATATGAGTTAATAGCATCTAAGTGCTAAGGACTAAACTTCCCCCAATTCTCAATACTGCACTGTGTTCCGTGCGTGGGACGTCTCGCAAGCGAAATCCAGACAGGGAACCCCCCCCGATACACTACTCCTTGGCAGTATTGATTATCAAGATTCATTATGCACTCAATGCATGATGCATATAACCCAAATTATTTTATACTATAAAGGATTTAATATTCTCAATTCTCAACAGTGCACGGCGTTTCGTGCGTGGGACATCTCGCAAGCGAAATCCAAATAAGGAACCCTTTCGATACACTACTCCTTGGCACTATCGATTATCGAGATACATACTAATATATAAATATGAGCACTAAGGACTAACTTCTCCTCACTACCAACATTGCATTGAATTTCGTGCATGGGACATCTCGCAAGCGAAATCCAAATAAGGAACCTCCCCGATACACTACTCCTTCGCAATGTTGGTCGTTGAGGTCCATTATGCCCTCGATACCCAAAGTACTATATATATACTCATACAACTATCTACTCTTCATTTTCACTTAATATATTCATCGCAATTTATCCGGATAAAATCTCCGGGAATGAGATTCAATCAATCTTCTTATGTCTCTTTACTCTAGAGACAAAAAAATGATATCACGTAATCCTATACAATTAATATACTATTAATACAAGTATAATAATAACCATCCAAGAGAGCTATAACTCAGGGATGCAGGTTCTCAATGCTATCATCTACCAGGGAATCACTCACATATCATCCTCAGTACCAACAGTCGAAATCTCACACCGCCTTGGCAAAACTCATATCACAACGTACGGGAAGTGGTCATGGATCCTCCCCAAAAATGAGACGAAACATACCCACCACGTCTCACCCCTAATAAAAATCACACAATAATAAATGGACGCTATAACCTGGGGACTATACGCGCCCTACTCCTCAAGCTAGGGGCCTCACCCATATCGCGCAACTTCCCATGATAGCATAGAGGGGATATGCTTCATATATATATATATATATATATATATATATATATATATATATATATATATATATATATATATATATACAAGATATAAATACATCATCACATCATATAAATGTATACCATCACACAAGGTATATATATCTGTGACACCCCGACTAATTAAATACCGGGTAGCTACTCCTTTATTAAATTAATTCAAAATGCCAAGTTGGTTCAGTTAATAGCATCACTGTCGAAAACATTTTAAAAATTACTAACCACCTAGTATTTAAAAAGTAAGTGCCAAATTTTAAGTTAAGTCTGATTAACTTGCAGTAAAAGAATAATGAAAGAATAACAATCATTCACCATAATGAAGTAATGAATAACCAACAACTAATAATAAGTCCTGAGGAAAACTCCTCACAACAATCCCACAAATGAAAATAGTACGACAAGTCTGAATCCTGAATAATTACATGCCAAAAGTCTGAATAATTGAAGTAAATGAAATGTCTCTAAAAGAAATGGGCGACATGCCCTACAAATGATAACTGCATGAATATCTGGTCAAGATAGATAAAGCGTCTACAAGCAAAGTCCTGTAACTTCCACAAACAGCTACAGCTCGTCACCTGAATGAGGATCCTAAGCATGGTGTCCTTGTGGCTGGGCACCTAAAATGGTTTTTACAAAAATAGATTTGAAAGCAAATGGGTCAGAGCCCGAAACAGGAAATCATTTTGAAAACAGCAAGTGTTTTAATAACATTAAAACATTAAATGCAAAATACATGTTAGGACGTGCAATCACATGAAATTCTCACCTCTCGACTACATGTGCACTCCTAACGTACCGTACCCATCTGCATGACATACATAACTAACCAAACCGTAATAAGTTCTACCCCTTACTACTCGATCCCCATATTACGTTCTAGCGTTATCAAATAAATAGAGGGTTTTACTTAAACTCAGATTCTCAATTTGTAATACAATTCACTATCTTTTAACCCGTTATGTTTTCTCAAAACATTACCAAATTATGTTCCCAATACAACATGAAAGTTCCCATTAATAAAGTGTATATTATTCACGTCATAAATATACAATACAAGCACCCCGAGACTAGCTGCGGTGCACACATACTCTGCTATCCATCCCGGTACATCACGTACATAAGGATCACATATTCCAAATCTCTCAGGAATAGTTCTCAGATAACAACATCACAAATAATGGAGGCGAACACAGTCACATCACATGGGTCACGCACATACCTGTGCTCCCACGATCAGCGGACTTATTAACATCCCAATAAGTCCTTCTCTGACCTATGTTCATCGAGGTAACCAGTCTAAATCCGGGCAACACAAGGATTAGAGGTTCCTAAGCGAACGCAAACCTCCCGTGATAGCAAGTATGGTAGGTATGTCATACACATAAAATCAATACATATACTAAGTATGCACACGTCTTAGTAATCACCATAATATATTGGTGGTACACTTCTCATTCCCGTACCGACATATTATACTACACACTTTATATGTTCCGGGTTAATATAATAAATTAGGCCGTCAATAGTTCTCGTAACGTAATAGACACTCACGTCCTACTTCACATTTACCCTTAGGTTCAAACTACACTACTAGGTTTGACTCCTCATTATATCCCAAACATCCCAAATATACCAATTAATCATCAAGGGAAGGTTATCTCTATGTATACACAAGGTTACGGGACACTCAGAATCAAAACAGGCTAAAAAGCCTAAATTGTCAACTCGTTCGAAGTCTCGTTCGAACGAGGCTGTTCGAACGAGAGTTCGTTCGAACGAACTTGGCTATCTAACGAGATCTCGTTCGAACGATATTATCGAACGAACTTCACCCTCGTTAGAAGTCAAAGGTCAACTCGTTAGAAGCTCGTTCGAACGAGCTCGTTCGAACGACCTGGGCAGGTCTTCTAACGAGTGGCCAGTTTCGAGCCCAGAAATCCTTATTTCGTTTTTTCCCAATTTTCTTCACTCCTAATCCCACATAAAAATCGACCCAGCATCATTTAAGGTTCATAATTCGTACTAAACACTCATAGGTCATAATCAAACGTTTATATAGGGCTAACTCATCTTAAACATCGTCAAATCATCAGACCTCTTCATTTATCCCCAAATTCTATGAACATGAACCCTAACATTTATAAATCATCATTGAACTTACTATAATCCGTTTTTGTTTCATCCAAGATATTATTAACATCAGAATAATCGTCTACATATAATTCTACATGCAAATCCTCATCAATATGTAAGATTCTATTTCAAATTTAATGGGTTTTTCATTAACTCCTAAGAACAATTAGATTTTTATCAATTCCTACACATGGAAGAAGCATTCTCTGAAATTAATTGGAATTAAACACTTGCCTTATTGGAATCTCTGATATTTATGACGAATTGATGGAGTATTCTCTCTCTCTCTCTCTGCAGAATTCCTCTATCTCTCTCAACAAGCCTTTTCTACTTCAAAGTTAATGGTGGCTAGGGTTTGTGCTTTAGGAACTCTTTGGAACAACTTTCAATAACCTCCGTAGCCCTCTAATCAATTAATGGATGATAATGGGTTAGTGGGTGTTTTAATTTTCCATTTAAAACTCCCAAAATTCGTTAATCAAAAATCCCATAATTCTAAAATTACCAAACTGCCCCTATACGTTGCCGGTATGGCCTAAAAATGCCCCGGGACCCAAACCAAACCCCCGACTAGTGTTTTCTGACTATTTCGACCCTTCCGGACGCGTTGGCGCACTCAAAACGACCATACGGTGAATAGAAATAAAATTCACTTTTTAATTATCATAATTATATACCATGACGCGACTGTTACACGCGTCTCAACAAAGTTTGAAAATTGTCGTATTTCAATCTCACGACAAATTTCATAATTCAAAATTCATATATAATCATATATGCACATTATAATCAAATACCAACTCACATCTCGCTAGTATTTTAATCCGGATTAATTTCCAATTAATACGCATTTAATTAATTAATCCCATAAATAAATATCACAAAAATACGGGGTATTACATACTTCCCCCCTAATAACTGAATTTCGTCCCGAAATTCAGAACTTGAAAGTACATGGGAAGAACAACTCTGGATAACGTTCGCGCATCTCATCCTCGCGCTCCCATGTGGACTCCTCGACATTATGATGTCGCCACTGAACACGCACTAATGGAACTATCTTTGACCGCAGTTTCCGCTCGCTTCAATCCAAAATAGCAATCGGCCCCTCCTCATAGGAGCTATTAGGTTGGAGATCGATGTCCTCCAAAGCAATGTGAGAATTAGCCAAATTGTCTCTAAGATATTTCCTTAGCGAGGAAATATGAAACACATCGTGAATCCGATGTAAATGTTCCGGTAATCCAAGCCTATACGCAACCGGTCCAATTCGCTCAATAATAGGAAATGGTCCCACATATCTCAGTGCCAACTTCCCTTTCTTCCCGAAATGCATAATCCCCTTCATAGGAGATACTTTGAGCAAAACCTGGTCCCCCACTTGGAACTCCCTGAAGAACCTCTTCGCATCAGCATAGCTCTTCTGCCGATCTTGAGCTACCCGAATGCGACTCTGAATCAATTCTATCCTCGCCAAAGTATCCTGAATCACTTCCAGCCCAAGTAGTTTGTTGTCCCCCACCTCCAACCAACATGCTGGGGAACGACAAGGTCTACCGTACAACGCCTCAAATGGAGCCATGCCAATGGTGAACTGGTAGGAGTTGTTGTAAGCAAACTCCACCAGTGGAAGGTACTACTCCCAACCACCCCCAAAATCAATGATACTCATACGTAGCATGTCCTCCAACATCTGATTTGTACGCTCAGTTTGTCCATCGGTCTGCGGGTGATACGCCGTACTCAATCGCAATTTCGTGCCCATGGCCACCTGGAAACTCTTCCAAAACCGTGAAACAAATATCTTGTCTCGGTGAGACACGATATTTAGGGGCACACCATGAAGTCTCACTATCTCTGAAATGAAGAGCTGGGCATACTGTCCCGCAGTGTAGTCTGTCCTTACGGGTAGAAAATGAGCGACTTTGGTTAACCTGTCCGCTATTACCCAAATGGAGTCGTAACCTTTCTGTGACGTAGGCAACCCCGTGATAAAGTCCATGGATATGCTCTCCCACATCCACATCGGGACCTACAATGGCTGTAGTAGTCCTGCCGGTCTCTGATGATCCACTTTTACTAGCTGATAAGTGGCTCATTTAGAAACAAACTCGGCAATATCTTTCTTCATCCCGCTCCACCAATACTGTCGTCTCATGTCTTGGTACATTTTGTCCCCACCGGGATGTACCGCGAACCGTGAGCCATGCGACTCTGCCATCACCTCGTGCAGCAATTCCTCTCCTTCCGGAACTACCAATCTCCCATTGAAGCGTAATCCCCCGTCTGAGCTAACGGTATAGGACTCGGCTCCCTCTGCTAATAATCGAACTATCTTCTCCTGACAGAACGAGTCATTTGTCTGTGCCCTTACTACCTTCGTTACAATCAGCGGTGTAACGGTCATCACAAACATGAACGATCGTGCCACTGCATCCTGGTGTCCCAATTCCTTCCACTTGGCCTTCCACACCTCTTCCACTTCATCTCTGGCCTACGGCTCAACGCGTCTGCTACCACGTTAGCCTTCCCCAGGTGATACTGAATATCAAACTGATAGTCCTTCACGAATTCAAGCCACCTTCACTGCTGCATATTCAACTCTTTCTGCGTGAATAGGTACTGTAGAGACTTGTGGTCCGTGAACAATCGAAACTTCTCCCCCAACAGGTAATGTCTCCAAATACGAAGGGCACATACAACTGCCGCTAACTCCAAGTCATGAGTGGGGTAATTCTTCTCGTGAGGCTTTAGCTTACGGGAAGCATAAGCTATGGCCTGACTCTCCTGCTGCAATACACCTCCAAGTCCTTGTAAGGACGCATCGGTGTAGACTAGATACTCAAATCTCAGTCTCGGCAATGCTAACACAGGTGCTGAGGTCAACTTATCCTTCAACTCATCAAATGCCAACTGACAGGCATCACTCCAGATGAATGGCACACCTTTACGAGTCAGATGTGTCAAAGGACCCGCTATCTTCGAAAATCCCCGAATGAACCTCCTGTAGTATCCTTCTAGACCCAAGAAACTACGGATCTCTGTCGATGTCGTGGGATTTCCCCACTCCCTCACCGCGGATACCTTCCCCGGATCAATGGATATCCCCCGGTCAGAAATAATGTGTCCCAAAAACTGGACCTCCTTCAGCCAAAACCCGCACTTCTCATACTTTGCATACAGCTCGTTCTGACGTAGCGTTTATAAAACTTGTCTCAAATGCTCAGCGTGCTCCTCCTCTATCTGGGAGTAAACCAGAATATCATCAATGAAGATAATGACAAATTGATCTAGGAAATCCCTGAACACCCTATTCATCAAGTCCATAAACACGGCTGGAGCATTGGTCAAACCAAAAGGCATAAACCGAAACTCGTAAGAACCGTATCTCGATAAGAACGCAGTCTTTGAGACGTCCTCCTCCCTGATACGCAACTGATGGTATCCCGATCTCAAATCAATCTCTGAGAAGAAGGAAGCTCCTCTCAACTGGTCGAATAGGTCATCGGTTCGAGGCAACGGATACTTATTCCGTATCGTGACCTTATTCAACTCTCGGTGGTCCACACACAGTCTCAGTGAACCGTCTCTCTTCTTCACGAACAACACAGGGGCACCCCACGGCGAAGTACTCCTCCGAATAAACCCCTAACCCAACATCTGCTCAATCTGATCACGTAACTCCCTCATCTCAGCTGGAGCCATACGGTACGGTGCGCGTGCTATAGGTCTCGTATCTGGCAATAAGTCTATAACAAAGTCTATCTCTCGACTGGGGGGTAGGCCTGGTATCTCCTGAAACACATCAGAATACTCCCTGACAACTAGTATCGAATCTAAAGGAATCACAACCTCCTTAGAGGTATCCTCCTCTATGTAATAAAAATGAGCGGTCGAGCCTCCCTCTGGGCGAGGCATCGCCACTACAAACATCTCTTTCCCCGGAATGGAAAAAACAATGCTCCCACCGAAGCAATCAATCATGGACCTATAATCAGCGAGCCAATCCATACCGATAATCACATCGTGAACATGCATATCTAATACTAACATATCTGCAGGTAATACCAGACTACCAATCTCTACCCCCACTCCCCGACATATAAAGAAAATAAGTGAACCACTCCCCAATGGTGAGTTTACACACGTCACTGTGATCTCTGCCATGGCTAACAACCCTAAGGCTTTCGCAAAATGTGTAGCTATAAAGCAATGTGTTGCCCCCGTATCAAACAAAACCCGACCCATAGTACCATGGATAGGAAACATACCCTCAATCGCAGGTGGTGCCTGCGGAGCTGCTGCCTGGTGGACGTTATAGACACGTCCATACTGTAACTGTCACTGCTGCACAGGAACTGCTGGAATGGCTGGAAGAGCTGGCACCTGGGCTGGAGCTGGAAGGGCTGGTGGAAAAAGTGGCCTCTGTGGCTCATGTCGAGCACCCTGCTGCTGCTGCGGGGCCCTGCCCCTATCAGGACAGTCCTGGCATTTATGGCCAGTCTTGCCACAAACAAAACACTTCCCCGGGAAGTTCCCCCCCTCGGTCCCTGCTGCCCCCGGCCCTGGTGGCCGTTACCGTTCCTCCACTGGCCCTGCTGAAACTGATGCTGACCATTCTGACCCTGCTGGTTCTGATGGCCGTTCGGACCCTGATGGCCCTGCCGGAAACCTCCTTGTCCGTGCCTGAAATTCCCTGACCTGAACCTCTTGTGATCCCCCTGCTGGGAACCCTGATCACCCTGTCTCTGCCCCTGAACAGAATGTGCCCCACTGGCACCATTTCTCCCTGTCCTGCCTTGATGGCTGGACTCTCCCGATCGCTTGCCCTCAGTCATGTGAAAGCGATGATCCTGGCAATGGAGCAATGCAGCGTTAACCACATCAGAATAAGTGGCTAACGAGAGGTTCCCTAACAAGTGCTGACGAATCCTCCATGTCAACCCGTCCGTAAATTTTTGTATCTTCTTCTCCTCAGTCGGTATCTCATCCGGAACAATGTTCAGAAGATCAGTAAATTCGGCCTCGTACTCGGCCACAGTCTTACCCTCCTGCTTGAGGCTCATCAGCTTCCTTCTCATCTCCGTGTGAACAGCTGACGGAAAGTACTTGCGGTCGAACCGCACCCAAAACTCCTGGATAGTAAGAGTATCTCTCTCTTCCACGGTGGTAATAGACTCCCACCACTGCAGTGCAGACCCTACTAGCTTAAAGGTAGTTAGTATCTGCTTCTAGACATCTGTGCACTCATACATCCTCAAGTGCCGCTGTATATCCTTCCTCCACTGACTCGAAACTACCACATCGGAGCTACCTGCGAACTCCGGAGGGTGTGCTTTCTGAAAATCATCACGTACACGTTCCTAAGCAGACGGGAATGCATGAGCCTGAACTGGCGCGGCTATCGGCGCCTGAGGTGGTGCCTGCTGAACTACAGCTAGTGCGGCATTTACTGCCTGAGCCACAATGGCTGCAACCTCGGCTGCATTCATCGTGCCCTGAGCTGGTGCAGGCTGTGGTTCTGGCGTCGCATCCCTGGGAACCCGTTGTGCACGTCGTGGAGGCATCTGAAATAAGAATGAAGTTTATAAGTTCGCAGTTATAAACTTAAAATAGCTGAAGAACATAGCATATACAAGAGAATACAACAGTCCTAAAATATAGGGCTCTATATCAAAGAAAGCTCAGCGGAAACATAATAAGCCGTTCAGATCCTAAAGTACACTAGAACCTGATGCTTTGATACCACCTCTGACACCCCGACTAATTAAATACCGGGTAGCTACTCCTTTATTAAATTAATTCAAAATGCCAAGTTGGTTCAGTTAATAGCATCACGGTCGAAAACATTTTAAAAATTACTAACCACCTAGTATTTAAAAAGTAAGTGCCAAATTTTAAGTTAAGTCTGATTAACATGCAGTAAAAGAATAATGAAAGAATAACAATCATTCACCAGAATGAAGTAATGAATAACCAACAACTAATAATAAGTCCAGAGGAAAACTCCTCACAACAATCCCACAAATGAAAATAGTACGACAAGTCTGAATCCTGAATAATTACATGCCAAAAGTCTGAATAACTGAAGTAAATGAAATGTCTCTAAAAGAAATGGGCGACATGCCCTACAACTGATAACTGGATGAATATCGGGTCAAGATAGATGAAGCGTCTACAAGCAAAGTCCTGTAACTTCCACAAACAGCTACAGCTCGTCACCTGAATGAGGATCCTAAGCATGGTATCCTTGTGGCTGGGCACCTAAAATGGTTTTTACAAAAATAGATTTGAAAGCAAATGGGTCAGAGCCCGAAACAGGAAATCATTTTGAAAACAGTAAGTGTTTTAATAACATTAAAACATTAAATGCAAAATACATGTTAGGACGTGCAATCACATGAAATTCTCACCTCTCGACTACATGTGCACTCCTAACGTACCGTACCCATCTGCATGACATACATAACTAACCAAACCGTAATAAGTTCTACCCCTTACTACTCGATCCCCATATTACGTTCTAGCGTTATCAAATAAATAGAGGGTTTTACTTAAACTCAGATTCTCAATTTGTAATACAATTCACTATCTTTTAACCCGTTATGTTTTCTCAAAACATTACCAAATTATGTTCCCAATACAACATGAAAGTTCCCATTAATAAAGTGTATATTATTCACGTCATAAATATACAATACAAGCACCCCGAGACTAGCTGCGGTGCACACATACTCTGCTATCCATCCCGGTACATCACGTACATAAGGATCACATATTCCGAATCTCTCAGGAATAGTTCTCAGATAACAACATCACAAATAATGGAGGCGAACACAGTCACATCACATGGGTCACGCACATACTTGTGCTCCCACGATCAGCGGACTTATTAACATCCCAATAAGTCCTTCTCTGACCTATGTTCATCGAGGTAACCAGTCTAAATTCGGGCAACACAAGGATTAGAGGTCCCTAAGCGAACGCAAACCTCCCGTGATAGCAAGTATGGTAGGTATGTCATACACATAAAATCAATACATATACTAAGTATGCACACGTCTTAGTAATCACCATAATATATTGATGGTACACTTCTCATTCCCGTACCGACATATAATACTACACACTTTATATGTTCCCGGTTAATATAATAAATTAGGCCGTCAATAGTTCTCGCAACGTAATAGACACTCACGTCCTACTTCACATTTACCCTTAGGTTCAAACTACACTACTAGGTTTGACTACTCATTATATCCCAAACATCCCAAATATACCAATTAATCATCAAGGTAAGGTTATCTCTATGTATACACAAGGTTACGGGACACTCGGAATCAAAACAGGCTAAAAAGCCTAAACTGTCAACTCGTTCCAAGTCTCGTTCGAACGAGGCTGTTCGAACGAAAGTTCGTTCGAACGAACTGGGCTATCTAACGAGATCTCATTAGAACAAGATTATCGAACGAACTTCACCCTCGTTAGAAGTCAAAGGTCAACTCGTTAGAAGCTCGTTCGAATGAGTGGCCAATTTCGAGCCCAGAAATCCTTATTTCATTTTTTCCCAATTTTCTTCACTCCTAATCCCACATAAAAATCGACCCAACATCATTTTAAGGTTCATAATTCGTACTAAACACTCATAGGTCATAATCAAACGTTTATATAGGGCTAACTCATCTTAAACATCATCAAATCATCAAACCTCTTCATTTATCCACAAATTCTATGAACATGAACCTTAGCATTTATAAATCATCATTGAACTTACTATAATCCGTTTTTGTTTCATCCAAGATATTATTAACATCATAATAATCGTCTACATATAATTCTACATGAAAATCCTCATCAATATGTAAGATTCTATTTCAAATTTAATGGGTTTTTCATTAACTCCCAAGAACAATTAGATTTTTATCAATTCCAACACATGGAAGAAGCATTCTCTGAAATTAATTGGAATTAAACACTTGCCTTATTGGAATTTATAATATTGATGACGGATTGATGGAGTATTCTCTCTCTCTCTCTGCAGAATTCCTCTATCTCTCTCAACAAGCCATTTCTTCTTTAAAGTTAATGGTGGCTAGGGTTTGTGCTTTAGGAACTCTTTGGAACAACTTTCAATAACCTCCGTAGCACTATAATCAATTAATGGTTGATAATGGGTTAGTGGGTGTTTTAATTTTCCATTTAAAACTCCCAAATTCGTTAATCAAAAATCCCATAATTCTAAAATTACCAAACTGCCCCTATACGTTGCCGGTATGGCCTAAAAATGCCCTGGGACCCAAACCAAACCCCCGGCTATTTTTTTCTGACTATTTCGACCCTTCTGGACGCGTTGGCGCACTCAAAACGACCATACGGTTAATAGAAATAAAATTCACTTTTTAATTATCATAATTATATACCATGACGCGAATGTCACACGCGTCTCAACAAAATTTTCAAATTGTCGTATTTCAATCTCACGACAAATTTCATAATTCAAAATTCTTATATAATCATATATGCACATTATAATCAAATACCAACTCGCATCTCACTAGTATTTTAATCCGGATTAATTTCCAATTAATACGCATTTAATTAATTAATCCGATAAATAAATATCACAAAAATATGGGGTATTACAATATCACACTATTTACATACTTTTATTACGCTCTTAGGCGTAAATGAAATAATATAATTATTTAGTATATTTCACTCTTGATATACTACTCGTTAATAACTCACATAACTTCCCCACTTAGTATACACTATACTATTTCTCACTTGAAATTCTCACCTCACTTCTATTTGTATGAATTGTCACTCAATTCTATTTACGTTGAAGATATTCTCTATATCCTAATGCACCTCAATCAGCATTTATCATTCTTAATCCATAATATGGTTCAATCAATAGTACGAACCTTTAAAGTTATCCCATTTGGGATTTAATTCTAAAATCCATTATCACAAAGTGCATTCTAACTCTCTCTTATAAATCCCTAATTATCTCTAAAATAAAATCTCAATGATAGTGGGCTTCCCCACTAGTCGCTACGATACTCTCCAATCGGTATTCTCTCGAATTAAGTCAATATGACTCCAATAATTTCTCATAAGGGAAACTCCCTAAAAGTCTCCAAAACACACTTCTCATAACTCATATAGAGATTCCCAATCGATAACCTCTAACAAAACGGGATGGAACTCACCCTAGAAAAAACATCCCCAAATCTGCCTTTTTCTGAATCGATTCGGGCCCAATCTAACTCGATTCGGCCCAGCGAATCGATTCGGCCTCCAAGGCAAATCGATTCGGGTCATAAGACCTAGGCTTTTATCTCAGGAAGAATCGATTCATCTTGGGTATGAATCGATTCGGTCACTCAGACATGGCACCTGCAATATTTCGAATCGATTCGATAAGGGGCCGAATCGATTCGGCCTATCAGAAGCTACGAAAATAGCTATTTTCATCAAAGTCAAAAATTCCAAAAATCATTTTTATCAACTTCTACCCCTTTCTCTTCAACCCCAAACATGTATATAACATTAATACTCATCAAATAATACACCTCAACTAATTTGTAACCTCAAATCCATTATATACACAACAAATCTAAGATTTCACCCAAAATCTAGGTTTTAACACTTTAAACCCAAAATCCATAATTTTGTCCCCAAATCATGAAATAAATGATACACAACAATTATGTAGCAAGTTTAATCACATGCCTTAAATTTATAGTGGTTGGATCGCCCTCGAAATCGCGGATTGGCCGGCATTCCCAACTTTTTTGTTTTTCTCTTCTTCTTTTCTTCTTCTCTCTCTTTCTTTCTCTTTCTCTCTAATGAGATTTAATCTCCCGTAGGCTTAATAACCTTATCTCCAAAAACACACAACTTTAAATGATAATACACACTTTAAATGACTCGATTACTTTAATTTGAGCCCCAAGTACAATCATTTCGCCTTTCTCGACCCTTCTGGAATCAATCGCACACTCAGAATCACCATTCGAAACACTCTCTGACATCTTCAAATTTTGACCTCAATGCCAATTTAATTACTCTCCAATTAAAATAATATTTATTTCTCCCCAAAAATAAATAAATTACTGTCCCAAAAATCTCGGGGTATTACAGACTTCCCAACTTACAAGAATTTCGCCCTCGAAATTTAGCTAAGCCTAATACTCCAAAGCTCAACTAGTTCCTATTACACTTATCCTCACTAACAATATACCCAATCCTCCCACTACTCACGTCGAATTATTTTAAATTTTATAAAACCAATTATAACAACTAGGGCGCCCATACACCCTTTATTCGAGCTCTACCCGCATAAACATAATTAAGCTTCAATTGCCTTAAATAGTACAATAACTTGAAACATATTAAATTATACTAACATACTAATAATATAACAATTTTTAAAGGTCCAAAGATTTAACTCTTCTCAATTCCTGACATTCACTACTTTCATGCGGGGGAGGTCTCGCAAGCGAAATCCAAACAAGGAACCCTCCCAATACACTAATATGTTGCGACGTCGGGGATTGAGAGTTTGTTAGATCGAGAGTAGTGTTTAAAATTTTTTTTGTGAAAATCATTTTGATATTTCCCAAAGGCCTATGAAAAGTTTGATTTTAAAAACAGTTTATTTAAAAACGGTTTGTCTTTCGACATTTATATAAAATACCTTATGCCTAAGACATAAGGTTTTAATAATTATCATACTCATATTAATATATAGTTCTCAAAATTAGCATAATTATGAGCTAAAATTCTCTCGCTCAACAACAGTCCACTAAATTCTGAATCATTTCAGTAATAATCTCTCACATCATATTAATATATTGTCATACACTAGGCTCTTCCATAGCTGGAATATAACAATTATATAAGTCTAGCACCACTATAAAACAAATAACTTTACTATTACTACTCAACACATTTTAACAATTCTTACATTCACAACAAAGCTATAGCTCTCTATTAGTACATCACAAGATAATCTATTATCTCAAAAGATAATAATATAAGAGCCTCACTTGCTCAATATTCCTTTTCGGGTCATTCCATACATAATAGGGTTATAGCACTACCCTCTCATAACTATCTTACATACTATACTCCCAAAACTTCATATAGCATAATCCTATTCACACAGGAAAATAACTTACATCATACCTCTCTAGTCCGATTTCATCTTCGTCAATGGGTTCCCACACAAAGTCCCCGGCCTAAAATGACCTTGAATCTGCTATAATGATTTTACTTCTAAAACTTCCTCGAAACGTGGTCCTTTACCTCTTTTAGGACAATCTCTCTTTCTATGACCTATTTCTCTACAAAAGAAACATCTACCCGCAAATCCTCTCCTCCCATCTTGAGGAACATAACGCTGTCGCGACCCTCTATTGTCCGACTTATACCCACTGGCATTACTGTCATTCTCTTCACCAAACTTACTTGATGAACCCAAATCTATAAAGTTCTTACCCCCTTTCGAACGAAGATGATATTCATGACACTATAACAGTGCCACATTCACTACCTCGGCGAAAGTCACTAACACTGGGTTCCCTAACAAATGTTGCCGAATTTGCCAATTTAACCCTCGCATGAACTTCGATATACGCTTCTCTTCTGTATTTACCTCATCAGGTACTAAATTCACCAATCGAGTAAATTTTCTTTCATACTCTGCCACCGTTCTATTACCTTGAAACACATCTATCAATTTCCTCCTCATTTCATTCTGAATCGCGAAAGGAAAATACCTTCGATCAAGAAGTTCCCAAAAATATGTTATGGGTAATGAATATCTCTATTCGGATGTGGTGATATACTCCCACCATTGGAGAGTTTCTCCCGTTAACTTAAAGGTGGCAAGAAATTGCTTCTGCACTTTATTACATTCAACCATACGAAGGTGCCTTTGCATACTATTCTTCCATCGACTTGCAACCATCGCATCAACTCCCCCTGAAAACTCTGGAGGATGCCCCTTACTAAAATCTTCCCGCACTCTTTCCCATAAAGATGGTCCTGAATGGGTTTGGGCTGCTTGAACTGCAGGTTGATGCGCCATTACAGAAATGGCAGCAGTTACTGCTTGTTCCACAATACTGACAACTTCATCTGTAGTCATAGTCCTTTGAGTCAATTGGGGTTCCACACTCTCAGCCCATTTATTTTCCCTGCCTGAACGACTTCTCTTCAGTGGCATCTGAAACATGAACAATTCTATCAGAATGCCTTTCAATTATTTTCTCATCACAGAAGAAAATATGGACCTATGAACACAACAGTCCTAATAATAGGGCTCTACATCAAGAACGCTTACGGAAGATCGCAGTAAACCCACACAGATCCTAAAGACACTAGAACCTGATGCTCTACCACCTGTGACACCCCGCTCAAAATAATAACGGGTGGCCATCCCTATACTAAAATAATCAGGAATCTCAAATGGATCATTCTCAGCATCTACTGACGATTCTAAAATAATCACGGCTAACAACCCATTAAAACAAAAAGAGGGTGTCAAAATTTTTTAAAACATTTTATTTACAAACTAAAACAAACCATGCAACAACTAAGCCACAACATAACATCTAAATATGATAAGAGACACACACATGCTCAATTAATATAAAAGAGTCTAATACAAGAGTACAACAATATCTCCAAAATAAAATACGCGAATATGCTGTCGGGTCACAGACAATTCAATAATCTGGGAAGAAAAAATATAAAAGTCCTACACTACAACACTTGGGTATAAGCCCGATATACAAACTGAATCCTAATCTAGATACATAAAGATAAAAATCGACTATATCAAAATACCGCAACAGTCCGCTACTACCACAGCTCCACAAATACACTGGATGGATATCATCAATGGCGTCCTTGCGAAGGAACACCTAAAATAATACAATATATACGAGGCAAGAGAAAATATAAATGGGTCAGAGCCCGAGGTGAGAAAATATTTCATAGCAAGTGCATTAAAATACATAATAATTATAAATGCAATATAACATGATTAAAGTGGAGTCGCACTCTCCATAAAATTCAACTCACCTCTCAATTAAAGCGCGCAACTAAACGTATGCACATGATCCTCGAGTAATTGCCCAAAACTGTCTAGGTCAATAGTCTAACCTATACCCAAAATATATACTCCATTAAAATCTACCTAAATCATAACTCTCAACTTCAAATATTACCACTCTCATTTATTCTCCCACTTTCTAAATATATAAAATATACATAAACATTCTCTTTTACTAGAAGTTCTCATATTTTAGTTATTAACATAAATATATATATATAATTATATATATGAGTTAATAGCATCTAAGTGCTAAGGACTAAACTTCTCCCAATTCTCAATACTGCATTGCGTTTCGTGCGTGGGACATCTCGCAAGCGAAATCCAGACAAGGAACCCCCCCCCCCCCCCCGATAAACTACTCCTTGGCAGTATTGATTATAAATATTCATTATGCCCTCAATGCATGATACGTATAACCCAAATTCTTTTATACTATAAATGATTTAATATTCTCAATTCTCAACAGTGACGACGTTTCGTGCGTGGGACGTCTCGCAAGCGAAATCCAAACAAGGAACCCTACCGATACACTACTCCTTGGCACTGTTGATTATCAACATACATACTAATATATAAATATCAGCACTAAGTACTAACTTCTCCTCACTCCCAACATTGCACTGCGTTTCATGCGTGGGACGTCTCGCAAGCGAAATCCAACCAAGGAACCGCCCCGATACACTACTCCTTGGCAATGTTGGTCAATGAGGTCCATTATGCCCTCGATACCCAAAGTAATATATATACTCATATAACTATCTACTCTTCATTTTCACTTTAATATATTCATCAAAATTTGTCCGGCTAAAATCTCCCAGAATCAGATTCAATCAATCTTCTTATGTCTCTTTACTCTAAAGATAAAAAAATGATATCACATAATCATATACTATTCACACAAGTATAATAATATCCATCCAAGCGAGCTATAACTCAAGGATGCAAGTTCTCAGTGCTATCATCTACCATGGAATCACTCACATATCATCCTCAGTACCAAAGGTCGAAATCTCACACCGCCTTGGCAAAAACCATATCACAACGTATGAAAAGCGGTCATAGTTCCTCCTAAAAAGTGAGATGAAACATACCCACCACGTCTCACCCCTAATAAAAATCACACAATAATAAATGGACGCTATGACCTGGGGACTAACGCGCCCTGCTCCTCAAGCCAGGGGCCTCACCTACATCGCGCAAGTTCCCATGATTGAATAGAAGGGGTATGCTTCACATATATATATCATTCACACAAGATATACATACATCATCACATCATATAAATGTATACCATCATACAAGGTATATATATCACACTACTTACATACTCTTATTATACACTCTAAGGCGTAAATAAAACAATATCATTATTTAGTATATTCTACTCTCGATATACTACTCGTCAATAACTCACATAACTTCCTCACTTAGTATACACTATACTATTTCTCACTTGAAATTCACACCTCACTTCTATTTGTATGAATTATCACTGAATTCTATTTACGTTGAAGATATTCTCTATATCCTAATGCACCTCAATCAATATTTATCATTCTTAATCCATAATATGGTTCAATCAATAGTACGAACCTTTAAAGTTATCTCATTTGGGATTTAATTCTAAAATCCATTATCACTAAGCGCATCCTAACTCTCTCTTATAAATCCCTAATTATCTCTAAAACAAAATCTCAATGATAGTGGGTTTCCCCACTAGTATCTACGATACTCTCCAATCGGTATTCTCTCGAATTAAGTCAATATGACTCAAATAATTTCTCATAAGGGAAACTCCCTAAAAGTATCCAAAACACACTTCTCATAACTCATACAGAGATTACCAATTGATAACCTTAAACGAAACGGGATGGAACTCACCCTAGAAAAAACATCCCCAAATCTGCCCTATTTTCGAATCGATTCGGCCTCCAAGGCGAATCGATTCAGGTCATAAGACCTGGGCTTCTGTCTCAGGACAAATCAATTAGGCTTGGGTCCTAATCGATTTGGTCACCCAAACCTGGCACTTGCAACATTCCGAATCTATTCGGTAAGGGACCGAATCGATTCGGCCTATCAAATGCTACGAAAATGGCTATTTTCATCAAAGCCAAAAATTCCCAAAATCATTTTTATCAACTTCTATCCATTTCTCTTCAACCCCAAACATATATATAACATTAATACTCATCAAATAACACACCTCAACTAATTTGTAACCTCAAATCCATTATATACACAACAAATCTAAGATTTTACCCAAAATCTAAGTTTTAACATTTTAAACCCAAAATCCATAATTTTGTCCACAAATCATGAAATAAATGATACACAACGATTATTTAGCAAGTTTAATCACTTGCTCTAAATTTGGATCGCCCTCTAAATCGCGGATTGGCCGGAGTTCCCAACTTTTTCCTCTTTCTCTTCTTCTTTTCTTCTTTTCTCTCTTTCTTTCTCTTTCTCTCTAATAAGATTTAATCTCCCGTAGGCTTAATAGGCCTTATCTCCAAAAATACACAACTTTAAATGATAATACACAATTTAAATGACTCGATTACTTTAATTCAAGCCAAACGAACTTAAATATCTCGGAACCCAATTAAGCCCCAAGTACAGTCATATTGACTTTCTCGACCCTTCCGGAATCAACTGCACATTCAGAATCACCATTCGAAACACTCTCTAACATCTTGAAATTTTGACCTCAATGCAAATTTAATTATTCTCCAATTAAAATAATATTTATTTCTCCCCAAAAATAAATAAATTACTGTCCCAAAAATCTCGGGGTATTACAAATTCGCAGGTCGTTTGAACGACCTGGGCATCGTTCGGACGACGCTGCCAAACCCAGCCCGGTTATGTCCTTTTTAATTTGATGTGTTGGGAAATTTTGTTCTTAGTTTTAACCAACTTCATCCTTAGCTGTAATTTCTGCTGAGACGAATTCGTGATTCAGTTAGTAAAAGGGGGAAATATATTATTAAAGGAAAGAAGGAATGGAAACAATCTTGAAAAATCAGAGCCTTGAAAATGAGGTTTATATATAATTTCATTTAGATGTAGGGACAGTCTAAATAATTATGATTTGGGGGCATAAATTCAAAGGTTTAGACTAAGGACTAAGAAAAGGGAGTCCGGGTATTTTGGTTGAGTGACACCACTTTGGTAAAATTTATGGAGACGAAATTATTTACTTAAGGGTCGGGTATTTGACTCGGTTATTTAAACTACTGCTACGGGAGTTTAGGCACGGGGTAGCCGGTGTAATTTATTATAGGTATATATAATAAATTATTGTATATTGAATGTTACGGGAGGTGTTAACCTTAATAGTGGAATAAATTCTAAGAGGCGAGAATACGAACCGAGTAAGTGAGTCTGGGTATTATAGTTGGGTGATACTACTTTAATAAATTAATCAATGTGAAATTGATGAGATTAATCGGTGTAATTTAGAATGTAACGAATTTGTGGAATGAGTGAACCTATGCCTTAGATAAGTAGAATTTGATTGACTTACTCACTGAAATGTTTGAAAGGATAATTGGCATACTTTGAGTAGTGAGGGATACTCGGGAATATATGATAAGAAGTGTAAATTGGAATTTAATAATACGTAGGATATTCGGGAGATATATATGCTACGTATGGAATATATGATATATATTGTGTGTATACCTATACTGATTTGTATGATTCATTATGTTTATGATATACCTATGCTAGAGGTTTTCGCGTCGGGACAGTCATATCCTGATGAGCCTTTGGGGGGATTTTTGACTTGTGCCTCAGAATATAGAACCTGGGTACGGGTTATCTGTTATAATGATAGTGATGACAATCGTATGGGTGCGTAGGTATGTGCGTAGTCCATATTATTGGAACTATATTCGCATCCAATGTGTGTGATTTGTGATGATGGTTCGAGTGAAATACGAAACCAATGGTTCTTTATACAGCGAGTGAAATACGGGGACTTGATAGCAGAGTATGCATACACCGCAGGTCTCAACCTAGGGGTATTGTATTGTATATATATAATTAAAATAATAAATATATATACTTGTATTTTATTCTACTATGTGTGCTTGGTATATGATGTATCGGGACATGGTAGCATAGTATACATGCACCGCAGCTCAGCCTAGGGGTGTTGTATTAGTATATATGTAACGAAGTGATAAATATACGCTTATGACTTATTCTACAGAGTGTAATTAGTATATGATAAAGATATTGACATCTAAGATAACCCTAGTGGGTGGAGAATCAAACATATTATATGAAATTCATATTTGGCTAATTGATATAAATAATCCAGTAACGTATTGTATGGGTGGGCCCAATGAGATAGTATGTAGCAAGAAGTGTGATACATCTAGTTAAGTGGAGTAGCTTAACTTGGAAAGTTAGTAGGCAAGCGTTAGGTGTGCACATTATAAGAGGGGTGAGTTATAACTCAAGTGAGTGCGACACTAACTTAAATATGAAGAGGGTGCATGCATATTTAATTATTGTAATTTAACTGCTTGCTAAATATTTTCAAAATATTTTACTTGGCTCTGACCCGTGTCAAAATATTTTTCAAAACCTTTTAGGTGTCCAGTTACAGGGATGCCAGTTGAATATTCTATCTAAGGATGTGAAGCTGCAGCTCATGTGGAAGTTGCAGGATTTGCTATAGACGCTTTGTTCACTTATCTCTAGTGTAGGATCTTTACTCCATTAGTCATTTGGGCACGTCGCCCTCAGTTTTAGTATTCAATTATTTATTTGATCATTGTGTATTCCGGTTATTATTTCAGTTTATTGTTGTATTTTATTGTTGAACTGATAGTTGATTCGATTATTGTTATTTATATTATTTATATGTATTGGATTTATTTATCAATTTGTGATTGATGGTTTAATCCTTATTTACCTCCGCATGTGAATCACAAATTCCACTGTTAAAATATACACAGGTTAAAAATTGAATACTTGTCTTTTAGTGAGTCGCGATTTCAACTTTCAAAGGTATTTTCTTGTGAAGTTATGGTCATTGCGCATTCAATAATACTAGAACCTTATTCGATCAATGGTATTCGGGGAGACAAAGTCGCGTAATATATTTGTTTTGGTGCGACAAAATAGTTACTGCATCATGAATAGTATATCCTATATATGAGAACAATTGTAAATAATTTACGATTTTATTCTTTACTCAAAGGGTGCATTTGAACATGTGTCGACATTCACATTTTAGGCACATAAATGAGTAGCTCAGTGACTTCTAGGAACAAATTTCACCAAATTTTCTCTTAGTGGAGCTTATGATGACATGGTAGAGGTGCTAAACCAATAATTTTATCGTCTAGGTCCACTTCATCTTTTCGTTGATCCCCACAGTTAAAGGTATCATCGATCTGCCTCTGTTTCTGCCTGCATCTTTGGTGTAAGAACTTGGGAATTTCTTCGTTATCACACAAAGGATTATTCTCATAATCGATTTCACTCTACAAGACTTCATGTTCCATTCTCTGCACTTGCTTAAATATATCTTTAAAATATTGATTCTTCCAAGTTTGTAACTCTTTTTTTAACCTTTACAATTTCAGGAAGAATATCCTGAATGGGTTACCTCTCATGTCCTTTTCCAACGAGTTTTGAAGTACTTATTGAATATGGTTGTGAAAAGTCCACATACTTTGGAATTTCTAGGGCTTGGCACAAAGATTGGATTATTAAGAGAACAAGACCTGTTTAAGTGATTACTTTGAAAATTACAAAAATATTGAAGCCACTCGGAAGATATTTAACCTCTATCCAGTCTACCCCAGATTTTCCTTTCTTATATATTGTTGTGCAAGGTATATTTTGATCTAGAGAAGCCTGAATCATTTTTTTAGATTATGTACTTTTAGTACTTAAAATAATATGACTTATAGATATAAGACAACAACATTTTATTTCCATTTTTTGTCTTTATTTTCAAATTAAAGGGACACATGGAATACTGTGACTGGTTAACGTTTTATGAATATGGGTACACACCAGTGGCTTTATTAAAAAATAGGGACTAAAACTATAAATAAAATATTTATTGTCCTATTTCCAAAACACATATTACAATTGGTCCTAAATTTACAAAACTCCTTTTTTTCATCAAGATTATATTGCCTTTCCTTTCCACTTTTCAAATCAAAGTAAATTAGAAATTTAGTTTAACAAAATAATTATCTTGAGTTATACGGCATCAACAAATTGAATACAACACATCCACACATTAAAAGATCTAAAATCGAGGAAGCCCTTATCCTCTTTCTACCGACTTTTAGTTCCTTAGCTTTAACAAATGCAGATAAATAAATACATCAAGTGAAGGATCTTAGTTACAGGGATTAAACTTCTTTCAAAACCTGTCATGAATAATAAATGGCAAAACTACACCTCTCTTAAAATGGGCCAGCCTTTTTTTATAATATCGTTGATCTTTCCATCTATACGCTTTTAGATCCTGAGTGGGCATAACTCTGTTGCATAACCGTTTAGTCGCGCTAACAAGATTGACTTCTCCAGCTCTTCTTCAGGCAACTTTCCAATCAGCTAAAAAAGGAATGTATTTCTCTTCAACTCGAATTTCTGATGTAGGCTCTGGGGGATAGCATGCTGTCAGCTGTTGAATATGAGTGGCCATAATGCTAGGGGTGGGCCCACCAGGGCTGCAGCCCACTCCACCTAGAGTGAAAAACAATCTTAGGCAAGCAAACTATTCCATATCCTCAAATTTTACCTCACCCCTTCAAGTGTCCATATTCTTAAAAAAAATATCACACCCCCCAAATACCCAAAAAAACCAATTAGAGGAAAGTGAAGAAGGTTTTATATGAGAATTCTTTCTTGTGACTTTTTTTAAGAGGTAGTTCATTACATTTGAACTTAATTGATTTAATCTTTTTTGGTTGTCAATTAATTTTTACCGTATTTAATTAGGTTATTCTTTTGTCATGTAGTGTTAGTCTTCAAAATACAATGATTGTTCCTTAGGTGAGGTCATAAATAAAAAGAAAATATTTTTTTTGTCAAGTCTTTATTAAATTAAATTTATTTGGTGATTCCTTCATATTTTTGGGGTTTTAATTGATATTGCAAGCCTCCTTAATACCAATTCTCCTCCTTAGAGTTAAAATGTTGTTGAAAAATAACCCTTTAACTTGTTAGGGTTAAAAAAATTGGTGAAGATAAAAAAATTATTCTCGAGGGCTGCCATCCCCATACCCCCAGTATTGATTGATACTTCAGCCCCAACTGACAAAAATTCCAGATACGCCACTAATGTTAGCCCACCCCCTCGAGGAATTCTGGCTCCGCCCTTGCTGCTCTTTGACCTAGTTTGCTCTCTTTCTTACTTACAGCAGCCAGTCTAGACTCTTAAGTTCCATTAGTAAAGATAATAGATCTGTATTGATTACCCACATCAGGACCTGGCCCAAATACTTGGGTAGAATCGTGACTAGACCAGAACACCTCCAAAAGTTTCCTAAAATTAATCAGCCCAGGATCATATTATATCTGTATAGACTCTGTGTGATCATTCAAGCTTCAATACTCTATGTTAATTTTTGATCCACCAGCGTAGCCAACGGTGGTCGTAACAACTCCATCTAATCAACCAAAGATGGTCTCTGATCTCCAAAAGCTACCGAGAGAGAAAATAACTATTTTTGGGGATAATTCCTTGGGGTGGGGGCAATCGGGAAATCTGATGCCTAAAGCTACATCCGACACCAATAACATTATTAACAACAAAATTCTCACAAACATATTTATATTATGAGAGACGTTCTTATCCCATGCCTTCATTTTCCTTCTCGGTAACTCCCCCGCAGAGAATCGCCCGAATTAATAACGCTAGCATTAGAGATAAAGTCTTTCACATCTTTTGTTGAATTGACATCAATATCATTGCCTCCTATTATCTTCACTGTTTGATATTGTATTAAAGTCCCTCATAACCATATAAGGAAATTCTGCAGTAGCAGAACTTAAGGACTCTAATTTGTTGAATAATTATTGGCTATCTGATCTAGTGTATTTAGCATAAACCGCAGAAAACCACACAACTTTGGGGAAGTGCTCATGATTAATATTGATCGTAAGAAATTGATCATCACCTTGCTGATTTTCTCCATGATTCCTGACAAATCAATATTCATGCTGGGGAGCTCCTTATTAGAGGATCTGCAATTGATATACGTATAACAGACTGTTCGTGGATGACAGAAGAATAATTTATGAAGAAGTTTATGAGTTACACATTTAGAAGTTTTATCAATAGTGGGATGAAGAAATGGTTGTAGATCATTTCAAACACTCAAACTTCGTCGCAATAGATTCAGTAATGAAGCAATGTTTGCATTCTTGGAAGTATCGGGGCAGCTCTTAAAGGAACTTTCACTGAATAATGTTGTGAAGGTTGGCCCCAGCACTACCTTGTCACTTGCCAAACATTCAAGGAAATTATTATGTTTGGATATAACATGGTGTCGATAATTAACCAACGAAACACTTGGATTGACAGTGGACAACTGCTCATCTCTCAATCTACTCAAAATTTTGGATGTACACATATCACAGAAGTATTTTTGAAAGGGCACTCAAACTCGCTAGTGCGGATCATTGGATTGAATATGACACATATATTATAATATGTCAAACTCGCTAGTTTGTGTTGATGTGAATCTCGTGCTTTGATGGCTTGTGTTAATATGAACATCTTTATTTGTTGGAGCTATATCAAAACAAATTCATTACACCGTCGAAGATGTTTTCTAGTTTTTATATACTTCCTTCCCTCTCATATGTTTAATTTGATGGACTGCTTTTTGTTACTATGATGTTTTATTTAGTTTTGGAGTATCAATGGCAATTTATCTTTGAAATTTCTCATGTGAATGGTTATGTTTCGATTTTGTATCTAAATTGTGTTTCGTAATCATGATCAACATATCAGTCGCATTGCTTTATTTATTTATACTTATATTTTTAATCTTCGCATTGTGCAATACATGAAATTGAGGCCATCCTTGAAAGTGTTTCAAGCAACCCTGCCAAAAGTCTAATCTGAAGCTAAATGCCTGACATAATAATTTCTCACAGAAAGGGCTTGCGAAAGTTCAATTTTGTTGGTAGATGGTTTGTTTCCATTCTCTCATCTCTTTATTTTGGATGAAAGTCGATGTTGTTCATGAAAGATGATGTTTTTGTTAGAAATAGTACAATAGATTAGTGGTTGTTATGGTTTAATTGTGATTTATGTTGTTGTTGAGTTTATTTTAATATTAAAACATGTTGGATTTCACGAATAAATAAAGTAAACTCTGCTGAATTTTTTTGAAATTAATAAGTGTTCAAAATTGATTAAGTCGAACAAACACACATTTGAAAATTGAGTATTGGTGCACGAAACCATAAAATAACTAATAAACATACTAGAAAGAGGCAAAAGCACCTCATAAAGGATCAAAGTACTTTATATGAAGAACTCAAATATTAATGGAACTCATAGATTTATATTTTCCAATTGTTATTATATTTTAAAATTAGACTTATAACATTTTTTTTGTATCTTATGCAGAATGATGATGGATTTTGCTTGGAATTATTATTTTCGTGGTGGCTTGGAGTTGCAGTTTCTTTTTGTAAAGTTGAGCCATATTGTCGTCATCCTCATTTTAATTTATCTTGATTGATTTTTTTACATACTTTGGTGTGTTAATATATCAGTATAGATTATGTTATTATTTATGAGGCATTTCTTTTGTACACTTATACTTAATTGTGATGAAATATTATTTTGTTTATATTAAAGTCGTGTGTGCTTTTAAATTATTAATGCATTTTTGTTTATATTATGGTCATGCGGGCTTTGTATCATTATTGACGTTTTGGTTATGTTATGACCGTGCGAACTTTATATAATTTTTGTAATGCTAAAACATATTTTAAATTAATGGTTGATAAATGTACGAAAAATAGTGGAGATCTTGGTGTTGTGTATTAAATAAGAAAACTCAATGCATTTAGTATTATCGGGTAATTATTTTATACATCAAAATGAATATTAAATATAATAACTATTAGTGGAGGCAATAATTTGCTACAAAAAAATATTTTTAGTGGCAAATCTGAATTGCCACATAACTATCTTGACCTTAAGAAAAAACTTAGTTTTGGTAGCAAATCTTATATTTGCCACAAAAAGAACCTTTTAGTGGCAAATTTGAATTGTCACGGAACTATCTTGATCTTAAGCAAAAACTTAGTTTTGGTAGCAAATCATATATTTTCTACAAAAAGAATCATTTAATGAAAAAATAACATATTTTTAGTGACAATTTTGATTATTTTTATAGAAAATAATTTGCCACTAAAAGTACATCATTTAGTATCAAAATTTGTTTGCCACTAAATTTGTAACATTTAGTAGCAAATGCCACAAAAATGTCACTAAAGGTATTAGCAGCAAGTCTTTAGTAGCAAAGTTGTGACAATTTTTTTTGCCACTAAATGATTTAGTGGCAAATTTTTAATAATTAGTCACAATTTTATTTTGCTACTAAAAGTCTTTTTTCTTGTAGTTTTCCGATTAACATTCCCCCAGATCTGATTTGAGAAAGGACATTCAAAAAATAGATGACTTCTATTTCAGGCCATAACCCACATAAAATACATTGATCATCATCAATAATTTTCCATTTCTTCAATTTATCTCTAACCCATAATTTGTCTTGGCATACAATCCATAACATAAAAGCACATTTGGGAATTCTTTTGGTAAACTTTAAATTCTTAATATTATCGATTCTTATGAAATTAATATTGGCCTTTCAATTTGAATTCCAAACTTTGGAATTAGGTTGCCAAACGGACACTAAATCTCATTCTTATTTTTTCTTACCTTCCAGACTCATATGAAACCCTTCCTCCACTAAAGACATAGACGAGTATGTTTTTACTTTAAATATATATCATTTTTCACGTATTTTGAGATATGCATGTTTCGTTTATCACTTTTCCTATCATGTCAAAATTATGTCATATGTTAGCTTAACTAAGTGAAGGTCACCCAATTTTATTTAGAATTAGGTTTTGTCTCTCTTCACGTTTCTACCTTTCGATCTTATGTTTGGTTACACGGGACTTTAGTCAAATGGGGTATTCAGTCTATTTAAACCCAAGTGACTTTAGTTAATTTCACGATTTATTATTATTTGATGTTGGTTCAATTCATTAGGTAATTGTGACTCAGTGAAGTTGTACATGCTTATCCCTAATCAATGATTACTGACTATTAATGGTGGTTATGGACTATTTACTTACATATCTTAATTGGTAGTGGGTTCAATGGTCAGTAGAGTGTAGTGTGATAAAATGACGACGGCATTTTCGCATGAGTGTAGAAAATCTTATCTCCTAAGTTAAACGACGCATTGCCAATAGTGTACAACCTAGTCTAGAATTCATCAAATGTCTCACTCTCTAACATCTTAATTGTCTCAAACTGTGTAGTGAGGCTTAGTAACTTAGACGCCCTAACTGTGATCGTTCCCTCGTGAGTAAGTGCAAGTATATCCCAAGCCTCTTTTGAAGTTTCACAAGTCATCATTGTATTATACTATTTCGGTGTAACATGTGAGGAAATTACGTGCAGACCTTTGGAGTTGTAAAGTGCAAGCCTATGTTATGCCTCGGTCCATGACTCAACGGTTTTCAAACTAGTGACCTCACCTTCTCTTGTAACTGGTGGAGACCAACCCTTTTCAACCTCTAACCAAATACGCTCATCAATAAATTTTAAATCACTTCTCATTCGCATTTTCTAATAAGCATAATTTGTGCCATAAAAAATAGGAGCACGAAAACTTTTGAAACCACTAAAATTCAACCTGAATGCATAAGGATCAATATAATAAAAATATGTTTCTAGCTCTGATACCAATTTGTAGGCCCCTTATTTTTCAAATCGGACTTCGCTTTAAGGATGATGAAACACTTTTTATTTTTGAAAAACTCTTTTTCAAATTTTGTGTGCACCAAGTTGTGAATCAATTTTAATTTAACTAAATTTTATTATGATTAATCCTAAACATGCATATAGTGATTAAAGCAAATAAAATAAAGTAAAGAATACTCACAACATCAGATGTAGGAGGAAATCACTAAGGGAAAAAATCTCAGACGGCCCAAGCCAGACAATCACTATGAATGTGGATTTATAAGGGACAGACACAAGTTTACTCAACGACACGATCCCCACGAGACTTGACGCTCTTCTAATCTCCAACCACTCCTCTCACAATGCCCACGCAGAAAGTCCTTCTTCCATGATTCTCGTCCACAACAAATGCGTCCACGTATGTCTTGGTGTCCACCGATATGACTTTGTGTCATCTACGATGTTGAACACAAACTCCTTCACTTATTCACCGCAAAACCCAATGTTCAAGTGTAGAACAAATTGTTCTTGGTGCAAACAAAGATCAAAATAACATATAGTAATGATAATTCAGATCTTTGAAACTCTAAGAATGTATTTGGATTTAGAAAACTTTAGAAAATATGTGCAAACAACGTTATGGTCGAATACTATTTTCTTGAGGCGGCGGCTCGTTCAAGTGACTTTGACCTGTCGCTCGAACGAGATGGACACATCGTTCAAACGATAATGCAATCTTGCTCTAACGAATGGTCAAGTCGTTTGAGCGACGTAGCGAATTAGACTTCCATTAAAACACCACTCTAATCCGTCCTTATCAAAATAAAACGAGTGTAAATGTTTGCAAGCTCTTTTAAAAATATTTTAAAATTATTTCTATAATAAAATAACATCCTTAAACATTTTAAAATAAATTTCGAGTCCCATTAAAATTACGCATTCATACCTGAGTGATCTCGAAATGCAATTAAACGTGAAGGCAAAATCTGCACCATAAATCGGCATGATAAATTCTTTGAAGCGTTGCCACAACGTCTTCAATAAACTTTAATACATCATAATCGGTGTGGGATCGTGATAATAAAAAATACGACCTATGACTCAAACGTGTTTTATCCCGGAAATAAGTCAAATAAAACGGACTCAATTGGAAATTTTGTCCGTACATTTATTAATAGGATAAAACTTTTATTTTATTTTTTTAGATTTTATTTTTTTAGATTTTATTTTTTTAGCATTAGTTTTATTTATTAGTTACGTCTTAATTTTATTTTTAGGTGTATATATTTTATTAGGTTTTCTTTTATTTTATTTTACTATGTTTTTTAGTAACAAATTAAGCACACGCTCACGCACATCCTTACTATGCACACACACACCTTACTATGCACACACACACACACACACAACCAACCTTTCTCTCTCCTCTCAAGACCAAAACCGCACCACAAGCCGACCAACCATGGTAACTCCACTAACACCATAACCGCCCATTCCAATCCGATCATCTTAACCCGTGACCCAAAACTCGACATGTATTACTCGATTATACCCAATTTGGCCCTTATCAAAACTCGTCGAACCCAGCCCAACCCATATTCGTTATTAACCAGCACCTGCCTCTACCCATTTCAATCCGACTAGCAACCCAAAACCAACCAAGCTCGAACCGAACATCTACCTGTCAACCTGGTATCGAACTCCAACCAGCTCGACAAAATCGATCCATACCCGACCTATTCTCCTTATCCCTCCGAACCAGATGCAAACTCGAGCCACACCAACCCAAATTCGAATCCCATTCCACCTTAACGACCTCTACCTCCCATATCCCATAAAATCGAAACCAACAGTTATCTCAAACCCACATGTAAAGATAATTGAAAAATATACACTTTGACTTGGATTTTAAAAATCCTAAATATCTCTCCATGAACAAACCCTCCGTGGGTTATAAAAAATAGGAGGGGCATCTCATTTATGGATCGGGGACTCTCGCAGAGGACTGAAACGAGAGAGAATAGAGAGACAGCAGAAAAAAGTCAGTATCAGTTAGAAAAAAAAGAAAAAAAGTCACTGTAGTTTAGCATAATTATTAAGTTTAGTTTTTATTTCTTTGGGGTGTAATCAAGTGAATTTATTTGTGAAGAAGGCGACGCATTTCACTACACGATTCAAGGGGAGTCTTTTGCATCATAATCATTTCTTTATCTTTAATTCTTTATTGTGATTGTGCTTGATTATTCAATTATGGTTGGCTAGTCACCCCATTCAAGGGGTGGGACGAAATGTGTAAGATGTTAAATTAATTAAATAATTTATTTAATTGCTATGTTTCTATGACAATTAATTTGGAATAGTGACAAGTTAATTTATATAACGAGAGTTAGTAAATTAATTTTAAAAGTTAATATTTTGTTTTGGGAATTGAACTAGAGATAGGTCTTTTTACTAAAATTTAAATATTAATTCAGCACTGTATTTCAAAGATTCATATAATTTTAATAAATTAATCTTAGCGGATATTTGGTTAAAAAGAGTATGAATCTTTTAAAAAAATCATATAGTGGCATTTCCAAATTAAATTGCTGAAAATGATAGTATTGAATTTATGATTATAAAGAGAGTTAAATTGTAAATTTAATATCATCTCGAAATATTTCAAATAAATAAATTAGAAAATTAAACAAAATTGATCACGTGGTGTAATCCCACCTCTTGTATCTTCTCACAATTATAAACTCGGTTACATTTCAACTTTAGTAGTTATTTAATTACATACGATTTTTACATTAATTGATTCATTATCCCTTGAAGTTGTTTATATATATATATATATATATATATATATATAAAGGTTTTAATAAAAAAATGGAATTACATGTATTTGAGCTATTTGTTTCACCTTGAAAGTCGGATTGATACTCGTACTTACCACGATACGAGTTATTCAACAAGATTATAGGTAATTCAAGGGATTTTGAGACTCGGCATTTAGAGACAACGACTAACACATAAAAAGTAAGTTATCAAATGCCGAGAGATCAAATGGCGTCGTTGCCGGGGATAAGTTATGCCTCAAGCACCCTATAAAGAGTGTTTGCAATTTCAACAAATATCTCAAAATAAGGTAGTTTAGTAGAATTTATCTCACTTGAATGAATTTCTATGTACAAATTTAAAGTGAGAGGGTTTGTATTTTTAGCAAGTATTTCTCATTATTTAATGGTGAATTGAGTGTTGATTAAGAGGGAGAAATACTAAGATGCAAATCTTTATTGGGATTATTTATAATTTTAGCAAACTTAATTCAGACATTGATGAGTATTTGGGAGTTCACCCATTTGTACATATTGTAGATATTCTTCTCCTTTCATATAGATTAGTTTAACAAAAAATAGGACTCATATTATACCAGTTTGTCTTAATTTAAAAAAAAATCACCTCATTAGCATTTTCTTCTTAGTTAGTTTTTATCCCATTTTCTAAAAAAAATTTAAAAAAATAATAACATGAAAGTGATTTTGCAATTATCTTCACACGTTTAGTTCTTCAAAGTTGAAAGATGGATTGACGCCCGTACTTACCACTTGCCTCTATATTCATTTTGTCACATTGTGTAGGTATTAATTGGATTTGGATCGAAAAATTTTATTCTACAACGATACACACAAAAGTTCTTTCTATCAAACGGCATCGTTGCCGCTCTCTTAAAGTTGGAGACTAGTTGAAGACTTGTATTTCATTTTCATTTTCATTTTCATTTTCTTTTTCATTTTCATTTGTAGTTGTAATTTTTTTTTTTTATTATTATTCATCAGATTGGTTGTATTAGGATTATTGAGGCAGTGTATTTATTTGGGTGCATTTAACACCGATTTATTTGTAATAATTATTCAAATATAAAAAAAACGAAAACGGGATCGGGATAAAATGGAGAGAGAGTGCCGTTGGAGTGGAATTTTGAAGCCTCCCTATTTTGGATCCGTAGGACTCTCGAGGACGACTAAAGTTAGGTGAACTTTCCCCGGTTGACTCAACTCAGTCTTCATGTGTAAAAGTCGTGAGAGCTAAATTTCTTTATCACTCGCGAATCTCCTGGCAGCAAGTTTATTTTTTGTGTGATTATTTGCTCCTATGCGCTTTTAATTATCGCATCGCATTTAATTTGAATGGTTTGATAAATTAATGTACCTAAGACCTAGACCCGATCATTGCAACGAGTTGGGATTTCATCACCCACTCAATCACGTTATCCCATTTTCTTGTTACTCGTGTTATCACGTACATTAAAATCAATCAACTAGCAAGCCAAGTAGGAGCCCAATTTTCAAAGGTGGCGTATAAGGCTCCGTGTTTTTCTCACCCGCGGATTAATTAAAATTTTACTACCCCCTCACTTAATTGAAGATAAAAAAAAATTTACTACTTGCTACTTAGGATTTCCTTTGCTTGTAGGTGTCTAATTCATCCTTTGGTAGTCGATTTTGAATGCTCCGTCAATTTTAGTTTCAACGAGAGTTCGTTATATCCCTTTTTTCCTTCTTCTTTTTTTTCAATAAAACAAAATGCCAAAAGTATTTCCCTTCTTTTTCAAACATTTCTTTTTTTTTTTCCCAAATATTCAAAAACCAAAAAAAAAAGATTAAAAAAAAAAACTTTTAGTCACTTATCTCTTTTTCTCTCTATTTTTGCTTGAGGACTAACAATGTTCTGTTTGGGGTAGTGTAATAAGCACCCAAAAGTGTCTAATTTATTTCCCAAATATGTGCATTTTAGTCACTTATTTTTTAATAAAAATGGCCTTATGTTCGTATTTATCTATATTGCAGGTCAATCGACAGTCACAACATCAAATAGTGCAAAATTAAGTTAATTGCGACAAACTAGCAATCAAAAGCGTTCAATGAAGAAAAGCAAAGCGGCCGCAAAGTTCGAAGTCCTTTTAAAGCTTTCCCAGATCATTACTGATGCCCCGAGCGCAGTTCTGTACCAAACCTAAGCCTAAACTAAGTCAAAGCCATCTCCTGAGCCTCGTGTGTGTTTAGTTTGTATTTTTAGATTTTTTTAGATTTTTACTCGAGTCGTATATAATTTTTAGGACTTTTTATCTTTTAATTTGTGTGTGTAGTTGTATATATTGGGGTCATTTACTGTGCGTTAGTTATTAGATTTTAAGTTATTTTATTTTAGTTGTTTTTAGTTTTTATTTTATTAATTTAGTTTTATTATTATTTTTATTTTATTTTATTTGAATCTTTTATTAATAGGTTAGGAATTCAACTTTAATAGATTGTATTGTTTAGTTTTATTAATTTTATATTTTTAGTTAAGTCTTTAAATAATTTTATTTTAATTTTTTTTAGGTTTAAATTATGCTCACACACACTATCTACCATACACTACCCCACACACAATTTTCACCTCACTCCCTCTCCTACCTCCACCTCCTTCTCTCCCATAAAAGAGGCATCTCACACAAACCCAAAACGTAGACCTCCAATTTGATACTGACTAAAAACCCACTATTTATTTACACTATTTTTTATTATTAATTAAATAGTAATTACACCATGAATTTTAAATGTACCACTCCCATAAAATATTCTTGTACTCCCATAAAATACTCTTATCCCTCCATGCACCTGCTACGACCCAAACCCACTTCCAGCATGAACCAATTTGATACCCGACTAAAAATTTGAAAACAGCAGTTGTGATCCTTAACCCGAACCTGGATACCCACGAATCAATCGAATTGGGCAGAACTCAACCCAAAACCCCATAAACTCTAACCACTGCGCTGGTTCAAACCATTTCATACCCAGAGCAAAACCCGTAGAGCCACCTTTAACTACTG
Organism: Sambucus nigra; assembly: GCA_949130495.1. Classification (NCBI taxonomy): domain Eukaryota; kingdom Viridiplantae; phylum Streptophyta; class Magnoliopsida; order Dipsacales; family Adoxaceae; genus Sambucus; species Sambucus nigra. The sequence continues at coordinate 330,793,807 of OX422207.1, read as the reverse complement.
CCCCAAATCGACTCACAAACCCATAGCCATACCCGGACATCATCCCCGGCCAATCCCAGACCACGGCGGCGACAGTACTGCCATATCCAGTGTCTCAATCCTACAGCCGACCCACACCCGACCAAAATCAAATCAGCCCAACTCCAAAATCATACCAAGGTCAGACCCATCCTCCATAACCCGCAATCCCACTTCTCATTCTATCCATTCTTTTAAAATAGGAACAACCAATCTATCTAACCAAAAAACCACATGTTCCTTGATTTGGCCAAAATAAATCCCACGAAAATCTCTAATCCCAATACCATCCGTGGGTTATAAAAATGGAGGGACAATTCATTTGAAAAAAAGATCTTTATTTCAGTTTTAAAAATAAGATAAGTTATGCCTCAACACAATATATAGAATATTTGCAATTTTAACAAATATCTTAATATAGGATAGTGTAGTAGAACTTATCTCACTTGAATGGATTGTTATGTACAAATTTATAGTGGAAGGGTTTGTATTTTTTGCAAATGTTTCTCATTATTCAATAGTACATTGACAATTCATTTAGAGGGAGAAATACGGTGGTGATATTTCCACTCCAAAATAATCTCTATTACACCACAAAATAAAAACCCACTTTTCCTACCATCAAACACCACAAATTTAACACTTACAATCTTACTAAAAAGTGTAAAATGCCCTTAAACATAATCACACTAATTTTAATCTCTAACTATTCAACACCCAAAAAATTTCAAACCCAAACCTGAAACCCTATATCATGGCCAAAACCCTCAAAACCTCAACCTTTTTGTTCTCAATACAATCTTGTTTCTATCATCTACATTGTATTTGGGATAGTTTGTGTGGTTGTTTGTTGCATTTTTTACAGGTCTACACCAACAAGAATGACCATAGGTGGTCCACAAATCCAAGATACAAAAGATGCTCAAAGTGTAGATTTCACTCCTACACTGGACTCATTTGAGGTATTAAATACTTACATACATTGTATTAAATCATTATACACTAAAAAAATCTAAGAAAAGACGTACTAAAAGAAGTGCTAAAAAAAGTTTGGAAAAAAGATGATATGCCTTTCCACGGTTTCCCGTAATCGAAGAAGATGAAAATTCACGACCATGATTGGTCGTTATATCCAAGTTTACGGTTTATCATAACTGTGAATTATGGTATTTCACGGTTAACCTTGGTCGTTATTACAATCATTTTACGGTTAATCTTGGTCGGGATCACCTTATTCACGGTTTACCTTTAGGTTGACTTAATATTAAACTCAATTTATTATTATATAAAATTGCAGCTAGCGGACTCAATAATAAACTCAATTGATTTGGGGGAGATTTATAACCTTATCGTACCAATTGCTAGTGTGCCTTGGAATGACGGATCTTCATCGAGTACACCGTGTGGGGATGAATTTCCATGTGGTACGCGTGAGCAATCTACTGTTGAATAATCTTTTGTAGAATCACATAACACAATCGGTCCTTGCTTGAAGGATGAATTTCCAGACTTGACTATACCTATGGTAATTTTCCCCAAAAGTCCTAAGATATCCGATGAATATTGCATAATGTGTTATTAAGTTTAAATATTTTCTTTAATTTTTTTCAATTTAGGATCATACGGTATCTTCTCATAGTTCCATTTGTTAAGATCAAACCTCCGAATTTTCTATCGAAGAGATTGGTTTTTTTCTTACTCATTTTTAAGTTGTAGTGTTTAGTCATATACACACAATGGATAATTATTTATTTTCAATCTCCAAAGGTATTCCAGAGTAGAGTAAAATGGTATAATTCTGCCAGATGATTGGTTTAAAAATGAAAGCTATCGTGATTATACTTAAATCCGAGAAGGGGAAACTAGGAAGAAAGCCATGTATAATTCTTGGATGTGAAAGAAGCTCATTGTACAAACACGGGAAAAGGAAGAGGAAACAGAAAAGAAGAGAAAGCATAATGTTGGCACCCGCAAGTGTAATTGTCCATTTAGACTTAAGGGTGTCCTAATGGAAGATGGTAAGTGGGGTGTAAAAGTTTTGTTCGGTCTACATAATCACGAGGTCTTCGATTCGTTAGTTGGACACCCATATGTCGGACGATTAAATGAGTAGGAATGGAATGTGACAAAGGAGTTAATTTCTAATAACATTCATTCGAAGGAGGTCCTGCACACATTGAAACAATTGAATCCTAATAATTTCTCCTCGGTGAGAACTGTGTACAACGCGAAACAAAAGATGAGAATAGGGGAGCATGTCGTAAGGATCGCAATGCAACAGCTCATGCATTTTCTTTTCGATAAACATTATGTTCATTGGCATTGTCATCATGAGTAAAATGACATCGTCGAAGACATATTTTTTGCACACCCGACCTCCGTGTTACTTGCCAAGTGATTTCCTTCTGTTGTGGTGATTGATTGCACTTACAAAATAAATAGATACAACATGCCTTTGTTCGAGATGATTGGGGTCCACTCTACAGGACAATAATTTTGTATTGCATTTTCATTTTTGAGGAGTGAGAAGGAGGACAATTTTAATGGTCGTTGAAACACTTCAGATCTCTCTATGGGCCAGAAGCATTGCCCGGGGTCATAGTGTCTGATAGACAATTGTCATACATGAATGTCGTGAGACAAGTATTTTCGAGCACGAAACTCTTGTTATGTTTATTCCATGTGTAGAAGAATATTGAAGCGACTTGTTTTAAAGATGAATTAAAAGACCGGATAAAAGTCCTTTATGTCCGGATGGATTAAGGTGGTCGAGTCAGAAATGCATGCCAAATATGATTGAGGATGGTCATGTTTTCTTTCTATTTGTAAGCATCAATGTTCTCGTATGAATGCGTACCTTGAAAATATGTGGTTGTCGTACCGTTTCATGTATGTGCATCCATGAACAAATAAGATTCAACAACGGGGTAACCGCACCACAAATAGGGCCGTGGCACCCATGCACAGTTGAAAAATTATTTTCTTAGCTCTAAGGGGACATTTGCCACGGTGTGGAAAGGGATGGATGCACTATATGAATTTCAAAAGACACAAATTAGATTGGAGTTTAGAAAGTCATTGCAATCAATAAAGCATACGCACAATGAACCATTGCTACGAGAGATACGTGGACAAGCCTCCCACCTTGCTCTTGATTTGATTCTAGGGGAGATATATTGTATGAGGACGGTTTTATCTAGATTTGCAGGTAATACTCAATTAATGAATATTTCATGCGGGCACAAAATCCGTACAATCTATGGCCTTCTGTGCATATGTGAATTAGTCATATGGGAGAATACGGGTGACGCCATTCCAACATGGGCACTAGACGATCATTGGAAGAAGCTTGCTATAGTCCCCGATGTCCCAATATATTGTGATCTTGATTATACATCCGAAATGATTTTGTTAAAGAAGAGGTCGAATAAAGCAGGGGATGCCGAGCAGCAAATGATGAAAGCAAAACTAATAGAGATTGCTCAACCATCTTGCACACTGTTGATGGAGACCACTTTAGTTAAGGCCAAGGGGAAACCTAAGTCCTTATAGAAAAATACACCTACCAAGAGAATCTCATGTGCGTGGGAAAAGGATCCTCCAAATATGAGTGAACTTCGTGGCAAGAGATTAGATGCGAGGCCACCTTATACAGCTAAGAAATCGGAGTTGTGGTCCACCTACAAGAATCTATCTATGAAGCATGTACCGTACTTCTTCCAATCTTTTGTGGATGACATATATGAAGTTAGGTAGAATGGTAATTGCGACTTCCCCGCCTTGGCCCGGGGGATGGGTATTGGGGAATCTCTTAGTCACTCTCATGATATACGTAGTCAAATGTTAACTGAGCTATATCGGAACAAGGAATTTTATGCCTCTATCATGAAATCATATACCATCAATGAGTATGAAAGTAGATTGAACATGTTCAAGCATTCCGTTATGATGATTCATTGGTTCATAATGCCGAATTTTGGCTATCTAGCTGCGAATGTTATGAAAGTGAAGGCCCTATATAGAGCACACCTAGGGTTTGTTTTTGGTGCTTTAGCTATATAGGACTTCATCTAGTTGGACTTGAATTTTGACAAAATATTTTTGTAATTTAGGATTGCGTGTCCCCATATCGACTCCAAGCTCTCCTTGTTCATCTACATCAAATGAGCACTCAATTCGATGTGCCGTCTCAGAAAAAGGTAATTCTCAATTTCTATGGCTCGTAGGAATTTTTGTCACGTAGGACACGACACCACGTTGCATTTTCATGTTGTTTATCATATCTTATGATAATGTTTGATTTCGTCATAATAAAATTATTTTTGAGTTCAAAAACTTTATTTGAAATTTTTATAACAAAATAATATTTCTTGGAAAATAAGTTTTGACAATAAATATTTTTTTTAATAAAAGTTGAAGGATTTTTTTTGAAGTTAAAAGTAAATTTTTTGTTATGTTATGAAACTATATGCGTGTATATATATATATATATATATATATATATATATGATATATGTTGTATGCGTGTATATAATATTATATATGCATATGGTTGCGTGCTTGTAATATATAATATATATAAAGTTGTTGGCGTTTTCATGATTATATATATATATATATATATATATATATATATATATATATATATATATATATATATATATATATATATATATATATATATGTGTGTGTGGATATGTTATGTTTATATATGTGTATATTATACTCATGTGCTTCCCTTACCTAGCCAAAAGTTGTGGCCGATTTTGACCACTTGTGCTATCTCATGTATGCTATATTATATATTATATATTATATATTATTATATAAGCTAATATGTGTTGGCATGTAGCCTAAGACATGTTGCAGCTTTTAAGCACAGTTATGACCCATACTAATATCTTTAGGCGTAGCCTTTATCTGTGTATGTTGGCCGATATATATATTTTATATATTAGTTGGAGTACTGCTAGTATATTATGTAGACTTGACCTTTGTAAGTCTTTTTGTCCTAGTTGGCGTGTTTCTTTTGCCATAGTACTGCATGCGTTTTGACCGCCCCCTGACAGCCCTTGTTGCTGTGTAATCCGCCAACGGTATTTTCACAAAATCGTAACTGTTTTAGTTATTTTTTTAAAATGACGACGTCGAAATTTATTTTTGACAACTGTTTTCTGTTAAAACTAAAATGGTTTTCATTTTATTAAAAACGCCGTCGTTCATGATTTGTTCATAACGGTAACATATTTTTTAGTGCGTCACAGCTGGCTCCCACACCACCCGCGGTTTTACTCAAAACCAAAGCTGTTTTTAATTTGTTATTCAAAAAAAGACGCAGTATCATTTTTACAACGATAATATCTCTTTTGAGTATTTGATACGCAGTTAGTTTATATTAGCTGACATATTTTTAAAACGACTGTGTTTTATAAAACTGAAGTCACATTTTGTATCTTGAATCTGTTAGTGTGTAACAGGTTGCACAACACATGTCACATTTTTAACACATCACTTTGTGTTTCTTTGTGAACCCTCGTATCTGTTTTTATCTACGGTTGTGTGTAACTCTTTAGTGATCCATGTGACCCTACTTTACACCAATCTGCACACACTTGTGCACTCTATAAATAGACTCCTTTGTGTATCATTTTTATAGAGCTGAGAAAATAATTTTTGTAGCAGAACTCTGTCAAAATTTTTAGACAGAGAGAGAGATGAAATCAGATTATTTTTGTGTCATCTTCAAGTGTTGATTTCTAACAAAACGAAAATGAAGATTGGACTTCTCTCATTCTAAATCTGCACTTACGTATTTTCAAGAACATATTATTTTTGTAAGTGAGTTCTCTCATTCTTGTGTGTATTATTTAGATCAGTCTTTAGATCTAATATTTGTACACAACACACACTATTCACGAAATAAATTTTTGTATGAATATTCTGCTAGTGACATATTTGTGAGATCTTGAATGTTTTTAAAACGTTTTGTTTTAAAACAGATTTTTCAGAAAATAATTTGGTAATATTCAGATTTGTATTGTTTGTGGTTTAGAAAGTTAAACCTAAGATTTTTGAGATCTGATTTGTGGAAGATTTAATATCTTGACTGAATATTACTCTCTTGTGTGTTTAAGACTGCTTTGATTTAATTTGAAATATTTGTGAAAATAGTCTTGATAAGATTTTAGATTAAAATCTGATTTAATTTATTTGACTGTCTGAATTTATTGAATATATTTGAAGTCATATTCTGTGAACATGATTACTAGATTGTGTAAGTGATTTTCAGGAATTGTTTTATATCATATGGCTCACATATAATCACTCATACGTAGACACATTTGATTGTGTAGTGTTCAAGATTTAAAAGAAAGAAAAGAAAGTTTTCAAAATTGTATTCAAAGTCAAGAAGACTTATTTTGAATAACATAAGACTTGCAAAGATATAGGTGATATAGTCTGTTGCATTGCATCTGTGTGTTTTCATTTACGTGTGGGTGTATATTCATATAGGATAGTACACCACACACTATCACTTCACTAGAAAATAAATAATAGGCACTGAGCCAACCTGTGCTTAAATAAGTTAGAGGGGAGGCTGAGAAGTGAAGAACACAAAAACAAGTGAGGACAGTTTAAAGAAAGAACAGAATAAGCAACCAGGCAGGTGTCTTGGTCGAGTGGGGTAATCGCTAGATCTTTCTTCTTTATTTGTCGAGTTTGTTGTTTGTAAATCGTCCCTATTGATTTATTGTTTTAGTAGAAGTAGATTAGGTGACTCCTAGAGGGGTCCGTCGTTTTTCCCAGGGAAGGGTTTTTGCGACGTAAAATAAACACAGTGTGCTGTATATTTTTCGTATATCACCTCACATGAAAAAAAGTAGGCTTGACTAATTAGAAACTCGCCTAAAACTGAATTGGTTATTATTTTTGTAAATCACCTTGATTTAACAAGATAATAATTTGGACTGTTAATTAACTTTGAAAATCAAATTCATTTTCTTAACGTTAACAAATTAAGTAAAAGTTTAATTTGGTCCCCTTTGCATCATTCATATAAACTCGTAGGTTTAAGGTGTTTACTCAACAATAAGTTTACTTCCTCATGCAAAGTCTTTGCGCATCGCCCTAGTTGTCTGGGGTTCCTACAGAAAGTAATGGTGGTCTTGATATCAAAGCTCCAATACCTAACTTTTATGGCATTTGATGAGGGTCCAAATCCCATTCAGGAGGATAACAGTATTGTTTACTTCTGAACATATCTAATTGTCATTAGGTGACTATGAAATGCACCCAGTTTTCTCCCATTCCCCCTATTACATCAAATTGGAAGTCAAAGGCATCGGTTGATGCACTATGCTGGGAAGATCTATTCAAACAATGTCTGAACATATTCCAGGGATTGTGTTATAAAGACATAGCGACAAAGGATGAACGGATTTTAATTGAATCGGATGACGAAGTTGATTTGACTAAATCATGAGCGATGGGGGGGGAGGGGATTGTAACTTTTTGTAACATTACATGCAAAGAAATTATAACATTGTATGTATTTTTTTATGAATGATTATTATAAACAACCGTGTTAGATATGAAATGTATAGTATATTTGTATAATGCCTCTTTTTATTTACATGTTGAATATTGGATATGAATGTTGGGTATGAATAGTGTATTTGTCTAATGTCTCTTTGAAAATTTACATGTTGAATATTGGATATGAATGTTGGATATTCATATTGGATATGACTGTACAGTGCAAAATTTTCAAAGACATTGGTATGGTTATCTTTAGCCATGAACTGAACAATGCGGTTATATGTGGTCGTACGTATATAATCCACGGTCCTAAGCCGTAGGGCTTTTGTGACGGTCATGTGTGGTCGTGTAAATCATACAGTGTACTTGTATAATTTTCAAAGGCATTTATACGACTATGTGTTGTCGTGTATAGATATTACACGATTAACAATGTCCGTAGGACTCATGTCCCGGTCAACTAAGGTCGTGGAAATCATACAGTGTACTTGCAAAATTTCCATAGGCAATTGTACGGTTATCTTTTGTCGTGAACTAAAAACTACGGTTGTATGTGGACATATGTATATAATTCATGGTCTTCTAGGGTCATAGGACTCTTATGACGGTTATGTGTGGTCGTGGAAATCATACAGTGTACTTGTATAATTTTCAAAGGCATTGGTACGATTACCTTTAGCCGTGAACTGAACCATACGGTTATATGTGGCTGTGTGTTTACATTCCGCAGCCTTCTATTGCCGAATGACTCTTTTGACGGTCAATTGTGGTCATGGAAGTCATAGAGCGTGAACTAAACACTACGGTTATATGTGGCCATGTGTTTACATTCCATAGTCTTCTATGGTTGTAAGACTCTTTTAACTGTCAATTGTGGTCGTGGAAATCATGCAGTGTATTGTATCATTTTCAAAGGCATTGGTATGGTTATCTTTAGCCGTGAACTGAACCATACGGTTATATGTGGTCATATGTTTACATTCCACGATTTTCTATGGCCGTAGGACACTTTTTACGGTCAATTGTGGTCATGGAAATCATACAGTGTATTGAATCATTTTTAAAGGCATTGGTACGGTTATCTTTAGCCTTGAACTAAACACTACGGTTATATATGGTCGTGGGTTTCCATTCCACAGTCTTCTATGGCCGTAGGACTCTTTTGATGGTCAATTGTGGTCGTGGAAATCATGTAGTGTATTGTATCATTTTCAAAGGCATTGATACGATTATCTTTAGCCGTGAACTAAACCATACGATTATATATGGCCGTGTGTTTACATTCCACGGTCTTCTATGGCTGTAAGATTTTTTTTACGGTTAATTGTGGTCGTGGAAATCATACAGTGTATTGTATCATTTTCAAAGGCATTGGTACGGTTATCTTTAGCTGTGAACTGAACCATACAGTTATATGTGGCCGTGTGTTTCCATTCCACGGTCTTCTATGATCGTAGGACTCTTTTGACAGTCAATTGTGGTCGTGGAAATCATACAGTGTATTGTATCATTTTCAAAGGCATTGGTACGGTTATCTTTAGCTATGAACTAAACACTACGGTTCTATGTGGTTGTGTGTCTACATAACACGATCTTCTATGGCCATAGAACTCTTTTAACGGTCAATTGTGGTCATGGAAATCATACTGTGTATTGAATCATTTTTAAAGGCATTGGTACGGTTATCTTTAGCCGTGAACTAAACACTACGGTTATGTCTAGCCGTGTGGAAAAAGTTCACAATCTACTATGGCCGTTAAAATCATCCAGTTAACTACAACAAACAAACAACATTGCTAACTATAACAAACAAACAACATTATTAACTACAACAAACAACCAACATTATGAATGAAACGGTTATGAATGAAACAAACAAAGTTATGATAAGTGTTTAGTACAACAAATAACCAACCCCAAATTGTTAACTACAACAAACCGATAATTGTTTACTACAACCAACCAAACAACTAATAACAAATTATTTATCCATTAAAAATATTCGAACAACCAACCTTAATAATTCTTCCTTGGTTGTCTCCTTTTTCCCAGGCTTTTCTTTGTAGTTGTATGTACACATTGCTTGTGAGGGTCCAACTGAAATTTCGTTCGTCGCTTCGGGTCCTGTTCATCACTCTCCTTGCGCTTTCTTTTTCTACCACGATCGCCTTTATCCTCTAAAAGGGCATCACATGCTGCCCGATCAGCATCAGAGAGCACTTGATAATCTTCAGCCGAGGGTTCTTCCCTTGGATATTTAAGTGCCTCTTCCAAGAGATTAATGGCTAGGTCGACACACGACTCCTGTCCATATTTCCACAACGAATGTAATTAATAATACGAATACATGTTACCAAACCTTAAATACTGATGTGAGGTATCATACCAGTTTTTCCGTAGCATTCACTCTTGGGTTGCCCTTTCGGTGAATAGGATTGCAGACTAAGTGATGCGATCTATCATTATACCACACCAAGTAGCCTTCAACACACTCCCAAGGGTAGTTGTGTAGTGAGAAATAAGTTGTAATTTTATGGTGTTTTAGAGTAAAGGTGTATAACGGCTTAATCTGGTCGTCAACTAAGGTATATCACGGCTTTACCTATAGCCGTGAAATATGGTATGTCAGGGCTTAATCTGGTCATCAAATAAGGTATCACGGCTTAACCTGGCCGTGAAATATGGTATGTCAGGGATTCATCTGGCCGTAAAATAAGGTCTATCACGGTCTAACCTCAATAATTCGTATATATCGAGATATTTTTATTTAAGTACTACATTTTACAAAATTCTAATAGATTGTGTCAATTCCAAAATTCTAATAAATTGTGTACATTTTAGCTTCCATGACATTTACAGTGTTTATTTTGTTTTCATGACATCCGATAATCCATGACTTGTGTATTTTGTTTCAATGACATTTAAAGCTTCCATGACATCCCATAATCCATGACATGATTTTGTTTCCATGACATCCGATAATCCATAACAAGTTTATTTTATTTCCATGACAAAATATGTTTGAATTACAATCTGATTTGAAATGTCACTGAATTTACATATGTTAATTACACACACAAACACACACATGAATGAAGCAACGAAATACAAAATATCCATTAATTTCTTCTGTAATAAAATTATAATAATGAAAGCTAAGCACCAACAATCACATTTTTTAACAAGCATAAAGACCCAAAAATCACATTTTTTAACAAAATAATAAAGTTGGGCGCTCTTTTTTTCATGAAGTTGTAAGGGCACATCTTGTATTCTGGTTCGTCCTTCTCCTTTTGTGGTAGGTGACTTGGTTTGCTAGGTGGACTCGTTCATATCTATAGTTACGTCTGTGATCCCATTTCTTTAAATTTATTTTTTCATACCCTAGTGTGTCAATTATTAGTTATCTAAAATTCCCTTTACAATACTAATCTGTCAAATATTAATAAATTTATTTATTATTTTTGCTTGTCCTCTGGATGATCTTTCTCACTTAGCTGCATTTTTTACCTGATATTCTGTAATTATTTATACGTAATATCGGGTTCGAACTGAAGCTAAATGTGCAAGATCATCCAGAGGACAAGCAAAAATAATAAATAAATTTATTAATATTTGACAGAATAGTATTGTAAAGGTAATTTTTTATAACTAATAATTGACACGATAGGGTAAGAAAAAATAAATTTAAAGAAATGGGATTACAAAATGAACATTTAGATATTGAACCAGTATACCTAGCACACCTCGTTACCTAGCACCTAATCACCGATACAGTCACAAATGTAATCTCATGTGGTCTACCAGCTCTCTCAATTTAATGGATCTGTAATAAAATATGGGAATAAGAATTTAAAATCTCAAGTTAACAAATTAAACTAGGAAGGAGTACATGACCACCCCAAGCCGTGATTTGGTGCAATCAACATCCTAGTTAAGCCGTGAGTTGTTAAAAATTATGGCCAATCCAAACCGTGAGTTATTAAATACTCACGACTGACTTAGGCCACTGTTATGGAAACTTTGTTGGTATGCTTTAACTGTGAATATGAGTGTCACGACTAAACTTGGCCGTGAGAACCAACCACTTACAGTTACAGGCGACCGTGAAGAATCTAGTTTCAAGAGACATGTATAGAAACTAGGGTTTGGTTTTGCACATTAACTTAGGGTTCATTTTGGACGAAAAATAAGGTTCGGTTTTGTACATTAACTTATTGGACGAAACTAGGGTTTGATTATGGAGTGGACATGTACAAATACCAAGTTTATAATTTAGACATCTATAAATACAAGTATATAAATTAAATATATAGAAAAACACAAGTATATAGATTTAAAATACATACCTGCGTATTTTTTGGGTTATGGATTTAGGATGTGGTTGGTTGTGAAGTTATGGAGTTAGTGTTTGGAGTGTTAGTAGTATAGAGAAAATAGTAGAGAGAGAGGAATGAAAAAATGAAGTATTTTTTAATTTTAGGTGTAAATATTAGAGTTTGAAATTGTGGGGTTGAGTTTTTTTGGTGTTAGTGAGATGTATAATTGACTTTTGTTGTGTTTTGAAGAAAGTGGTGTTATGGAGATTATTTTGGGGTGGGAATATCACCACCCATAAATACTCAGATGAAAATCTTTGTTGGGATTGTTTGTAATTTTAGAACTTAATTCAGACATGGATGAGTATTGGGGAGTTCACCCATTTGTACATATTGCAGATATTTTGCTCATTTCATTTAGATTAGTTTTAATAATTTTTTTTAGGACTCATATTATATCAGTTGTTTTAATTTAAAAAAAAATTTATCTCATTAGAATTTTCTTCTTAGTTAGTTTTCATCCCCTTTGTGTTAAAAAAAATAAAAAAAATACCAAAAATAATAACATGAAAGTGATTTTGCAATTATCTTCATATATTTTGTTCTTCACACTTGAAAGTTGGATTGACACCCGTACATACCACTTGTCTCTATATTCATTTTTTCACATTGTGTTGGTAATAATTGGGTTTTGAACGAAATACTTTATTCTACAACGATACACATAAAAGTTCTTTTCATCAAATGGCACCGTTGTCGCTTTTTTGAAGTTGGAGACTAGTTGAAGACTTATATTTCATTTTCATTTGTAGTAGTTCATAAAAAGAAAAAGGGAAAAGGGAAAACAAGATAAAATAGAGATAGTGCCCTTGGAGTGGAAATTTTGAAGCCTCTCTATTTTGGGCCCGTAGGACTCCCGGGGATGACTGAAGTTAGGAAAGCTTCCCCCGGTCGACTCAACTCGATTTTCACTCCACATGTGTAAAAGTTGTTGGAGGTAAAAAAAAAATTATCAGTCGCGAATCTCCTGCAAGAGAGTACATTTTTATGTGTGATTAATTTCTCTTGTGTGCTTTTACTTTTTGAATCGCACTTAATTTGAATGGTTTGATGAATTAACCTACCTATGACCAATAACCGGTCATTGCAATGAGTTTGGATTTCATCACCCACTCACTCACTTTCTCCTATTTGCTTGTTACCCGTGCTATCACTTAAGTTAAAATTCAATCAACTAGCAAGCCAAGTAGGATCGGTGTTCATTAGGAGCCTTTTGGAACGAGACACTCGTAGGATACTCTAGTGAGTCCTTTCCACCCCTTCCAATCTTCAATCGACTTTCTTAAGACTATTGTCTAGAGAAACCGTGTTTTAAGTGAGGTTGTCGAGTAAAACGGGTTTGTGCATTCCCCCGCGTGGTACCGGACAGTCGATTTTTGTCGTAGCTAGTGTAGTGACCCTAACTAGTAAGCCTCTTGTTCTCTCGGGAAGAAAGTAGGAACACACTTTTTATCGGCGAGGTCTAAGATTCCGTGTTTTTCTCGCTCGCGGATTAAATAAAAATTGACCTCCCAATCACCTAAATTGAAGATAATAATTTGGTTATGTGCTCGTTATGACTTGTCCCTTCCCTGTACGTTTCTAATTTGGTCTTTTAGGTCATCAATTTTTTGCACCCTCATATTTTCTTATTTTTTTCCAAATCCAAAAATATTTTTCCTTTTCTTTTCCTTTAACATTTTTTTCAAACAACAATAAAAAAAATCTTTCCTTTTATGCCAAATTGGCAACGTATTGATCATCGATTAACACGTTCCCCTAGTGTTCCATCTCTCAGTTCCTTTTTAGGTGATCGTGCCCTAATTATTTATCTTCCACATCATCTCCCTGATTTGTATTCTTCTTCCTTGATGATGCCAAGTTCTCCCACTACCCGCCCACTATGGCCGAGGAACGTGCCTTAAGGGACTACTTTGCCGTAATTATGGCCAATCCGCCTTCCTGTATCATTCTTCTACCCACTTCGGCTATGCAATTTGAAATTCACCCCGCGACTATTTCTATGTTTCCCAATTTTCATGGCCTTGAATGTGAGTCTCCTTATACTCACTTGCGAAAATTTCTCACTGTGTGAGCTACCTTTAAAAATTAAAACGTGGATGAAGAAAATGTTCGTCTTCGATTGTTTCCCTTTTCTTTCCACTATAATGCATCCATGTGGATCCATTACCTATCCCCGGTATCTATCCAAACATGGGAACAACTTGTAAACAAATTTATGTCTAAGTTTTATCCCATGAGCAAGACCAATGAAATGCGCCAAGCTATCCAGGATTTTCATCACAAGCCTACGGAACAATTTTGTGAAGCATGGGGACATTTTCAAGACTATATTAATAGTTGCCCACATCACGGTCTCGATAAAAGTCTCTTAGTCCATAGTTTTTACAATGGTATTACTCCTTCTTCTCGCACCATTATTGAATCCATGCATAAAGGGAAGTTCATGCACTTAACTACCACTGTCGCCTATAATTTTCCCCTTGAATTAGGCGATGACTCCGAAGATTCAGAGGGCAACAATTCCTTTTCGAGATCCGACCCACCACGTGTAGGGAACACTTCTGAGGTAAAAAAAATTCTCAATTTTAAAAAAATTCTACAGAGCTTACACTCTTTGACTAAAATCGTTGACGCTCTCAATTGTACTATACAACAAAATGTTTCCCTTTCTAAACAAGTGATGAATGTCAACAATTCTAGTCCTTCTTCTTGTAGTGTCTTCTTAAGTCATGATCATTTATCTCATTTGTTCCCCCTCATTCAAAATGATACCGAACCCACCATGGCTCAAGCGTATTCCTGTTACTTACAATCTCAATAATAGGAACCATCCATTTTTTTCATATAAGTACGACAAAAACCTCGCTCCTTCACACCCACAACAACATGTTGGTGGTCACACAGGTTTCCACAAAACCCATAACGGCAGCATCGTCCTCCTATCTAGAACCATTATGCTCCTTACCATCAACTACACCATCCATTATCCTTTGTCCCCTGCGAAGGAAAATCCAACAACAATAATCAACATTTTCCTGTTCTCCTCCCTCGTATGAGTATTCACAACTGCTTAATTCTCAGTGTGAGTTGGTACCCCAACCTTCTTATGCCTTTCCGCCCCAATCGCCCACCTCCTCTCTTAAGAATCTTTTCACTCAATTTATCATAACTCACAGCCAAGCCATCCAACGACTTGAGCAGCGTTTCAACCAATTTGTGTTTGAGTGAAAGAAAGGTCGATTACTCAAATAACTCATTGCCAACCTTAAGGGGAATAGTAAAGAGTCAGTCTATGAGGTTGGATCCACCTCCACTCCACCCAATTACCAAGCGGATATGAAGGCTGTGAGTACTCTTAAATCGGGAAAACCAGTTGATAATGGTGTTGATGATCCCCATGACATCCCAAACCCACCCATACCACCTTTCCCATTAGAGCATATCCTTAAGGTTCTCCTATCCTCCAAATCCACAGCAAATTCTGCATCAAAGCCTACTGATCCCACCTCTGTTTATGTACCCAAAGCACCATTTCCTTATAGGTTGGATTCAACTAAGAAATACCAACAACTTGATGAGATCAGAAAAGTTTTTTAAAATATTGACATTAACATTCCTTTCGTCACCATAATTCAACAAGTCCCTTCTTTTGCTAAATTTTTAAAGGACTTGTGCACTATTTATTCTCAGATAAATGTGCCTCGTGATGCCTTCATCATTGAGTAAGCCACATCCCTTCTCCATGACAATGGTGTTGTGAAGTATAAAGACATCGGTCGCCCAACTTTCTTTTGCATGTTAGGCGATAAGTTCACTATCGAGCATTACTTGATCTTGGGGCCAGTGTTAATTTGTTTCCTTACTCCCCCTACCTTGAGTTAGGTCTAGAAAACATGAAACCTATAATGGTTACTCTTCAACTTGCTAATTGTTCCATAAAAGTGCCTAAAGGAATAGTTGAAGATGTTTTGGTGAAAGTTTTTTACTTTTATTACCCTGTGGATTTTATCATCTTAGACACTCTTGCGTCCAACCCAACCAATACTCTTATTATATTGGGCCATCCCTTTTTAGCCACTACCAATGCCATCATTAATTATTATGATGGGTCCATGAATCTCCCTTTTGGCAATAAGACCGTTTAAGTCAATATCTTTCACCTTAAGCAACAAAAGGCTGATGTCGATTCTATTGATGAGGTGTGTGTGATTGACTCCTTAGTTAACGAGATGTTGGACCAAACATATCCTGAAGATCCTCTCCAACAATATTTGGCACATTTTGGTCGAACTTTGATATTGGTTCCTCCATCTCTGAACAGAATGCCATGTTAGATTCCACACTAGTGATGGAAATTTCATCTTGGTCTTCTCCATTTGAGACCCTCTTTGTTAACATTCTTCACTCTATGGACACCCAGTTCACCCATGCCCTGATAGCTCCCTAAACTTTGTATCTGAGTCTGAGTCTAATGTCTATCCTACACCGCATACTAGTTTGTATCTTAAGTCATTACCTTCTGAGATGCAATATAATTTCTTGAGCCCCAACCAACATCACCTTGTCATCATTGCTTCCGACTTGACCCCCGATCAAGAAGAGCAATTGGTCCACACTCTTACTCAATATAAATTACTATAGGGTGGATAACTTTAAACATTCAGGTGTGAACCCCAATATTTGTAGTCATCGCATTCATTTGGAGGAGGACTCCAAGACTTTTCGTGAGCCACAACGTCGACTAAACCCTATGATAAAATAAGTCGTGAGAGATAAAATTTTAAAATTGCTCAATGTCGGTATTATCTACCCCATATCGAATAGCCAGTGGGTTAGCCCCATTCACGTCGTACCGAAAAAATTTGGCATAACCGTCATTAAAAATACTAACAATGGGCTTATGCCCACCCGTATGTAAACTGGCTGACGTGTTTGTATTGACTATAGAAATCTCATCGATGTCACTCGCAAGGACCATTTCCCTATATCCTATATTGACCAAATGATTGAACGCTTAGCTGGCCATACTTACTAGTGCTTCCTTGACAGCTATTCATGGTACAAGCCATTGCCCCTGAAGACCATGAGAAAACTACCTTTACCTGTCCATTTGGCACCTTTGCATAATCTCACATGCCTTTTGGACTTTGCAATGCCTCTCCAACTTTTCAAAGGTGTATGATTAGTATTTTCAATGACATGGTAGAACATTTTCTCGAAATCTTTATAGATGATTTTTTCGTGTTTGGTTCTTCCTTTGAATAATGCCTTTCTCACCTCACTGTGGTCCTCTAACGTTCTTAAGAAAAGAAATTGGTCTTCAATTGGGAAAAATGCCACTTCATGGTCAAAAATAGAATTGTTCTAGGTCATGTTATCTCTCGCGACAGTATTGAAGTAGAGAAAGAAAAAATCGACTTGATTTCCATGCTTCCCATTCCTAAGTTTGTTAAGGACATCCGCTCCTTCTTAGGACATGCGGGCTTCTACCGACGTTTTATTAAGGACTTTTTTCTAAAATCACTCGACCTTTAACAACCCTTTTATCCAAAGATATACCTTTTGTCTTTGGCGATGCATGTGTCGCATCTTTCGAGCGCCTTAAAGTCGAGCTCACTTTCGCTCATATCATTCAACCTCCTAATTGGTTTATTTCGTTGGTTTATTTCGTTTGAGCTCATGTGTGACGCCTATGATTTTTCCCTTGGTGTTGTGCTTGGTCAGAGGGTTGATAAACGCCCTCACGTCATTTATTATGCGAGAAAAACCCTTCATGATGCTCAACTCAATTATACAACCACCAAAAATGAGTTATTAGCAGTCATTTTTGCTCTTGATAAGTTTAGGTCATATTTTATTTGTTCCCCTGTCATCGTTTACACTAACCATGCCGCCTTGAGGCATCTTCTTCATAATAAGGATTCTAAACCACGATTGATACGGTGGATTCTCTTACTTCAAGAGTTTGATCTAGAAATTCGCGATAAAAAAGGTTGTGAAAATGTTATCACAGACAATCTCTCCCGCATTACTATTACGTATGACTCCAATCATGTCCCCATTTTTTAGTCATTTCCCAATGAACAACTTTTCGCTATCTCCACCTCGCCTTGGTATGCTGATATTGTTAATTTTCTCGTTACCTATCAGCCGCCCAATCATTGGTCGAAATAAGAGCTTTCCAAATTAATGGCACAAGTGAAGTTTTACTCTTGGGATGACCCGTTCCTTTTTAAGTATTGCACTGATTAAGTCATTCATCGTTGTGTTCCCGAACGTTAACAATCCTGTATTCTCTCCTTATATTATGATGGTTCCCGTGGTGGCCACTTTAGCTCAAAGAAAACTGCTAGAAAATTTTTGCAAATTTGTTTCTATTGGTCCAGCCTTTTTTTAGAAGCCCACCACTTCTTCCTAACATGTTCCAAATGCCAACAATCTGGGCGTATATCTCATCGTCATATAATGCCTCTCACACCCATTCTCATTATCGAAATCTTTGATGTATGGGGCATTAATTTCATGGGTCATTTTCCCTCCTCTTATGGCTTCATATTTATTCTATTTATAGTTGATTATGTCTCCAAATGGATTGAAGCCCTCAATTTTCGTACCAATGACCATCGAGTCGTGGTCGATTTTCTTAAGTAGTACGTCTTCACACGTTTCGAAACTCCCAAAGCTATTATTGGTGATGGGGGAAAATATTTTTATAATTAAGTCTTTGAACATCTTGTGAAAAAGTATGGTGTCACCCCCAAAGTTGGTCTCTCTTACCACCCTCAAACTAGTGGTCAAGTTGAGGTTTCCAACCACCAGACCAAGCAAATTATTAAAAAAATGGTTAATCTTAATAAGAAAGACTGGTCCTTATGATTGAACGATGCATTGTGGGCATACCATACTGCTTATAAGACTCCAATTGGTATGTCTCCTTATCACTTGGTCTTTGGTAATCCATGCCACTTGCCCGTCGAGCTCGAACATAATGCCTTTTAGGCCATCAAAATCCTTAATTTGGATATTGACTAGGCGGGAGTCCAACGAAAGCTCCAACTAAATGAATTAGAGGAGATCCAAAATGATGCCTTTGATTTGTCCAAGAAATACAAGGAAAAAATAAAGTGAATCCATGACCAAGGCATCCTACGCAAAGAATTCCACCCTCGTCAAAAAGTGTTATTATACAATTCCCGTTTTATCCTCTTTCCCGGGAAGTTGAAAATCAGGTCTAGACCCTTTGTTGTTGAGTTTGTTACTCCCTATGGTTCCATCACCATTCAGAATCCTAAAGATGGTAGCCTCATTCAGGTCAACGGTCAACATTTAAAGCCTTTCTTAGAGTTAGGCCCCACTCACATAGAAGTATTGGCCTAGTTGACCCTGTTTATCAAGACTGACTGTTTAATCTTGTTTGAGGGTGATTCCCATCACCCATTTCATTTCTTCCACCCCGATCTATCCTCAATTATATCTTATTTTTGGGTGAGTTTCGTTCAATTTGACTAAAGACATTAAACTTAGCGCTACCGGGAGGCAGCCCTTCGTATCTTGTTTTTGAGTATATAAGTCTTATCCTGTTTGGGGGGGGGGGGTCTATCCTCCCCCAATGATTTTTACATATGATTAGGCATAAATTATTCAGATTTATTCTCGTAATTTAGAGGCTTTTATTACCTCGTGCGGTGTAAATTGTGTTGAATTATCTCATATCCTTGCTAGTGACATCTTCTATCTAGTTTATCGAGTTTCGAGTATTTCTCTTACATTTTATAGGTATTTTATACAAGTGAAAAAAAGAGAAAACCAAAATCAATAGAGAAAGTAAAAAGTAAATTTAAGGGGAAAAAGAGTAATTATACATACAAAAATTCGGATATCGACCCTAAAGATAAGTCAAAGACCTTGAGTCCACAAGCGTATAGGAAGAAACGACATCCAAATTCGAGTCTCGGTTGCAAAGTTATGGAGGTTCAAAGTTGAGAAGAAATCAAAGCAAAAATCCAGCGAAAATCGAACCGATGGAAAAATAAGGGGACCAGTTCGGTAAAATATTAAAGCCAAACCTAACCGATGATCAAGACTCAAAACCGGTTCCGCACACTATAATAAGCGAACCGATTCACCGCAGTAAAGAAGGGAATTCCGAACCGGTTCGGCGTGATGAGATCTGTATTTTTTATTCCTTAAAATTAGAGTTGCGCATGGTGAAAACACTTAATAAAATGCGAGGCTTATATTATATGGTAATACCAGACATTAGAGGAGTAGTTTTTACATGGTTTTGAGAGCTTCTTGAAAGAAAAAACCCTAGGATTATCATTCTTCAATAATTATTCACCTTTTGGCATAGAACTCAAGGGTTTTCATTAATACAAGTATAGTTCCTTTATTCCTTTCAATTTCTCTCATCTTTTTGGTTTATAAAAAATTTATTTCTTAGTTAGAAGTCTCTTTCTCATGTTTGATCACACTTTTAGCATAAGAATGATTTCATGCAACGTAGATTTCATGTTTAGTCATATTTACACCATATCCGACTAGGTTTTTAGTGGATTGGAGTACATGAACCCAACCTAGGTAACATATATGAATTTAAAAGTGAATAAAAAGTAATACCTCATTCAAAGGTTTGAATTTTATCAAGAAAAATATTGTACGACTTTTAATTTCGCTTGCCCTAGGTAACTGGAATGTTTAAGGGTGCAATTGGAGTTTTGATAACTTCTCATCCTCGTCAAATACAATTTTTGATTTGATATTGTGCGGCATTTAGTCCTCATATGTCGAATGCTTAGAGAGTATTCGATGTCTCTTTGAATGAATAATTATCTTTTTGAAGCTTAAATGTTTATGTAAATACTGACGGTTCGGGGGAGCCTACCCTAACTCCATTTTCTCTCATATAGTTAAAGTTTAATTTAGTTCTTCTTGCATGCGTAGTTATTTATCAATTTAATTCCAATTTCATTAGTTAAAAGGTACAATCACAAAATCATCATATTTTACTTCCTTTTATTAGTCATTCGTAGAGGTAAACGTCTTTCCTATTCGTAGTCACAAGCATTTGTCCAATTCACTAAGTTCGACACCCGGTTTATCGGATTTATACTTGAGTGATCGGCTTACACTTAAGTTAAAATAATCACACACTAGAAACACTTTTAAAGCCGCGTCAAGTTTTTAGCGTCATTTCCGAGGACTAGGTAGACTTTTAGGTTAGGTCGATTTAATTCAAAAAATTGACTCTAATTCTTAAAAAGCCGAAAAAATCACAAAATCAAAAATCCAAAAAAAAATCAGAAAAGTAAAAAGAAAAAAAATAGAACATCTCTCAAGCTCTTTCTTGCAAAATCCGCAACAAACTCCTCAAGCCACTCCTACCCGCATTCACGACAATCCCATAATAGAGTAAGACCCCGATACTCCACACACTCCTAACTCTCCGCAATTTTGGGTTCCTTCACCTACACTACCCAACTCCATCACGAGTCATACTTATAGGGCACCGAGTGAGGACTTCGATTCATTTAGAGAGAGAGCGATGTTGTATAACGCTAGTTTTAGTGAGGGTGAGATGTTCATGTCATCCCATGAGAGAGCTCTTATATCCCGAGCGAACTGTCACTCCGATATGCATTTTACTTTCGTACAATGCATGACAATTTCACTTTCGCAATGGGATGATCCAGATTCTTCCCACCTTTCACAGCATGGATTCGAAAAATCCTTACCAATATATCCGTGAGTCGAATAGGCGTGCGACACGTTTGACGATCAAGCTTGCACTCAAGACGTCGTTCGCCTAAAATTTTTCCTTTCTCTTTAAAGGATAAAGCTAATACTTGGCTATAGTCTTTATCACCGAACTAAATTATATCATAGAGAGATATGCAATCTAAGTTTTTTCTGAAATTCTTCCCCCAACATCGAATGAACTCCATTACAGCTCAAATTTAAACATTTAAACATAAGAAAATGATCCATTTGATCAATGTTAAGAGCATTTCCAAGAGTTAGTTAACACTTGCCCACATCATGGTTTTGAGAAGTATCATCTCATATCTTTCTTCCACCAAAGGTTAAGCATAGCTTCTAAACAACTCGTTGAGACATTGTGTGAGGGAGAATTTTTTAGATTAAACGAGAAGGATGCTGATGCCCACCTTAGGTATGTCGTCGAGACTACCCAAGCAAGGGACACATCCGATCCTAATTCCCAAACCCGAGATCAACAAATGCCCACAACTCCTTATGCATCTGTACTTTATCATTTCGACAAAGAAGCCGAGATGTAACTTTAAATAAACCAACTTGCTAAAAATGTGGACGACGTGGTCGACTTATAGGAAGGAGAGATACCCAGACCCAATCGATCAATGAGAGGGAGAGTGTGTGCAATTCGTGAGGCCGAACATTCAACAGATGAATGCTCGACGATACGCGCCTATAAAGTCATGCTCCAAGAGCAAGTGGAAGTAGTCGGAGGATTTAAGTTAAATTTCAATGCCCCTCACGGGAATTCTTACAACACTTGTTGGAGGAACCATCCTGGGTTTAGTGATGGGCAAAAAAATGTTGCGTTGAATCCTATTTCACACGTTTCCCCTGCTCCACCACCGCCTCCACACTTTTAACAAGCTCCACATATGCAAACACCACCTCTCGCGTCGTATATCACCCCATCGGGGCAAAAATTTGATGGATGCGATAAATCAATTCATACAAGCCCAAATTTTTGCATACCCGAATGTTTGTCGAGATAAATGCAAAAATTTCAAAGTTTCAATCATCTTTGAGTACCTAGGAGAATGGTAAGTTTTCGGCCCAATGCCCAATGCCAAAGACGTCCCCAAGGTCAACCTGGTGTTAGCTCTACATCCAACGACCATCAAGAGCAATGTCAAGCAGTCACTACTTTACGAAGTGGTTGTTGATTTATCACCTCTCCCACACAATGAATCTAAAGATAAGGAGGTTTTTCCCGGCACGAAAGGGGATGAAGATTCCTCCTCAAATGAAAGTGACAATTAAGACAACACTAATGATTCCAAAGTCATAGTGAAACCACCCACTGCTACTCCTTTCCCTCAACGGTTGGTTCCACCTCAAAAAGGGGCCTCCCGTGACGATGTGCTAGATGTCTTTAAACAAGTAAATCTGAAATTACCTTTCCTCGATGCCATAAAGAAAATTCTGGCCTACGCGAAAGTCCTTAAGGACTTATTAATGGTGAAAAGAAGGATAAAGGTGAAAAATAACATTTTCCTAACACAAAATGTGAGCTTCGTTCTACTTAATGAGCTCCCACCCAAGTTTTAAGATCCGGGTGCACCTACCATCTCGTGCATCATTGGAGAGAACCGAATGAAAAAGTCTTACTTGATTTAGGGGCGAGTGTCAAAATTCTCCCTTATTCGATATATAGGTAACTAAATTTAGTGGACCTCAATCCCATATCAATCACTCTCTAACTCGCAAATCGTATAGTGAAAATACCTCGAGGGATCGTCGAGGACGTGATAGTCCAAGTGGACACATTACACTTCCCGGTAGATTTTATCATTTGGGACATGGAGCCCTCCATCCCCTCGATCAATCATGTTCCCATCATCCTAGGTCGTCCATTCTTAGCTACAGCTAACGCATTAATCAATCCTCAAAATGGGCAAATGCAACTCACATTCGGGAACATGACCCTTAAGAAGAATATTTTCAATATCCCTAGGCAAGTGGGTGAGGAGGATGATTTTCACGTGGTAGATCTTATTGAGGAGATAGTATAGGATCACATAGAGGGAAATGTCAATGAGGATGCCTTAGGATCATGCCTTATTTTGAGTAGTAAGAGTGACGGGCAATACACCGACTTCGAGAGGGAGGTGGAGGAGTTGAGAGCGGTATTAGATGAGAGAGTGTCGGATGAGGACGTAGGGTTTCTAGATTCGAGGAGTTACCCCCGAGGGAGTCTCGCATGATTCCCTCCGACAAAAAATTTCCCACCCTTGAATTAAAGAAACTACCCTCCAATGTAAAATATGCTTATTTGGGAGAGGATGAGACATTTCCCGTTATTGTCTCCTCAAGCCTACATAAAGAGTAAGAGGGTAAATAGTTAGCAATTTTTAGGAAGCACTGAAGTTCTTTCGGTTGGAGAATTTTGGATTTAAAAGGTATAAGTCTGCTTATTAGTACCCATAAAATCCACCTCAAGGAGGATGTGAATCCCTCGAGGGATATGCAACGAAGATTGAACCCCACTATGAAAGAAGTAGTGAGAGCGGAGATCATTAAGCTATTAAACGCGAGTATTATTTACCCAATCTCAGATAGAAAATGGGTGAGTCCTATCCCAGTCATCCCGAAGAAGTCGGGAATGATTGTGGTCGAGAATGCCAAGGATGAGCTAATTCCCCAACGTACCACCATCGGGTGGCGCATTTGCATTGATTATCGAAAACTCAATGCCGGCACGAGAAAAGATCATTTTCCCTTGCCATTCATCGATCAAATGCTAGAGCGAGTAGCAGGACACCCATTATATTGCTTCCTTGATGGTTATTCCAAATATAACCAAACTGAGGTAGATGTGCTTGATCAAGAGAAGACGGTTTTCACATGTCCTTTTGGCACGTTTTCCTACAAACGTATGCCATTTAGATTATGCATTGCCCCGCGACTTTTCATAGGTGCATGCTTAGTCTCTTTAGCGACATGGTTGAAAGGGTCCTTGAGGTTTTTATGGATGACTTTAGCGTTTTTGGCCCCTCTTTTGACCTTTGTCTTGCGAATATTGAAAAAGTGCTAGCCCGTTGTGTGGAAAAGAACTTGGTACTCAATTGGGAGAAGTGTCATTTTTTGGTTACCGAAGGATTAGTTCTTGGCCACATAGTGTCTTCCAAAGGAACTGAGGTTGATAGGGTAAAAATAGATGTCATAGCCGAGCTTTAGGTGCGCTCTTTTTTAGTCCATGAGGGTTTTTATCAAATATTTATCAAGGATTCTATATCCATCGCTAGACCCTTGAGTAACCTCCATGTGAAGGATGCCCCCTTTAAGTGGAATGAAGCATGCCAAAGTGCTTTTGATAAATTGAAAGACATGTTCATTTCCACTCCATTATGCAAGATCCGGATTGGTCCCTTCCATTCGAGCTTATGTGTGATGTGAGTGATTAACCTATAGGGTTTTGAGATAAAAGAAAGATAAGAAGTCTCATTTCATCTATTACGTTAGTCGAACGTTAACTGGACCGCAATTCAATTACTCCACCAGGGAGAAAGAGTTGCTAGCCATAGTTTTTTCCTTAGACAAATTCCGCTCTTACCTCGTTGGTTCCCCAATCACTTGCTTTACCGACCACGCGGTGCCTAAGTATTTATTTTTTAAAAAGGATGCTAAGTCGCGCATCATAAGGTGGATCCTACTCATACAAGAGTTTAATATCTCCATAAAAGATAAGAAAGCAGTAGAAAATGTCGTCGTCGATCATTTATCCCGACTTTCGTCTGATGTGCCTAGTGATCCCATACCCATACACCGGGTGTCTCGAAAAATAGGCAAGGGGCGTCGCATCGGCGCCCGGATGCGATGATAAATACGCAAGGGTTCTAGCAACAAGCTGGACGTGTGCGGGCAAAGAAGCTAGTCTAGGATACTAGACTTAGGTTATCGACTTGGAACATAGGGACTATGACATGAAAAGGGATGGAGTTGGTAGATACCATGATAAGAAGAAAAGTTAACATACCTTGTTTACAAGAAACTAAATGGTTCGGTGAGAAAGCTAGAGAAATAAAAAATACAGGATTTAAATTTTATTATACAGGAAAACGTAGAAATAAGAACAGAAATGGAATAATAGTAGATAAGAACTTTAAGGACGATATCGTAACCGTTATTAGGAAAGGTGATAGACTTATACTTGTAAAATTGGTATTAGTTGAAAACATAATTAATATTGTTAGTGCTTATGCACCTCAAGTAGGATTAGATGAGCACACTAAAGTACAATTTTGGGAACAAATGGATGAACTAATTCAAGAAATACCCGTAGGTGAGAAAATCTATATAGGGGGAGATTTTAATGGCCATGTAGGAGAAGATCGTGTGGGATATGAGATAGTGCATGGAGGATATGGTTTTGGAGATAGAAACGATGGGGGAGAGTCTATCTTAGATTTTGCGATGGCTTATGATTTTGTACTAGTAAATACATGTTTTAAAAAGAGTCTTGAACACTTAATAACTTATAAAAGTGGAACGCACAAGAGCCAAATAAATTTTTTCATTACTAGAAAAGGATATCGATTAACGTTAAAGATTATAAGGTTATCCCGGGAGAGAGCTTAACCTCACAACATAGGATAATGGTGTTGGATATAAATATTAAAAAACAATCACGAGTGCGAAAAGTGAAGATTAACCCACGAACTAGGTGGGGTAGAACTTAAAAGGAGAGAAATTAGAACTATTTAAAGATAAATTATTAAATGAAGAAACATGGAATACTTAAGAAGAGACTAACATAATGTGGAATAAGATGGCCACATGCATTGGGAGAATATCAAAAGAAATTCTTAGAGAATCAAAAGGCAACGGGCCACAGTCTAAAGAAACTTGGTGGTGGAATGAAGAAGTACAAAATATAGTAAAAATTAAAAGGGATTGCTTTAAAACATGGAAAATAAACATAAATGAAGAAAATTTTGAGAAATATAAATGGGCTAAAAAGAAAGTTAAGAAAGTGGTAAGAGATGCTAAGTTAAAAGCGTATGATGATCTTTATACAAAATTAGGTACACAAGAAGGGGAAAAAAGTATTTATAAGCTTGCTAAACTTAGGGACAGGAAAACAAAAGATTTTAATAACGTTAAGTGTATCAAAAGTGATGATTTGAGAGTCCTAGTCAAAGATGATGAAATTATGGAAAGATGGAAAAACTACTTTGAGAGGTTATTAAATGGAGATAATGGGAGTAGATTAGATATAGAGGAACTTAGGGAGACTCGAGAAAATATATTTTTCCACAGAATTAGGATAACAGATGTCAGGATTCCTCTAAAAAAGATGAAAACAGGGAAGGCTTCAGGACCAGATGGTATCCCTATTGAGATTTGGAAGTTCTTAGGGGAGGATGGAGTATCATGGCTTACAAAATTATTCAATATAATTTTAATGGCTAATAGGATGCTCGATGAATGGAGAAAAAGTGTTTTAGTACCTGTTTATAAAAATAAAGGGGACATTCAAAGTTGTTCAAATTATCATGGTATTAAGTTAATGAGTCATACAATGAAACTTTGGGAGAGAGTGATTGAATATAGATTGAGATTAAAGACAACAGTATCTGATAATCAATTTGGGTTTAAGCCTGGGAGGTCAAAAATGGATGCAATCTATTTATTGAGGAGATTAATGGAGAAGTATAGGGATAAAAAGAAGGACCTTCATATGATTTTTATAGATTTGGAGAAGGCATATGTTAGGATACCCAGAGATATAATATGGTGGGTTCTACAGAAAAGAGGAGTGACTCACAGATATATTAATGTGATCAAGGTTATGTATGATGGTGCGATGACTACAGTAAGAACATCAGTCGGAGAAAGTAGTGAATTTTCATTTACGGTAGGTCTACACCAAGGTTCAGCATTAAGTCCTTATCTCTTTGCGCTTGTTATGGATGAGTTAACTGGACAAATACAAGATGAGGTGCGATGGTGTATGCTATTTGCAGATGATATTGTTTTAGTGGATGAGACTAAGACAGAGATTAATGCTAGGTTGGAATTGTGGAGAGAAACTTTAGAAATAAGAGAATTTAAAATAAGCAAAACTAAAACAGAATATGTGGAGTGCAATTTTAGTAGTGATAGGAGGACAAATGGAGATTTGGTGAAATTGGAGGGTCAAGATATACCTAGAAATGATCATTTTCATTATTTAGGATCGATTATCCAAAAAGATGGAGATATTAGTGATGATGTTACTCATAGGATTAGAGGAGGAAGGGTTAAGTGGAGAAGTACTACTGGCGTTTTGTGTGATAGGCGTATACCTTTGAAGTTAAAAGGGAAATATTATAAGACGGCCATTAGGCCCGCCATGTTATATGGGACAGAGTGTTGGGCAACCAAGAAACAAAATGTTCAGAAAATGAGTGTGACGGAGATGCGAATGCTAAGATAGATTTGTGATAAAACTCGAAAGGATAAAATTAAAAATGAACAAATTCGTGAAACGGTAAAATTAGCTCATAAAGAAGATAAATTGAGAGAAAATCGACTTAGATGGTTTGGACACGTCAAGCGTAGACCAATGGATGCTCCTATAAGGAAGAGTGATTTAGTTAGTATTGATGGTAACACAAGGGGTAGAGGTAGGCCTAAATTGACTTGGTGGGATATTATAAAAAAGGACATGATGTCATGTGGTTTAATCGAAGATATTGCACTAGACAGAATGGAATGGAAAAATAGGATTCATGTAGCCGACCCCAAATAATTGGGAAAAGGCTTTGTTGAGTTGCGTTGAGTTGAGTTATTTGCCACTTCTTCTCTCCCCTGGTTTGCAGACATAGTTAACTACCTTGTTACGGGAGCCATTCCTTTCGATTAGACACCGCAAGAGAAAAAAAAAACTCATGACTTTGTCACGCATGTTCTTCTATGACGATCCATATTTATTTAAATATTACATGGACCAAATCATCCGACGATGTGTTCCGGATGACGAGATTCCTAGCGTCATTCACTTTTGTCATATAAAAGCATGTGGACGTCATTTTTCGATGAATAAGACGGTCGATAAGATCCTTCAAAGTGGCCTCTATTGGACCATATTTTTTGGGGATGTTAATTCTTATTGCAAATCTTGTGATAGACGTCAAAGCATAAGAGCCATCACTCGACGAGACATGATGCCATTGACCCCCATACTCGTTATTGAGATATTTGATTATTAGGGTATTGACTTCATGGGCCCTTTTCCCCCTTCCTTTGGTTTCTTATACATCCTAGTTGCGGTAGACTATGTGTCAAAATGGGTTGAGGCTATAGCTACAAAGACTAATGACAATAAGGTGGTGATTAAGTTCCTGCAAGAACATATACTTTCTCGCCTCGGGGCTCTGAAAGAAATCATTAGTGGAAATGGCAAACACTTTTGCAACTGACCATTTACAAAACACATGAGAAAGTATGGAGTCATCCATAAGGTTGGGACGACTTATTCCACCAATCAAATGGGCAAGTCGAGTTAGCGAATCGTGAAATCAAGCATATTCTTGAAAATACCATTGATCCTAACCGAAAAGATTGGTCCCTTCGGTTGGACGATTTGCTATGGGCTTATAGAACCTCATATAAGAACCCCCTCGGGATGTCCCCATTTCGCTTTGTGTATGGAAATCCTTGCCATCTCCTAGTGGATCTAGAATACAAAGCCTATTGGGAAATCAAGTGGTTGAACTAAAATTTGTACAAAGTCAGTGAAGCACACAAGCTTCAATTAAATGAGTTGGAAGAGATGCGCAATGATGCGTATGGGAATGAAAAAATATCGAAATAAAGGATGAAACTCGCACATCATAGAATTATCCAACGTAAAGAGTTTCATTCGGGTCAAAAAGTGCTTCTCTACAACTCCCGTCTACATTTGTTTCCCGATAAATTACGTTCACAGTGGATGGGCCCATTCTTCATGAGAGAGGTGTTCACCAACGGAACTGTGGAATTAGAAGAACAAAATGGGGGACACATTCAAAGTTAGCAAACAACCCCCAAAGCCATATTTAGAGGTATGTGTTGAAGAAGTTGACATAATTTGGTTGTCGGACCCCGTTTATGGGGTTGATTTAGAGTGATATGAGAGGTCGTTCACCCCCGACGCGTATAGGGTGAGTCTTGTGTATGTTAGTTAGTAAGTAAGTTAGCGTCATTAGAGGTCTTTAGGAGGCAAGTTTGTAGACATTGAACGCCAAGGAAAACACTAGAGAGTGTAGAGCATTTTGAGGGGAGTTGTCATGAATTTCAGAGCAAAAATTATGCAATGGAATGTTTTGGGAATTTTTTGAAAAAATTGAGTTTATAAGAAGTCCACATTTAGTTTGTTTAGGGGAAGAAAGTAGGATGGATTTACAGTCTAGTGAATCGGTTAGCCCTTTTCTTCACTTCGTTGAAGAGATCAATTAAACTAAAAAGGGCCAGACCCTCAACCGATTCAGTTTTCTGTAGATTTTTCATCTTCCCATTGGTACATCCCCCTTTTCCTTCCAACTCTCTTCCCTCCACATTCTTCCCCCAATTCCAATTTCGCTCCATGTCCAATTTTTTTTCCCTCCATTATTCACACCCATTTCCTTCCATTCCATTTCCCTCTTATTCTACCCCCCCCCCCCACACACACACCATCCTCACATATAAATTCACATCACCTCCCCCATTACACTTCACACCTCCAAACTCTTCTTCCAATCTTAAATTCATTCCAGAAATCCCATCCCTCACCCATGGCCAATAAAGCGCACCCCGTCAAATATGAATCCATCGAAATCCTTCCTAATAGGAACGGTGATATCCGCTCTTGCCAAGAGCTCATATGGTGCGAGACTTTTTTCACTTCAGCCCGCTCTATGCCTATTGAGCGACAAGTTAAGTGGGTCAAACTCCCTCCATCAGTCACAAAGATTTTTCGCCCTAGGGGGTTGTGCCGCTTCTTCGAGGAGCCACATCCGGTAGTTTGGGAGGACAAAGTTCATTTTTTTCTATGGCACCCTCATCTGCACGGGATATTTTGAATCCGAAGCATATATAGATGAGTCCCCAATCCCCTTCTCGCTTGAAATCATGATCCAAAAGTTGCAAGCTATGGGAGTTCCAATCCCCAACCGGTACGATTACCCCACAAATGTCGTGCCGATCTCGAAAAGCGCTTGCATCCTCCATACTATGTACAATTAATGAAAGGGACTGCATCGCCTTCCACATTATGTACGCCAATATCCTCCAAACCTCAAATGACTCGATGATGCGCCCCCACCAAGCCAACTTTTGTTCCACCTCCTCGATTCGAGCATCACTGTCCACCTTGCCCACATATTTTACGCCGATATTCTTCATGCTGCCATGGATCGTAAGGGTAAGGCCTCTCTTCCATATCCACGTCTCATCACTTCCATCCTTGGAGACGTCGGTATTGAGGCCCCTCGAGCGCTTCCCCAACTTCCAAAGCCCCTTGGGCAGGAATCCCGTACAAGGAGTGAGTGGAAAATGGATTTCCTACACGCTCCTCCAGAGGACGACGATGTTGAGATGGAGGAGGAGGAGCCCCAGTATGTTTAGGACTCCGATTATGAACTGGTGGGAGAGGATCTCACTCGTCGCGTTGCGAATATAGAGGCGAGTTTCAATGAGTTTTGGACTGATTATCGATCGGACCAAGAAGTTTATCGCTGAGACACTAGCATGATGGTATGCCTACAAGTGGAAATGTATAAGCTCCAAGTTGGGTCCAGTGTTGCTCTCCCGATATATTTTTATGATCCATATGACCCCAGCACTCCCGAAACTTCTCACCCACCCCCGTAATAGGCCCGATTTTTGTGTTGGTTCTTTTGGTGTGTCTTATGTAGTTCTTTGTTGTTTTGGTGCTTTATGGTCTATCTTGTTAACAAAGATCTATGTAATCTTTCTATGGCTTGTAATGTTTTTATTAATATAAATAATTTGCATTTTGGCCTTTGTTCAATTGTACGCACTCTCCTTTAATTTGGATTTTAGTCATTTTGCATAGGGACTTTGCAAAAGTCTAAGTTAGGGGGGTACGTATGCGCTTTAAAATTTTCACAAATTTTAAAAAGCCCAAAATTTCAAAAAAATATAAAATCTCCAAAAAAAGTCCCCAAAAAAATTGCAAATTTTTGAAAAAGCCAAAAAAATTATTTTTATTCAAAATAAATAAGAATTAGAATTTAAAAGCTTTGAAAATGTCACAAAAATTTGTTTGAAGTCTCAAATTATCAAAAATCAAATGCACTATGCCGAAATTGACCAAAGATAGAAATTGAGCGAAAATTGACGACTTAGCGAATAAGTGTGGAGATTAATTCACCCAGTGAGATTTCAACCATATCATCTTTATGAGTTATTAAATTCGAGCTAAACTTAACTCAAAGTTCGATTTTGCTTCAAATAATTCGTTGAGGATCTCAACTCCTTCGTTTTAATCGGTTACGGGAAACGTGTGAGATGTTATCTTGAAAGCGCATTAAAATATCTCTAAACTAAATTAATCTCGAGACGCATATGGTAAAGTAATTAGTAATTCGGACAATGAAGTAGGCCATCGTTTGTTACCCAAATAATATTAACCATAAAACGTTGTGAAAAATTATCCTTTTGCTAGCCCAATTGAGCCTAATAAAATTTTTCCTTTTCGTTTGTAACCTGAAAAACCCATTTAGCCTAGAGTTGTGAAAATAGAATAATGCGTCAACAATGCCCAAATGGTGCAATAAAAATGGTCAAGAAAAAAAATAAAAATATATATATAATAAAGGCAAAAAAAAATAGCAAGAAAAGAAAATTGTGAAAAAAAGAAAAAAAAATGAAAAAAGAAGAGAAAAGAAGAAAAAAATGAGGAAAAGCACTAACGGACATCATAAGAAGATTTTTCAACTCCGAATTTTCCAATCGTTCTCATTTTACCCAATACACCTTATGACCCAAAAAAGTCCTAACCGAGTTCGAAAAACAAAATTAATAACGGCGTGGAGAGCTAATACACAAAAAGATAATAAGAGAGATTAATTGGTGTGGATAAGAGGTGATGTTTCCCGTTTTCCAATGGTCGTAATCCGGTGATCAGATTTTTTCACCATAAAAATTTAGCCTTTTTTATTTGTGTGCGTGACCTTGAGTCCATTATATTTACTCTTTATATCATGCACACCGAGAGAAAATAGCCACATTTCGAATGATTTGTTTGTGAGTGCATCCGTGAGAAATTGAATTAAAAAGAATTTTCAAAAAGTAACATAATGATTAATCGGTGGAAGTTAGCGGTTTAATTTTTGGCTTCTCATACACACACACTGCGAATTGAGACTATTGAATATGAATGCACGGTGACTATTTTTGGGTTTGTAAATTATACAGTTTTTAAGTATTTTGATTTTTCTTTGATTCGAAAATGAATTTTGTGGGTATATTCAATACAAACCCTCATGAGACACAACTCGTCCTACTAGGGTAACCTAGGGGTTTGAAGGCTTGTTGCATACGCTAAATACAATCTCTTGCCCGCGAAAGAGGTATTCTATCCTAATAACATGTTTGCTAAGTGTTTTGATGTTGCTTTGATTCTTTTACATTGCTCGGGACGATCAAAGTTCTAAGTTAGGGGGTTTGATTAGGCATAAATTCTTCAGATTTATCCTCGTAATTTAGAGGCTTTTATTATCCCGTGCGGTGTAATTTGTGTTGATTTATCTCATATCCTTTCTACTGACATTTTCTATCTAGTGCATCGAGTTTCGGGTATTTCTCTTACATTTTGCAGGTATTTTATACAAGTGAATAAAAGAGAAAACTCAAAATCAAGAAAGAAAGAAAAGAATGAAAATCAAGGGGCAAAAGAGTAATTGTACATAAAAAATTCAGACATGGTCCCTAAAGAGAAGTCAAAGACCTTGAGTCCACAAGCGTGTAAGAAGAAACGACATCCAAATCCAATCCTCGGTTCCAAAGTTATGAAGCTTCAAAGTTGAGAAGAAATTAGAGGAAAAATCCAGAGAAGACCGAACCGATGGAAAAATAAGGGGATTGGTTCGGTAAACTATTAAGGCCAAACCGAATCGATGATCAAGACTCAAAACTGGTTTGGCACACTGAAATAAGCAAACCGATTCGCCCCAATAAAGAAGGGAATTTCAAACCGGTTCGGCGTGACGAAATCTACATTTTTTATTCCTTAAAATTAGAGTTGTGCATGGTGAAAACACTTAATAAAATGTGAGAGTTATATTCTATGTTAATACAAAACTTTAGAGGAGTAGTTTTTACATGGCTTTGAGAGATTCTTGAAGATAAGAACCCTAGGATTAACATTGTTCAATAATTATTCATCTTTTGGCATAAAATTCAAGGGTTTTCATCAATACAAGTATAGTTCCTTTATTGCCTTCAATTTATCTCATTTTTGTTGGTTTTTGAATCATTTATTTCTAAGTTAGAAGTCTTTTTCTCATATTTGATCACACTTTTAGCGTAAGACTGATTTCATACAACTTAGATTTCATGTTTAGTCGTATTTATACCATGGTTGGCTAGATTTTTGATGGGTTGGCGCACATGAACCCAACCTAGGTAACACATATGAATTTAAAAGTGAATAAAAAGTAATCGCTCATTCAAAGGTTTGAAATTTATCAAGATAAAGATTGTAGGCCTTTTAATTTCGTTTGCCCTAGGTAACCGAAATGTTTAAGGGTGAAATTGGCATTTTGATAACTTCTCATCCTCGTCAAATACAAATTTTGATTTGATATAATGCGGCACTTAGTCCTCATACCGACGGTTCGGGGGAGTGTACCCTAACTCCATTTTCTATCATATAGTTAAAGTTTAATTTAGTTCTTCTTGCATGCATAGTTAGTTATTAATTTAATTCAAATTGCATTAGTTGATAGGTACAATCACAAAATCATCATCTTTACTTTCCTTTTTTTATTCATTCGTAAAGTTAAACGTCTTTCCAATTCATCGTCATGAGCATACGTCAGTTCGACACCCGGCTTAATGGATTTATACTTAAGCGATTGGCTTACACTTGAGTCGAAATAAGCACGCACTAGAAACACTTTTTAAGTCGCGTCAACATGCTTTATAGACTTATATATATTTTTGTGTCACTTTGTTCTTCAGGTCCCACCTTTGTTCCATCATGCGGTACAATTTCATTAGCGGTTCACTATGGTAATATCTTTCCTCTCTTTTGCTTTTCATTTTTATATATAGTTTTAAACATCTAGGACGATGTTCCTTTTTGTTTGGGGGTGGGAAATTTAACAACATTCGAACCTCTTTTGAAAAAAATTCAGAAACAAATCATTTTAAATTCTTTTTTGTGCAGTTCAAATAAATTTTTTATGACATGAATTGTCTATCATCCCTCTTTTACAAATCTCGGAATACCCGTGTTCGACCCTAACTTTATGCTTTTATCATAAAATTAAATAATGCCTCTTAAAGCGTACTTGCACTATGAATTCCTTGACTCGAAAAATTTTCACTTTCACGTTTACAATCAAAAGTTGAAGAGTAACAATATTCTCAAGATAGCACTAAAAGATCACTAATGGATACTTAAAACCCATGAGGTCTAAATTATTCACCTTTTTGATGGTTTTTAAGTATCTTCGAGTCACAAGTTGACTCAACTTTCTTCGGATACCACACTTAGTCGTTGCATGGTCTCATTATGTTTCAAATCTGCCTTAATCAATGAGAATGACATTACTTCCGAGTCGCAAGAAACATGTGTCTTGAAACTTGTCCTGAGCATTAAACCTATTTTTACCACTTACCATTTTTCATATCATGTTATTATTCACTTCACCTATTATCATTCCATATTCTCCTTATCCTTATATACTACAAATATCACCCACATATCATTTCACATCGCTACCAATAATTTTGAGAAAAAGAGTGTTTGAAATTATCAATGTAAATTGTATTCATTTGCGTTATGAAAAAAATGCATCATAATAAAAAAGAGAAAAAAAATAGAAAAAATAGAAAAAAAAGGAGAAAAAAATAGAAAAGAAGAAAAAGAAAGCATGCGATCAGAGATTTAAAATATGAAGACATTAGCTATTCAAATTATGCTCCACTCTTCTCAAAAATCCAACCATCATATCATCCATTTCATTTTCCCCTCATGTCTTATATAAACCAAATTTTCACCCTTGGCGAGGTGTTCAGGCAAACGAGAAGTTTATATGGTGAATAACTCGACATTCTCAACATACTTCTTAGAATTCTTTCATGTATCTGTCTATTGTTATAAATGTGTGAGATGTTTGATTTTTTTTACATTCACCCACCTCCTCACGCAGCAAAGAGATACACTTGCCCAATTCTCTAAGAGTTCGATTTAGAGAGATATATCTAGTGAGAATTGAAGTCAAAACTTTCTATAAAGGCAATCTAGGAATTACTCTTATGATACTCAAGATTGTTTCACACTAACACATGCTGAGTTTTAGGAAGGATTACGCTTTTAGTATTAAGTCATTCTATGCCATACTATGAGAGATAAACATTATACTCCTTGATGTCTTTTTAGTTGGGTTGTATAGCTTTTCATCGTCAAACAAAGGACTACCTTTTAAATAAAAATATTTGAATTTTGTGGGTACATTCATTCCAAACCCTCATGAGACATCACCCGTCATGTAGGCAACCTATAGGTTTAACGGCTTGTTGCACATGCTAAGTGCAATCGTAAGTGCTGCGAAAGTGGCACACTTTTGGTCACTTATCTCTTTTTCTCTTCATTTTTTCTCGAGTACTAGCAATGTTCTGTTCGGGAATGATGTGATAAGCACTCAAAAGTGTTCATTTATGCCCTAAATGGATAAATATTAGTCACTCATTTTTAATAAAAAATGGCTTTATGTTCGTATTTGTCTATATTGCATGTCAATCGGCAGTCGCGGTATCAAATTTTGTTAAATGGACGTAATTGCGACACAATAGCGGTTAAAAGCATTCAATGGAGAAAATCATAAAACCATGGAGACAGAGTCCCTTTTTGAGCTTGTCCCGATGAGTTTCGATGCCCTAAATCCAGTCCCGTAACAAACATAAGCCTAAATCGAGTCCCAATCCATTACCCAACCCTCGTGTGTGTTTAGTTTGTTATTTTTATTATTTTTAGATTTTATTTTAGTCGTATATATATTTAGAATTTTTTAGATTTTATTTATGTGAGTATAGTTGTAGGAGATAGGGTCCGTTATTGTGTCTCGAGTCTTTTATGTAAATATTATAAACGTATGTGCTTAATTACCTAATGAGTCTTTTATGAGTGCTTAATTTAAATGAGTGTGTGCTTAATTTAAAGTTATGCTCTTGATCAATAGTTATTTAACCTAATTGTAAGCAAGTAATTGATTGAATAGATGAAGCTACATGCTAGATAATTGTTGGATCCATGTGTTTTTTATTTTCTAGGGATGTAGTTAATTCATACATATTTAATATATTTAAAAAATTTACTGTTTTGTTTTTGACAATATAAAATTTGGTTAATATAACGCCCATGCATCATAAGGGTTGCATGCTAGTTAGTTTTGATATCAATGTCCAGACGTCTTAAAAAAATAAAAATGAAACAATTTCAATAGGTTATATTAAGTATAGTTTACCATGAATATCATATTAAACTATATATTACTACAACCGTGATAAATGTGTCAAGTCTTCTTGCATGATACTGACTTCTTGTACAAACTGATTGTTGATACCAAAATTAATATGCTGACGTGGACGAATAGTACAAACACACGTGTCAGTCTACGTGGCACAATAGCAACGAGGAAGTTCATTTCCCCGACCAACTCATGTTCTATCCGAGCAACGAGGACACCCCGAGGAACTCCAGTACTCCGAGGTACTCTAGCGCTCCGAGGAACTATTGATCAACGAGCAACTAAGGCGGTCCGAGCTGCACCTCGACCCCAGCATTAATTGCCAGATATTCAAACAGTTCGATGATTCATTGAATGTTTAGGATCTTGACGCACACGCTGCATTAAATGTATTACCCTTTCATATGTATATCATTTAATGTATCGACCCTTTCATATACAGCCTAAGGGCTATAAATACCTTGTATCATCCTCATTCAAGGGGACCGGAATTTCTTGAGAGAACTTGTAATCAAGAATTCTGCAAAAATCAGCAATAACATAACAGTGGACGTAGGCTTTATTCCTAGCCGAACCACTTTAAAAATCTCTGTCTTATTTATTTATCTGTGATTAAATAATTAGAGCGATCTAGTTTTTTACATCAACAGATTGGCGCCGTCTGTGGGAAACGACTATTACTATCGTTTTTCATAAAAAATCATTTATCATCAATGGCAGATAATCCAGAATCCAGTAATCGAAATGCTGGAAATACTGGAAATCTTCCAAATCCATCTGCACCTCCCGATCTGGCCGGAATTATGAAGAATCTGGCTCAAGGACAAATCGCCATGCAAGAATCTAT
Source organism: Sambucus nigra (assembly GCA_949130495.1). Taxonomy (NCBI): domain Eukaryota; kingdom Viridiplantae; phylum Streptophyta; class Magnoliopsida; order Dipsacales; family Adoxaceae; genus Sambucus; species Sambucus nigra. The sequence goes on along the minus strand of OX422207.1, from coordinate 330,755,582 downwards.
GAGGCAACTCATTCAAACTCTTCAAGGCGGTGCACCTACCTATTCACGGCAAAGGAGTGATCGTGGGCAATCGCAATCCAGACGTACTGGGTCATATCGCAATGGAGAATCTAATGATTCTTCTTATCAACCTGGGCGAACTTCATCAATACAGGCTACGGATATAGATCAGCGTATCACTCTCTCTCCGGAGAGAACTAGCGCTTTAGAAAGATTAAGCAGGGTATCTCCTTTCAGTCGGTTAGGACCAAGTTGGAATATGAGTCCACCTAGAGCTCCATCGAGAAGTTTGCGGCCACCATCAGGCTTGAGAGAAGGATCAGCACAATCACGACCAGCTACTCGTCGAGATAAATCTCAGGAAGCTACGTCAGAGCAATCAATTGCTCGGACTAAGCGGCCTGGGGAAGGAAATGAAGCATGGAATGGTTCCATTCAGCGGTTGGAGGATAGACTGGGAGAAATGGCTAAGGCAAGAAACCCCTTACAGAGAACTTTTGTTCAAGGGACACCTTTTGTGCAAGCCATTGTGGATTTTCCTACACCGTCGAAATTCAAAGCACCTGTGGTGACCCCCAAGTACGATGGAAAGACAGATCCTGTACTTCATATAGAACAATACCAAGATGCTGCCGACATCCATGTCGTCCCCGACGAGATGAGGTGTAGAGCATTCTCGGGAACTCTTACCGGATCTGCACAGATATGGTACAATAATCTTCCTCGGGGTAAGATTTCAACTTTTATTCAGTTAGCTGAGTTGTTCATCGATAATTTTTGTTTTGGAGCAAAGCCGGTAAAGCGAGTAGCACACTTGCTAAGTGTTAGACAAAAATCAGGTGAAAGTACGAGAGATTACATAACTCGTTTCAATAACGAGAAGTTGGAGGTCATAGATTACGAAGAAAAGACAGCGATCACTGCTTTGATGAGTGGTTTGCTGCCTAACAAGCTGTACTACACCTTGGCCAAAGATCCACCTAAAACTATGTCCGAGTTGATGGCAAAAGCAGCCAAAATCATGAATGTCGAGGAGGATATGTCTGCGAAGAAGAATATGGATAAAGAAACTAAGGTGGAGGTCGACAAATCTAAGAAGAAAGATCAGAAAGGTAATGGTGGTGACAAGCACTCCAAGAATAATAGGACGTCATGGGAAGTCCTAAAGAAGTACGATAATTATACTCCATTGAAAATGGGTATTAATCATGTTTTAGAAGAAATCAAGAATAGTGAGGACATCAAGTGGCCAGATAAACTGAGGACAAATCCTGATCTGAGGAATAAGGCCAAATATTGCGAGTTTCACAAAGATCATGACCATATGACCAGAAATTGTATAGCCCTCCAGAATGAGATTGAAACGCTCATCCGAAGAGGAAAGTTGTTAAAGTATGTAGATCGCAGGGGCGAAAGGAAGAATGATGATAGAATTAGAGAGAGATCTAGATCTCCTCGTCGTGCAGAAGAGAAAAAGAAGAGAGATCACGAAGAGGATCCAGATGATGACCCTGATCTTCCCAAGAAGCCAAGGCAGCCTGAACGAGAGGTATTTTCCATACGTTTTGGGTCATTTGATTGTAATGTTATTACAGGAGGAGATGCAGGAGGAGGAGACCTTACTGCAGAAAGAAAGGCTTACCTCAGGGAGGCTCAAGCTTGTTCGTATATTCAGCGAATAAATCTGGCCGAGGATGATCGTCCGAGGAAAGTAAACAAAGAGAAGCTAGTTATTGGTTTTTCAAAAAACGACCTGGCAGGTGTTCTTTACCCTCATGATGATCCTTTGGTGATCAAAATGAGGATGAAAGAGGTGGTGATTTCAAGGGTGTTAGTAGACAATGGTAGTTCAGCAGACATCATGTACTATTCATGCTTTGATAGCCTGAATTTGAAATTATCTCAATTGGAGCCTTATCATAGACCCCTTCTGGGTTTTGCTGGCGAGAAAGTTTTTCCACTTGGGACGATCAAGTTGGATATATTCATCGGAACTTGGCCTGCTTGTCGAACGGAAAGAATACGCTTTTTTGTGATGGATAAGAATGTGCAGTCAGCCTACAACATCATCATGTGAAGAGTTGGATTGAAGAAGTTCAAAGCAGTTCCTTCTACAGTACATCAGTGTTTGAAATTCCTAACAAATTTTGGAGTCAGAGTTGTGAAAGGTGATCAAAAAGTAGCTCGGGAATGCTATTACTCGTCTGCCGAGCAAGAGGAACTTGAAGAATCAAGGAAAAAGACCACTACTTACCAAGTGGATGAAGGTACAGAAATTGAAACTCTTGACCCTAGAGATGAATCTCAACTTGTAAAAGGACAGGTGGTGGAATCTACAGAAAATATTATTCTGGACGACGAGCATCCTGAACGAGTAACCCAGATAGGATCGTCGTTGGATGTTTCAATAAAACAGGAGTTGATAACTTTCTTGAGAAATAGGAAGAATACTTTTGCTTGGAGTCATGAAGACATGCCAGGAATAGATCCAAACTTCTTATGTCATGAACTCAATGTGAATAAGGAGATCAAGCCTATGAAGCAGAGGAGAAGAGTGTTTAGTCCCGAGAAGAACCAGGCCATACAAGAGGAGGTCGAAAAGCTCCAGAAAGCCCCATTAATTGAAGATGTAAAATATCCAGATTGGTTGGCAAATGTGGTAATGGTAAAGAAGAATAACAATAAATGGAGAATGTGTGTTGATTTCACTGATCTTAACAAGGCATGCCCAAAAGATCATTTTCCATTGCTCAGAATCGACCAACTAGTAGATGCTACCTCGGGACATGAGTTGCTCAGCTTCATGGATGCATACTCTGGCTACAATCAGATCAAAATGAAACCTGAAGACAGGGAAAGTACTTCTTTTACTACCCCAAGGGGAACTTATTGTTATAATGTTATGCCTTTTGGTTTAAAAAATGCAGGTGCAACATATCAGCGGCTGATGAACAAGGTTTTTGCCGAACAAATCAGTTGCAACATGGAAGTCTATGTCGATGACATTCTCACCAAAAGCAAGAGAGCTATTGATCATCTAGTTGACTTAGGCCAAACCTTTGATCAACTGGACAAATATCAAATGAAGCTCAACCCGACGAAGTGTACCTTTGGAGTACGAGAAGGAATGTTCCTCGGATACATCGTCAACCAACGAGGTATTGAGGCAAATCCAGAAAAGATCAAAGCTCTTTTAGGGCTGCGATCCCCAAAGACGAAGAAAGAAGTACAGAGTCTTACAGGACGAGTTGCAGCGCTCAACAGATTTGTATCCCGAGCAACTGATAAATGCCTCCCATTCTTCAAAACACTGCGAAAAAGTTTTGAGTGGACTGATGAATGTGAGAAGGCTTTTCAAGACTTGAAGAAGTATTTGGGAGCACCACCATTGTTGTCCAGGCCAATAACCGGAGAGAGATTGTACTTGTATCTGGACGTATCAGAGAATGCAGTCAGCTCTGCATTGATCAGATTGGAGAATGGAGTCCAAAAACCTATCTATTACACAAGTAAAGCTTTCCGAGGTGCAGAAATCAGGTACCCAAAGTTAAAAAAATTGGCACTGGCACTAATCGAAGCAAGTAGAAGAATGAGGCCATATTTCCAGGCCCATACCATCATTGTGTACACCGACATACTGCTGAGACAAGCCCTCCATAAGCCGGAAAAATCAGGGAGACTGATGTACTGGGCGATAGAACTTGGTGAATATGATATTGTATATGAACCCAGATCATCATTAAAGGGGCAAGCTGTAGCAGATTTTATAGCAGAGTTCATGTACCCTGATACCCCCGAGGAACAAAAGGTGCTTGCTGACCAACCTATGGACGATACAGGATCAACAAACACAGGTCCAAACCAACTAAGGTTGGTAAAAGGACTTGTAGATGTAGAAAAATAATCATATTCAAACTTAGACCAACTCCGGTTGATAAAAGGGTGTGAACAGATAGTCGGCGAGGCGCGAAAAATACCAGGAGATGATGAAAGAAAACATCATATATTTTACCGAGGAGCTCTGTCAGATAAGAAATTTGAAGACGAGTTACTTACATGGCGATTGTATGTGGATGGGTCATCTTGCACAGCTGGTTGTGGAGCAGGGATTGTTTTAATTACCCCAGATGATATTGATATGGAGTATGCCTTGCGATTCCAATTCAAAGCCTCTAATAATGAGGCTGAGTATGAGGCCCTGATAGCAGGCTTAAATTTAGCGAAATTTATGGAAGCACGGCAAATAATGGTGTTCAGTGATTCTCAATTAATTGTGAATCAGATGATGGGAGTATATGCAGTCAAGGGAGAATTAATGGCGAAGTATCATGCAAAGGTGATGGAATTGTTGGTAGAATTTGATGCCATTCAATTGGTGAGAATACCGAGGATGGAGAATGCTAGAGCAGACGCATTGGCCCGATTAGCGTCAGCTACGCGCACCGAGTTACGAAGAACAATACCAATTGAAGTATTAGAAAGTCGGAGCATAAAAGAAGACCTGATGGTGAATATAATAACCCTTGATTTAGGACCATCTTGGATGGATCCTATCAAGGCATACATTGAAGAAGGAGAATTACCGGAGGATAAGCTAGCCGCTAAGAAATTGAAGTATAAAGTTGCTCGGTATGTGTTAATTAATGGTGTTTTGTATAGACGAGGAATTATGGCAGGTTTGCAGAGATGTGTACATCCATCAGAAGTCAAGGAATTGGTTGAGGAAATCCATGAAGGATCTTGTGGAGCTCATGTAGCAGGTCGGACACTTTTGCAAAGGGTGATGACACAGGGATACTACTGGCCGACGATGAGGGCTGATTGTATAGCCTATGCCAAGAAGTGTGACAAGTGCCAACGCTTTTCCTCCATCCGAAGAACTCCACAAGCATTGTTGACACCCATAACTTCACCTTGGCCATTTGCCATGTGGGGGATTGATTTAGTTGGACCATTGCCGACGACCCGAGGAAGGTTCAAGTACCTCGTCGTGGCAGTGGATTATTTTACAAAGTGGGTGGAAGCTGAGCCACTAATTGGTATGACGTACGAGAAGGTATATCAGTTCATTTGGAAGAAAATCATTTGTCGATATGGTATCCCCCATGCTTTCATCACAGACCATGGAACACAATTCGATAACGAAGAATTTGCTGCCTATTGTCATCAGTCGAACATTTTGAAGTTTCATTCAGCACCAGTCCATCCCCAAAGCAATGGACAGACTGAGGTGACGAATAGAACATTACTAAATGGTTTGAAAAAGAGATTAAGTGAAGCTAAAGCAAATTGGATTAATGAGCTTCAATCAGTACTATGGGCTTACCGAACAACTCCCCGAGCAGCAACTGGAGAGTCACCATACATGTTAGCATTTGGAAGTGAGGCTGTAATACCTGCCGAGTTGGGTCTCCCAACACATAGAGTGCTGAATTTTAATTCCCCAATCAGCGATTTAATGAGAAGACTGGATTTGGATATGCTCGAGGAGGTTAGAGAAGAGGCATCCATCAGAAATGTTGCTTATCAACAACGAACAGCTCTGTTCTACAACAAAAGGGTGAAGAAATGCGATTTAAAAGAGGGGGATTATGTGCTAAAGAAGGTCATTCAGAAGCATAATAAACTGGAAGCAAACTGGCATGGACCTTATCGAGTTGTGGAAGTTGTTCGACCAGGAACTTACAGAATAGCAACTCTAGAGGGAGAGGAATTTAAGAATGCATGGAATGCTGAACACCTGCGCAAGTATTATCAGTAATGTAAAATGTAAAGCATTTCCTTTAGTATGAATAAAACGAGGATGTTTCACCATTTTCTTTCTCTTGAAAGTTTTTCGGGGAATACTAGTGTAATACACTACGCTTATAGTTCGAAAGAACCAAAATATACTCATTTGGTTAGGAGATGACACTAGTGTGACCAACTACGGTTGGTAAGATATCTAGTGGACAGTTCGAAAGAACAAAAAAATATACTCCTTTGGTTAGGAGGTGACACTAGTGTGACCAACTACGGTTGGTAAGATATCTAGTGGACAGTTCGAAAGAACCAAAAAATATACTCCTTTGGTTAGGAGGTGACACTAGTGTGACCAACCACGGTTGGTAAGATATCTAGTGGACAGTTCGAAAGAACCAAAAAATATACTCCTTTGGTTAGGAGGTGACTCTAGTGTGACCAACCACGGTTGGTAAGATATATAGTGGACAGTTCGAAAGAACCAAAAAATATACTCATTTGGTTAGGAGGTGACACTAGTGTGATCAACTACGGTTGGTAAGATATCTAGTGGACAGTTCGAAAGAACCAAAATATACTCCTTTGGTTAGGAGACGTACACTAGTGTGACCAACTACGGTTGGTAAGATATCTAGTGGACATAAAGTTCGAAAGAACCATTACTACTCCTTTGGTTAAGGGGTGTACACCAGCATGATCAATTACGGTTGGTAAGATAAAAATATACTCTCACGTTACAACTTATGTTGGTCGGGAGGTAAGATTAATACAAAAAGTTCCAAAAGAGAACAAAATATTCCAAACTGAACCAAGTATAGTTAGTCGGGGATAAAAACCCACTAACTGTAGTTGGTCGACGAGGATAAATTATTAACCTTGGTTGGTCGGACACATTTTATGAAAATATTTGAAATTGAACCAAGTATGGATGGTCGGGGATAAAATCCCATCAACTGTAGTTGGTCGACAAACATTATTTAACCACTTTGGTTGGTTGAAAACATTTTGAACATTTTATACTCAAGTGATTGAACAACCTTGATACTTGTAACTTTTTATTAAGTTGCTCGATGAACAATATTATTGTTATCTTTTTAACAGATACATATGCACAAATGTAAAGGTGTTTGATAAACACAAGACAATAGCAAAATTTGCAAACAGAAAATGAAAGTCTTTTCATTAAAATTCAAAATAAATTACAGGTTACATGAATGTACTAACTATTACATTGATATTCCTATTCTATTGGTTTCTTGCCCTTTGCTTTAGAAATAGGCTCTTCGCCAGCAGGAGGATCTTCCAGGAAAAAGGGAGAATTAATAAAGTTCAAGTCCTTCAACATTCTGACATTCATTATTGAATGTGTCTCCATTAGATGCTCGGGACGAGATACTTCGATTTGGGAATGAAGGCTATAATCACCGAGGTATTTTGAAATTAAGCTACGAGGAATGGAACGAGCTGGGATCCAGGCCATGTCCAATTTGAAAGGTGGCACAGGCAAGTCTAATAACCCTGGAGCATGATAATCCCATAAATAATGCCCTTGCTCCAATTTTAACACACCCAGTGCATTCAACCACCCTTGCTTATAACCTTCATTGTTGGCATGTTCAATACGAGCATCCAAATGAATAAGAGCTTCATTATATCCAGCCATCCAGAATTCCCTGGGTTGCTTATGAAATTGAAAGGTTAATCTATCCAATTGTTCATGAAGATTTTTGGCAAAAAGATCCTTGGAATATAAAGCAGACTTAGTTGCAGTGAGTTGATCCTCCAAGGATAGATTTTTCTTGGACAGTTCAGATAAAGCTCGATCTTTGGCGTTTAGTTGGAATGCCTGAGTTTCCAAAGTAGATTGGGTACGAGCCTCTTCGACATTACGACTAAGAACTCTTGATCGACTCCGAGCAGCGATTGGAGAACTTTGCTCCTCGGCAACATTTTGAACAGCTCTTCCTCGCCCCCGAGAACCTCTTCCTCGTCCCCGAACAGTCCCAGAAATAGCAGATCTTCTTAAGTCATCCAGTTCTTGCCTTAATTTGGCATTTTCAACCTCTAAGAACGAGAAACCTTCATCAGTAACTGGTACTAAAGCAGTGGAAGATGATGCTGCAGATTCATACTGAGCCAACTTTTTTTGCAAATTATTGTTCTCCTGTTCCAACAACTCAGCAATCTGCCTGCAGGCCTCAACCTCACCTTTTAGAGTTCTTTCCCTAATATCATATCCAGCGAGGATCTTTTTATGGCCTGTTTCAGAAGAAAGCTGCTGATATCTATTTTCATATTCCTTGTGCAGCAAAGCAGTTGATTCATTATGTTGATTCTGAAGATCTTCTAAGCTACAATGAAGTTCCTCGATCAATTCGTAGTATGCCACATTATTGGCCACAGATCTATCAAGTAAATCCTTCAGGTACCGGTAAGCCTCAACTGCTTGTTCTGAGGCGTCATGACCAAGGATGTCGACAATCTCTGATACACTTAGGTCTGTATGACCAGCTTTATAATATCTATTGCATTGTCGCATCAACTCAGTATCATGAGCAGATATCAATTCCATTCTGGCAAAAAACTAATAACGAAGAGAAAGCAGGAGTTAATAAATAAAAGCAGACAGAGGATCAACAATGAAGAGATGAACAAAGATGTATTTTATTAGATCATAAAAGGATTACATTGTTCGATTACAAGTAATGAAAGATAGAAATGATACCGAACAACTTCACACCTTTTCCTTATCTCCCAAGACTTTCTCGGGAGGCTGGGACGAGGAGCTCGGTTGCTCGGTAGTAACAACGGCTTGATCGGCAGGAATCTTCTCGGGAGGAGGAGGCATGGAAGAAATGTCCTCGGTGACAGAGGGTTGAGAAGAAGAGACTGGATCACCCATAGCCATAGAAGATTCATCTGAGAGAGGTTCATCTTCTTCTTCTTCCACAATGGGTGGAGGCGGCCCAGGGAGGTGTAGTTGGAATAGCCCAGAATCTTATTTGATCTTCAATTCTTGAAGGGCAGCTACCCAACCATCTTGGAAGTATTTCAACTTCCCATACTGGACTTGGGATGTCATTGCAGCAATCCCCTTGTCCCATCCTTTATCCCAGCCAGCGCTGAAGGATTTTTTAACTGCGAGCTTTCTTCTCAACTTCTCCGAGGAAAGCTTCGCATCCAATTCTTCTTTTTGGCTTTTGATATCTCGCAGGGCGAGCAACTCTTATTCTGCCTTCTTCAGTTTATCCTCAAGCTCTCCAAAATTCTTGAGCTTGTCATCGTATTTCTGATGCTCAACCTCCAAACTTTTCACCTTTTTCTCCAAACCCTTGGAGATTTCAGCCAACTTCACTTTCTCGGCCTCAACTGTGGACAAATTTTTCTCCCAGACATCCTTGTCCTCGTTATACTGTTGGCGAGATTCTTTTAAGGATTGGGTTAAACCCAGCAGAGCGTCCTCTACACCAGACGAGGAGCTGGAAGCTTTAATTGCCTCGTCCTTCTTCACAATGTTATTAAAACAGTTCACCAGCTGAAAAAGGAGAAAAACAGTAAGTCAGTGCAAAAATACAAATATTCAGAAAAAGTAAATAAATTCAGAGTGTGAGAAATTTACCGAAGCAAGATGACGAGTAGTTAGGGATGTCAGCATATCCCTAGAAATTTTTTCATCAATTCCTTGGACCTCGGGTATGATCCAAGTTTTCATCGAGCTCATTGCAGAGCTCGGAGGAATGATAGTGGGAACACCAACACCACCAGCTGGTAGTATGGAGGCAGTTTCGGCCAAATTGACTGAGGATGATTTCCTCAATCTCCTCAAAGGAGTTTCAGCAGCTTCAACCACGGAAGAACTCTTGGTCGGAGAGATAGTAATCACTTCCACATGAGCAATTTTCTTGCTCGGAGCCACTGGGGGCTTCTCGGTAGTTTTTGAAGGCGCAACATCCACCTTCTTAGTCCCCTCTGGGACATCCATTTTGCTTTTCTTAGCCTCAACAGGAGAGGCAGTGTCATCAAACAGAGAAGGAGGAGCTCTTTTCTTGCCCATTCTCTGACTTAAAGGAATATGAGAATCTAAAGAAGAGTCCTCTGGAGTTGAAGCTGGTTCAACAGGGCGACCAGTATAAGAGGTTGTATAACTCCTATACTGCAACAAATATGATGCAGACCTGATGTGCTCGTCTGCAATCGTCTTATGAAAACCCCAGATAAGTTTCAGATGTTTAATATTCACCTCTGACTCTTTTGGAGTTTTTCTTTTACTATCAACTGCAAACAAATACATAACAAAATATCAGTCATACATTTTATCAAACATAATGAATTCATAAATTCAGAAAAGAGATAAAATGAAAAATAAACCTATCCCATTGCCATATAAGGGGCATCTGGGACCATTGTATACTCCATCTCCAACCAGAGGGGCATATTGCCAATTTTTAATAACCACCCCATGTTCAAAATAATCTCTATTTGCATCGGGGAGGTTAACTACAAGAGCCCTATTCAAAAACCTAGCTTTTAAATAATAAATATTATCTAAAACGGCCCATCTATAGCAGTACATAATTTCAGGGATCCCTATACGAGTCCCATGAGTTATATTTAATTTATGCACCCCATTAATTATTCTCCATGAATTTGGGGCTATTTTTGCAGGGACAAGATCGAAATACTGACAAAACTCAAGACACAATGGGTTTGGTGGAAAAGAAAATCCACATTCAGCAACAAATAGACTGGGGAACCAATGTCCCTCAGCCAATCGAAAGTAATCTAAAGGCTCAGAAAGAACCTCTAGAGTTACCCACGAAGGAATGGAAAAGTCAGAACGAAATTTCTCAACAGACTCTACAATATAAACCATACTGAATAAAAGAGACGAAAGAAAGAAGGTCTTACAGGAAGAAAGGAGGTATGTTGACAACGAACGAAAACAAGGATGAACGCACAAGAGAGAAGGAGAGAATAGAAAGCTTGAATGGAAGAAATTGGAAAAAGAAGAAGACGGTATGGCTACCTAAGAAGTTTAAATACTTTGCCTTGGGAAGTGGCGAAGGAAATGATTACACGAAAGAAACTATTGAACATCCGGCGGCTAAAAGGACAAAAAGGGCACAAAGATCGAAGCGCCCTTAAAAATTCGAAAAAAGGCGAATTCTATGAATTTGGAAATAAATTCAAATATGATGCTCCTAAAACCCAGGAAGATCTTCAATACTGCTACATACCGAGAAAGAATGTTCCATACTCCTCAAAGTTCGAAATATGAAACATTGGGGGCTTCTGTTGATACCAAAATTAATATGCTGACATGGACGAATAGTACAAACACACGTGTCAGTCTACGTGGCACAATAGCAACGAGGAAGTTCATTTCCCCGACCAACTCATGTTCTATCCGAGCAACGAGGACACCCCGAGGAACTCCAGTACTCCGAGGTACTCTAGCGCTCCGAGGAACTATTGATCAACGAGCAACTAAGGCGGTCCGAGCTGCACCTCGACCCCAGCATTAATTGCCAGATATTCAAACAGTTCGATGATTCATTGAATGTTTAGGATCTTGACGCACACGCTGCATTAAATGTATTACCCTTTCATATGTATATCATTTAATGTATCGACCCTTTCATATACAGCCTAAGGGCTATAAATACCTTGTATCATCCTCATTCAAGGGGACCGGAATTTCTTGAGAGAACTTGTAATCAAGAATTCTACAAACAATCAGCAATAACATAACAGTGGACGTAGGCTTTATTCCTAGCCGAACCACTTTAAAAATCTCTGTCTTATTTATTTATCTGTGATTAAATAATTAGAGTGATCTAGTTTTTTACATCAACACTAATATTGTTCATCAAGTTCGAAAATATATTCATCAAATACAAACATGTTTTACAGAAGCTAAAAAGAACCACTGCCAAATTACTTTGGGTGGTCCGGGGAAAGTTCTTTATTGAGGTGCCTAATTGATATGGGGAGTGGATATTATCACTCCAATCAATTCTTAAGACACTCTATTTTGATCTCAAATGTCAATTGTATCATTAGACTTACAAAATTTTAATTTTAATTTTTTTACCTCCAATTAAAACAAATGTATTTGAAAAACAACTGAAAATTTGTATTTTTAATAATAAAAAAAAATTCTTATATAAAATTGTCTTTAATAAGAATCTCTTTTAAAATTAATTTTTTTACATTTCATAACTGTTTTAAAAAAAACATTTCAATTGTTTTAAAAAAATTGTTATATATTTTTTTATTAAAAAAAAAAATTTTAAAAAATTTCTTAAACATAAAAAGTTGTTTTATATAAAATAAAAACTGTTTTTAAAAATAAAAACTGTTTTTAAAAAAAAAAACCGTTTTAACTATTAAAAAATGTTTTAAAAAATTAACGGCGGTTTAAAAAATTCACAATGCGATTATAAATCTCTTATTTTTTATGTAACATGATCACGACCCAAATAAAATGCGATGTGACATAAAGTCGTATTTTTTTCCATATCGTTGGTGCGGACCATTTTTTACTATTTTAAAAATAATCTTTATACTATTTAGAAAAAATGATCTACGGCACCGATATGTATAGGTGGTCCAACCACCTTATACATACTGCTGACACGGACCATTTTTTTTAATATCTTGATTCACGCCAGCAGTATGTATTGGCGGTATTATGAAACAGTTTAAAATAAAAATGTACAATTTTTTATATAAAAAAGGACTTTTAACAGTTAAAACAAATTATTGTTGTAAAAACAGTTTTTTTTTTTGAAAATTTGATGTCTTAGAGATGCGATTGATTTTTTTTCGATATCTTAGAGAAGTGATTGATTAGTACCACTGGCGCGAACCCACATAATTTAACGGATGTGAGCCCGTGTCAGCGGCACTAACCAATCGCATCTCTAAGACATCAAAATTTCAAAAAAATATTTGAAAAAAAAGAGCACATAGTAAACATATTTTTAAAGACAAATAAAAACAAGAGCCTACATTAAATATAATAAATTAAAAATGATATCTTACATTAAAAAAAACTGAGTTCTCTTTTAAAAAATTCTGAGTTTTTTTTTATTAAAAAGGGGACAGTAAAATTGTTATGAAAAGTAAAGAAAATATTTAAAAGAGATTATTATTAAAAATAGTTTCTTATAAAAAATATTTTTTAATTAAAAATATAAATTTTTAGTTGTTTTTCAAATACGTTTATTTCAATTGTAAGCAAAAAAGTGAAATTATAAATTTTGCAAGTCTAAGGATATAATTGATCTTTGGTATCAAAATGGAGTCTCTTAAGAATAGGGTAGAATGCTAATATTCACTCCTTAATACGTTAAAGTTGATGATGACATATATTTGAGACCAGGTAACCAATATTAGGAAGCTTACATATACTCACATGCTTGGTTCTTTCTTCAAAGTTGTTTAGAGGCATATGTTTTGGACTTTTCTCCTACATCTCCTATCTGATTTTGATGGAATATTCTTAACAAAGCATAAGGCAACAACAATCAACCCCCTCCCTGAATCCACATAATTCCCCTCGTGGACAATCTCCCACACTTATATATCCACCTAGTGAAGAGGGTGTCATGAAAATGAATGAGATGCAAAAGAAGGAAGTTCAACGGCATGCCAAATCTGTTTTTAAGCTAATGATTGGTAACACTATAGTCCTATACTCCTATACATATTTTGTTCATTTTATAGATTAAGAAAACGTTGTTTTGTATTGAATTACATGTGTCTAATATTGAATATTTGATTTATTAAATCAATCTGATGCAGACAATGCACCATCTTCCATCGCTTGGATTTTTTATCGTAAGGAGTATGAATAGTGTGCAAAGGATCCTTATTAATTTCTTCAAGTGAGTTTTATCTTAAAGAACAGGCTAATTTTAAATAAGTGTCCCAATATTTCACATATAATGACACTGCAAGTGTATTGTTGCAGAACTTATCTAGAACCCTTCTTTGTTATTTTTTCGAATTTGGTTTGATAGATTGTCACTTGTTCTTCCTGATTTATAGTCAGCTACTTCTTTGAAGCAACTTTCTTTTGAGCACCTTGAGCTTATTCTCCTGTTATCATTTTCGAAGCTGGATTATGTTCTTAAGTAGTTTAATGTAGAAAAGGGAAATTTTGGAGAATTTGTGCAGATTTAAATGGAATTTTTCATTAGAATAGTGATTAGAGATTGAGAATTATTGTTCTTCATTGGGCTCTTTTTTCCCTCTCATTTTTAGGTGCAATATGAAAATCATTATTATCGATTTGTGTTAAAGTGTCATTGTGTGTATCACTCTCGGTATTTATGTTTCTTTTGTAAATAAAGAGTGGGGGATTATATAAAATGTAAATGTTGAATATAGTACACTTATCTATATGGATTAATTTTGAATATGTTCTTGAGATTTGAATGTTGTGGTAAGCATAATTAAATTTTCTTAAATTTTGGACATGTTAAAGAAGGATATCGAATCTCAAAAATAAATATTTTCTTTAAAATATGTATTAATATTACTAATGGACGTTTATTGTTACAAAATCAGAGAAAAACATTACAAATCTTGTGTAATAATAGAAAAATTATATGTTACAAAATATATAGTAGCACTAAAATTCAGTTTGTAAAGTGGAATTAGCAACAGAAAACTCCGTTAGTAAATAAGAATTAGTAACAATAAAATACCATTGGTAAATCCATAATTAGTAGCAGTAAATATTTGTTACTATTTTTTCCCTCGTCTTTTTTCTAATAGAAAATTATCGTTACAAGTTTTTTTATAACATTAAAATACTGTTATTAAAAGAACATTTTGGGGTAGCGCCACTTACAATTGGCGTCATTTGTGGAAATGAGTTTTCCTTTATCAACTAAGAAAAGACAATAAGCATTCATGTCTCACTCGTATAACCCTCATTTCTCGTCGAAAGGGAACCATCAGAATAATGAAAATGGGCCTCCAACATCTAGAGTTAAGGACGAGGTCAATCCTAACATGAGTCTTAACACTCTGAACTCGCGTTATCGTCCACAAGAGGAACAAACTGTTGAGAGCAATGAACAACCAAGATCCACCCAGATCTCATGGCTTGTAGACACTTATGAATGACGAATTCATCAACAAGAGGAAGTCGCGTGTCGCTAACATGAGAAGAATTCCCATTTTCAATGTCGCTTGGAGAGAATGGAGCAAGAGATCCATGGGGACATATACAAAAACCAAGACCAAACATATAGCCCTCAGGCAAATAAAACTTGCAGCAGAGAAAGGATTTTGCGGGGCCATCAGGAACGCTCCAAACAAAGGAGCCTGCCAGCGAGTAGAGATCAGAAAGGAGTTAATCATAAGAATGATCTCTGTGATCTCATCCGATGAGAGATGAACAAGCATCATGCTCATCGTGGGGCCAGGTCTATTAAAGATTTGGCCAGAAGGGACCTCATTCGCAAGACAAAATCCTCTTTCTCAAGGTCAATTGACGAATTAGAACCTCTTAAGAAGTTCTCCACCCCAGATTCAAAATCTATGATTTAAAAATTGATCACATCGATCATATTCGCTAGTATCGGTAAGCCAAGACTCTCTGGAGCAACAACGAAGCCCTCATGTGCTGCATATTCCCCTACAATCTAGGGGACATCTCATAAAAGTGGTTCGAGAAGTTACCTTACGGGTTGGTAACCATCTTTAAGTAGCTCACAAAGGCATTTATTGCAAGATTCATCACTAGCACTTTTCATCCAAAGAGTACGGATTCACTCATCACTATAAGGTAGAAACCCCAAGAAACATTGCGGGAGTACGTTCGCTATTCGGAACTTATAATGAAGTGGAGGACTATTCTGAACCATTAGTTATGGCCTCATTCAAGATTGGTCTACCGAGAATCTCTATGTTACACCAATCTCTCACAAAGAAAGAGCTAATGTTATTAACCACCTTATGTTTAGAATTGAGATATGTGACAAAGTACGGGATGTGGTAGCTATCACTTAGATAAAAAATGGTCAGTCAAAGATGACTAAGAACAACAACAAGGAAAATTCTAGCAATAAGGGGCAAGAAGTAGAATAGTGGATCCATAAGGAATGATAAGGCAGACTCCACCAAGGCCCACCAGGCTATCAATATTGTCTTTAAATAGCTAATCTTTAAAATTTTGAGTAAAAGTAAAGATTAATAGTTTTTCAAGTGGCCAAGGAAGATGGCAGTCGATTCGTCAAAAAGTAACACTATTGGGAAATGTTCCTATCACAAGGACAACGAGTACAAAATGAAGAACTGCACGGCGCTAAAATCTCACTTATAAGAGTTGGCCAAATAGGGACATCTAGATGACTATATGAAAAAAATAGGGCGCAAAGACCACCGTGGAGCATGACCAGAAACCTGACAATATCCTAGATGATGATGATGAGATGGGGCACGAGTTTGCGATCATCCACAGGAATCAAGTCTGAACCAGATTCAAGCTAATATTGTTCGAATGGAGTTAAAGAAAGTTATTGTGGTCATAGAAGTTTTCTAGATTAACCTTGGCAATACCTCAGTAGGCAAGAGTCATCGACCAGAAGATGTTAACTACAAAAAGCATATAATTTTCATCAAGGAAGACCTCATTGGATCCAGGACTCTGCATCATGATGCGCTACTAATCACTCTAGGGATTATAAACTGGGATATGGATAAGCTACTAGTTCACCATGGGATCTCTTTAGAGGTCATATAATTGAATTTGTTCGTAAACTCAACCTCAAGATTGAATATCTGAAGCAAGCGACCATCCCTTTGGTCGACTTCGATAGGAAGATGACTATACCGTGATCTACACCAAATGAAGATCTTTAGCATTCAGAGCTATCAAAGAATGGTACTGATGGCCTTACATGCAAAAAAATGCAATCTCGTATGTCATAAAGTGAAAAAATTATCAAGAATTCTCTCCCATTTTTCACCATTTAGCCAGTGATCCTAAGTCACTAACCAGTCTGTAGCCTTTCGATCAATAGGGGTTAGACATTATGGGTATCTTACCTATAGCACCAGAAAATCAGAGATATCTCCTAGTAAGCACATATTACTTCACCAAATGGATAGAGGTTGAACCTTTGGTGAACAAAAGGGACACCGATATGATTAAATTTATCTAAAGTAATATCGTGACCCATTTTTCCATGTCAAGATTGGTCATCATCGAGAATGGGATGCAATTTGAGAGTGAACCATTCCAAGACTTCAGCAACATCCATAACGTCAAGCACTACTACAGTTCAGTGTCCTAACCTCAAATCAATGGGAAGGTTAAGGACTCCAATAAAATAGTGCTCGACATAATAAAAAAGGTTAAAAAAGGAAAAAGATGTTTGGGTGGACAATCTTTCCCATGTGCTTTAGGCATATCGAGCAACGCCCAAAAAATAGACTAGTAAAACATCCCTTTCCTTCCCTTATCAAACGGAAGCAATAATTTTGTTGGAAGATGGGTTTATGACCCTGAAGATAATTTTTTTCGATCAAAGCCTGAATGAAGAACTCCTACGATTTGAGCTCGACCAAACTGAGGAAAGAAGATAGAAAGTCTTAATCAAACTAGCCTCCAACTAATAGCAATTGGCCAAACATTACAACAAAGTCTCAAACTGAGGAAGTTACAAGTCGAAGATTACATCCTCATAGTGATTATCGAAAGTAAAAGGAGGCCATCATATGGAAAGTTGTCCTAACTAGGAAGGACCCATCAAATTCATCACAGACAATCTGCAAGGAGCCTACCATCTAGAAACAATTGGGGGCAGGGATATTCCTAGGTCCTGGAATGCGAACAATCTTAGGAAATTTTATTTTTTATTTTTTATTTTTTTATTTTTTTCAAGTTTTGAGTTTATGTTTCTTAGATAATTTAAAATTCAATTAATGCAATTATCTTTATTATTATTCCAAATGTGAGTCCAACTTTCTTGATTCCAAATTATCAATATGGCAAAGCCATTATCATAAGTTTCTTCAAATTTATCCTATCAAGTTCTGATCACCGGATTGAATGCCTTAGTGAGATTACACTTAAACAAATCTTAAGGACCCATGTTTTCGTCACTAATAAATGCAAAAACATCAAAAATTAATTGGAAATAAAAATATTTACGGGGGATACCTATGCAATAAGTGTCCCAACTTTGGTCAGCTAAAATTCTAAATGGGTGGATTGCCCTACGACCAGGTGCATTTTCACCATAGTTGGTTCTAGGACTAAGGTGGTGTGATGATATTTATCCTAAAAAGTAAGGAAACTAATAAAATAAGATCGGCATAGAAAATGGAAAAATGAAATATATGGAATTAAATAAGTATTTTCATTTATATTCAGTTGAATTATAAGTAGCCAAATCAAAAAATACAAAGACGGAAATACAAAAAGGATGAATAAGTATTTCATCTTCGATGCTCCAGCTCATCAATGATTCTAACACGACGACTCGTTTAGATCAGGATGAAACTCATCATCACTATCATGATCGAGGATATATTTCCTTAGTAGTCAAATTTGAATGGCATTCGTAGAGATATAACATTCCTCACATCCAATAGGAGGAAGGAGAACAAATGGAGAGTCTACCCATACCAGGGCCAAATTTGGGAGTCGCAAGGAACTTTCGAAATAGCTAAGGCATTCATCCATCCGTACTTATATGTGACCTGCTTACCTTCATCTAAATGGGCCAGCGTGTCCATCCAGCTTTCATCATAAGCCTATGACCAGACTGCATGAGGTCCAAGACAAAATTGATATCTCAATCCCATCACCTTTTAGTGCAAGCTTCCCTTGGTGACTTGGTCTTTTCTCATATTCTTTTCAACCTTACCGATATGTTCCCTTAGATAATTGCTTTCACGATACAATATTCTAGGCACATTGACTACCTATTCTATTTGATCTCATCTTGGTGGGAGGTCACTAAATGGGTCTACTCTTCATAAGCACTTGTCATTTTCAAAAGTGCTTGTCAAATAGATAAAAAAAAAAGCTTTGTGTGCTCTCTTATAAGCATACCAACCAAGTACGAGATCTAAATCTTCACATGTCTAAGTTAGTGGTTGTGATACCCCGTCTAATTAAATACCGGGTCGGTACTCCTTTATTCAAATTAATACAAAATGTCAAGTTGGTTCAGTTCATAGCATCACTAACGAAAAATATTTTAACAATTACTAGCCACCTAATATTCAAAAAGTGAGTTGTCAATTTTAATTAAATTAGATCAACATGCAACAAGTTAAATTATGAAATAATGATACCACGGTCACATCACAATCACAGTAGAATAATAATGGAATAAAAAATGAATCTGGAGGAACACTCCTCCGAATAATCCGACTACTGAATAAAATAAATACCAAGTCTGAAACACTAATTAATTTAATCCAAAACTGAAATAGAATTTAATAATTAATCTTTCTCTAAGAAAAAAAGGGTGACATGCCTTACAGATGAATAAATCTGAGATGGAGTCAAAGCAGAAAATGGAAGCGTCTATTCTCGAGATCCTGTAACTTCCACAGCAGCTACAGCACGTCACTGGAATGGAACTTCTAAGATTGGTGTCCTTGTGCATGGGCACCTAAAAGGTTTTTACAAGAAAATAGATTTGAAAGCAAACGGGTCAGAGCCCGATTGTGAAAATAATTTAAAATACAGCAAGTGTTTAATATCATTAAACAGTGAATATAAAATACATGATAGTGCGTGCACTCACATGAGTCCCTCACCTCTCAACTAATTGTGCACTCCTAATGTACCCGTACCCGTTCTAGTTATTCCACTATCTAACTAGTCAAATCCATAACCTGACTTTACTTTACAATTCAAAGTTCAATTACCGACATCTTAATATACTGAGAGTCTTACTTTTATTACTCAGAATTAGTTATAAGAATTACTAAAAAAATTCCATCTTTAACTCTAATAAAAATGTTATAATCATTCACACTTACACTTTAATTAACAGTCCATCTCAATCATCAGTATATTAATCTCATCATAAATATACAATAATATCACCCCTAGGCTAAGCTGCGGTGCACACATACTCTGCTATCGACTCCCAGTACATAACGTACATAAGGACCACGTGTTTCAAATCTCTCAGGAAACGTTTCAATAAGCAACAAACACACATAATTGAGGCGAACATAGTTCACATACCCATGGGTCACGAACATACCTACGCTCCCATGGTCAGCTGACTTATTAACTCACTAATAAGTCATTCTTTGACCTATGTCCTTGAGGTACCAATCTAAATCCCCCCGTATGCACAAAAAGATTAGATGGCCCTGATCGAAAGTCGACCTCCCGTGATAGCAAGTATGGTAGGTATGTTATACACATATAAGTCCATATACTAAGCATTCACACATCTTAGATATCTTATAATATTAATAGAAGTATATTCCACCCCCTTATACCGTCATTCAATTTTGCACATTTATAAGTATTTGGATAATATACAATATAGACTGCCGACACATCTCACATCAGAAATCTCAATTACTTAAAACCTAACTCATAAACGTTAACAAGTCTTATGTGTATTTCTCCAAAATTAAATCCTAAGTTATACTCCGGTCTCACAAATATACCTATTAGTCTTCTTCGAGTCTAAGTGTCACAAAGTTCCCAACATCAATTCTCTAGGGTCAAAATTATTGAAGTTCTCCCAAAAATAATACCTACAAATAAGCCTATGTGAAGTTCGAAATGAAAATCGGCCGAACAAGGTCATTCTATCAACTCGTTAGAAATCTCGTTCGAACGAGGTAGTTCGAACGAGTGTCGTTCGAACGAACGGTTTCGAACGAACTCGTTAGAAGGGGTACTGAAATCTCGTTAGAAGCTCGTTTGAATGAGGTCGTTCGAACAACCTGGGTTAGTCTTCTAACGAGATGGCAGAGAATGCCCAGAATTTCCCCAACTTCGTTTTTCACCAAATTCCTTTCTCCAAATCCCTCATAAGTTCATACCAATTAAGTTTTTTTATGTTTTTAAACTACTCTAAGTCACCCTAGGTCACTTGTTAACATATTTTTGGGGTCAAATCTTACTGATCAACATGTAATAACCATATATTCCCAAATCTTGCCCCAAGCCCTATGAACATGAACCTAGAATTTAATTGTATACAAAGACTCCTTATTAATCCGTTTTCAAATCATCAAAAGTTATATTTTGGGTACTGAATTCGTCTATAACCATTCTACATGCAATCCCTATCCAAAATTATGAGTTCCACAACAATCCTATTTGGGTTTTCATCAAATCTTTCAAGGTATAAAAAGTTTCTACACTAAACATGGAGGAAATATTCATTGAAATTAATAACATCAAATCACTTGCCTTAGATTTGTTCTTTTGATTGGTTGTTGGTGATTAAAGGCTGAATCTCTCCTCTTTCCGATCACAAATCCTTCCCAATTTGGTGGTGGTAGGTGGTGGTTTTGGTTTGGAACCTCTTGTAACTATTATCTCAAACTCCCATAGCCCACTTCTATTGTTTTGGGCTGATAATGGCCTTAGTGGCCTCTCTAATAATATATAATTAAGCTCTAAAATTCGTGGGTTTTAATTCCTCAATTTTTAAAATTACCAAAATACCCTTATGGGTTGTCGGTTTGGCCTAAAAGTGCCCCGGGACCCAAACTAAACTCCCGGCTAGTGTTTTCTGACTATTTAGACCCTTCCGGACATGTTGGCGCACTCAAAATAACCATTCGATTGATAAAAATATAATTTACTTTTTAATGTAATTAAATTCATTCCTGACGTGACTGACACGCGCATCCTAATTTAATTTCCCCAAATTGTCGTATTTCTGCCTCGCGACAATTTTAATATTTTCAATACTCATATTAAACCATATATCCTCAGTAATATTTTATTTTAACATCATAATCAAATACAAACTCACATCTCGCTAGTATTTACCTTCGGATTAATTTCCAAATTAATTCTCATTTAATTCAATTAATCCATTAAATAAAAATCAATAAAATTACGGGGTATTACATACTTCCCCCCTAATAATAGAATTTCGTCCAGAAATTCGAAAAATTAAGGCATACGTGAAAAAATTAGGTATCCTCCAGTACTCAAAATAAAATATAAAGAAAGTCCCAGTCATTAAATCCCTCGCTTCATAACAAGCTTGTTTAACACTCTTGATACTTTATCATATTACACTTCAATAAATGCCCGTCACGTTGTGCTCTTACTAAACATCATTCGAATAAAAATAGCATATACATCATTGGCCGCATTATCTCAATATTATTGTGAGCCCGCACGTCACTGCACATTAACTCCCGCGTTTATCAAAACACCAAACTCCCGTCCTGGGAGGAATCAATAACACAACTGACTACTCTTGCCCATTCTTTGAATCTCTGTTCCCGGTGTTGTGAACTTTACACAAGGGAGAACCACTTCAGCCGGTTGGTGTTACACAAAACATTTCTAAGCACCTTGTCCACGATAAATAGATACGGGGGCTTTCCCCCAACTCTACCATTAGGTAATATCTTCTCCCGATTATTACAATATACCCACTTACTAGTTATACCCGATTTGGAAATGAAATGATAGCACCGAATCCAAAACTTCTTTCGTACAGTTCCACCAGTCGTCAGTAACCTTGCGCCTACTCCTCGGGCTATAGGCGATACAATCTTCTCCGAACGAAACGTTATCTCCACTACTTCCTAATACCCCATGTTGAAGGTGGATTTTGGGGATCTCCTCCTAGTTATGAATAATACTGCGTAGGACCACGTACCGGCGTGTTCATTATCTAATAGTGTAATTCCCCCAAGGATATAACAATTTCTCTACTTCTGGACAACCTGTCCCACATATTCGAAGGAACTCGTTAATTATCTATAAGTTGGAAACCCCTCAAGGAAATTTATTAACTTGACTCTTCCATCCCTGGAATCATCGGCTTGATACAAAATTATCTGGTTGATCATCTTACCCCAACCGATCTACTACTTACTACACCCCTTTCAATACCGACTTTCACGTATAATTCTTCCCGTTAACTGATACTTAATGATCTTCTTCTTCTCTCGGTGTATACCAAAAGTTTCGACCCTTGCATCTTTCACCAAGTTATGCACATCTGGGCCCCATATACCTTATTGACATCCTCATTCTATTTACTCTTGAGTCACCCTCAACATTCGATTGGTCGGAACTCTACTCCAAATTGTCCATAAAAATTTAATATTTGCCTTCTCAAGAGATATCCCCTTATTAAATGACTTTCTACTGCCTTTTCACCAAATTCGAACGTGCTACACTGACTACACATGAATATACTCATTAACGCCTTCTCTTACGACGCTTAATCCTATAAGGAATAATTTCACCCATCTATATCCCTTCTTCCGGCAAAAACTACATTTGCAAACCAAGATGTCTACACCCTTTATAATCCTGTACATACGGGTTTTAAACATCATATACGCTTCATACGTATTCCAAACCCTTTATTATCATTACATTTACAATGTGGCTATACCACTTGGGCGTTCTCAATCACCCCCCCCCCCCCCCTCACCCCCCCCCCCCCCCCCCCCCCCGAATTTGAAATCCTAAATCCTCTTTAACCTCAATGCATTCTTCAACCCGCTGTAACAAAACCAACATTATCAGTACTTACATCGTAATACTCTAACAGCTGGCTCTAGTGGCCATACATTGTAAATTTATCCCTTGTTACTTCCAGTTATAACTACTTACTTCCATAACGATTGAGGTACCCAATTCATGTACGAATGGTCAAACATCTTCCTACTACCAACCTTATGCTAAATTTCATGTGTGGGATGTCTCGCAAAGCGAAATTCAAATAAGGAACCCCCCCCCCCCCCCGATACACTACTACCTAACATTGTCGGTCATCGGGATCCGTTAAGATCTCATTCCATAACATGTACCCCTATATTCTCGTCTCTTAACAACAAAGTTACATCTCCTTCCTCAATTTAACTTAAACAAGGAACTCTTTCCAAAAGACACTTTCTCTAGACATTGACGGTAATCACATTCCATATACACCATGCAAATAAAATCGGGGCTCTCAAAGTCCCGTCCCCAGACACACAACTATGAGCATGAACTCCCAAATATCTAAAAGGGTGATAAAATAATGCACTCTACTTATTACGACATCCTGAGCGTTAATTATAATAACCAGCTAAACCTTTGCTGACTAGTAAACCAATTACATACGACTCATAATAATTAAATCCCTACGCATACTGGGATTAAATATCCAAGACCATTATACCTTTTTGAAATCACAACAATATATAAATATTTTTATATATATACAAAAGTACAATTATGAACCCGGCCCTCTCGCAAATGGGCCTCGCCAAAATGAAACATTCTACCCCAAGGTAGTAACCCCGATAAACTTGAAATACCAGTACACTATCGGTATAATCATGTGTAAAATCATAATTAAGATAATATCATACTCGTATAACACAGCACTAAAACGAGTAATTTCAATAAAGTATATACCGCTATCAATATACCCATTCATCCTCCGCGGATGACAATAAAGGTAACCCCCCACAATCAGGGAAAATATTCACATAAATACTAATAAAATTGCCGATATTCACTAAACTCGACTCTCAAGCAAAAATAACAATAATAACAATTGTAGAAACTCGTTCATGCCACAAATAACACGCAACATCACCTGAGGATATAACTCATACTTCTATCTTGACAATCGTCCTGACTGCTCAAATGGTTCCTGGACTTAACTATATGTCCATACCAAACCGAATATTTCAATAATTGTTGCCCTTGCCAGACACAATACCTTTATCCCTACACTTGCATCGGGAAATATTTATAACGCACGGTTTTCACTCCCCACAAAATACCTATGCACAGACTCCACTTATCTTCGGTCACACCGACCATGTTAAGGTGGTCCTTCTCTCGGACGTTGGTAGTCTCGGCTCTGATGACTACCTCCATTGTTCCCTTAGCTTCATGGACCTAAGGAACACGCTACTAGTTTCCACATCTCTTATTAAAATTACCATCGCTCGATAATAATTCATCTATCCGAATTATTTTAATGGGTTCTCCGTTGGGTATTCCCCTTGTGGTGTTTCTCCAACACCATTTTCCCAGCCTTACTCTATAGAAATTCCTCGATTCTTATTTTTCCCCCACCCAAGGAAGCATTTACCTCCAAATTAACACTACACATCATTATTACCACTTGCATTTACTGCCCAAGTAAATTCCCCAGAAGAGCTAACAATTCTTCTTGTAAGTCCTACCTTAAATATCCTCTTCTCCATTTCACCTACCTCACCCGGTGTAAGGTTCACTAAATAATTAAATTTTCTCCTCACAAAGTGACCTCTGTCCGACCCTCTTGTGTGAGTTCAGAATAATATTCGCCTTTCACCCCGAACATATTATGAAGGAACTTATGGTCAAACCATACGTGCACACCTTCTCTCGACGTCTCCTTTCACTTCTAAGTGTGGTGATTCTCTCTCACCATTGAAACTCCGCTCTCACGAGCCAAAAAAATTTATCCCAAATTTTCACTCCCAATGGGCCATACCCCGACATATGTCCAAGCCTTTAGATATATTACGTTCGTTTGTCTAGCACACGCCATCTCCACATTTCGAGTATTTCCACTGCTGGTTCTCTTTAATGTTTCACCTAACTCTTTCTTTCTCATTCCAACCTTGTTGGGTGAGTCTAATTTGACCCCACTCCTGCTATAGCTGTACCTGGAAGTCGCAAATTGCACCTTAGCCGTCTATACTGTCCTGGACTTTCGTGTCATAATATGGGTGACTTCGACTACGGTCATCCTTCTTTAATGAATTAAAGAACCTCAACTAATCTTTTCCTCCTTCTGTCCGTCCAGCAGTCTTCGCCTGACATACTGCATTGTTAGGCACCTAAACACATCCGAATGCAAATAATATTCACTATCGTAAATAACATAGCAGCAGAACGAAATCTCACCAAAGAAATCAACAATCCTAAACATAGGGCTCTATATCAAAGAAAGCTACGCTGGAAGCATAATAAGTCGTACAGATCCTAAAGGACACTAGAACCTGATGCTCTGATACCACCTGTGACACCCCGTCTAATTAAATACCGGGTAGCTACTCCTTTATTCAAATTAGTACAAAATGTCAAGTTGGTTCAGTTCATAGCATCACTAACGAAAAATATTTTAACAATTACTAACCACCTAATATTCAAAAAGTGAGCTGTCAATTTTAATTAAATTAGATCAACATGCAACAAGTTAAATTATGAAATAATGATACCACGGTCACATCAGAATCACAATAGAATAATAATGGAATAAAAATGAATCTGGAGGAACACTCCTTTGAATAATCCGAATACTGAATAAAACAAATACCAAGTCTGAAACACCAATTAATTTAATCCAAAACTGAAATAGAACTGAATAATTAAGCTGTCTCTAAGAAAAAAAGGGGTGACATGCCCTACAGATGAATAAATCTTAGATGGAGTCAAAGCAGAAAGTGGAAGCGTCTATTCTCGAGATCCTGTAACTTCCACAGGAGCTACAGCACGTCACTGGAATGGAACTTCTAAGCTTGGTGTCCTTGTGGCTGGGCACCTAAAAGGTTTTTACAAAAAAATAGATTTAAAAGCAAACGGGTCAGAGCCCGATTGTGAAAACAGTTTAAAATATAGCAAGTGTTTAATATAATTAAACACTGAATATAAAATACATGATAGTGCGTGCACTAACATGAGTCCCTCACCTCTCAACTAATTGTGCACTCCTAACGTACCCATACTCGTTCTAGTTATTCCACTATCTAACTAGTCAAATCCATAACCTGACTTTACTTTACAATTCAAAGTTCAATTCCCGACATCTTAATATACTGAGAGTCTTACTTTTATTACTCAGAATTAGTTATAAGAATTACTAAAAAATTTCCATCTTTAACTCTAATAAAAATGTTATAATCATTCACACTTACACTTTAATTAACAGTCCATCTCAATCATCAGTATATTAATCTCATCGTAAATATACAATAATATCACCCCTAGGCTAAGCTGCGGCGCACACATACTCTGCTATCGACTCCCAGTACATAACGTACATAAGGACCACGTGTTTCAAATCTCTCAGGAAACGTTTCAATAAGCAACAAACACACATAATGGAGGCGAACATAGTTCACATACCCATGGGTCACGAACATACCTATGCTCCCATGGTCAGCTGACTTATTAACTCACTAATAAGTCATTATCTGACCTATGTCCTGGAGGTACCAATCTAAATCCCCCCCGTAGGCACACAAAGATTAGATGGCCCTGATAGAAAACCGACCTCTCGTGATAGCAAGTATGGTAGGTATGTTATACACATATAAGTACATATACTAAGCATTCACACATCTTAGATATCTTATAGTATTAATAACGGTATATTCTACCCCCTTATACCATCATTCAAGTTTGCACATTTATAAGTATTTGGATAATATACAATATAGACTGCCGACACATCTTACGTCGTAAATCTCAATTACTTAAAACCTAACTCATAAAGGTTAACAAGTCTTATATGCATTTCTCCAAAATTAAATCCTAAGTTATACTCCGGTCTCACAAATATACCTACTAGTCTTCCTCGAGTCTAAGTGTCACAAAGTTCCCAACATCAATTCTCTAGGGTCAAAATTATTGAATTTCTCCCAAAAATAATACCTATAAATAAGCCTATGTGAAGTCCGAAACAAAAATCGGCCGAACAAGGTCATTCTGTCAACTCGTTAGAAATCTCATTCGAACGAGTGTCGTTCGAACGAACGGTTTTGAACGAACTCGTTAGAAGGGGTACTGGAATCTCGTTGAAAGCTCGTTCGAACAACCTGGGTTGGTCTTTTAACGAGATGGCAGAGAATGCCCAGAATTTTCCCAACTTCGTTTTTCACCAAATTCCTTTCTCCAAATCCATACTAAGTTCATACCAATTAAGTTTTTTTATGTTTTTAAACTACTCTAAGTCACCCTAGGTCACTTGTTAACATATTTTTGGGTTCAAATCTTTCTAATTAACATGTAATAACCATATATTCCCAAATCTTGCCCCAAACCCTATGAACCTGAACCCAGAATTTAATTGTATACAAAGACTCCTTATTAATCCGTTTTCAAATCATCAAAAGTTATATTTTGGGTACTGAATTCGTCTATAACCATTCTACATGCAATCCCTATCCAAAATTATGAGTTCCACAACAATCCTATTTGGGTTTTCATCAAATCTTTCAAGGTATAAAAAGTTTCTACACTAAACATGGAGGAAATATTCATTGAAATTAATAACATCAAATCACTTGCCTTAGATTTGTTCTTTTGATTGGTTGTTGGTGATTAAAGGCTGAATCTCTCCTCTTTTCGGTCACAAATCCTTCCCAATTTGGTGGTGGTGGTTTTGGTTTGGAACCTCTTGTAACTTCTCTCAAACTCCCTTAGCCCACTTCTATTGTTTTTGGCTGATAATGGTCTTAGTGGAATCTCTAGTAATATATAATTAAGCTCTAAAATTCGTGGGTTTTAACTCCTCAATTTTTAAAATTACCAAAATACCCTTCTGGGTTGCCGGTTTGGCCTAAAAGTACCCCGGGACCCAAACTAAACTCCCGGTTAGTGTTTTCTGACTATTTCGATCCTTCCAGACACGTTGGCGCACTCAAAATGACCATTCGATTGATAAAAATATAATTTACTTTTTAATCTAATTAAATTCATTCCTGATGCAACTGACACGTGCATCCCAATTTAATTTCTCCAAATTATCGTATTTCTGCCTCGCGACAATTTTAATATTTTCAATACACATATATTACCATATATACTCAGTAATATTTTATTTTAACATCATCATCATATACCAACTCACATCTCGCTAGTATTTACCTTCGGATTAATTTCCAAATTAATTCTCATTTAATCAATTAATCCATTAAATAAAAATCAATAAAATTACGAGGTATTACAGTGGTAAAAACGCCTATGAGACCCCCTCCCTATCTTTTTCCCCATCCTACGGTTGTGGCTCGTGATCACCACCTTAGTGGGGTAATATCTTTTTGTTTTGGAAAAATAGATATAGATTAAAATGGAGTCGCTAATATATTTTACACAAAATATACAAAAGACAGGTTGGCTGACGCGACTGAAATTGTGTCTCGGAAATGCGTACTCTCTAGGCTCAAGTGCAAGCTTGTCGCTCAAGTAATCATCCGACAAGTCGGGTATCGATCCTCAGGGAACTAAGACAACGAAGTTGTAACGACGGGAAAAGACTAAGGAATCCTAACTTTGACTCTAAAAAGAAAAAGAGAATGATTTGGTTTTGGGGATGATTAAACTAAATGCAATTGTGAAATTATGAAAAGATGAAATTATACTAAATTACCTAAAATATGATTGAAAAATGATTTGAAATTTTTAACTAAGTGATGAAAAAAACAGGACGGGAATACAATCTCCTAACCCTAGTGTATTGCAGTTATAATACTAATTGTAAAATTAACTGATTAATTTGACCCAGAATTTAGTACTCCCAAGTAATACGTATACGAGGTTCGATCCCGCGTCATACTTAATATGAGGACGAGTAAATCGGTATCGCGATAGTTACACTCGAATTGCATTCTAAATCATCCCGGTTACCCAGAGGCAAATGAGATATAAAGACCTACAATTGTTGTGTGCCTACGCAATACGATCGAAATCAATCACTAAATTCAGAGGACTAATTTTATACACATGCAATTAACACATCAGGCTGGGTTCATGTATCCCGACCTTTTAAACTTAGCCGGACATATTAACTGAAGGATGCATGGAATAGTAACGTTGCCTGCGAAAGAACTCATGATAAAACTAGATTGAAATACGTAACTAAGTATTAAGAACGCAGAAATTGATTCAAATCACGCAAGAAAAATTACCATGCAAGAACAATAATCATAAGAATGAAACATGGATTACAAGTTGAAAACAAACCCGGAATTGTATCAATCTTGGAACAATTAATTAAACTTATGTTCCTAGATGTTCTTCTCCTTTTCTCTCTACCAACACTAAAAAAAACTCTCCAGAACTGTTGTTCCTAGGTCACTAAGTACGTCCAAAACTGTTTTAGAAGGAGTTTTAACTTCATGGGATTCTTTGGACCAATCAGAATAAAGGAGTAAATTCGCGCTTCAGGACCCCAGAACCGGTTCGCATGTTCCCCGAACTGGTTCGCCCCCCAAATCGGTTCGACATTAGGTTGGGGAAATTTTGCTGACTTGGGTGCCTTTTCTTTCATTCTAACACTTAGAATTTTTTCTTGTTTTCTTCCTTTCTTCCTTGGATTTTTCTTCAACTTCAATTGGTCATAACTCAGCAACCGTAACTCGGATTTGGGTGCTATTTCTTTCAGTGTTCTCGTTGTTCCAAGATTTTCAACTTTCCAGTTGACTACTCCTCCAGGATCTGGCTGCATAATTGCCAAAATGCCCTTGAACTTGCCTTCCTAAACCTTCTTTCATCGTTTCGCTTTCTCTTTTGCACAACTTGCATAATTAACCTGTAAAACAAATAGGAGGAACACGAAATACTTCCCTACGAAGGTTAGTAGCATAAATGTGAATTTAATCCATATTGGTTGCATCACTCGGGTTCACAAATGTACCGAAATTAGGGGAATAAATATATAATATTTATGCCCAATCAAACCCCCCTAACTTAGAACTTTGCGCGTTCCGAGCAATGTAAAAGAGAAAGAATAAAGTCATGACTCCTCTAAACAAATTATGGGGATATAATACCTTTTTCGCGGGAAAGCGAATGCATTTAGCGCATGCAACAAGCCTTTAAATCCCTAGGTTACCCTAGTAGGACGAGTGGTGACTCGTGAGGGTTTGGAGAGAATATACCCACAAAATATGACTCAAGGAAAATATCAAAATACTTAAAAATTATACAATTCAAACTTTCCCAGAAAATAGTCATCATCAAGTCATATTTACATGTCTCAAATCATAGTGCGTGTGTGCGAAGCCGGAAATATAACCGCCAATTTCCACCGATTGATCGTTACGTTACTTATCCAAAAATTTGTTTTGATTTCAAAATCTCCCAGGATGCTCTCTTAAATGAATCACTCGTAATGTGGCTATTCTCTCGGTATGTGTGATATAAAGAGTAAATATAATGGACGCAAAGTCATGCATACAAGTAGAAAGACAGAAATTTTATAGTATTAGGATCTCATCAACGGATTACGGTTTCAAAAATGGGAACATTGCCTTTGTTTCGCGCATTTAATCTCTTTTATTATCTTTTGGTGTATTAGCTCTTCACACGGTAATCAATTTCGCAATTTAGACTCGGTTAGGACTTTTTCGGGTTTTAAGGTATATTGGGTAAAATAAAAATGGTACGGAAGGTTGGAATTAGAAAAGTTATTTATGATGTCCATTTTTGCTTTTTCCGAGCTATTGCTCAGTTTTTTTTTCCTTTTTTTTTATTTTTCACTTCTTTTCTTTTCTTGTTATTTTTGTTGAGCATATCTATTTTTTTATGCCCCTTTATATGCACTTTTTGGACTTAAATTCTGATTCTTTCCATTTTTCGCAATTCCGGGCTATTTGGGTTTTTCGGGTTACCAAACGAAAGGGACAATTTGTTTGGCTCAAATTGGGTTACAAAAGGGGTAATTTTTCGCTACTTTTTCTGGCCAATATTTTTAGGTGACAAACGAGGGCCTACTTCATTGTCCAAAATACCAATTGTGTTACCATATGCGTTTCGAGATGAATTTAAGTTTAGAGATCATGTTTGGCACGTTTTTCAAAGCAATATCACACACGTTTTTCATAACCGATCAAACTGAAAGGGTTGAGATCCTCGACGGCTAATTAGGCGCTGAAAAGAACTTTGAGTTAACAATTAACTCGGATATATTTAAAAACTCGTAAAAACTGATAGGCTCGAATCTCACCGGGTTTGTTAATCTCCACACTTAATCGTTAAGTCGTCAATTTTCACTCAATTTCCATCTTTAGTCAATTTCGGCTTTGTGTATGTTGAATTTTACAACTTGAGACTTTAAACCGACTCTTAATGATATTTTTGAAAATTTTGAGTTCCAATTTTTATTTATTTTGAAGAAAAATATTTTTGGATTTTTCAAAGTTTTATGATTTTTTTTTTTTGAGATTTTTGGGCATTTTGAAAATTTTGTGAAGTTTTAGAAATACGCACTTGTGACCCCCCCAACTTAGACTTTTGCATTGTCCTCAAGCAAAAAGGACTAAAATCTAACTCAAAGCGAATGAAAAGTGCGGAAAAATAAAACAAACAAATATTAAAATGCAACAAGACACTATATGATACTCATGCATAACTCAAAAATACAACAACAATCACCCCATACGCGTCGGGGGTGCGATGACCTCTCATCTCTCCACAAACTCACCCGACCCCACTCATGAGGTTCGATGTTCTCCTTGTCACTCCCATCTTCCTATCATATACTAACAACCGGAATAAGTTGGGACCTCGCCCATAGATAAAGGATAGACCGGGAGACTCATCGTGACTAATTGGAAAGGGATCCTCGTGATGCTTACTCAAAGCGTAGCTTGCGTGCACTGACTCAGAGGGAACTCCTAATTTTTTTTCAATTTTTGGAATGCATGGGTCGGGATCTAAGTCGGATGAAACACACCTTTTCTCCTCACTCGCCTTCGGTACCTCTAGTGGTATGGGTGGATGGTCACAAAGAAGAAATTCATCGATTTTATCTTTCCATTCGCTTTCTTCTTGGTGACTAAATGAATCCAATAGAGTTTGGACTTCGTCGTTAAGGCTCTCATCCACCGGACCGAATTCTTTTTCAAATTCTTCCATGCTCATGTCCCCTAGATCTCTCTCCCGAGTAGTGCCTACATCCTCTCTTACTTGCTCGATCTCTAACTCCACCATTTTTATTTCTTCTAACCCCTCTCTCTCTCTTTCAATTTCGCTATAAGTTCCCTCGCTCTCATGACTAGACACTAAGCAAGATTCTAAGGCGTCTCTATATAAATTTTCCTCAATGTGCTCTTCTACGATCTCATCAACTAGTCTCACCGCGTGAAGATCATCTTCTTCCCCCGTATATTGGGTTATATGGAAGATGTTAGTCTCTAAGGTCATGTTCCCAAAAGTGAGTTGCATTCGCGCATTCCAAGTATTGATGATTGCGTTAGCTGTAGCTAAGAACGGGCGCCCAAGGATGATGGGAACATGGTTGCTCGAGGTGAAGGAGGGCTCCGTGTCCCAAATGACAAAATCTACTGGGAAGTAGAAGGTGTCAACTTGGATGATCACGTCCTCAACTACACCTCGTGGGATCTTCACAGTTCGATTCGCCAATTGGAGAGTGGTCCTTGTGGGCTTGAGATCACCCAAATCAAGTTGCCTATAAATGGAATAGGGGAGGATATTGACACTTGCTCCCAAATCAAGTAAGGCTTTTTCGATTTTATTTTCTCCAATGATGCAGGAAATGGTGGGTGCACCGGGATCTTTGAATTTAGGCGGGAGATCATTGAGTAGAATGGAGATCACGTTCTGTGCTAGAAAGATAATTTTCTTTACCTTCATCTTTCTCTTTACTTTCAACAAGTCTTTGATGACTTTTGCATATGCTGGAATTTGCTTAATGGCATCGAGGAAGGGTAAGTTCATCTTTACTTGCTTTTGCACGTCATCACTTGGGTTTCCTTAATGGGAAGGAATTAGCCTTTGAGGAAACGCTGCCGCGGTGGGTGGTTTCACTACTACCTCGGGCTCACTAGTGTCGTCTTTATCACTCTCATTCAAGGGGACACCTTCGGCCTCTTTCGTGCCGGGCGAAATCTCCTTGTCTTTAGGTACGTCTTGTGGGGGAGGTGACAAGTATACTACTCTCCCGCATCGTAGAGTGGTAATTGCGCTACATTGCTCAGGAAGGTCATGGGGTGTCGAGCTAACACTAGTTTGACCTTGGAGAAGTCTTTGGCCCTGGGCATGAAACTTGCCCTTCTCTTAGACGCTCAACGAGGATTATATCTTTGACAGATTTGCATTTATGTCGTTGATCAGGCGATCATATCTAGCATTGGTTGCAGTCTGGCTGGTGATAAATTGATTCATGGTATCCTCGAGAGTTCTCCGCGGTGGCGGGATATAGGATCCTTGAGGTGGTGGTGCTTGCACATGTCCTTGCATGTGTGGGGCTTGTTGAAAGTTTTGTGGTGGAGGAGGGGCAACATGGGAAGTAGGGTTCATCGCAGCGTGTTGTTGCCCATAGCTAAAACCAGGATGGTTTTTCCATAAAGGGTTATAAGAATTCACGTTCGGTGCACCGAAATTAACCTTAAAACCTCCTATACCACTAACTTGCTCTTGAAGCATCACTTTGTAGGCAGGTATAGTCGGGCATTCCTCAGTTGAATGACCCGCCTCACAAATTGTACACACCTTTTCAACGGGGTTTGGTATGGATCCAGTAGGTCCTCTTCCACATATCCCACGTAGGTCTCGCACTTCTTTCTCAAGTATATTTATCCGACTGTCCGCTATAGAACTCTTTTCTACATGAAATAGGCCGGACGCTGACGGAGTGGTGGTCACTTGACGATTTTGATTTTGAGCATTAGAGTCAGATGTATCCCAGGATTGGGTAGTCTCGGCGACATACCTCAGGTGAAGCTCAGCATCATGAGCATCTAAGTCGATAAAGGGACCACTTCCCATGGTTTCGACAAGTTGCTTGGAGTTAAGATTCATCCCATTATAGAGAAAAGAGATGATTTGTGCGGCATCAAATCCATGATGGAGGCATGAAGTAACTAACTCACTGAAATGCTCATAACATCGATGAAATGGCTCATTTTCAGATTGTCTGAATGCTTGAATTTGAGCCTTTATGGAGATTGTTCGATGTGTTGGGAAGAATTTCTTGAGAAATCTCGATTGCAACTCGTTCCAAGATGGAATAGATCTTGGAGGTAAAGACCATAGCCAGGTCTTAGCTTTATCTTTGAGCGAGAAAGGGAAGAGTTTGACGCGGATCACCTCTTGTGTGGAGGTTTGATCATTGAGAGTATCGCACACATCCTCAAATTCCCTAATATGGAGGTATGGCTTTTCAGAATCCATACCATGGTAATGAGGTAGCATCTGTATCATCCCATTTTTGAAACGGAATTGCCCGGCATTATACGGGAGTATAATGCATCCCGGAGTGACAGTGCGCTCGGGATATAAGAATTCTCTCAGCGGGCGGTATGGGGGCTCTTCCTCACCGGCAGTTTCACTACCGTGTTGTGACATCTCCCTCTCTCTTAATGACTCAGTGCTCTCACTTGGTGTGCTCAAGGTGTACTCGGGGGTGTGTCCTAAGAAGGAAAACGGAGTGTTGTTTGAGATTGAGTGCGACGGTGTGGGAGGTGGGATCCAGAACTGTGGGGCGTTTGGAGTGTGAGGGCTATCGGGGTTATACTCAAGGATTGGATTTTTGTGAATGTTGGTTGGAGTATTATGGGGTCTAGGAGTGAGTTCAGAATTTTTCATTAATGGCTTATGAGAGATGATGGTGAATTTTTTTGTGCTTTTTGAATTTTTTTATATGTTTTTGGATTTTTGGAGATTTTTGGTCAAAGCTTTGGATTGACTTGATCTAATCCTAAGTCTACCTAGTTCCCTGGTAACGGCGCCAAAAACTTGACACGACTGAAAATGTGTCTCAGAAATGCGTACTCTATATGATCAAGTGCAAGCCTGTCGCTCAAGTAATAATTAGACAAGTCAGGTATCGATCCTTAGGGAACTAAGACAACGAAGTTGTAACGACGGGAAAAGACTAAGGAATCCTAACTTTGACTCTAAAAAGAAAAGGAGAAAATGATTTGGTTTTGGGGATTATTAAACTAAATGCAATTGTGAAATTATGAAAAGATGAAATTATACTAAATTACCTAAAATATGATTGAAAAAATGATTTAAAATTTTTATCTAAGTTATGAAAAAAACAGGACGGGAATACAATCCCCCAACCCTAGTGTATTGCAGTTATAATACTAATCGTAAAATTAACTGATTAATTTGACCCAGAATTTAGTACTCCCAAGTATTACGTATATGAGGTTCAAGCCCGCGTCATACTTAATCTGAGGACGAGTAAATCGGTATCGCGATAGTTACACTCGATTTGCATTCTAAATCATCCCGATTACCCAGAGGCAAATGAGATATAAAGACCTACAATTGTTGTGTGCCTACGCAATACGATCAAAATCAATCAATAAATTCATAGGAATAATTTTATACATATGCAATTAACACATTAGGCTGGGTTCATGTATCCCGGCCTTTTAAACCTAGCCAGACATATTAAACTGAAGGATGTATGGAATAGTAACGTTGCATGCGAAAGAACTCACTATAAAACTAGATTGAAATACGTAACTAAGTATTATGAACGCACAATTTAATTCAAATCACGCAAGAAAAATTACTATGCAAGAACAATAATCATAAGAATGAAACTTGGATTACAACTTGAAAACAAACCCGAAATTGTATCAATCTTACAGCAATTAATTCAATTTATGTTCCTAGATGTTCTTCTCCTTTTCTCTCTACCAAAACTAAAAAAAACTCTCCAGAACTGTTGTTCCTAGGTCACTAAGTACGTCCAAAAATGTTTTAGAAGGAGTTTTAACTTCATGGGATTCTTTGGACCAATCAGAATAAAGGAGTAAATTCGCACTTCAGGACCCCCGAACTGGTTCGCATGTTCCCCGAACTGGTTCGCCCCCCAAACAGGTTCGACATTGGGTTTGGGAAATTTTGCTGGCTTGGGTGCCTTTTTCTTTCATTCTAACACTTAGAATTTTTTCTTGTTTTCTTCCTTGGATTTTTCTTCAACTTCAATTGGTCATAACTCAGCAACCGTAACTCGGATTTGGGTACCATTTCTTTCAGTGTTCTCGTTATTCCAAGATTTTCAACTTTCCAGTTGACTCCTCCTCTAGGATCTGGCTGCAAAATTACCAAAATACCCTTGAACTTTCCTTCCTAGCCTTTCTTTCATCGTTTCGCTTTCTCTTTTACACAGCTTGCATAATTAACCTGTAAAACAAATAGGAGGAACATGAAATATGAAATACTTGCCAACGAAGGTTAGTAGCATAAATGTGCATTTAATCCATATTGGTTGCATCACTCGGGTTCACAAATGTACCGAAATTAGCGGAATAAATATATAATATTTATGCCCAATCATTGGCCTCCATAGAGACCTAGTGATAACTAGTGGTTTGATCATTTAACCAGAGAGTCAAAGATCTGGAGACTGGGTTGCAAATTCTAAAGGTGTTAGGCACAGGCTCCACCCTTTTGGTCTCAAATGTAGATAGAAGACATTTACCTTAGCATGTTATGATGTAAATGAAATAATAAAATGAAAATATTTGATATGTACTTATATTGTGCATTGTAGTGTGGGATATGTGTGTGGATAATATAGACAAAGGACAAATGTGTGCAAAGTCGGATTTGTTCACTCGAATGACAGTCCGAGTGAACCTACGTACTCGTATGGAGACTATTCAAAGTCCATATAGTTCGCGTTGAAACTAGAGGTATTTTTCCTCATATAAAGACTTGATGTGAGAGATCTAGTCTTCCTTGGATCATTTGAAATGTTTTTAGAGTGAAACAGGACCAGATCTAAAAATGTAAATGAGTTGAGTTCATAAACAACTTGAACAAGGTTGGTCACCCATAAAATCACTCAATGATGAAATAATGACCAAACTTTAAACATTAAGGACAAAATAGTAGATGAAACCCCGGATATAATGATCCTCTAACTTATTTGAGAGTATTCAATTTTTTTGAAGATTTTTGTTTAGTAAAATGAAAATGGATGAATATGTACGTGATTTAACTTGAATTTTCAAGATCGGGTTTCTCTAATATGCCTACGTATTTACCGTAGGTGAAATCAAAGTCAACATAGTTAGGATATGACCTTTAATGAAATATCAATCCTCATAGAGCAAAGATAGACAGAAAAAGTAGCTTAGGGTGGTGTTACAGCACAACACCACCCTTTCGATACCAAGACTTCAAAATAAAAGAGTGAGAGATGGCATACCTACAAAGTTACACGTGTCCCTCTTCATTTTGACAGGATTTTGGTTTGGAATCAACCGTTTTGGGAATGGATTCAAGGGTACTTTCAAGAAAATGTACCTTAAAAGGAATAAAGTTACAAAAAGAAAGAAATTGTATTTTTTGTTTCTTTTGGGGTTTTGATGAGAAAATAGAAATTAGGTGTAGGAGTTAGAACTATATATCTAAACTTAAAGACGGCTTTGATGACAAATGGAGAGAGTTTTGGGCTATTTGGAGATAAAACTGCTACTTAATAGAATGCTCAGCATTTAAGAAAGCGGAATTAATTTCCTTAGGATGGTAGGTGAGGGCCACCTTTTATAAGCAAAAGTTTGGGGTTGAGGACTAAACGGTCAAGGGTACACATTTCACCCTGGGCCTTTGGCCCAATTTTGGGTTGGGTTAACTCTTTTGGGTAGTTTTTTAGTGGGTTGTTTAGTATGTTTAGGTTTTATGGAGATTTTTTTGAGTTATAGATTGCTTTTAAAACACCGGGGCTGGTTTTATTACCTTTATGGTGTAGAATGGGGTGTCTAGAGAGCCCCTCAATAACGAAGTTCATTTTTAGATGAACATTATTGAAAAGATACACTACACCAAATCTGCCTAAATGTCACGGTCATTGACCTTGACAAGTTCAACTTGTCAAGGTCAATGACCGTGATAATTCGGGGCGAGATAACTTTTTTTATCACGAATGTGTCACGGTCATTGACCGTGACAAGTTTGTTAGAATTGTCACGGTCGTGTCACGGGCCATGAACGTGACAAGTTTAGTCATGGTTAATAACCGTGACAAAGCCTTGACCCTTTTTAAAAAAATTATCACGGTCATTGACCGTGACAAGTCCGTGACAACCTTATTTGTCAAGGACTTATCACGGTCAATGATCGTGACAATTCTGGGCAGAATTTAAAAAAAATCTGCTGGGCAGTATGGACACTGCCACTGCCCAGCAGTATATTTGTACCTGTTATAGCAACATTGTACCTGTTCAAACATCATATATCCAAACAAACTAAAGATAATGCAAATATATATTCAAAATAGAAACAATATACATGACGATATAATCCAAATATAATTCAAATGTACCAACTTTAAAATAATGCCACTACATGTCTGGGGTAAATGTGAGGAGGTGAGTAGGCCACACGATATATGAATTGACACACCCACTAATATACATCGTGCCTCATTGTTCGCACAACCACAATAGGGAGTTCTCCTTCCCGGGTATCACATGCGTGACGAGCACTTTGGACTCGATCTCTTGAAGTGCATGTCCATGAACTATTCCACCCTGGACGATATTCGGATCCCTCAACCCCCGCCCTATCCCCTGGACATCAAATACGTCCAATATGAACACGCTCGGCCAACCAATTGTCGACATCGATCTGGGGAAGGGAGCCAAATAAGGAAGTGGATCATCGAAGTACGCACGTGTCAATGATGAAGCAGCAAGGTCCACATCCTCATCATCCTGCGCCTCGTTCTACCGCACCTACTCCTCCACCGCATTCTCCTTCCCTTTCCCCTTACGGTCTCCACCCAATGTACGCTTCATGAATGAGTACATATCTTGGACCGTCGCCTCCAAATGGGACAGTTTCGCGCCATATGAATCCACCGTTCGAGCCAACTCGGTGTCGCTCATCTCCAATCCAATGATCCTAGATTTGGCCACCCGCGAGCTCACCCCCCTTGTCCTCCCCTTGCGATCAGAGCCAAGCACTTGGCTGAGTGCGTCTGTGGACAAAGACGCCTTGTCGACATCAGACTGTGACTCATGCACTTCCTTAAGCTTTGCCTGAAACGACAAAAAGCACATGATTAGTAAAATAAGTAAACTAAAAATTATAACGTAATTAACAAAAAATTAAACTGTCGGATTACTTATAATTGTGGCCGCGACGCTCGGGGACACCTCCTTGTCCTTCCCTTCTTCGTCCGAAGAGCCACATAAGTATCGAGCCTATGTGGCTTAAGCTCAGGGCCACTCCCTATCCCCTGAAATAAAATAAAGTAAAATTAGTATCGGCCCCATAAAGTAAAATAATGAAGAATAATATATTTTTATAGTTATAGAAAAATTAAATCTTACCTTCATCCTATGCTCCACCTCAGCGTAAGACGTCCGGCCGGAGTAGTGCACGTCCGTCTTTTTTGCCCGATTTTCCCTCCCCGATTGGCGAGATGCCAATTGTCGCTCCTCGATCTCATTTTCAATGAACTTTTGCCATTCTGCCAATGAGATCGGCTCCTTGGGCGGGACGGATTCACACCATTGGATAATGGACTCTCATATTTTTCTAAAGTACCGTGTCCGCATATTTTTCTTCCACGTCTTGTGTTGCTCCCTCAACTGCTCCAAGACGGAATCGCCTAACTTTGGATCCAAGTTAAATTGTTCATGTCCAACAAATACAATGTTAGTTGCGAATAAATATAAATATAAAATGAAATTGAAATCGAAATCGAAATTGAAATTGAAATAGTCATATAATTATAAATATATTACATGTAGTGCCGCCCAAACAGCTAACTTGAGCTCATATGGCACCTCCTTCCAACTCATAAACCCCGGGCCGATGACCGTCTTTAGCAGCTCGAGGGATCTCGCTAATAGCTCCGACTTGTTCTCGATGGTAATCCCAAATTTTCCATATTTGGGGAGCCTATGGGCCGAGGAGCCCTCGTCTCCTCCACTACCACCGAGCCCAGACGACATCATCATAACCAGCATCATCACCATTGCCTTAATACCTGAAGGAGACATTTGTTGTAAAAAAATGTTATTAGTACAGATCAAAAAAAATTAGAAGAAGACATGCAAATATGTACAATTACTACAAACCACCCCCTGCCCCCACCCCCTCCCCCGCCACACACACGCACACGTACACGTGCAAATAATTATATATAGTATGTTTCATTTAATTATGTCTTATTTATATTCAAATTCAATTATTCAAAAGTTGAAAAGTTGAAAAATCCCACCCCCATATGGACAATAATCCAATGTTCATGCCACTTTTAAAATTAACCAACCCAACATTTACTAAACAAAATAATCCAACAGCAATGTCAATAACAAATGTGTATCCCGTACTCCTTCTAATTTATCTACTCAATTAATTCATCTACTCAATTAAACTACCTTGCCCCACCCCCTTCACCCATCCCTGCCCCCTCCCCCCACCCCCTCCCCCACCACACACACGCACACATACACGTACACACACCACCCCCTGCCCCCCACCACACACACAATAATCCAATAATGATTAATAATTATATATACTATGTTTCATTTAATTATGTCTTATTTATATTCAAATTCAATTATTAATAATTATATATAGTATGTTTCATTTAATTATGTCTTATTTATATTCAAATTCAATTATTCAAAAGTTGAAAA
The DNA here is from genome assembly GCA_949130495.1 of Sambucus nigra. NCBI lineage: Eukaryota > Viridiplantae > Streptophyta > Magnoliopsida > Dipsacales > Adoxaceae > Sambucus > Sambucus nigra. The sequence goes on along the minus strand of OX422207.1, from coordinate 330,714,050 downwards.
ATTCCACCCCCATATGGACAATAATCTAGTGGTCATGCCACTTTTAAAACTAGCCAACCCAACATTTACTAAACAAAATAATCCAACAGCAATGTCTACAACAAATGTGTATCCCGTACTCCTTCTAATTCATCTACTCAATTAAACTACCTTTCCCCACCCCCTTCCCCCATCCCTGCCCCCTCCCCCCCACCTTGCCCCTCCCCCCACCCCCTCCCCCACCACACACACGCACACGTACACACACCACCCCCTGCCCCCCACCACACACACAATAATCCAATAATGATTAATAATTATATATACTATGTTTCATTTAATTATGTCTTATTTATATTCAAATTCAATTATTAATAATTATATATAGTATGTTTCATTTAATTATGTATTATTTATATTCAAATTCAATTATTCAAAAGTTGAAAAATCCCACCCCCATATGGACAATAATCCAGCGGTCATGCCACTTTTAAAACTAACCAACCCAACATTTACAATGAGGGGCAATCCTACTTTCATAATTAATCATATATTAATTTACTAATTTACAATAAGGGGCAATCATATATTAATTTACTAATTTACAATAAGGGGCAATCATATATTAATTTACTAAAAAAAACTAATAATCAATCAATTTTTTACAAGGGACACTACGCGCACACACACATAGACACACACGCAGCCCCCCACCCCTACCCCACCACCCACCACCCATCCCCGCCCCCACCCCCTCCCCCCCCCCCCCTCCCCCCACCCCCTCACCCCACCCCCACAATAACTGCACACACACACACCCCACCACCCACCACCCACCCCCTCCCCCACCACACACATATATACACACACATATACACATACATATACACACATATATATACACACATACATATACACACATATATATACACACATACACACACATATACAAATGAAAGAGAAAGAGAGGAAAAAAATATACCTTAGAGAGAGAGAGAGAGAGAGAGAGCTGAAATCGCTTATAGAGAGAGAGAAAGAGGGAAACCAAAAAACGGTGGGAAAAAAAAGAGCTTAGGGCTTTTTTTACTGAAGAGATTGTCATGGTCGTGTCAAGGTCCTTGACCGTGACAATTATTTTAAGTATTGTCACGGTCAATGAGCGTGACACAAAACGCGTGTTTCTTGTCACGGTCAATGACCGTGACAAAGGTGGCCATCTGAAAGGTGACATTTTGGCCATTTTTGTGTAGTGATAGACACCCATTCTTCGACTATTGGGGAATTCTTTATTTCTGATGGGATGCCTCAGATTACTCATTTTGAGAGTTGACGTTTTGGAATTATCGCAAAGGATTGCAATGCTTGCTCGACCGTATTCTTAATGTAAAGGGTAATTTCTATAGGAGACAATGATACGTTGCATCTCGACTTACCAATGTTTACTGTCCGCAATGAGACGGGATAAAATATCTTGTCAAATGTCCTCATGGGACAAGGAGTTTTTTGATACATTAAATCGTTTAGAAAATGTCCTCATGGGACAGGTTGTTTGTCGATACACTGAACCATTAGGAAAGTCTCCACGTGGGACAAGGTGTTTGTCGATACACCGAATAGTTATAAAACTGTCCACATGTGACAAGGTATATGTCGATACACCGAATCATAAGGAAAGTGTTCTCATAGGATAGGGTGTTTGTCGATTCACCAAATCATTACGAAAGTGTCCGTTTGGGAGAAGGTATTTATCGATACATTGAATCATAATGAAAGTGCCTAAGTGGAATAGGGAGTTTATCAATACACCGAATCATTATGAAAGTGTCTACATGGGATAAGGTGTTTGTAAAAACACCCAACTGATTGAAATTTTTCGTGTTAGACGAGATCCAACAAAGTGGAGAGTAGGCTTGGAAATAAGGAATTTCGTATTTAATCTTGGATTTGATAAGGAATTTTGATTGCTATGTTTCGCTGAGGAGGAAATTTGATTGTTTTTTTATGATGGCATGATGAATTTTGGATTTTTTTTAAGAAAAAATTATTTTTTAATTGGTTCTAGAGCACTTGACCGATCATTCAAGCATTGATTCCTGTTGACTGATCGGTCAAAAGTGCTCTTGACTGGTCAAGAAAGTGCCTGATTCTTTATATATAGGGTTACTTTTTGGCTTTTGGCTTCATTTTTCACTTCTCAATATCTCTCTACCTCTTTTAGATCTTTAGTTTTCTCTATTTTTAGTATTTTGTGGGTGTTTCCCTCTTTCATAGCTGAGAGATATGCTGGATAGTTGGTGGATATATTTATGGGGGATCTCCTAAGCGTGAGGATTATGCTTAAGGCCGATGAGCCTAATAAGAAGGCGGGCATTCTGGAGAGCCTGTGGTGAGAGACCTGGGCGTGCACCACCACATGCCCGACTGGGAGACCAGGTTGACTTGCTAAGAGAGAATGTCGAGCATCTTTTTAACGCTATGTATCATGGTTAGGTATGAATTTAGCATTAATTTACTTTTTACGATATTATTATTATTATTATAATTATGCATTTTTTTTATACGTAGGAAGTATTATTGCAATATTATCCTGATTTTTTTATTTATTGTCATTATTTTATGCATTATTCAGGAGCATCAGGAGGATAGCACCACCCGCGTCCCGCTTAAGGATTTCCCTAAGCGGGTGGTGGTTCTCTGGAAGAGTGAGTACTTCCCTTTCGTTTTCAAAGATTGGGTATGGAGCTTGGGATTCTGTCGCTTTTTGGATTCGTTGGTAACTATTCGCGACACTACCACGATCCAGGAATTTGTAGAGAAGTGGTCGGATGCTATCTCCACTTTCCACCTGACGATGGATGAGATGACACTCACACCCTTGGACATTCATTATTTAACTATTCTGTTATTTAAAAACATTTCAGTGGCGATCCCCCACTACCTCAGGCTCTTGGACGATGCCATTAGGGTGGCGCTAAGGTTTCTATAAGCCATTCATTCAGGTGATACGTTCGTTCTCACCTCCCTAAGCACCCGCATGCATAGGCGTGCAAGGGTTTTAGGAGATAACGGGATGAGGATTCATAGTTTATGAGGTGTTTTTAGCTATTTTTGCTCGGCCATACCATCTACTCCTCTCACGTCAAGACAGTTCATTTTGGTTTATTTTTCCCTCATTGCTACTTCAACTACATTTGTCAATATGATTGGCTCAGTTCAGCCTTGGATTTTCTCTATACCAGTATGAGCTCCCTTTCGATATGGAAGGTTAAGAACCATGTTGGTCATGTAACGGCTTGGGAGGTATGCCTAATGTCTTAGATTTTCTTTTGCATATGAATTTCCTTTTTACTGCGTTACTGATATTTTGCATCTTTTTTCAGGCAACAATAAGATATCAATATATTTAGGGTCCACCAGAGGCCGTTTAGGTTATATAAGGAGGATTGTTGTCCCCTTCCACAAGATGAAGAAAGGACAAGAGGGGATCGGGTTTTAAGTGTACTCTCTGGGAGAGATTCACACCTTATTGAGCGAACTGGCCACTAACAGGGTATGCACTTTCCTTGCCTTCTTTTCAGTGTTGTATATGTTTTTATGCTTTTTCATTATTCTTACTTGAGCTGTAGGTTGTCTTAATCCCTTGGTCTCCATCCCGAGGTCAGTGGGTTACAAGCAGGGTTGCTACTCAGATTGCTTCTCGGGTGCTCTCTTCCGCAGTGATAGAGATGCACCCTTCTACTTATGGAAAGGTCTACTAATTAAGGGATTTTCACGGCTCAATTGACTACCCCATTAGTGCCTCTTTTCGGGATGAAAGAGGTTCATTTTCTTAATACAGATGACTTGAAGGCTTTCATGTAAGGAGTATCAGTGGACACTTACCACTTTGATTATTATGTCCCCTATGCAAATTTTGTTACTTGTAAGTTAATGTGGGCAGCCCTCTAAGATGTAGAGAGTCGAGGTTCGAGGGATTCTCCCCCTGATTCTACTTCCATCCCTCCCTTCGAGGACCTTTTATGGGAGCTTTTGTGGTGTCGGATCGTTCTTCCATTAATTACTCGAGTTCTTGATTTTTTCGTTCAGTACACTAGGGATGATGTTGTACAGTACAAGGCACCAGTTCCTCCTTCTCATCCTTATTTCACTATTTCCAAAGGAGTCGAGGTACGTGATGGTTCTTTATTTTTTGTTGCATCCAATTATTTTTTACGTTCACTTTTTATCACAGGTTTTCATTATTCCACGGGTGGTGCTGGAGTAAATGTACTAGATGATGAACGTATATCTAACCTATATCTAAAGGATGAGGAAGACTCGGGGTGAGGGACGTCTGGGATTTCGTGCGACGAATTTTCCTAATTCCTCCAGGCGAGTGTGTCCTATACATAGGGGACTTACTCTTCTTGTACCTCCTTGAGGAGGTCTAGTGATCCGTGAGGGTACGGTGGTGCGATCCACCATTTCTAATTCAGATGACGAGGAGGAAATGGCGACTCCTCCTTCATTGGTCCCTAGGATTGACTTTATCTTTCATATTTCTTTATTTTTTATTTAAGGTTTAAAGGGGTTTGTCCTTTATTCCCAAAATTAAGTACAAAACATGTTTTATTTGTGAGAGATGCTATTATTTTTGTGGTTATTTGAACGATCTTATTATAATGATGACAGAGATAATAAAATGAATATGCAAATATTTATTAAAACCTGAGATGGTAAAGAACCTTAATTTCACATTTTCAAGTTCTTGAAAGTTACCATTCTCGTAAATAGTCTTGTCAGATGGATTTTCCAGTCAGCATATCTTCAGGAACAGACTGAATATTTAGATTTTAATGGGATGATTGATCAGTCTATAGAGGGACCGATCGTTCTATTCCCTCTCCCTATAAATTAGAAGGGGTTGAGGTCTTGGAAGCTCACACATTCTACCTCTTTCTTTTATAACCTTAGACAGTACAGTCTTTTGTATATTCTTCTTTGAAATTGTGATTTTGAATTCTGAGTACCAGGCTACTCTGAATTATCAAATAGATAATTTTATTCAAAGATTTGATGACTTATCTCTTTTGGGACTAGACTACTATGGTTTGGTCCCTTTTTCTATGTTGGAGGACCACATCAATTGACTGGGCTTTCTTGTAAGTAGTTGCCCATTTTTGGTTTCCTGAGGATCATTTATTTCACTTTTATTTAGAGAGAATATGTTCGATATTTGAATATTATTATTGCTTGACACGTTATGGTGTGAACCAGCCCATTATTGAGTCGTATCTGAGTTGGGGAGGAACCTCTTATCTTATTGAGCTATTAGATGTGGACTACCTTACTACTATGGAATTCCTCACTGAGGAGGTAATCAATCTGATAGTGGTCGTTTCTTTCTTTTTGTACTATATCCTCAGGAAAAGGTACGTAGGTGGCCTGAAGAGGAGCTTTTTCTTTAGCATTAATATCCCAGCATTTCATGATCACTGGTACAACCTTTATTGACATTTGTCTGGGGATATGGTCTTACAAGTAAAGGAGGGAAAGGTCCCAATACCCTTGATTTGGGGGTGAGACTATCAATGGCCTTTTGCCTTTCATTCTCATGAATTTTCATCCCTTCGAGGAAGCCCCTTGCTCCTATACATGTGGCTTCTGAAGCGGTTGATCCTGATCGGGGACACTTTGTCTCTCCCCTATTGACTAGTTAAGGATATCTTCCGTGAGCCACTTATCCTCATAGGGGAGATTGAAGAAGAGTGGGTATACTGATTCTTTGAATCTGGGTATTTTTATGTCCATTTTCATTTACCTTGGATACCAGTGATGACACCCCATCTGTCTTTGTGGACATTTTGATATATTTGCTTGTTCGCTCTATGCTTTACCTCTTTCTACCTCCCGTGATAGGTAATGTGTTAATTTGGAAGAAAGTTGAAGATCACACCCCCATTGGGTCAGCTGTATATGATCATTCATTCGTCTTTGTATCTTGTGAGCATGATCTCTAATCTTTAGAGGATTGAGGTTCCATTGTTCCTCCCTATTCCGCCTGCTCAATTTGGTATGTATATGATCTTGTTTAAGTAGTACCTTCTCATGATTTGGGAGAAAGTGAGGGATGTACTTATTTGTAGGGATACTGGACTCCGCTGTGTTTTTGGATGGGCTCTTCCTTGATCCATGATTGATCGTGGAATTTCCTTATTGCAGGATAGGAAGTCTTTTGATGATTTTGAGACGAGTAACGATTCTCGAGACATGAGTATTTCAGAGGAAGAAATGGGTGGTTATGAGTCCTTTAGTAGAGTGGGCACTAACTTACCTTGAGTAACTTTATGCAGTCTTTTGTTTGATAATGATAAATGTGTATGTTGCAATGATAATATTTTATCTTTTAATAGTAAACGAGTCCTCCTGCTGGATCTAAACCTTTTTTTGTCACCCTAAGGACTCTATGACCAGTTCTTAGGAATCTAAAAGACAAAATACATTAAAATACTTCACTCGCCTGGAGGGGTGATTTTGTTAGATGAACCCCTAGGGGTTGCAAACGTGCCTCCATTGTGTGATTAAATTGGATTGGTAATGATTTCGATAGATTTCTTTGATTTATGAAGGATCGGGTTGTACGTTGTCCTTGTTGGATGATTTTATGTCTTTCTTTTATACATAGTATTTCTTGAGATGTTATATATTTGTCAGCTGGGCCAATTATATTCTATCAATATCAATTAGGAGGGCAATGCCTCCTGAAAGGATCTTCTTTACACATATGGTCCCATCTAATTTGGATAAAACTCGCATCGGGGGTCCCATATAGGTTCAATAACTTCCTTTATATTAAGTCTCCTTATTTTACTCCTTTGTTCCTGACTTCTTGTTAAAGTCCCTGGTGACCCACTTGTGATACCCCTACATGTGATAACGTCCAGTACACTACACCAAAAAGGCTAAATTGTCACTTTTGAGCCGGCCAGCCATATCACGGTCATTGACCGTGATAAAAAACATGCATTTTTCATCACGCTCAATGACCGTGACAAGTAAAATTATCACGAAATTGTCACAGTCAAAGACTTTGACAGGTCCGTGACAACTATCTTAACTAAAAATCATATCGCTTTTTCCCCCTGTTTCACCTCCCTCTTTTTTTTCTCTCTCTGCGCAACTAATCTCTCTCTCTATATCAGGTACATTTTTTTCTCTCTATATCTCTTTCCTTTATGTGTGTGTGTGTGTGTATATATATATATATATATATATATATATATATATATATATATGTGTGTGTGTGTGTGTGTGTGTGTGTGTGTGTGATTTTATGTGTAGGTGTGATTAATTTGGTATTTATAAAAAGTTGGCATAAATCTGAATTGGACCCCTTTGTTGAGTAAATATGAAATTGAACTCCTTTGTTGTGTAAATATTGGACCCCTTTGTTGTGTAAATATTGGACCCCTTTGTTGTATAAATATGAAATTAAAATTGGATGGACATATAAAATTGGGCATATTGTTGTGTAAATGTAAAATTAAAATTGAAATTGGGTATAAAACGAAAATTGGGCATTATGTTGTGTAAATCTGAAATTGGACCCCTTTGATTGTGTAAATATGAAATTGAAATTAGGTATAAATCTGAAATTGGGCATATCGTTGTGTAAATGTGAAATTAAAATTCAAATTGGGTATAAAACGGAAATTGAGTATAGTGTTGTGTAAATCTAAAATTGGGTAATGCGAAAAGAAACATAACTTTATCTAAATCATCACTATAAACATTATTATCGAATATAAATACTATATCCCTTACATAAATTGTTCATAGATACTTTCCTTCTAGTTCTTATGCATACGCATTCAATAACCCATAGACCCGTTCGAGAGTCATTACCCATGTAATAAGATCTCTCGAATTGTCCCATTTGAACTGTTTGGGACTGCATAGTTTCTGTATAATAATATTCTTATTGGCTTAAACTTGTTACTTTGGTGGGAAGTTTTGTTGTCGTATCTTAATATTCTCTGGATATATACTAGATGATGCGATGTTAAGTGTTATTTCAATTGATAAATTGAAATAACACTTACACTTGCGAATTTATGTCGTGTACTTAGAGAACTATGGGGATATATTGTCAAATTCTCCTCAAATTGGAACAATGTGCATGAGTTGTTAAGTATATTACAAAAATACGCGGTCTTGAATGGGATAGGAACACTCACCCTTTAGAGGAGATGGGGGAAATAGGAATTAGTATTAGAAATTGAAATTAATATTTTCAATTGAAATTGAAATTAGTATTAAAAATTAAAATTTTAATTGTAATTGAAATTGGTATTTAGTAATTGGTTTTTGGTATAGTGTCTATTTGATTTTTGGTATTCAATTCTGAAATTGAAATTTGGTTTCTCTCTCTAATTGCAGCAGTGGCAGCCATCTCTCTCTCTCTCTCTACACACATTTTGGTATATCTCGCTATCTATCTCTCTCTATATGTATACATCTCTCTCTCTCTCTCTATCTATCTATCTATCTATCTCTATCTATCTATCTGTATATATATATACACACACACACACATATATTGTTGAATTGTTTGATATTCATGAGTTGATGTTGACTAGGGGATTTTAATATTTAGATGGTCATTGAGTTGGTTGGCCCAAAGAACTTTTAATAAAAGATATTATTATTTGCATTGTTGTTTTGAATTCTTGGATTATTGTTGACTGCTGGATATGAAAACTTAGATGGCCATTGAGTTAGTTGGCCCTAAGCTTTCTCTAATAATTAGGACAGTTCAAGAGTCATTACCCTTGTAATGAGATCTCTCAAATTATCCCATTCGGACAGTTTAGGACTGCATAACTTCTGTATAATAATATTCTTAGTGGCTTAAACTTGTTACTTTGGGGGAAGTTCCGATGCCCTATCTCAATGTTCTCTGGGTACATACTAGATTATGCGATGTTAAGTGTTATTTCAATTGATAAATTAAAATAACACTTACACTTGCGAATTCATGTCGTGTACTTGGAGGACGATGGGGATATACTGCCAAATTTTCCTCAAATCGAACAATGTGCATGAGTTGTTAAGTATATAATAGAAATATGCGGTCTTGAATGGGATATGACCACTCACCCTTTAGAGGATATGGAGGAAATAGAAATTATATTGTTTTTATAATATAATACTGAAAGATGAGATGTGAATCTTATAGTAAATTATTTAATGGTAATTAAATGTTCACACTTTTGCTTATACTAAGTCACGAATATACACTTCTTACCCATAATAGGTGGTTGTTTGAAGTAGCTGTGATGGAATATCGTAAATACAAAGAGGGGATGGGTGAGACAAATAGATTAGAGGATGTGTTTCGTAGAGGTGATAATGAATTTGTGAAATACGCAAAGAGATGTCATAATGATGAAGAGTTTCCGTGTCCGTGTGCTAAGTGTAAGAATGGTAAGGTGTTTGAGTGAAAAATAGTTGAACTACATTTGTTAAGATGGGGTATGCAAGAGAGTTATCGATTTTGGATTTTTCACGGGGAATCGAAAGTTCCTTTTGTCCCTGAGAAACCTTCACAACAACCTTAAACAAGTAGGATAGATGTACAGAGGGAGGATGACAATGTAGATCATAATATACTAGAGGATTTAGTTGATGACGCGCATGGAGTTCATGAAGTGGAAGAGAATGAGGTCACTAACGATGTACAAGGTTCGGGTGCTCATGAAGATATAGGGATAAACCTTGACGAAGACTACCAAAGTTTAAAATTTAAGGTGACCCAGCCGTTATACTCTGGCTGTGAGAAAGATCAAATAACTTTACATGACATGGTTGGTTTTTATAGTTTGAAGACCCAATATGGTTTATCTGGCAGTAGCATGACAGGAGTTTTGAATTGGGTGAAGGGTGTTACCAAAGCAGAATACCCTTCCAAACAGATATCCTACTATGAAAAATAGTTTGAAAGGTTTGGGAATAAAGTATAAATCAATTCATGCTTGTGTGTATGACTGCATACTATACCAAAAGGAGTATAAAAATCTCAATCGGTGTCCGGTATGAGATGAACCTAGATATGTCCAATCTACTGGGGAGGAAGGTACAAGCTCAAAAGTGCCTCAAAAAGTGTTGAAATATTTCCCCATTGTGCCTAGATTAAAGCGGTTTTTCACAGTACCATGGATAACAAAGGCAATGACTTGGCATGCGAGGGCAAAAGCAGGGGATAATTTCATGCATCATCCTATTGATTCTACAGGTTGGATGAGGATGAATATTGAGTATCCTGATTTTCCTCGAGAACAGCGTAACATTCGTTTGGCAATATCAACAGCTGGTTTCATTCCATTTAGAAATATAAGCACTAATCAGAGTGTATGGACAGTGATCCTAGCCCCACTCAACCTCCCTCCTTCACAGTGTATGAGAGCTGAATTTTTGATGTTGTCTTTGTTGATACCTGGGCTAAAGGAACCAAGTGAGGACATCGATGTCTACATGGACCCTTTGGTAAAATAATTAAATGAGTTGTGGCAAGAGTGTGTGCAAGCATTTAACTCTTTTAGAAGAGAAGATTTTACGCTGAAAGTTATGTTGATATGAGAATTTCATGATTTTCCAGCTTATGGGACATTATCCAGTTATGTAGTACACAGTTATTTGGGGTACCCTATTTGTGGAGAGGAGACTGAATCTCTTCATCTCCCCGCTAGCTCTAAAAATGTATACCATTTCCATAGGAGGTTTTTACCCCCCGCTCATAGTTTTAGATTTAAAAAAGGTTGCAATTTTTTACCGAGCGGGGTTAAACATAGGCTACCGCCGAGAAAACTTTCAGGTTCAAAAATTTAAAGTATATATTCTGATTCTGGTCCTTATATGCTAAGTAAGAATCCTAAATTTAAGAATGTCAAGCATAAGAAGACACCAATTGGGAATGAAACTGATACAAAAAGGCATGGTCTAGGAGGTCAACTTTATTTGACTTGTCTTATTGGAAGAATAACCTGATGCGCCATGTTTTGGATGTGATGCACGTAGAGAAGAACATCGTTGAACATATTATGGGCGCATGCCTTAGGGGGGAGTCATTCGAAGGATGGAGAAAATGCACGAAAATACCTTAAATCGTTGAAAACTTAAACCACAACTACGATTGAAAGAAGATAGTAGGGGAAGAACAACAATTCCCCCTGGTGCGTTTACTTTGACGAGTGAGGAAAGGAAGGTGCTTTTAGACACAATATATAATTTGAAGGTTCCATTTAATTTTTTGTACAACTTGAAAAGGATTGTGAATTATTCTACCCATTATTTACGTAAGTGTAAGCCCCACGATTGGCATGTGATCATGCAATTGGTTCCTCAATTGTTTAAGCATTGTTTCTCCGAGCACAACGATTTGCAGAGGGCTATTATGCAAATTAGTATCTGCTTATCTCTTTTATGTGAGAAGGTAGTCAATCGAGATCATATAGTGGCCGCAAAATTAGCGGTGATCGAAGTGATTTATGTGTTGGGGCATAAGTGTTCACTTGTTGGTAAAACTATGTGACGAGGTACTTCTTCGCGGCCCAGTTAGATATCGGTGGATGTATCCGTTTGAAATATTGATGAAAGTTTTCAAAGATTATGTCAAGAATACATGATACATTAAAGGATCAATTGCAGAGGAATACATCACCGTGGTGTCATCAATCTACACTCAGGAATATATGCCTGACTCGGCCAGCGTGGATGACATTGATGAGTTCGTCGATGAGGGCGGTCATGTGATGGGAAAACGCGTGAAATTAACGAGTTTGCAACATGAACAAGTAGCTCATTATCTATTCGGCACACATGAAGATGTTGAAGAATAGAAAAAGAAAGTTTAAATTATTTTAACTTTTACATTATTTTAATTTTTATACATGATTAATTTTGTAATACGTTCGTCACGTTCTACGCAAAAAATATGAAGCCTGTGAGAACAATAAAAGACAAAAAATAATGGCACAAACAGACAGCGAATTTAGGCTGTGGTTGTCACACGACGTAAATATAATGAAAATGGTTGTTATTAAATGTCACATTACAAGAAAGCTTCACAACTTAAAGACCAGTGATGCAACATCAAGGCTTTCTCGTCTAACCACTGGACCCTTGTTCATGGCACAAGAGTAAAAAAAGTATTGATTAAACAGTTACATATTTGGTGTAAGGGCGTACGAGGAAAATACAAATGTACAAAACTCAGGCATTTCATATAAGGCTCTTAATTATTTTCGAGCGAGCGTGAAAGATAAAAACCTCGTTGAAGCTGAAATGACCTACTATGGTGTAATTCGAAATATATTTGAATTGGACAATGTAAGATTCAAAGAGGTTGTATTTTATTGTGATTGGGTAAGAGTTGCGGATAAAAATACTTGTAAAATTGATCCTGGAAACAATATGATCATGGTTAAATTGTCCAAGTTGAAGAGCAACGAACATGTGAGCGATGAGCCGTTATTTTGTGCTTTTCAAAAGGTCAAGCAAGTGTTTTACTCGGAGTATATCAACGACGTTTCGTGCTCAATCATCCTACATGCGACAAAGCATTTAAACAATAATGTGGATGACTTGATTGCTCCTACCAAATATCAATCCATTTTTTATGATAACTCGAATTTGAAATAATTTTTAGATTTGTAATAAGTATTCCAAATATTTATAATGACCAATGGTTGTATCATTCTAGTGCTTTATTACTATCGGACGATAATTTAATTTTTTTTATTCTTTTGTACTTGATCAATTTAATGCTTGTAATAACCAGTGGGTGTAGTCTTCTAGTGCTTTGTTATTATCGGATTTGAGTCAAAATTGGTTTTATGGTTAGTGAATATGTTAATTAGGATTTTAATCAATTTAAGCACTAACTCAAAGTCCATGACACAATATTGAAACAATATTTAGATTTTTAATGTCATTAACTTGTATTCTTCTAGTGCTTTGTTATTATTAGATTTGAGCATTAATTCAAAGTTCATATATATGTTTGTACTAATAATAACATTTTTTACAGAAAATGTCTTCATCCTAGTGCGGTAGTGGAGGCAACGAGGAATCCTCGGCCACTGGGCCCCAAAAATTGGGCAAATTGGGGTTCGTTGTAGAGAATAAGACTGCATTATTACCTAAATCCCTAGAGTTGCTGAAGGCGATCGTCGGCTCGTGGTACACTGATGGAGGGTCGTGCCTAATGAGCTCAAGATGGGCATCTGGGGGGCACTACATGTACTGTATTTATATTTTTATTTATATTTATAATTAAATCTATATTTATATTTATATTTATGAGAAACTAACACTCACTTTCGTTTTGGTTTGTATTTATTTAACTGGATCAATTCGGCCTGACCCCGCATGTACGCGACTCCACATTGGAATTGTAAAGTGATCAATATAAGATGTGGAAGAAAAATATGAGGGCACAGTACTTTGGAAAGACCCGGGAGTCCATTCTGAGAATATGTGATATCGTCCTCTCCAAGGAGCCGATCTCATTGGCACAGTGGTAAAATTTTGTCAGCAATGAGATACATAAGAGAAAATTGGCATCTCATCAATCAGGGAGGGAAAATCGGGCAAAAAAGTTAGACGTGCACCACTATGGGCAGACGTCTTCCGCCGAGGTGGAGCACAGGATGGTAAGTTTTTGTTTTTATTTTTATTTTAGTTTTATGTTATTCTAATTTAGTATTACTTTGCGTTACTTACTAATTATGAATTATTTTATTACAGGAGACAGGGAGTGGCCCTAGGGGTAGGCCACATAGGCTCGATGCCTATGTAGAGAACGAAGAAGGGCAAGGACAAGGAGGTGTCCTCGAGCGTCACAACCACGATTGTAAGTTATAAATTTTTAATTTTTTTATTTACTTAATTAACTAATCGTATACTTTTTGTCGTTTTAGGAAAAGCTTAAAGAAGTGCATGAGTCGCAGTCTGATGCCCACAAAGCATCTTTGGCTATGGACGCACTCAGCCAAGTGCTCGGGACGGATCCCAAGGCGAGGATTAGGGGGTGAGCTTGCAGGTGGGGAAGTTGAGGATCATCGAAATGGATACGAGTAACACTGGGTTGGCTCGTAAGGTGGACACCCATGACGATAAGCTATCAAGGTTGGAGACGACGATCCTAGATGTGTACGCCTTCATGAAGCGTCAGTTGGGTTCCACCTCCGATGAGGGAAAGGGAAAGGGTAAGGGCAAGGGGAAGTAGAAGGAGGTAGAGGTAAACGAGGACGTCAGTGCTTCATCGTCGATACGCACGGACTCGCCGCCATATGATTCATCTCCCATCTTGACCCCCGTTGAATGGTCTATGTCAATAATCGGTTGGCCGAGCGTGTTTCTACTCGACATATATTGTGGGGAGCCGATAGAGAGGGGGTTGAGGGACCCGAGCTTCCTCCTGGGTATGGTGGTTCATGGACGTCCCCTCCAAGACATGGACAAGGGTGCTCATCACGCACATTTTGGCAGGAATGGAAAACTCACTTTTGTAGTTGCATGAACATTACGGCATTCAGCAAATTGAGGGGTATGCCAATGCATATGTCGTGTAGCCTTCCTTCCTCCTCCGACCTGCTCAAGACTCTATGCCATGACATTATTTCTATTTATTTTATTTGGATATTGGATTATATTTGTATTTTTTTGTCTTTGGTACATGTTGGTTTGGATATGGATATTTATTTTTCTATTTTATTTGGATATGGATTATTTAAGCCATGATTTGGTACATGTTGATTTGGTACATTATTTCTATTTTATTTGGATATATACTATTTGGACAGGTACAATTTTGCTATAACAGGTACAAATATATTGCTAGGCAATGGCAGTGGCCATACTGCCCAACAGTTTTTTTTAAATTCTACCCAAAATTATCATGGACTTTGACCGTGACAAGTCTGTGATAAAGAAATTTGTCACGGAATTGTCATGGTTAAAGTTTGTGATAATTTTTTATTTGTCACAGACTTGTCACAGTCCAAAATCGTGATAAGTTTAAATTTTTGTCACGGACTTGTCACAGTCTTTGACCGTGACAAACTTATCAAGGTCAAAGACCGTGACAAGTCTGTGACAACTCTAAGGAACTTTTCATGATATTTGACCGTGATAACTCCGTGACAAGGTCACTTGTCACGATCAAAGACCGTGACAAGTTTGACTTGTCAAGGTTTTTTACCTTGACAAGTTGGCAATTTTAGTGTAGTGGTAATTGGCATTTATCTAACAATACAAGTTCCTCATATCTTCTTCTTACCGAATCAGCCTCGAATAAATGGTTTTCTAGCAGTATCCTCAAGGAGGGGATTTTCATTTTGCTTGGAAACATGGCTTCCATCCCATATACGAGTAAGAATAATATGGCCCCAATAGGAGTTCTAATAATGGTCTAGTATCCCCACAGTGCGTACGGAATACAATCATCCTAATCTCGACATCCTTCGATCATTTTTCTCAGTAGTGACTTCATATTCTTATTTGTTGATTGCATATTGTTGATGGTATAAGGGCGACAGGAAGAAGACTTGTGCCTCGGGATTCCATAATCCTGGATGAGATTTGTGACTTCGGCTTCAAAATGCATCCTATTTTCATATATTAGTTAAAATATATCCCGTATCTACAGATGATGATCTTCCATATGAATTGAGCCAGCTTTTTTGCCTTTAACATGGCGTAGGATTCTTATTTGATCCATTTGGTGAAGTAGTCTATAGAAACCAAGATGAATTTATTACCATTTGTCGCTTTTGAAATTACTTTCCCGATGATACCAATCCCTAAGCTGAAAAAGGCCATGGCAATGTCATATTGTATAGTTCTCTTATAGGCATATGCGATAAATTCGTGAATCGTTGGCCCTTTGGGCAGTTTTGGACGTATTTGCTACAGTCACCTTAGCGAATAAACTTTTTCACGAGAATGTGTCCATTTATGTGAAGACCGCTATCTCCTCCGTAGATTTCCTCCATTTCCCTTTGTGTGTCACCTTTGTCAAGAGATCGCAGATGGGTTCCATCAATATGTCTCTCGTATAGGTGTCCCCAACATATGATGAATTAGGTGGCCCATATCGTAGCTTCATCTTGTCTTTTTGTTGGATCTAGAATGATATTTACCCTTTTGGAGGAGTCCTTTTACATCTTAGTACTAGGGCCCTTCATCTATGGCCTCAAATATGAAAATTTCATACAATAACCTAGGTTGTTTTTTCTTGTATATGCCTATTTATACTTTATCCACATCTTTTGCGATGTCCACCATTGAGGCTAGGGTATCCAACACGTGTGCAAAGCTATTTTTACCACCTAGAAGATAGAATAATTTAACATCATCGAATAGGTAAGTAATTTCCTCTAAATACTCATGATATAGCAAAAGCTTTTATTCCCTAATCTTTCTGTGTCCCAAGATCTGGTAGATGATGGGGCTTGATCCTCCATATACATTGATCCTTCAAATTCCTTAATTATGAGCTATTTTTATGCTCACGATACAAGATTCGTATTCGGTGATATTTTTAGTGCAATCATAGTAATCTTGATGGTCGTAGGCTGGTGTCTCCTATCTGGATAAATTAATAATATATCGATGCCAAACCTATATTTATTTGCGGCTTCATCAAAGTATAGCTACCATCTGTACTTTGATGGCTTGATCATCCAAAGGGGATTCAGCCAAGTAATTTGCAATGGCTTACCCTTTTATGGCTTTCTCATGCATGTACTCGATGTCAAACTCTATAAGCAAGAATAGACACTTGTCTGTTATGCATGTTAATACAAGTTTTTCAAATATATATTTTAAAGGATCTATGAGAGAGATTAGATTAATTTTAAAGGCGACCATGCAATGCCTTAGCATCTACGTTGCCCATACCATAGACATATAAGATTTCTCCTGGGTCATATATCATTCTTTATGGCTATTAATCTTTCGAGTTAAATAATATATGGATTGTTCTTTACGAGATTCTTCGACATTCTAAACAATCATGGCTCATGCTGCAGTGTCGGTGATTATGACATATAGGAGAGGAGGATAACCAGACCGTGGTGGGGCCAATATAAGCAGGTTAGTCAAATATTTCTTTATTATATTGAAGTCATCTTGACATGCAAAATTCCATATGTTGGTGGGGGTACTTATGGAGCAACTTTAAATTTGGCGCACATATAAAGGTCATCTAAGATATGAATTTTTCGATATATTTTAGCCTTCCGAAGAAACTCCTAACTTCTTTCTTAGTGCACGGAGATGACATTTCCAAGATGGATGTAACCTTGGTCGGGTCCAATTCGATTCCTTTCCGACTAATGAGGAATCCCAGTAACTTCCCCTTAGTGACTTTGAATATGCACTTTTGGGGGGTTTAGGCTCATCTGATACATCATCAATCTTTCGAAGAACTTCCTTAATATGGAAAGGTGTTCTTCTCGTGTCTTGGACTTGACAACCATGTCATCCATGTAAACTACAACCTCTTTATTAATCATATCATGTATTAAGGTGGTAGCCCCTCGTTGGTAAGTGGCACTGGCATTCTTGAGTCCGAAAGGCATTCCTATATTCCAAAA
Organism: Sambucus nigra; assembly: GCA_949130495.1. Classification (NCBI taxonomy): domain Eukaryota; kingdom Viridiplantae; phylum Streptophyta; class Magnoliopsida; order Dipsacales; family Adoxaceae; genus Sambucus; species Sambucus nigra. The sequence goes on along the minus strand of OX422207.1, from coordinate 330,696,432 downwards.
GTTACCCTGGGAGGTAGTAAAAGTCATTCTCTCTAGGTCTTTCGGCTGCATTTTAATTTAATTTTAATTGGCGAAGCCATCCACAAAGTACTTTAGGACATAGCCTGCAGTGTTATTGATGATCATGTCAAACTTTGGCAGCGGGTAGTCATCTTTGGGACTAGATTTGTTCAAATATCTATATTCGATAAACATCCTCACATTTCTTCTTATTTTTAGGTTAGGTAAAATGTTGGCCAACAATGTGGGGTACTCGACTACCCTTAGAAGACCCGCATTGAGTTGTTTCATGACTTCCTCTTTGACATTGAGGGACTATTCTGGTCTGAGTTTCCTAAGCTTTTGATTAACGACTATGGATTCTAGATACGTGGGTATGCGGTGAACAACAATTTCAATGTCAATTCCCAGCATGTTGGCATAAGACCAAGCGAAGACGTTCATTTATTCTTTGAGGAGTTGATTGTGCGCAGACCTTTTTAAATCATATAAAGGGGATCCTATTTTTATTTCTTTTATCTTGTTAGAATACCCTAAGTTAACCGTTGTCATTTCGTCAATGAGTTGCGTAAGATTGGTTTGTTTGTTGTTAAGCTCTTTTTGCTGGTCTTTTAGTTCTTCATGAGGATACTCAAAGTTAAAATTTATTTCATCAGCAAAGGGATTTACATGATTAAGTACATTAAAATATTTTATCATAATGGCCTTCTCCTCAAATGGGAGGTTATGATATCTTTGGGCACGTCTTGAAGCATGTAAGTGATTTCATCCTCGAAAGGGTTCTCAGTCTCTAGTGGGTGGAAAAAGTTTCTGTTGCTTTCCTCTTCTTCCATCACTTCTTTAAACATTTTTATATTCCTCAAATCTTTGAAAGAGTCCTAATTGGCAAGGAGCTTGCCTTGTTTCCCCATCTAATATTTTATCTCATGTACATCTGCCTCTATCCACATGGGACGGTCCACGAAGAAGATCTCACATCTCGACATCTGCCTTCCTGTGTTGTTTTCTATCCAAGGTTCTAGGAATCTATAGAAAAAGGAAGTCATTCCTTTCCTTAACAAAATGCTCGTTGAGGTTGGAACGGTTGGTTGAGGTGGCATCCCTTGACTACTTGAATCCTATCTTATTTTCCTTCAATGATTTAGAGATAAGATCATCACTTTTTTGCTTGTATCCCAATCCATGGGTGTTAGACTGCTAAGGAATTGTGATGTGCTCACTTATTCCTTGTTAATTCTCTTGAGCCTTATTTCCAATAGTAACCCTATTCTCTTCATTATATGGGAGACATTTTAGCACCCATATTTATAATGTGACGGTGGGATCTCTTTCTTTGTATCATCTGAGATGGTCTATACTGGTGGGTGTATCTAGAAACCACTGATATATATATGTCCCCTTTTTAATGCTAAATCTTGAAGAATGTAGTGTTAGGTCCTTCCCCTTTGAGTAGGCTAGAATCACTAAATACTATGGTTAAATTTTCCCCATGGAAGAATTTGAGTTTCTGATGCAATGATGAAGAAACACCTACTATATCACGGAGACACAGCAAAGTTGGTGATGTTATCAAGTAGGTCGATCCCAAGACTGAGTTTAATGGATCTTAAAACCTAGTTACCGCTGTTGTCATAGGCCCTCACTGCCTGGGAGGACATGAGAAGTTCCCATATGAAAATATTGGCTTGTGTCTTATTTAGTTATTCTAAGACTTTATTCTCCTTCATTTATTATAATGTTTCCTCCTTGAGAACTTCATTTTCTTTATTTTTGTCCCTCTCCCCATAAGGAATAGGTTCAAGACAAGGTCTTTGTAAAATCTTCCATAGCGAGTCATGTGGTTGAATTCAATATACTTCCATTCTGGAATGAGGAATTCGGCCATTATATCATCAAAGTTCAGAGTACAGATGTAATCCTTATTTTACCAAGGCGGGGATACAAGTAGATCATCAAAGTGGAAGATTAGGCCTTTTTCGATAGATAGCCCGATTGTTGAATTATCTAGAGATAACCACAGCCATGAGTCCTGATTGTCTTTGGTTTTGATATCCTCACCTCCGTCGGTTGGGATGATTTTTTTGTTCTCTGGTACTTTAATATACCATGTTTCTTGTTGTGTTTCGTTATATATTACCTCATAATGCTCGTATAGGTTTCCATGCTTGCGAACTGTGTTTGATAGAAGAATCTTTGAATTTCCTCAAAACACTAGGTACATCAAATTATACGGGCTTATCTTTAGTGGATCGCACCTATTGGACTTCAAAGCTATGAGTGTTTGGACCATAATATCCATGTGGGATTGCATTAGTTACACATGATACAAGTATCGATTGATGAGGTTTTCAAGACTTGGTTGTTTTGCTTATGTTGTTGAGTTTATTATCTCAATTAGAAGGGTTGATTTCCTGAATTCTTCCTTTGTAGTGAGGTCATTCACCCCCATGCCATGGTTGGGTAGAGGGTTTTTGTTGACATTGGGTTTCGGCTTAGTTAGGATAATAATCTCCCCCGATCAATCAAATCTTGGATTGGAAACCTCACAGATCGACTTCCCTCCAGGTTGTGCCCTGTCATTTGATGATATTTGCAATAGAGGTCGCTCATGAAGTCTTATGGAAAGGGATGAGCTGATGGTCTTGGGTCCCTTAAATTTATAAGCCCCTTCTTTTTTAGAGCTTGATAGATTTTACCTATGGGACCATACACAGGGTGGAACATGCATTAAACTCTCTCATTATTTCAAGGTGTAGGCGCGGGTGTTTGAGTTTGAATAGCATTGATAAAAGTTGAGCCTAGATTGTCAGTCCTCCTATTTATGAATGAATGGGCTTTCCTTCGGTTGTCGGTCTCACTCTTGGGCAGTCAATTCATGAGGTCATCCTCTAGTTATTCTCCCAGATCCATCAAGTCCTTGAAGTGTGGTAGATATAGTGTTTTCATCTAGTTACAGCTGGGTGGAATCAATTCCTTCTTTATAATAGCCAATTACTCTTCCTTTTAGGGTCGATTCACTATCTAGGCAGCATTATTTCTCCAGCGGGTGATGAAAGTGCCCATGTGCCTGTTAATCTCTTACTTTTTCATCTCTAGGTCTCGATGTGTAATCTTTAACTCATATTTATACTTAGATTGCTTTAATAATTCCCAATGGATATCACTCTAATTGGTGGTCTTCCCATCATCAATGGACAAGAACTATTTGAAATTTATGCACAAAGCGACGAAGGAAAACATTAGCAAAGAATCATGCCAAATATGTTCGACCATAATGAAGGATAACAAGAAATAAAAATCGACCTATTTCATGCCCTGTGTTGGGACACATAAATCCCATATAGGGCTCACCAGCCATAGGGATTAGCGAATATTAACACAAATTTACAGCATGAGACCAATATCCTTTATTAGAGTCAGCCAGGTTCACAACTAGCACTATCCCTGCCCTATTTGCCTTTAATTGTAAGGTATCATCATTCGTTCGCACCCACGTGTAGCAATATCTGGTCTTTAGGATCCCCAACTGAGTTCCATATAACTCATTCATCTTGTATAGTCTGTTAACTATTCTCCAAGTATTTGGGGTGTATTAAGCAGTAACAATGCAGAAATATTCATAGAACTCAAAGAATAATTGGTTTGGAAGGAAGGTCACACGAGATTCAGTAATAAACTAGGAGAACATCCAATGTCCCCCCTTTATGTTGTAATAATCCCTGGGTTTCTCCCCAAACTCTATATTTACCCACTTAGGGATCGAGAAATGCATCCTAAACTCATCAATGGAGTTCTCAATAACTAGGAAAATAATTTTCGTCACTCAATAAATAAATATGATAGAAAAATTAAGAATAAAGTTGCAGAGAAATGAGGAGTAAGAGAGAGAAAGAAAACTTACAATGGATGAAGAAGGCAAATAGCTATGGAACGCTTTGAAAAATGAGGAGCTAAAATGCATAATGGTAAAGAAGTGATTAAACAACTAATTCAACTTCCAAGAAAAGGATATCATTTCAATGGAACGCTAGAAGATGATTACATACAAGTCACTGCCTCTTAGTATAATCAATGCCCAATTACCAACATATCCCTAAAACACCGGGGTAATTTACAAGCATTCCATTAACCCTCAACAGGCAGAACAAAATTAATTTTAATATTAAAAACACCAAGCTTTGACATTATTCTATCATAGCTTCTGTGGGCGATCAAATCTCATTGTCGACCAGCGTCAAGATCAACAAGCAACTAAACCTCTACACCACATTCAGGCTACAAAACTTCGAGTGCAATTATGGAGGAATTATCCTACCTAACAGGAACATCTGACACATGTTCGGCCAGATAGATAAATGATTGCATCTTGAAGATAATAACAAAGAAGGAGCTAATCAGTGAAGATCTCAGGTTGGATTTGCTCAAGCAAATCATAACATCATTCCAAGGCCTTAAAGTCCCACGTGACTCATTCTCATTTTGTTCTCTATAAATGTAACCCACTCCCCTGAAAAAAAAGGCATTTAATCTTCGTTATCAAAAGTTAATCAATAAAGAGAGAAAGAAACACCCCCGTGGACGTAGGCTCATTGTCTAACCACGTATATACTGCGTTGTGTGATAGTGATTTTATTTTATGTTCAGCTTAACTGTGTTGAATTAATCATAGTATGATTTTACCACCTACAGATATAAAATTTAAAAATCGTCTTGTGCAAATAATTGGAGTTCAAAGAAGATATTGTGGCCAGAAAATAAAAGGAAGAGGAAAATAATGAACCATACGTGGACGACCTTGCACGCGTGTATTGAGACGGTCCATTTTTTATAAGTTGGAGGTAGAACCGGAAGCCGCTAATGTGAGTTGAACGCAAAAGCACCACTACGAGAATGGTATTGATATTGATCAATGGTGTATTTTTGTAATTGTTTTATTTAATATTTTAATTTATTTTGATGTCGGTAGTTAGTATATTATATAATTTAATTTACGGTGTTCCTCCTTCACTTTTTAATTACAATTTAGTTTTACAGAATTTCATAATGTAGTTTGGTTTAATCACGTTCAAAATGGATATCATGCTAAAACAAAAGTTGGAATTGATATGAAGTAGTCAAACGCTAATATATGAACGATGAAGCCCCCAAGGCATTCAAAATGTTACAATTGGCATGCCTTGTGCGACTTAGCAATTGTCACAGCATACTATGCAATACCCAACCAAATGTGACAAAGTTATGTTATTGTCACAACCTTTGTTAAAAAATTCATTATGCTATTATGAAGAATAATGTTATAAAGTGTTTTTTATGAAAAATATTATACAAAGAATTTAAATATCATGCACGATGCTCTCGATATGGTCTAATACTTAAGTTCAAAGAGTAATTTTATAAAGACTTCCGAATCATGATAAAAATTTAAGTCTATTAGAACGAAAAGCATTGGTTGTTGTTTATAAAACACTAAACATTAATCAATGTATTATTAACACTTCAAATGAGTCTTATTTTTTGTGTAATTTGAACGTCTCTTTAAAACTACTCTCTTTTTTACCAAAAATAAATAAATAAATAGGTATTGCATATTTATATTTATTTGGTGAAATAAAACAAATTTCACCTAAATTTTGTTACCCAGAATCTTTATTATTCAACTAACTCTTAAAATCAATCGTTATTCAAGTACTAATATTAAATCAAAATCTATGAGCCAATAATGCTCGTGTTGATTTCTAGTTAGTTGAGAACATTGCTCAAAATGAAGTTACTATTCATTTTTACTTTTTTATAATTTTGAATAAGAATAAAGAGATTATGTGGACTTTGAAGATATGATTTAAAGTATATCAAATAGTGTGCACTTTATAGGGGATTTGTAAAGAGAATTGCTATGAGAAAGTGGATCCTAATCTTTTTACAAGGAAATATGTATTAAATGTGTATTGTTCTTTGATTTCTTAATGAAAAATGATTTCAGACTATTTGTAAAGAAATGTTTAAAAGTTGTAAATCAGTTATGATAAAAGTACATATATGTTTATGATCACATTTTTATTTTTAAAAAAGGCATTTTTTATGAAAATACAAGCTTTTTTCATGTACTTTACAACGTATACAAATTTTTTGCGTGCACTTTGATTATATATTTGTGTGCTTTATTTGGTTGTGTGTATCCTTTGTTTATTTATATGTGTATTTTATATTACTTTAATATAAATATGCATATCTAATGCGTGAAATTTGTTAAGTTATGCAAACAAAATTAATGTTAGTGTAATTAAAAGTGGAAACTTGATAGGAATTGAGATAACCATTGGTGATTCTTATTCTTGATAGGAATTAAGCTAACCATTGGTGGTTCTTATTCTAAATGATTGTTTATACACATTATTTGGTTTCATATTGATTGCGAAGTTGGTGTTTTTGTGTTTAAACTCGAATCTATATTGATTTGAATTGTTTGTGTATTGAACTAGTTGTTAATTAAATTTGACAAATTTATAGATGAAATGTATTGTAAAAGTAGTTTATCTGTTTTTTATTATTTTGTATTGAAAATTAGAGTAAAAGAATGTAAGTTTAATTTTGGGGAGAGAAAATGTTTAGGATTTTTTTAATATTTTCGATGATTTCATTCTTGAGGAGATGAAGGGCAAAAGCGAAGAAAGGTTAATCACAGTTCCTGATTCAAAGAATTGCAACATGAAAAATTTTTAATATGTGAGGTATCTATGCGTTTATTTTAATTAGTTGTGGAGTTGAGCATCCATAATCTTATGGAGAAATATTAAAGCATAAAAGATTCATAAAAATTTGTGATATTTTACAAGACATATATTTAGTTTATACTTAATGTTGTCAAAATACCGGGATTACGAATATTATGAAGGATAACTAATGTTCATGTAGGTGCATTTTACATCAAATTCACCTTATTTATCATCACTAGTATGGAGCCCACGTGATGCACGGACATAGATGTATACTACGAATAGATTTTAGGACAAATAGAGTATTTCGTTTAAATGGTTATATCGGGAATTGGATCAAATCTAGTATAATTCAAATAAATGCAACTAATACCCCCATGGACTAACCTGTCGCAAGAAAATAACCCAACAATGTCCTTGTTCCCTCAACTAATGCTAAACAAAGTGTAGCTAGTTATGTTGTAGCCTCTAACGTGATGAGCAGTGACATGACAACATTAATGTATTTCTCTTTTGTGGGTATTTTCCTTACATTCAAAGCCATTATCTACTTTTTAAGAATAAACCTTGTGTGTGTGTGTGTGTGTGTGTGTGTGTGTGTGTGTGTGTGTGTGTATGTGTGTGTGTGCGTGAGAGAGGGAGAGAGAGAGAGAGAGAGAGAGAGAGAGAGAGTGTGTAGAGATAGAGAGCTGCTAAGATTTTCCATGTTAAAGCTTCAAAGTGGTGTAACTTACATTTGTGACAGAGAGGGTTTAGAAGAAAAAGATATTTGAAAATAAAAAAAATGATCAAAAAACAAAAGTACTTACTTCTAGAATCCCTTAGATCATGCCTTCTGCATCGAAAACCCAAGGATGAAGTCCTTAATGTTAATATTGAAAGCCTTATCAAGGGTTGTTTTTTCATTTACGTCCTCGACAGTATAATCAGCTCCAGCTCTCAGTAATTCTTTATTTTTTGGTTTTTGACCTTTTGAGGCGGCCATCATCAACAAAATGTCTGCTCAATGGATGTTTTTCTTTAAAAGAAACTCCATCTTATCATATTTACCCTTAACAACAAGCATATCCATATAATTGAAGTATTGTTCAACATCATCGTGATCAAAATCATCACGGGTTTGGTTGTCATATATTCAGGTCCCTTAGAGCATCCGTAGCGGTGGGAGGACACGAAAGCTAACTTTGTCGAATGATTTAGCCATTTACCTTTCGCCATGGTGAAGTGCATGCAGTGGTGGAATTCCTACAAACTTATTTTGTTCGTAGGAAGTTCTAACGAACAACAGAAGTTCGTTGGAACTTCCTATGAACAAAATAAGTTCGTAGGAAGCCCAACGGCTAGTTAATGGTTATATTTTAGTTTGTTTATATAAATAGAATCACTCCTCCCCTCATCACCACCATTGCCTAACTCATTTCATGCCACAGCTACTACTGCTATTGCCTCCCCACATCACCACCACTGCCTCCCCTCATCTCATCTTCTTCAGTCCTCAAATCAGCCCTTTTATTATTCGTATAAATATTATTTTGATTTGTTTTAATATATTCATTATGGAATGAGGAAAAATATGGAAAAATTATTTTAATCTCGGCAAATCAAAAAAGTGTGGGTCGACTTCGACAAGCGTTCCCGCTCCACTCGCGCCAATTAAACCGTTGAATCTAGTATACGGTAATTATAGCCATATTTATGACGGGGTTTCACATGCGTCGGATGGAGAAACCCCGATTATTAACGATAATAAGTTTGAATTTCAGGGTAATTGGGTGGGCCCAATGAAGTTGTATAAATTTATCGGTGAGAAAAAATCGGCGATTAAATAAATGATCGACACTGCCAGTTTTATGTCCAACATATTTTCAATGGTCATGCCCAATTTCGACCAATGTATTGTGACAGCGATGATCAAACGTTGGTGGGATACGACGCATACCTTCCAACTGCCATACGTCGAGCTTGCCTTCACTCCGATCAACTTCACAATGTTTTCCGGTAATTAAATTTTTATTTTCGTTTTACTTATATTCATAATTGTTTCACTATATGAAAATAATTTGTTGTACTTACATTCATAATTAATTATTTCAAATATATTTTATTGTATTTATATTCATAATTATTTAAATATATGACAAGAATTTTAAATTACGTACAGGAATTCCTATTGGATAAGGGAGACCCATTCAAAATCTGTCGAATGATAAATATACCAATTTTGCAAATACGATCAATTAATTTTTTCCTGAAATTCATATACAGAGATTTACCGGCGCGGGAATTCCAGTTTCTGACCTTAAAAAATACATAGAAAATTTTGTCAAGCAAGAAGCTATGCCAGATTATATGTGCCTAATCATAGCTCGGGCTTTTTGGTTCTATGTTATCGAGAGTGTATTTTTCTCAAATACCAACTCCACTTTCGACCTCGGCTATTTTCATTATCTGGAGGATATTACTGTCGTCGACACATAAGACTGGGGTTCGGCTATTTATTCCCGTATTATATATGGTCTTTGGATAAAGTCAGTCGACGATCGTTGACTAGCGTTGAATGCATGTGGCCATTACTCAAGGTATATTTACGTTTAATCTTATTTAACCGCTTATATTAAATTTATGTTTCTTTAAAATAATATTTAACTTATTCTAATGAATTAAATGTATTGACATATTTTGCAGTATTTACATCACGAGTATATGGCCACGGCATGTCCAATTCTCGTCGATCCATCCATCGATATGTGGCCCCGCATATTCCGTTGGTCGAGGGGGAATAGAAAGAATGTCAAGGGAACACAACGGTTTAATATCTCAAGCAGTCAACATCAACTTGAGATGCGATCGCCCGAGTCCATTATATGGCAGCCATATGATACTTCTGCCTACCGTGACACCGATGTCATCCTTTATGCTTATCATCTATCGGGTTTACGGATGATTTTTTGGGATCCCTTATTTAAAAGTTTTTGGTACTTAGGTGACCGGGCCATCCGATAAATGAATGAACAAATATGTATAGCAGACAACCCGCCTCCGAGTTTGTGTTGTGTTTCAGAACACGAATTTCAAGCAGTTGCTGCCCAAAATTGGCCTGTTGCAAATCAACACATTAGAGATGTCTCCCAAGAAAAGTACAATGCCTACTGGAAGGCAATAGCACTCGGGCCATTACTACCGTTGATTGGGAGATATGTAATGTTGATTTGATTGGATTTGGTTCAGTGGCACCTTCAACGTTGCGAATCCCACTAGCACCAGCACCGATAAATGAACCGCATATATATAAGACACAGTTCTCGGTGGGTGGTTTTATGCACGTCTAACCACCGAGGCAGAATTGGACGGTAGACGTCGGCCTACTAGAGGTGGCTTCATATTCGGTAGATGTCCCGCGACCCGAGTTTCCAACCAACGCACCTCCAGCTCAATATTTGACGCAGTTAGAACGGCGAGAGTCCTACATTGATGCAGTAGATAACAATCGAGGTCTCCGTCATTTATTACTACATGAGACATATCGGTGAAAGTATCAACTCAAAGAACGTGATGACCTCATTGAGGAGTTGGAGCGTAGACTAGCACGCATTACTATGCATAGTCGTGGGTTTGAGCAGGGTAGTACGAGTTTTAACCGTCCGAGTGTTTACATACCCCAACCCTACGACCAGGTCCCCGCATATCAGTCGCAACAAAGTTTGGGAAATTTGTTTGGGTCTGACCCTTGATGGGTTCACATGTGGACTTAGGTGCGGATTATGTATTCGGTTCTGAGCACCCATGATGTATAATATAGTATTCTGAAAAAATCATGAATTTATTAATAAAAGTTGTCTCAATTTAATTGCATTTTCTTTTAAGTTTTGTTGCATTATATTTTGTTTTACTGCATTGGAATGAAGGCAACCAATTTATTACCCTGCTTTTACACTTTATTAATTTTTTAAAATAAAAGTGACATTATAAAATCAAAGGTAATAAATTTATGCATTCCGGCACTTAAAATTTTAAATTTAAATTTAAATCACAGAAGTAATATTATGAATAAAATTTAATCATTTATTAGTATTAAAATAATAACTTAACTAGTACAAACATTCCTACATGAAATAAATGATTATTAGGACGCCTAGTTCAAACACTAAGGTCGAACCTTGTAAAAGTACAACAAAATGGTTTCCTATTTCGCACTAAACATTTTGGCAAGTAAGACCGTTGCGTATCGAACTCAACAAATTCTTTGTTGTAGTTCGATATATTTGGTTCGTAGTCTTCCCCATCATATTCAATTATGCATTCTGAAAAGTAATCATAACCAGAATTAGTGTAGTCGGAAATGTCGTTATGTGATGCCAGCGTGGAGTCGTTATATATATTAATTAATTGTTCCTGGATCTGATGACCTGAAAACATCATACGTTGTGCGTTGTGATAATGTTGTAAGCGCCTCTCCATTTTCCACATATTTTCCTCCAATAAATCAAGACAAAACATATCTGCTTCTTAGGGATACGATATTGGCCAAAGTGCGGTAGCCCGATCTTTCCGCATGGCTAAGTGATGATAATGGCAAAGCACCTCGAGGTCACAGCTTTCATCATATTTATCTGTCCATGTGAGTTGTTCCCACTGGTAGTCAACTCGGTCTTCAGGTTCCGAAGTGAGAGAGATTAGGAATATATGTCCATATTCATTAAGAAATAGTCGAGATGTATCAATTGGATAAGTTTGGAAAATTAGTTTCTTCCCATACCAATCGTTACCAACAATATCTGTGTATGATCTATTATAAATGGATGAGGGAAAAGATGCCATCTTGTAATTGTAAGACAATGATAGTGTAGAGGGGGCCTGAAGGTAATCCTGGGATTAGGGATAATCCACTAATTAGCAACAGTGTTCTGAGGATAAGCTTAAGCGTGGCAAACTCAAGCGTGGCATCTTGGTGAGGCAGCTCAGCGTGGCAACTCAAGCGTGACATCTGGGCGAGGCAGCTCAGCGTGGCAACTCATATATTAGCTTATTGTTTTAATCACATCGTACTTTCATTATTGATTTCTGTAAGCTCTAACGATTGTAATGATGTAACGATAATAACTAAAGGGTTTTGTATGAGGTCAAACGGTACTTGCGAGAGACCAGGCTTGGCAGGGCCTGGGAGAGCTTTCATGCTCTATCGAATGACCTCACTGTGGGAACTTTAGAGGGACCTGGTTTGGAGGATTGAGAAGTAAGGCACCGTTGGGGCTTGTCCTGACCACCTTAGATACACCTGGTAAAGCACCGAAGGACCCTGACCGTAGAACCTCAAGCGGAGCAGCTTGGAGTTCTATCGGGCATTAAGTTATGGACCAAACAACCCTATACTTAATGTCACATCTACTATGGGTGATGTCACTAGCCATCTAAACGTTTGTCAGACATACACTTGAGTAAACCGCTGTGGTATTTGGGGCTGTCAGGTAGTTGGTGAACCACCTCTGCGACAACAAACCCCTGACACACAGTGGATAGGCAAAAGGCATGTCTTGGCATTTAATGTTTATGACATGGAGACAACTAGTGCATCAGGCATTTAATGTTGTGACATAAAGTATGAGGGATGTCTTTCATACTCTTTAATGACTGAGTTGCCTCGGGGGTGGTGTGGGGGGCTATTTAAGGACCCCAACCACCTTTGAGGAGAGGATGATCTTTTTGGAGAATTAAGAAAAAGAGTCATTGCAAACTAGAGAGTTCACTAACTCACCATTGTCATTTATTGCGAAGCTTTTAATATTTGACAGAGATTCTTGAGGGAGTTTGGTGTGTTGCTACCTGCCTATCAGGATGTATCTAGGGTGCTTATTTTCCCTCTCCCTCTAGCTAAGTCACTTCTAAAGTTCATTATTATTCCCTGAGTCATACACGAGAGGCTTTGTGAGTTTAAACTGAGTCCATCTTCATTGAGTTTTGTGTGTGTGTTTCCTATAATTAGTCTAGGGTGTTGGCTAATTTAACTCGTGGTTACCATACTCAATAGGGGTTACGCCTCCACATATATAATCTAAAGTACCCTCTTACATTTGGCGACTCTGCTGGGGAGGCATCCTTCTAGAGAAGGAGTATGGCGCAGGATAACGCTACTAGAAGACTCAATTTTGATGACATACAGCATAATGAAGAACAAGCTGCAAGGGAACAGGAGGCCTTAAGAGACGGGGCTCCTCGGGGAGAGATACCGCTGGCTCCAATAACGATAGGCGTCCCAGGGGCTGCACAACCCTCCACGAGCGTAGGGCTGGGACCTACCCAGATGGCGCTCCTCATGAGCAAATTTTACGAGTTTTTGCAAACCCCAGTAGCTTCCACTATGCTGGGAGGATTGGAGACTAGTGCCTTCGTGACACCAGGAGTGGCCCCAGGGGCCCCACCAGGGGCAGGCGTTACGGGAGCGGTACAAGCAAGTGTACCCTCTGTTGTGAATCCCACTGTGGGCGGCTCAGGCGTTTCAATGGCGCAACCAATAACGTTCGCTCCAGTTGCAACGAGCGCTCAACCATCTGCTCCGTTGCAGGTGGCCCCAGTGGCCTCGCCCTTGGAAGAGATGAGAAAAGAGATGCAGAAGGAGATGCTGAAGTTCATGCAGTCTTCCTCGCAGGCTGTGGGCGAGGTGGCAGCAGTCTACGACGACTTCCGGACACCTTACCCCCAGGAGTACAATGACGAACCCTACCCGAAGGACTATATTCCCCCTACCTTTGAAAAATATTCAGGGAAGGGGGGGAACCCGAAGGAGCACATCAAGCGTTTCGTCGAGCACCTGGGGGCGCATTGCAATGACAAAAAGCTTAGGCTGAGGGAGTTTTCCAAATCCTTGACTGATAAGGCCTACACTTGGTACTCTCACCTGCCTCCCAATAGTGTCTCCACGTGGGAGGAGATGCACGTATTGTTTGTCCGAAAGTTCTTCTTGGCAGAAGATGAGTTCACCCTAACCCAACTTGGCAGGGAGAGGCAAAGGCCAGGAGAGGAGGTAGTGGCCTATATCCGAAGGTTTAGGGAAAAGTCCCTTGACGTGAGGGAAGAAGCTAAGGAGGCCAGGTTACTACAAATTTGTGCTGAGGGATTACTTCCTGAGTATATCTGTCACTTGATCAATGAGACACGCGAGGGAACTTTTTCAGCTTTCTTAAAATCTGCAAGAAATATATCGTTGGTGGTGCGACCTAGCCCGGTAGTAGCCCCCATGATGTTCAGACAGACGATACAACCCATCGGGGGAAGGACACAGGCCCCACGGGTAGGATATGTCGAGAGAGAAGATGGGGGCAAGGCTCAGAGGAAGGACAACAAAAGAAAGTTCGGAAGGGATAGGGAAGACCCGCCACCGTTGCCTTGTACGGTGGAGGAGGCTATGAGTTGCTATAACGCAATGGTTCAAGGCGGAACGGTTTACGAGCCAAAAGGTGTCCCGATAGAGGAGCCCGACGTGGCAACTAGGGCCAATCCCAAATATTGTCAGGTGCATCGAAAGGTCCAGCATCCAACAGAAAGCTGCTTCACGCTGCGAAGAATCATAGACAAGTACGTGAAGGCGGGAACGCTGCAAATTCCCCCACAAAACGTTAACAATAACCCGCTCCCGGCGCATGGGGCCAATGTCGTGACGGCCTATGATGAAGAGGTAGAGCGAGAGGGGAGAGGGGCAACGAGGGAGTTCGATAAAGCACTTGAGTATTGCACTAGAGGAATGGCCAACGTAGTTCTGGCGTATGATGAAGCAAGTGCTAGGGACGCAGAAGACGCCTATAGCGTTGAGGGCGAGGAAACAGGTCCAGTCATAGAATACAGCGCAGTTTCAAAATCCCCAAAGTTCGCTTGGTTCTTCGATCAAGTGGGAATACCAAAGGAGAGCAGACTGGAGATAACTCGGGCGATCCTTGACATCGCGAAGAAGGACGCGGTTCCCTCGCTGAAATGGAGAGGACCCATGGCGAGGCTGGTAAAAAAGTTCCTATCAGAGGTGACCTTCAGCGATGCAGATAGAGCTGTAAGGTTCCCTCATAACAGGCCCTTGTATGTGACGGCCAGTATCAACGGGGTTAGTTTTGCAAGAACGCTTATGGATGGGGGTGCTTCCATCAACATTATGCCGATCAACTCCTTCCACGCAGCTGATATCCCAGAAGAAAGGTTGGTTCCCATGCCTCTGGTAATCTCAGGGTATGACAACCAATCTTCCAAATCCATTGGGTATGTGAATGTGGGAATTGTAATGGGAAATCTGAGTTCCCACATCAAGTTCCATGTAATAGAAAGTGCAACTTCCTATCATTTACTAATAGGAAGAGTATGGATGCACAATCAAGGTTTAGTTCCTTCAACATATCATCAATGCGCCAAGGCGAATGTTAAAGGAACAGAAGTGACCATTAGGGCTACAAAAAGGCCCTTCGCCATCGAGGAAGCTCACTTTGTGGATGCGGCCTTTTATACGGAGTTGGAGGAAGATGCTCGAGTCCTAACAAGAAGAATGGAGGGGGCATGGGTTCCCTCGATCAGAGATAGAATGGGGCCTCTGAACGAGCAAGGCAAAGAAGCCGCGAATAATGAAGGGGTGAGGGCCGAAGAAACCCATCAGGTGATCCCTCGACCCCAAGGTACTACGAAGCAGCTCAAAAACAAAGTAAAGCTTAGAATGGATCCTGTGGAGCATGAGGTCCAACGGCAAAGCGTGCTGAGTCGCTTTTCAGGAGGAAGAATCGCTGAGGCTTCGAGAGAAAGGAAGAGGAAGGCCTTGGCAACAGCTACCAACAGGCAATGCAAGAAGGTGATCACTGAGGAGGGGAAGGTGGTATACCGTTTATAACGATGTGAGCGGGCGGCCGAAGAGACCGAGGATGGGGCTGACCCGTTATATGAGTGTTTCTTGATAGATCAACAGGGACAGTGTATGGTGATAGACAACTCCAACATACAGGAGTTCGTGGAGGAGGTCGCCGAAGAACCAGACTACATGGCAAATCAACCGAAGCCCCAGGCACAAGAGTTGGAGCGGTTGAACCTGGCAGGAGAAGGGGAAGACCCAAGGCCCATCTTCATCGCGAAGGATCTCGGTAAGGCGAAGCGAGAAGCCCTGGTTGGGCTAATCCGGGAGTTCATAGATGTCTTTGCGTGGAAGTATACCGAAATGGAAGGGCTAGATGAGGAAGTGAGCTGCCACAAGCTAAACGTGACACCTTCAGCCATCCCGGTAAAACAGGCAACAAGAACTTATAAACCTGAGTTGGACTTGAAGATCAAGGAAGAGGTTCAGCGTTTATTGGCAGCAGGATTCATCAAACCAATACAACATCCCCTGTGGCTATCTAGCATTGTGCCAGTAGGGAAGAAGGACAAGAATCAAATAAGGATCTGTGTGGATTTTAGAGATTTGAACAGGGCTTGCCCCAAAGATGAGTTCCCTCTACCTTCCATCGATAGCTTGATAGATGCCACGGCTGGACATGAGATGTATAGCTTCATGGATGGGTACGTTGGGTACAATCAGATCAAGATGGACCCCGTGGACGCAGAGAAAACGGCATTCAGAACCCCGTTGGGCAATTTCATGTACAAAGTAATGCCGTTTGGACTTAAGAACGCGGGAGCCACTTATCAAAGAACAATGATGGCCATTTTTCACGATTTCCTCCACAAATTTGTAGAATTCTATGTGGATGATTTGGTCATCAAATCGAAGAAGGAGGAGTCCCACCTAAATGACTTAAAGAAGGTGTTTACTCGATGTAGGAAGTATAAACTAAGGATGAACCCATTGAAGTGCATCTTCGGAGTAACATGTGGAAAGTTTCTGGGCTTCGTGGTTGATCGACAAGGGGTGCAGATGGACCAGGATAAACAACGCGCGATCTTAGAAATGCCGTACCCAAGAACGGCGAAGGAGCTAAAAAGCTTCCTCGGAAAGGTCTCCTACCTCAGAAGATTTGTACCAGGATTGGCCGAGGTAACACACCCGTTGATGCAACTGCTGCGAAAGAACACAAAGTTCAGGTGGGAAAAGGATCACCAGGAGTCCCTCGATGAGTTGAAGAAACTGCTCGTTTCACCGCAAATCATGGTTCCTCCACAGGCAGGAGCACCGTTGCAGCTATACCTCACCTCCACTACAAGGTCCGTTGGAGCTTTGCTGGCACAGGAGATCGACGGGCAAGAACGGCCAGTGTATTACCTCAGTAGGATCATACATGGGCCGGAGATTAGATATAGCAGCCTAGAAAGGCATTGTTTGGCCTTAGTCTTTGTAGCACAAAAACTTAGACATTATATGCTGTCTTTTACAATTCATATTGTAACTAGATGTGATCCTATTAAGTACTTGTTGGCTAGAACTATCTTGATTGGCAGGGCAGCTAGGTGGTTCCTTATTCTCTCCGAATATGATTTAAAGTGTGTGGTTCCTCGTGCTATCAAGAGCCAGGCGTATGCTGATCTGTTGGCAATCTTTCCATCAGGAACGTTTGAACCACCTAAAGAAGACATTCCGGGAGACGACTTACAAGCCAACTATCTGGACACAACCGATGAGGAATGGACGATGCAGTTCGATGGGTCTTCGGCTGAAAAAAAAGGAGGGGCAGGGGTCATCCTTTCAAAAGGAACGGAGGAAATTTGCCTTTCCTACAAACTAGATTTCCCTTGCTCCAATAACGAAGCAGAATACGAAGCGTTGGTACTAGGGTTGCTGGAGGCTCTTCGAAGGGGAATTCGTTCACTCTGCATCAAGGGTGATTCGAACTTAGTAATTCAGCAAGTTAATGGAGAATATGCGTTGAAACACATGAATTTGGCACCGTACAGAACGATCATTCAAAGGCTCCTCAGCCAGTTCCATCGGGCCAAAATCAGAAGACATCCCAGAACAATGAACCGACATCCAGACGCTTATGCCACTATTGCTCAAAAGATGGTCATGAGGAGCGATACGACTATTGTTACGATCCAACGAAGAACAGCTCCTTCGGTGATACAGTCAATACTACCGACGGAGGGAGACGCGGGTTGGAGAGGAGAGGTCAGGAAGCAACTGGAGTCTGGCGAAGGAGCTATGGGACTCAGAGAGTTGGCCCAATACTTTACAAACCAGGGAAATCTTTACTTCAGAAATGCAGGGGGATGGTTATCGAGATGCATTGGGCCAGAGGAGGCAGAGCGGAGGTTGAAGAAAACACATGAGGAGCACTGCGAAACAACTGAGATACCTCTTTATAGGAGAATTCAAAGAGGGGGATATTTTTGGCCTAAAATGAAACAGGATGCGGCAGAACTACAACGGAATTGTGATAAGTGTCAGCTATTTTTCGAAGCAGCTGAGTGCCATTTCATTGAAGCCCAAACAGACTGGAGGCAGCCCTATATCGACTTTATTCAGGGTGGAATTGTCCCAACGGAGAAATTGGATGCGATGGGACTAAGGCGAAGGGCCCCGAGGTTCTATATCCAAGAGGGGCAGCTTTATCGAAGGGGGTACTTCAACAGGCCGTTGCGTTGCATTACAAAAGAAGAAGCAACGGAGGTCCTCAAACAAGCCCATGACCCAGCTCACATGGGAGGGGCCAAGTTATATGATCAGCTGATGACGTTGGGGTATTATTGGCCAACGATGGAGAAAGACTCCGCCGAATTTGTCCGAAAATGCAAGGCTTGCCAGCTTCATGGAAATATGATCCGTGCCCCATCGGTGGACTTACACTCTCTGGCAACGCCTTATCCTTTCCACACTTGGGCGTTCGACCTCGTGGGGGCGATACATCCTTCGTCGAGGGGTAAGATATGGATACTAGTAGCAACGGAGTGCTTTACAAAATGGGCTGAAGCAATACCACTTAGAAGGGCCACGGCTGGAGTAGTGAGTAGCTTCATCAGAGAGTATATCATTTGCCGTTTTGGGATCCCAAAGGTTATTCTCTCAGATAATGGGACTCCCTTCGTCAACTCAGAAGTAACGATGCTCACAGACAAGTACTCCATTGTTCATCACACTTCAACGGTAGCATACCCGAAGGGGAATGGTCAGGCTGAAGCAACTAACAAAACTCTGGTTAATATCTTGGCTAAAACGATGGAGGACTTTCCAGGATCGTGGGATGACAAGATACCAACAGTGTTGTGGGCCTATCGAACGACGAAGAGGAAGCCCACAGGGTACACTCCGTTCTCCCTTGTCTATGGGGCTGAGGCAATTCTTCCAGTAGAGTTGGAAGTTCCCTCGGCTCGATACGCCTTGCGAAGCAGCATGCTCCCTCAGAACAGGCATGTGCAGTTGGAGGCATTGGATGAACACAGAGACAACGCGATGCAACATTTTTAAATGTATACAAAGCAGCTCTCTAGGGCATATGACAACATGGTAAGACCAAGGAGGTTCGTGGAGGGAGATCTCGTTTTGAAGGCAGCAGTGAAACACATTAGGGGACTTCCTCTGCCAAAGTTCGCAGCCAATTGGGAGGGACCTTTCATCGTGAACGAAGCTCATGATTCAGGTTATTGCCTAATTTCTAAGTTGGAGGAAGATAGGCCATTCAAAATTAACAATAAATGGCTGAAAGTATATCATGTGTAGACAGTTTGTTTGTACCATCGATGTATTGGGCCTTCTTATTATGAATATACAAGTTTTACTGATGATATGAAATATAGACATTGATATGAAAGCAAGCATAACTCAGAGATAAACTAAACAACGTACATTCTTCCATTCATTAAAGAAGAGAGCATTACAAGCAAAATAGGGAACTACTGCCCAGGAATTACATGAATGAAAGAAAGAAAATATGTACAGGAGTTTTACTACGCTAGGAGAAACCACAGATCCGGGGAAGAGAAAAAATCCCCGGGGAGGCCCGAAGAAGCTGATGCAAACGAATTTTGAGCGTTGACAGCAACCTCTAGCCTGGTTTGCGCCTGGGCGCGTTCAATAAGGAGCTTTTCCCGTTTTAGCTTAGCCAAACGCAGAGCTTCTTCGGCTTTCGTTACTTCTTCATCGGCCGATTCCAAAAGAGGTGCCAGCTCGGCTAACTTAACCTCCTCAGCCCGTTGGTCCTCCTGGCACCTTATCAACACTTCCCTCTGGCCGATCAGTTGCTGGTTCTTCAAAGTCTTCAGATGCGTTATAAGCCAGTCAAAACGGAAACCATCACGCCCCAACTCCTTCAGAAAACCTAGAAATTGGTTGAGAAGGGATCTGGTAACACTGGCAGTGGGGGTACTAGCAATTTCAGCAACAACGATCGCCATGCCTTGCAGCCTGTGACTCATCACATGAATATTTGAGCGCAGGCAATCTGGTGTGAAGGTCTCAGGATGGTGATCCACCAATTGTTCAATCACCAGCCGATGGTTGACGGGCATTTGAGGAGATTGCCGAAGCACCATGAGACAGAACGAGTGAGGAGCTAGGTCGGGAAGAGGGACCTCACACCCAGATTCGCTCTCAACTGCAGCACCGGTCGTAGAACCTTGATCATCATGAATAGAATTTTCCGAAGCATCAGGTTCTCGGAAGGGCGAGCCTACAGGTGAGAGGACTGGGGGCGAATCTTCCCGAGCAACCTGAAAAGAAAAGCCCAAATAAGGATATGAAAAATCTTAACAAACGTTTTCGTTGTTAAGTCACCGTTATAAGGTGGAGTTTACGAAAAATCTTAACAAGTGTTTTCGTTGTTAATCACCGTTATAAGGTGGAGTTTGCGAAAAAAATCTTAACAAGTGTTTTCGTTGTTAAGTCACCGTTATAAGGTGGAGTTTATGAAAAAAAACTTAACAAGCGTTTTCGTTGTTAAGTCACCGTTATAAGGTGGAGTTTATGAAAAAAACTTAACAAGTGTTTTCGTTGTTAAGTCACCGTTATAAGGTGGAGTTTATGAAAAATCTTAACAAGTGTTTTCGTTGTTAAGTCACCGTTATAAGGTGGAGTTTGCGAAAAAATCTTAACAAGTGTTTTCGTTGTTAAGTCACCGTTATAAGGTGGAGATTTATGAAAAAATCTTAACAAGTGTTTTCGTTGTTAAGTCACCGTTATAAGGTGGAGTTTTGTGAAAAATCTTAACAAGCGCTTTCGTTGTTAAGTCAACGTTATAGGATGGAGATTATGAAAATCTTAACAAAAGATAGGAGGAAAGATATACCTCAGTCACAATGGGAGCATTTGAGGCAGCCACAGGGACAGGAACCGTTGGGGGAGCAATTATTACCCCAGATGCCATAACGGGATCCCTGGACGCAGAAGCCTCCACGCTTGTCCAAACTTGATCACCCGTGTAGGGCACAAGGGCAAGCATATGGGGTTCATCACGAGAGGACACGGAGCCCTCAAACAAAGCCACATCAGGATGGGGTGTAAACACACCAACCTGGGCCCTCACTACAGGAGTTGATGCAAGATCGGGAGAAAACTGTGCACAAAGCCAAGTGTTAGAAAAGAAGAATGGGCACAGAAAATATGAAGAAATAGCTCGACGTGTTGCTTACCTCAGTTATGGTGCTAAACAAAGGAATGACAGTCGGGGGTCTCATCAGCATCGTTCGAAGAAGAATACTTTCCAACAACGAAGACACTTCAACCTGGGGTACCCAAAACATATCACAATTCAGTAAGCCAAATAAGGAAAGAATATGACTGAAAGAACTACAACAAACAAATTACAGATCACATCATACCTCGGGTTCACTCTCCTCAGCAAGTACAAGGGGCAGAGGAACCTCGGATGAGGCCTGTAAATCTGAAGGGACCAAAGGTGTTATCTCGGGAGGTGCCACTTCGGGCAGGGTCATCGCTTCAGGCGAGGAAGCACTCGCAGGGTCAACGGCATCACCTCCCGCAATGACATCCCTCGCACGTTGGCTGACTAAACGACGAGAATACGTAAGCCCTGTCATGGGGGAACGGGGAGGAGTCACATCGGTATGAGATACACCGAAGCGTCCCCCCACAAAAGGGCTCACGGGAGGACTGGACGAGTCTGGTTTTTCTATTTCAACCCCCTGCAAAACAGTTGTCAAAGAAAGGGGGGGAGGGATAAGTATACACACAAGCAAAGACAGTCACCCTCAAGCAAAAAGGAGATAATAATTAAGTCAGCAATGCATACCTCAGATTGGGAAGAAGAAGGAGAAGCTTGCACCGAGGAAACTTGCTTCCGCTGGGACTTGGTGCCTAAAGTCTTCCTCCTCAGCCTTGTCATGGCACTACCAGTGGCTTGAGGAACCTTCGAACCTTTTCTCCTCTTTGCAGCTGGCTCAGTGGGATCGACGACGATCGTGGGGAAGACAACCGAGGGAGGAACGACGACAGCGCGCCGTTGAAATTCTGCATTCACCCGATCTAGCTCAGCCTGCGCCTCCCTCCTTAACCTCTCGGCCCTTTCAGGAGATATGGGAGGAGGAACGGAGGCTATGGGTAGGGCTGCCACAGGAATCTGGGATTTGGACTTTGCCTTTTTCGTGGAGGCTACCCCACTCTTGGCCTTCTTGGTCGACGGCCGCGAAGACCCTTCATCACCGGTAGCTCCAGTCGAAGGAGCAGTCTTCCTGGATACCCCAGCACCTTTCCCTTTGGATATGGCAGTGGGAGTCATGGGGCATAACGGAGGTAGCTCTTTGGAAGGCCCCTTAGGGGTTTTGCTTAGAGGGAACTCAATCCCCAGAATGGAGTTGCTTTTGAGTCCCAGCTCCATCGCAGCAAATGAAAGAACTGGAGGGTACACCGGCTCGCCATCTATGAATTCAGCAATGTTAGCCAGTTGTCTCGGCCAGAACTTCGTGGCAAATAGACTGGTCACATTCCCTTGCCTCTTGTTGGAGGGAATGGTGACTCTCCCAGCCATTGATTCACTTATCCCCCACGCAGCAGTGGAGGAAAATAAGGAACATGCCTCACTAAAGCTAACCTTCGGGTTTGAGGATTGGAAAACTGAGCGAGGAGCCCCCTGATCAAACCCAAATTGACGACTACACCGATTGGGGTTGTAATGTTCGCTGGAATATCCCCACTCGGTGTAGGAAGGCAGATACCCCGGAGAAAGGAGAAGCACCACGGCTAACTGAGGATCTTCAATGTCTACCCCCACCTGTACCACCCTGGATTCGTCCTGAAAGAAATCACAAGTGTGAACAAAGGCGTCCTCTCCGTAAGGCCTCATAACAAAGTCCTCAAAACGATCAATTGAGGCGATCAGCTCTTTTCGGCTCTGCCTCTTGTGATAAATATAAGAGCGGGGGGGCAAAATGGTTTCCCCAGAAGGAGGACGGTTGGCCTTGGCCGCCACAACAGGAAAGCGCACGTAAAGAAAGCTGGTTAGAAGGATGCTGTTAGCAAAATTGGCCAGGTTATAACGGCCAAGGGATCGTTCCATATCGAACAACGTTCTATCAAGCCAGGTGTAGAGGGACCCTAGGGCAATTGCAGCCAAAGGAAGTTTGATGCCCCGGGCCAAACGAAGGGATATGTTGATAAGGTCCCTTCGGGGCTGATCGTTTGGTTTTCCCGGCAAAAGAAAGCGGGACAGAATCACAAGGATGTAAGCAGGGAGCTCTAACGAAGTACCTTGGCCAGGGGCATCCGTTGAAATGGAAGAACTACCTTCACTAGAACCCTTGAAGAAATAATTAATCAGCGGAGTGAAGGTAGCTTTGTTTGAAGAACCGATGCAACTTCGGCATATTCGGTCCAACGCCAAACGGTCAGCAGTCTCTTCGGCGTCAAGAGGCTCATCGGTATAAGGCTCATGACCTGTTGCTTCGAGCCCCAGAAGCTCGCAGACATCTTCTAGGGTTATCGTGAACTCGCCCCACGCAGCAATAAATGTGTGAGTCGTCACGTTCCAACGAGAAACAAGAATGGGGAGAGCAGCATTATTTTTGGAGAGAGTAAACTCACCAAACCATTTGGCCCGTTGAAGGCCAATCTTACTCAAAATATCACCATAGGAACTCACCATGTGAGAGTTCCAAGCAGCAAAATGGGCAGGAGAACCACCTGGTGCTTCGAAGTCAATTTGGGACCATTGGAAGTCCCCTCGCTCCAGACGAAACCGGAGAGTCCCCTCTGGAGGAAGAAAGCCCCACTTCGAGGGTTCTTCGTCCTCGTCACCCAGCACTAAGGACTCAAACTTGCATTCAAAGTTGACAGTCTTGCAAGCAGCAGCAAAGCAATCATCTTCGCCAAAAATGGGAGAGCGACGATAAAACCTTAACTGATCACGACGGACAGCATCCAGGGCAGAGGCACCAGTAGTGGTGGCGACAGCAGTAGCAGGCGGCGCACTGGTTGAAGAGATGGTGGGATAACTTTGAGAAGCCATGACAGAGTGTTGGTGCAAACAAAAAACAACCTTGAGTCAGAGGAGCCTGAGCACGACAATGGCGGAAGAACAAACACAGGAGGTGGCGAAGAAGATGAGAGCAAGAAAAGGAAGGCACAAGCTTGAACAGCAATGGAGGTTTCAGATGCTCAACAATGGAAGCTCTCTCTCTCTAAAAGCGAAGGAAATTTGAAGAAGGTAGTGACAAAGTAAGAGAAAGAAAGGTTTTAAGTGTTTGGGAGATTTGGCCGTTTGGTTTTTTAAGTTCGTCGTTTAAGTTTCCCACCATTGCACGTGTGTAGCCGCCTGCAATCATTTCAAATGAACACGTGGCACTTCGGGAAGTGTTTTGACATGGAAAAGACAACGCTACGTCATTTAATGAAGTAACACCTGGGGAACTGCCATCAATTAATGAAGTGACACCTAGGGAACAGCCACCGTTACCTTCCTAAGCAAGATTGAGTTTTGGGCGCCAAGATTTTCTCTGACATATCCAATAAACCCCCCAACAAAGAAGGTGTCCCAACGGTTCAAAAAAGCCACGATGTCCCCTCGACAGAAGCTCAAACGTTGTTTAGTTATGACTCAGTTACATCGGGGAGAATTTTTCGCTTTTTCGAACATTACTGGGAGAATATTAGCAGGTCCTTCGGGAGAATTTCAGATATTCAAGCTGGAACGATTGCGGCTCAGCATTAGAAAAAAAGCAGCAGGCCAGACAGAGAAGGTTCATCGGATTAAAAAAGTTTTCGTGGAGGCACTTCTTGTTCCCACAACAAATCCCTCCACGAAGGGGCAAATGTAGAGGGGGCCTGAAGGTAATCCTGGGATTAGGGATAATCCACTAATTAGCAACAGTGTTCTGAGGATAAGCTCAAGCGTGGCAAACTCAAGCGTGGCATCTTGGTGAGGCAGCTCAGCGTGGCAACTCAAGCGTGACATCTGGGCGAGGCAGCTCAGCGTGGCAACTCATATATTAGCTTATTGTTTTAATCACATCGTACTTTCATTATTGATTTCTGTAAGCTCTAACGATTGTAATGATGTAACGATAATAACTAAAGGGTTTTGTATGAGGTCAAACGGTACTTGCGAGAGACCAGGCTTGGCAGGGCCTGGGAGAGCTTTCATGCTCTATCGAATGACCTCACTGTGGGAACTTTAGAGGGACCTGGTTTGGAGGATTGAGAAGTAAGGCACCGTTGGGGCTTGTCCTGACCACCTTAGATACACCTGGTAAAGCACCGAAGGACCCTGACCGTAGAACCTCAAGCGGAGCAGCTTGGAGTTCTATCGGGCATTAAGTTATGGACCAAACAACCCTATACTTAATGTCACATCTACTATGGGTGATGTCACTAGCCATCTAAACGTTTGTCAGACATACACTTGAGTAAACCGCTGTGGTATTTGGGGCTGTCAGGTAGTTGGTGAACCACCTCTGCGACAACAAACCCCTGACACACAGTGGATAGGCAAAAGGCATGTCTTGGCATTTAATGTTTATGACATGGAGACAACTAGTGCATCAGGCATTTAATGTTGTGACATAAAGTATGAGGGATGTCTTTCATACTCTTTAATGACTGAGTTGCCTCGGGGGTGGTGTGGGGGGCTATTTAAGGACCCCAACCACCTTTGAGGAGAGGATGATCTTTTTGGAGAATTAAGAAAAAGAGTCATTGCAAACTAGAGAGTTCACTAACTCACCATTGTCATTTATTGCGAAGCTTTTAATATTTGACAGAGATTCTTGAGGGAGTTTGGTGTGTTGCTACCTGCCTATCAGGATGTATCTAGGGTGCTTATTTTCCCTCTCCCTCTAGCTAAGTCACTTCTAAAGTTCATTATTATTCCCTGAGTCATACACGAGAGGCTTTGTGAGTTTAAACTGAGTCCATCTTCATTGAGTTTTGTGTGTGTGTTTCCTATAATTAGTCTAGGGTGTTGGCTAATTTAACTCGTGGTTACCATACTCAATAGGGGTTACGCCTCCACATATATAATCTAAAGTACCCTCTTACAGATAGATAACACTTTGGAAAGAATCGTTCAAATATTTTTATAGGCAACTTTTAACCAAACAAGTAAATTTTTATTTACTATGCCACACATAAAGTAAATTATAACTTTAAACTAAATATAGTAAACATACCAAATATAATAGCTGAAAAATGCAGTAGTCATAAAGTAAATTGTTGTAGTAAAAAAAGTAGATTGTAGTAGTAAATTGTAAAAAGTAAATTATAAATTGTAAATTAATTAAGTTATAGTAGTAAAAAAAGAAGTAAATTGTAAATGTAAAGATATAAAGTGAATTGTATTAGTCCAAAAATTATAGTAGTAAAAAAAAAGTAAATTATAAATGTGAAGTAATAAAGTAAATTGTAGTAGTCCAATAGTTGTATTACTAAAAAAAGAAGTAAATTGTAAATGTGAAGTAATAAAGTAAATTACAGTCGCACAAAAGTTGTAGTAGTCCAAAAATAAGTAAATTGTAAATCTAAGGTAATAAAGTTAATTGCAGAGATCCCATATCTGTCTAAAGCTCCAAATTTCATAATCGCGCAGGCACACATCCCAATACTAGGGCACACATACCATCAAGAAGATTTTTACTAATTCTAAGGCACACATACCATCAAGAGGATTTTACTAATTCAAAGGGACATATAATAGCCTGTATACATCCCAATTCTGACGCGGGAATTTAATTATTTTGTATAAATAAAGGCACAATTTTTTACCAGGTACACATCCCAATGCACACATATCATTGTGGGAACACTTGTAATAATACTGTAATAATAAAGGCACAAATTTAACCAGACACCGGGTACACATCACAATTCTACAGACATATCGAGATGATTTTTACCATCATATAGTTGTCTAAACATATCAAGGCACACATACCTAATAATTATTTATGAAGGCCCACATACCAATAATTATCAGCCTACCACATTTATCAATAATTATCAAGACGGTTATTACCAGCCTACCACATTTATAAATAGAACGGTAAATTATGAAAATTATAATACAACTTATTAAACTTCTAACTAAAACAAATCATGGACTCCTCCAGTTCTAGCGATGAGGGCCAAAATCTTATGCTACAATATGCTTAATTTAATGAAGGTGGATCATCTGATGATTCAGACAAGGAGATGATAATTATGATGGAGATTACCCGGTGGTGTGCTGAAAAAATTATAATTCGCGGTGGGAAAGAGCTCCAAACTAGATATCGAGTTAATCGTAGGAGAGAAAGCGATCATGCAACACTATGGCAAGATTACTTTGGTGAAGATAAGGTATATAATGAGTATTTTTATGAAGGATATTTAGGATGCAGTATAGTATTTTCAATCGCATCCTTAAATCTGTTTGTCATTATGATAACTACTTTGTTCAGAAGAATGACGCTTGTGGTCGTAAAGGTTTAAGCTCTCATCAGAAAGTGTTGGGGGCAATTCGACTATTAGCTAATGGGGGTTCCCATGATGTGTGGTCTGAGAAATATGCCATGAGTGAAACCACTCTATTAGAGACAGTTATTATATTCACAGAGGCAATTATTAGGATTTTTTATCCACAGTATGACAGAAATCCGATCGAAGGCGACGTCACGAGGTTACTAG
Organism: Sambucus nigra; assembly: GCA_949130495.1. Lineage (NCBI taxonomy): Eukaryota > Viridiplantae > Streptophyta > Magnoliopsida > Dipsacales > Adoxaceae > Sambucus > Sambucus nigra. Next base: position 330,668,724 of record OX422207.1, on the reverse strand, counting down.
AACAAAATTCTAATAGAGGTTTTCCATGAATGCTAGGAAACATATATTGCATGCACTCGCATTGGAACAACTGCCCCACAGCATGGCACGCTCAATATAGTGGTCGTAAAGAGTCACCTACTATAATCCTTGAAGTGGTTGCCTCGTAGGATCTTTGGATTTGGAAATCATTCTTTGGGGTTCCTGGTTCTTACAACGATTTGAATGTCTTGCACCGATCTAACGTCTTTTAGGAATTGCGCAATGGGACAGCAGCTCCCATTAATTACACTATTAATGAAAATTCTTACGATATGGGGTACTACTTTGGTGATGGAATTTACCCTCCATACACTTCAATAGTAAAAATATTTAGGAACCAAAATGGTATTACACAAAAACATAAATTATTTTGCAAGTACCAAGAAGCGTGCAGAAAAGATGTTGAACGTGCTTTTGGTGTACTACAAGCTCGATTCGCTTTTATTCGGGAACCTTGTAAATTATGGAATAGGGCGTCACTATCAACCATTATGAAATCTTGCATTATAATGCACAATATGATTATTGACGATTAACGTAGAGACCGTTCATGGCAAAATGAGTACGAACACAATGATGAAATACCTGTAATTATGAGGGGCCAAACTAATTTCTATGACTACCTCATACGGGATGCTAAGATAAGAGACATAACTAAACATCAATAATTATGGAATAATTTGGTAAAGAACATTTGGAACACCCACGGTGATGAAATGGTCGGTTGAAGAATTTAATGTATTTAGGATTATAACCGTGGTTAATCATTTTCTTAGTTCCATTTTCAATTTGTAATTGTAGGATTGTCGTAGTCATCATATAGATGTTATTTTATATAAAATAATGGTTTAACCGACAATATTATTAAAACTAAAATTATTAAACAGTACTCACATTTCATATATTTAAACGGTGGCATTTCATTTATTAAGACGGATAGTGGGTCACTCTCCATATAACGAAAGAAAATAATGAAATAAAATTACAAGGGTTCAATACATCTATTAAAAATAATACTGTTTATTAATTGAACCGCCTGGACCAGACCACCCGATAGAGTTCGACTGCAACTCGGATATCGCAGCTTCGGTCGCAGCAACCATCGTTGTTAGGTCTTTGAACCTTTTAAAATGAAACTTCTTTTTAATTTCATTCATATTGTTCATATCCAGCTCCATGATATACGATTTCTCTCGTCCTAGGCGCACGAGCTGATCTTGTTTTTTGGTGAGTTGATCAGCTCCCTTCATCTAAATGAACGCATCCATTTGTGAGTCAAATTTAAGGGCACGGTTATTCTTCCACTCCTGCTTGCTTTTAAACATTGTATTGAAGTCTTCGCAATATTTAAGTACCGCATTGTTACAATCCAAGCTGTCAGAACGCGCTTATTGACATGCACATTGTTTCTCACCCTTCCTGCCTGGGGGTCTATCCGGTACGTCTCGTACCCCCGGAATGTCATCTTCGTCTACGGGTGTAGGGTTGTCGTCATTCTCCGTTGTATTTCGCAAGTCATATTTTGGTAAATCTTTCAAAATTTTATAGCAATTATCGTACGAGAATTGTTTCTTGGTTTCAGCAAGGTACGCAGCTCGTGCACTTGTAACCGCTTGGTACTCGTTCATCTCGCTTCCCATATTCTTTAGTTGGTGAGAAACCCTTGCAACATATATCATTACGAGATGCAATATATGATATAGCGTGCTGACATCATGGATCTCGTACAAGAAATTACAATTCCATTTGTGACGTTATACTCATCCGTCACAGTATCTCAAAATAAGCCCCATGGCATCGAGTTCCCTTTAATACTTCGGGCGGTATATTTTGCATAAAATATACATAGGACTTCGTCCTCAAATGGAGTCATATTAGGTTGTCGAATATTACTCTAAGAAATTGGTTGAGAAGACGACATAATTTCTGTAAAAATATAAATTATTATGAATAGGAATAAGAAAATAATAAGGAAAATATTAGAGCAGAAGAAATCAAGGGAGAGAATGAAAAATTGAGAAGTTGTTGAGGTCACTATTTATAATGAAACAGCAGTTAAAGTTACATGTAGTAAAAACTTTCCAACGAACTTGTATTGTTTGTAACAACTTGTTACAAACTTCTTTTATGCGTAAGAACTTCCTACGAACAAAAGAAGTTCGTAGCAAATTTCTATGAACAATACAAGTTCGTTGGAATTTTTACTGATTCATTAGACATTCAGTAACTTTGGCAAACACTTACCCTTTCCCCTACCATATTTGGTATCTGTATCCCACCATTGCATGGCTCACGATTGGTAACTTTACAAAATTTGTTGGACTTACTCACCACCATTGTGGATGCACTTAGCGTCGACCCCATTTGGCAAACTTGGGCCTCTAAAAATATTTTAAAATATGCATTTGAATTTATCCAATATTCAAGAATATTTAAGAAGACAATCAATAAAACAACAAAATTGACAAAAATGTAAGTCCAAAGCAAACTCTGCAACCCTAATCATGGGGCCTTAGTCTTTTTCTTCTTTTTTTTCAAGGCAAAGTCACCGGTAACTATTTCTATGGACATTCACTTTGTCTTCTTGGAGAGCTCCACTGTATCATTGTCAGTCTCTTCAATAGCACCTTCTTCAACATCGCCTTCTTCTCTTATAGCTTCATCATCATCTACTTCGAAACCTAAACCGAATCAGAACCCCATCGATCTCCTCCATCATCAAAGTCCTAACATTCCCTGCCCAGTGGAATCCAGAAGTCATCTTCTTCAAATCATCATCCTTATCCAAAGAATTTCTTACTTCCGAGATAAATGTATTAACATCATTGTTGATACCAAAATTAGTATGCTGACATGGACGAATAATACGAAGACACGTGTCAATCTACGTGGCACAATAGCAGCGAGGAAGTTCATTTCCCCGACCAACTCATGTTCGCTCCGAGCAACAAGGATACACCGAGGAACTTCAGCACTCCGAGGAACTCCAGCGCTCCGAGGAACTCTTGAGTAACGAGCAACTAAGGCGGTCCGAGCTGCATCTCGGCCATAGCATTGATTTCCAGACAATCAACAGTTCAACTATTCACTAAATGTTTATCATCTTGACACACACGCTTAAAGGGCACTAAATGTATTACCCTTTCATATGTATACCATTTAATGTATCACCCTTTCAGATTATAGCCTCAAGGCTATAAATACATTGTATTACCCTCATTCAAGAGGACCGAAATTTCTTGATAGAACTTGTAATCGAGAATTCCCAAACACTCAGCAATAACATAACAGTGGACGTAGGCCATTCATATAAGGTTGAACCACTTTAAAAATCTTTGTCTCATTTTATTTATCTATGATTGAATAATTAGAGCGATCTAATTTTTTACATCAACAGATTGGCGCCGTCTGTGGGAACGATTATTGTTATCGTTTTTCACCAAAAATCATTCATCATCAATGGCAGATAATCCGGAATCCAGCAATAGAAATGCTAGAAATGCTGGAAATCCTCCAAATCCCTCTGCACCTCCAGATCTGGCTGGAATTATGACTAATCTGGCTCAAGGACAAAATGTCATGCAGGAAACAATGCGGCAACTCATACAAACCCTTCATGGCGGTGCACCTGCACATTCGAGACAACGAAGTGGTCAGAGGCAAACTTATTTACTTTCTTCACGATCCAGCCGTTCAGATGCTTATCGTAATGAGGAATCTGATGATTTCTCTTATCAACCTGGGCAAACTTCATCAATACGGGTCACAGATACTGAGCAACATGTTACTCTCTCTCTCCAGAGAGGACCAGTGCCATGGAAAGGCTGAGCAGGGCATCTCCTTTCAGACGATTAGGCCCTAGGAGGAATAGGAGTCTACCTAAAGTCGTATCGAGGAGTTTTCGACAACCATCAAATCTAAGAGAAGGATCAGCACAATCACGACCAGCTGCTCGTCAAGATAGATCTCAGGAAGCTACTTCAGAACAATCAATTGCTCGAACTAATAGGCCCGAGGAAGGAAATGATGCGTGGAAAGGGTCCATTCAGCGGTTGGAGGATAGATTGGGAGAAATGGCTAAGGCAAAGAATCCCCTACAACGAACTTTTGTTCGAGGGACACCTTTTGTATAGGCCATTGTGGATTTTCCTACACCATCGAAATTTAAAGCACCTGTGGTGACCCCCAAATATGATGGAAAGACAGATCCTGTTCTTCACATAGAGCAATATCAAGCTGCTGCCGACATCTATGTTATCCCCGACGAAATGAGATGCAGAGCATTCTCAGGAACTCTTACTGGATTTGCCCAGATATGGTACAACAATCTTCCTCGGGGTAAGATTTCAACTTTCTTTCAATTGGCCGAGTTTTTTATTGGCAATTTCTATTTTGGAGCAAAGCCAGTAAAACGAGTAGCACACTTGTTAAGTGTTAGACAAAAACCTGGTGAGAGTACTAGAGATTACATAACTCGTTTCAATAACGAGAAGCTGGAAGTCATAGATTATGAAGAAAAGACAGCAATCACCGCCTTGATGAGTGGGTTGTTGCCCAATAAGTTGTATTACACTTTGGCCAAAGATCCACCTACAACTATGTCAGAGTTAATGGCAAAAGCGGCCAAAATCATGAATGCCGAGGAGGCTATGGCTGCAAACAAGAATATGGATAAAGACACCAAGGTGGAAGTCGACAAATATAAGAAGAAAGAGCATAAGGGAAATGGTGGTGACAAGCATTCCAAGAATAATAGGTCATCATGGGAAGTTCTGAAAAAATTCGATAATTATACTCCTTTGAAAATGGGTATTAATCATGTCTTGGAAGAAATCAAGAATAACGAGGAAGTAAAGTGGCCGAAGAAACTGAGGTCAGACCCTGACTCGAGGAACAGGGAGAAATATTGCGAGTTCCATAAGGATCATGGTCATATGACCAAAAATTGCATAGCTCTTCAAAACGAGATTGAAACACTCATCCGAAGAGGAAAGCTAGCAAAGTATGTTGATCGGGGAGGAGAAAAAAGAAATAATGACTGAACTAGGGAGAGGTCAAGATCTCCTCGTCAAGCAGAGGAGAAAAAGAAGAGAGACCATGAAGATGATCCAGATGAAGACCCCGATCTTCCCAAGAAGCCAAGGCATCCATAACGAGAGGTATTTTCCATACGTTTTGGGTCATTTGATTGTAATGTTATTACAGGAGGAGATGCAGGAGGAGGAGACCTTACTGCAGAAAGAAAGGATTACCTCAGAGAGGCTCAAGCTTGCTCATATATTCAGCGAATAAATTTGGTCGAGGATGATCGTCCGAGGAAGGTAAACAAAGAGAAGCTAGTCATTGGCTTTTCAAAAAATGACCTGGCAGGTGTTCTTTACCCTCACGACGACCCTTTGGTGATCAAAATGAGGATGAAGGAAGTAGTGATTTCAAGGGTGCTGGTAGATAATGGTAGTTCAGTAGACATCATGTACTATTCATACTTTGACAGCTTGAATTTGAAATTATCTCAATTGGAACCTTATCACAGACCCCTTCTGGGTTTTGCTGGCGAGAAAGTTTTTCCACTTGGAACGATCAAGTTGGATATATTCATTGGAACTTGGCCTGCTTGTCGAACAGAGAGAATATGCTTCTTTGTGATGGATAAGAATGTGCAGTCAGCTTACAACATCATCATGGGAAGAGTTGGTTTGAAGAAGTTCGAGGCAGTTCCATCTACAGTACATCAGTGCTTAAAACTCCCAACAAACTTCGGAGTAGGAGTTGTGAAAGGTGATAAAAAAGTAGCTCGGGAATGCTATTATTCATCTGCCGAGCAAGAGGAGCTTGAAGAGTCAAGGAAAAAGACTACTACCTACCAGGTGGAAGAAAGTACAGAAATTGAAACTCTTGATAACAGAGATGAATCCCAACTTGTAAAAGGACAGGTGGTGGAATCTACAGAAAATGTTATTCTGGACGACGAGCACCCTGAACAAGTAACCCAGATAGGTTCGTCGTTGGATATTTCGATAAAACAGGAATTGATAACTTTCTTGAGAAACAGGAAGAAAACTTTTGCGTGGAGTCATGAAGACATGCCAGGAATAGATCTAAACTTCTTATGTCATGAGCTCAATGTAAATAAGGAGATCAAGCCTGTAAAGCAGAGAAGAAGAGTATTTAGTCCCGAGAAGAATCAAGCAATACAAGAGGAGGTCGAAAAGCTCCAGAAAACCCAATTCATTGAAGATGTGAAGTATCCAGACTGGTTAGCAAATGTGGTGATGGTAAAGAAGAAAAATAATAAATGGAGAATGTGTGTTGATTTCACCGATCTCAACAAGGCATGCCCAAAGGATCACTTTCCATTGCCCAGGATTGATCAACTAGTAGATGCTACCTCGGGACACGAGCTGCTCAGCTTCATGGATGCTTACTCTGGTTACAACCAGATCAAGATGAAACCTGAAGACAGGGAAAGTACTTCTTTTATTACCCCTAGGGGTACTTATTGTTATAATGTTATGCCTTTTGGTTTGAAAAATGCAGGAGCGACATACCAGCGGCTGATGAACAAGGTTTTTGTCGAAAAAATCAGTTGTAATATGGAAGTCTATGTCAATGATATGATAACAAAGAGCAAGAAAGCTGTTGATCATCTAGTTGACTTAAGTCAGACCTTTGATCAACTGGATAAATACCAAATGAAGCTCAACCCGACGAAGTGCACATTTGGAGTACGAGAAGGAATGTTCCTCGGGTACATCGTCAACCAAAGAGGCATTGAGGCTAATCCAGAAAAGATCAAAGATCTTTTAGGGTTGCGATCTCCAACAATGAAGAAAGAAGTGCAGAGTCTTACAGGACGAGTTGCAGCGCTCAACAGATTTATATCTCGAGCAACAGATAGATGCCTCCCATTCTTCAAAACACTTCGAAAAACTTTCGAGTGGAACGATGAATGTGAAAAGGCCTTTCAAGATTTGAAGAAATATTTGGGAACAGCTCCACTGTTGTCCAGGCCAATAACGGGAGAAAAGTTGTACTTATACCTGGCAGTATCAGAGAATGCAATCAGCTCGGCATTGATCAGATTGGAGAATGGAGTCCAGAAACCAATTTATTACACAAGTAAGGCTTTCCGAGGTGCAGAGGTCAGGTACCCAAAGCTGGAAAAATTGACATTGGCATTAATTGAGGCAAGTAGAAGAATGAGGCCATATTTCCAGGCCCATACCATCGTCGTTTATACCGACATGCCATTGAGACAAGCCCTTCATAAGCCAGAAAAATCAGGGAGACTGATGTACTGGGCAATAGAGCTCGGTGAATATGATATTGTGTATGAACCCAGATCGTCATTGAAAGGGCAGGCTGTAGCAGATTTTATAGCAGAGTTTACATACCCTGATACCCCCTAGGAACAAAAATTGCTCGCTGACCAACCTGTGGATGTTACAGGATCAACAGACATAAGTCCAGACCAACCCCGGTTGGTAAAAGGGCTTGTGGATGTAGAAAGATCATCAAATTCAAACCCAGACCAACTCCGATTGGTAAAAGGGCGAGAAGAGATGGTCGACGAGGAGCGAAAATTACCAGGGGATGATGAAAGAAAACAGCAGATATTTCACCGAGGAACTCTGTCAGATAAGAAATTTGAAGACAAGTTACCTACATGGAGATTGTATGTAGATGGGTCATCTTGCACAGCAGGTTGTGGAGCCAGAATTGTTTTGAAAACTCCAGACGAGATTGACATGGAATATGCCCTGCGATTCCAATTCAAAGACTCCAATAATGAGGCTGAGTATGAGGCCATGATAGCAGGTCTTAATCTAGCAAAGATTATGAAATCACAATAAGTGATGGTATTCAGTGATTCTCAATTAATTGTGAATCAGATGATGGGAACATATGCAGTTAAAGGAGAATTAATGGTCAAGTATCATGCAAAGGTGATGGAGTTATTGGCAGAATTTGAAGCCATTCAGTTGATCAGAATACCAAGAATGGAAAATGCACAAGCAGACGCACTAGCCCGACTAGCATCAGCTACTCGTATCGAGCTGCGAAGAACGATACCAATTGAAGTATTATAAAGTCGAAGCATAGATGAAGACTTGACGATGAATGTTATTACCCTTGATTTAGGACCATCTTGGATGTATCCCATCAGGGCATATATTGAGGAGGGAGAATTTCTAGAGGACAAGCTCGCGGCCAAGAAATTAAAGTTTAAAGCTGCTCGGTATGTACTAACTAATGGTGTTTTGTATAGACGAGGAATTATGGTAGGTTTGCAGAGATGTGTACATCCCTCCGAGGTGAAAGAATTGATTGAAGAGATCCATGAAGGGTCATGTGGAGCCCATGTAGCCGGTCGGACACTTTTGCAAAGGGTGATGACACAAGGATATTACTGGTCGACGACGAGGGATGATTGTATAGCATATGCCAAGAAATGTGACAAGTGCCAACGTTTTTCCTCCATCCGACGAACTCCACAAGCATTGTTGACACCCATAACTTCTCCTTGGCCATTTGCCATGTGGGGAATTGATTTGGTTGGACCACTACCAACGACCCGAGGAAGATTCAAGTACCTCGTTGATGCAGTGGATTATTTTACTAAGTGGGTAGAAGCTGAGCCACTTATTGATATGACATACGAGAAGGTGTACCAGTTTGTTTGGAAGAATATCATCTGCCGATATGGTCTCCCTCATGCCTTCATTATAGACCATGGAACACAATTTGATAATGAGGAGTTTGCCGCCTATTGTCATCAGTCAAACATTTTGAAGACTCATTCATCACCAGGCCATCCTCAAAGCAATGGACAGACTGAAGTGATGAACAGAACATTACTAACTGGTTTGAAGAAGAGGCTAAGTGAGGCTAAAGCTAATTGGATTAATGAGCTACAGTCAGTATTGTGGGCTTACCGAACAACTCCCCGAACAGCAACTGGAGAATCACCATATATGCTGGCATTTGGAAGTGAAGCTGTAATACCTGCCGAGTTGGGTCTTCCAACACATAGAGTGCTGAACTTCAATTCCCCAGTCAGCGACTTAATGAGAAGATTGGATTTAGATATGCTCGAGGAGGTTAGAGAAGAGGCAGCTATTAGGAATGCTGCTTACCAACAACGAACAGCTCTGTTCTACAACAAAAGGGTGAAGAAATGCGACTTAAAAGAAGGAGATTATGTGCTAAAGAAAGTCATTCAAAAGCACAATAAATTGGAAGCAAACTGGCATGGACCTTACCGAGTTACGGATGTTGTTAGACCAGGAACTTACCGCATAGAAACTCTAGAAGGAGAGGAATTTAAGAATGCATGGAATGCTGAACACCTACGCAAGTATTATCAGTGATATAAAATGTAAAGCAGTTCCATCAATATGAATAAAACGATGATGTTTCACCATCCTCTTTCTTTTTTATTGAAAGTTTTTCGGGGAATACTAGTGTACAACACTAATACTACGCTGTTCAGCAATTTTTTATTGCAACACTGATAGTTCAAACCCACGACCAACTCCGGTTGGTAAAAGGGCGAGAACAAACTATACTCCTTTGGTTAGGAGGCGTACACTAGCGTGACCAACTCAGGTTGGTAAAAGAACTAGTGGACATGATAGTTCAAACCCACGACCAACTCCGGTTGGTAAAAGGGCGAGAACAAACTATACTCCTTTGGTTAGGAGGCGTACACTAGGGTGACTAACTCAGGTTGGTAAAAGAACTAGTGGACATGATAGTTCAAACCCACGACCAACTCCGGTTGGTAAAAGGGCGAGAACAAACTATACTCCTTTGGTTATGAGGCGTACACTAGCGTGACCAACTCAGGTTGGTAAAAGAACTAGTGGACATGATAGTTCAAACCCACGACCAACTCCGGTTGGTAAAAGAGCAAGAACACGAAACTCTTAAAAAGGCCAATTTCGGTTGGTTAGGAAACAAAATATGCTCTCAAATGCCAACTTATGTTGGTCGGGAGGTAAGATTATTACAAAAAGTTCCTCGAAGAACAAAATATTCCAAAATGAACCAAGTATAGTTGGTCGGGGATAAAAACCCACTAATTTTAGTTGGTCGACGAGGAAAATTTATTGACCTTAGTTGGTCGAACATATTTTATGAATAAGACAAAAATTTACCAAGTATGGTTAGTCGGGTATAAATTTTCACTAACTATAATTGGTCGACGAGCACAATTTAACAACCTTGGTTGGTTGGAAAAATTTTAAACATTTTTATACTCATTACTTTATTATTAAGTGATCGAGCAACATTACGGATACTTGTAACTTTTTATTACTAAGTTGGTTGATGAACAGCACAAAATTATTATCTTTTTAACAGATACATATGCATAAATATAAAGTGTTTGACAAGCACAAGACAATAGCAATACAAATTTGCAAACAAAAATGAAATTCTTTCATTAAAGTCAAAATGAATTACACAAGTTCATTACACTGATATTAAATTGTGTACTAATCATTACATCAGAATTTCCTATTCTATTGGCTTTTTTCCTTCAGCTTTTGAAATAGGCTCCTCGCCAGCAGGAGGATCTTCCAAGCAAAGGGGAGAATTAATAAAGTTAAGATCTCGCAGCATTCTGACGTTCATTATTGAAGGTGTATCCAGTAAATGCTCAGGACGAGATAAGTCAGCCTGCGAATGAAGGGCATAGTCACCAAGATATTGGGAGATCAAACGACGAGGGATGGCCCGAGAAGGGATCCAACTCATGTCAAGCTTGAATGGTGGATTTGGTAGATCGATCAGCCCAGGAGCATGGTAATCCCATAAAAAATGGCCCTGTTCTAGTTTTAATACACCCAGGGCGTTCAACCATCCCTGTTTATAACCTTCATTATTGGCATTTTCAATGCGAGCATCCAAGTGACAAAGGGCCTCATTGTAGCCTGCCATCCAGAACTCACGAGGTTGTTTATGGAATTGGAAAGTTATTCTCTCTAACTGCTCATGAAGGTTTCTAGCAAAAATATCCTTATTATCCAGAGCAGACTTTGTCGAAGCAAGTTGATCTTCCAGAGTTTGGATTTTCTTGGACATTTCAGACAAAGCCCGATCTTTTGCATTCAATTGGAACGCTTGAGTTTCCAATGTTGATCGAGTACGAGCTTCTTCAACATTACGACTAAGAGCTCTTGATCCTCCCCGATCAGGTCGAGAACTTGGTTCCTCGATAACATTCTGAGTAGCTCTTCCTCGTCCACGAGAACCTCTTCCTCGTCCCCGAGCAGCAGTAGAGGTACTGGACCTTTTCAAGGTGTCCAACTCTTGCCTTAATTTGGCGTTTTCAACCTCTAAAAAGGAAAATCCCTCGTCAGTCACTAGGATCACAGCTGTTGAAGAAGATGCTGCAGACTTATACTGTGCCAGCTCTTTCTGCAAATTATTATTTTCTTGCTCTAGCAGCTCGGCAATCTGTCTACAAGCTTCAACTTCACCCCTTAGGGTTCTCTCCCTGACATCATACCCAGCAAGGATCTTTTTGTGGCCTGTCTCGTCAGAAATCTGTTGATATCTCTTCTCATACCCCTCATGCAACAGGGCAGTTGATTCCTTATACTAATTTTGAAGGTCTTCTAAAGTACATTGAAGATCCTCGATCATTTCGTAATAGGCTACGTTATTGGCCACAGCTCGATCGAGTAAATCCTTCAAGTGCTGATATGCCTCCACTGCCTACTCTGAAGCACCATAGCCAAGGATGTCGGCAACCTCTGATGCACTTAGGTCTGTGTGACCAGCTTTATAATATTCATGGCATTGTTGCATCAACTTTATGTCATTAGCAGACAGCAGATCCATCCTGGCCAGAAACTAACAGAGAAAGAAAAGGTAATCATCAAAAAGAAGATCAAGACAGGGTGCATATAAAGAAGAGACAATCATATGGAAGAAAAGAACTCAAATTTTATTAGATCATAAGGCAAAGTTACAAAGATCTGAGTTACACTTGAAATAGAAGAAAAACAAAAAGAGAATACCGAACAACTTCACACCTTTTCCTTGTCTCCCAAGACTATCTCGGGAGGCTGATACGAGGAGCTTGGTTGCTCGGTGGGAACAACGATTTGGTTGGCAGAAGTTGGGACTTGTTCAGGAGGAGCAGGAAAAGAAGAAATCTCCTTGGTGGTTGTCTGATTGGGTTGTGGAGCAAGAACTTGATCACCCACTATCACTGAAGACTCCTCGGATGCAGCTTTATCCTCTTCATCATCTTTAATAGCTGGGGGAGGACCAGGGAGATGTTGTTGAAATAGTTCAGAGTCCTCGCTCACCTTCAATTCTTGCAAGGCAGCAACGCAACCATCTCGAAAGTATTTCAAACTCTCATACTGCACCTGAGTCATCATTGCTGCTACCCCCTATCCCATCCTTTGTCCCAACCAGTTCGAAAGGATTTTTTCACAGCCACTTTTCTCTTCATTTTCTTCGAGGAGAGCTTCTCGGATAGAAGATCCTCAGTGGCTTTCAATTTGGCCTCCACCTCCTCCTTCTGGCGATATACTTCTCGCAGAAGGGACAGCTCTTCCTCAGCCGATTTCAACTTATTCTCAAGCTCCCTAAAACATGTGAGCTTCTCGACGTATTTTTTATTCTCACTCTCCAAGTCCTTCACCTTCTTTCCCAACTAAACTTTCTCTGCCTCCGACGCAGTCAACTTCTTCTCCTATTCACCCTTATCCTCGTCGTATCTTTGATGGGATTCCTTCAGAGATTGGGCCAAACCCAAAAAGGCATCCTCCACTCCAGACGAGGAGCTAGAAGCCTTGAGTGCTTCATATTTCTTCACTATCGTGTTAAAGCAACTCACCAGCTGAAAAAGAAGGTAATGCTAAGTCAGTACCGAGATACATATATTGAATGAAATAAAGAAAAATTCAGGATAAGAGAAACTTACTGAAGCGATATGACGAGTAGCTAGGGATGTCAGCATATCCCTAGACATTTTTTCTTCGATCCCTTGGACTTCAGGAATAGTCCAAGTCTTTACCGAGCTCATTGCAGAACTCGGGGGAATAATGGTTGGAACACCAGCTCCACTAGTTTGGAGCTGGGGAATGGCTTCAGAAAAACTAACCGAGGAGGATTTCTTCAATCTCCTCGGTGTCTTTTCAACAACCTCAACCAAAGAAGAACTTTTGGTTGGAGAGATGGTGATTACTTCCACAGGTGAATCCTTCTGCACAGGAGCCACTAGGGGCTTCTCGACAGCTTTCTGAGGAGCAAAAGAAGGGGCAGCATCCACTTTCTTTATCCCCTTTGGGACATAAACCTTGTTTCCCTTTCCATCCCCAGCAGAGGAGGTCTCCTCGAAGATAGCAGGAACTCTTCTTTTGCCCATCTTTTAAATCAGAGGAATGTGAGAGTCTGGTGAAGAATCCTCAGAAGCTGGCAATGGTTCACTGGTACTGACCACAGGACGAGCAGTAAAGGATGTAGTATAACTCCTATACTGCAATAAATATGAAGCAGACCTGATGTGCTCGTCTGCAACTCTTCGATGAAAAATCCAGATATGTTTCAAATGTTTAATATTTACTTCTGATTCTTTTGGAGTTTTTCTCTTACTGTCAACTGCAAACAAATACATAGTGAAATATCAGTCATACATTTTGTCAAACACAATGAAATCATAATTTCATAAATAAAATAAAATGAAAATAACCTATCCCATTGCCATATGGAGGGCATTTGGTACCTTCATATACTTCGTCACCAACCAAAGGGGCATGTTGCCAATTTTTTATAACTACCCCATGTTTAAAATAATCCCTGTTAGCATCAGGGAGATTGACTACTAAAGCCCTATTCAAAAATCTGGTTTTTAAATAATAGACATTATCTAGAATAGCCCATCTATAACAGTACATGATCTCAGGAATTCCTATACGAGTTCCATGAGTTTGATTTAACCTATGCACCCCATTAACTATTCTCCATGTATTAGGGGCTATTTTTGCAGGAACAACATCGAAATCGTGATAGAACTCTAAGCATAAAGGGTTTGGTGGAAAAGAAAATCCACATTCAGCAATAAAGAGGCTGGGGAACCAATGTCCCTCAGCCAAACGAAAATAATTTGAAGGCTCAGAAAGATCCTCCAAAGTTACCCAAGATGGAATAGAGAAATCAGAACGGAATTTGTCAAGAGATTCAATAACGTAAACCATGATGAATAAAAGAAGAAGGAAGAGAAGCTTACAGGGAAAAAAGGAGATCTGTTGACAAAGACAAGGATGAACGCACAAGAGAAAGAAAGGCTATGGAAAACTCGAAAGCAAAAAATTGGAAAAGGTAGAAGACGGTGTGATTACCTAAGAAGTTTAAATACTTTGCCTTGGGAAACGGCAAAAGAAATGATTACAGAAAGGAAACTATTACGCTACCGGCGGCTAAAAGGACAAAAAATGCACGAAGATCGAAGCGCTTTTAAAAATGCTAAAAGGCGGATTCTGGGAATTTGGAAGGAAATTTAAATACGAAGAAAAAGCTCCTAAAACCCAGGAAGGTCATTTAATATTAACATATACCGAGAAAGAATGTTCCATACTCCTCAAAGTTCGAAATATGAAACATTGGGGGATTCTGTTGATACCAAAATTAGTATGCTGACATGGACGAATAATATGAAGACACGTGTCAATCTACGTGGCACAATAGCAGCGAGAAAGTTCATTTCCCCGACCAACTCATGTTCGCTCCGAGCAACAAGGATACACCGAGGAACTCCAGCACTCCGAGGAACTCCAGTGCTCCGAGGAACTCTTGAGTAACGAGCAACTAAGGTGGTCCGAGATGCATCTCGGCCATAGCATTGATTGCCAGACAATCAACAGTTCAACTATTCATTGAATGTTTATCATCTTGACACACACGCTTAAAGGGCATTAAATGTATTACCGTTTCATATGTATACCGTTTAATGTATAACCCTTTCAGATTATAGCCTCAAGGCTATAAATACATTGTATTA
The DNA here is from genome assembly GCA_949130495.1 of Sambucus nigra. Taxonomy (NCBI): domain Eukaryota; kingdom Viridiplantae; phylum Streptophyta; class Magnoliopsida; order Dipsacales; family Adoxaceae; genus Sambucus; species Sambucus nigra. Next base: position 330,653,681 of record OX422207.1, on the reverse strand, counting down.
CCCTCATTCAAGAGGACCGAAATTTCTTGATAGAACTTGTAATCGAGAGTTCTCAAACACTCAGCAATAACATAACAGTGGACGTAGGCCATTCATATAAGGCTGAACCACTTTAAAAATCTTTGTCTCATTTTATTTATCTGTGATTGAATAATTAGAGCGATCTAATTTTTTACATCAACAATCATCATCCTCATTCTTTTTCTTTTTCTTCAAGCTCTTTACTTTACTCTTTACTACTTTTTTTATTTCTCCTCACTCTTTTCTCCCATGTTTTTGTACGACATTTCTTACTCAACTTCTTTTTTCTTTAACATGTGGAGAAATATTTTTCCAATGATATGTTTCTAAGTATGCTCCTCAGATTTATTGACAGTAAGTCTGTTCAACTAACATATTAGCTTTGAACGAAAGAGAGGGTCTGTCAGGATCACCAAGGGAGTCAGTTTAGCTAATACTTAATGGGTTCATGAAGTTGTTATAACATATCAAGGAGTAAAAAACATATGTGTTAGTTGGGGAAGTTAGTTAGTAAATAATTAGGGAGTTAGTTAGCTGGTCAATCATTTGTATGCATATAAATAAGACTACATGTCATTTATAAGGGATCATCCAATTAATGAAATATGTCGTACTCCTATCTCAAATCTATTTCTCTTCTCATCTCATTCTATTAATCCTTTCCCTCTTCTCTCTTTCTTTCCTCCTTATCTTTCTCTTTTGTTAGTTTCTTGAAATTACTTACTATTTACATGTTTGATGAATTGGTAAGTCAGCCATGTATGCCATGGCCTGACAATTAGTATCAGAGCATAATCTTGGCCACCTAAATTCTCAATTCTCTTCTTCTTGACTATCCTTCTTCCTACCCATCTGAAATTCTGTCTTTTTTGTTTCTACCCATTGCTGAACATTTCTAGTACTGACCACATCAATAACCTTTTTACGATTCGAAAAATCTTCAAGAAGCCCATTCATGTTGAAAAAATTATGCACTGTTAAGTATTTTGTTTCGCTATGATTTTCAAATTGCTCATTACTTTCAATGACAAAAAAAGATCTTCCCTTATGAGTAAAATATAGCAATGATTGCAAACTAACCCCATTAACATCCATTTCCCCCTTTTGCATATCTTCTTCACATAATGTGGCTTCACGATGGAATGCAACCCCATGAAGAACTGTCGAATTCTTAATTTTCGTATACCCAAGATTTATCTTCACTACTTTTCTGTAATTCTTTAACTTTTCTGGACCAAGACTTTCATTCTCTGTACCATAATTTTCAATTTCTTGATTATTTGTGAATTCTAGACCCATTTCTTCCTTATTACTCATTGGGGTCTCATTTTCCCATCTCGGGACAAGGCAATTGTAGATTGTAACCCTTTGATCTCCTTAATATAAAATCTTCTTGCAATTGGCCCAATTTTATAGCATTATTTAGTTTTATACGAGCACAAAACTCCACAAATATCTTCACCTCTTTATTGAGACCTTTTTTAATTGATCCATTGTAACTTCAGTTTCATTTTCCCAAATAACTACAATTTTTGGGCAAGGCATTTGCTGGTTGCAACTGTGTAATCTTTTGGCAATGAAATCCTCCTGCAATCTTGCAAGTTTTACAGCATCGCTAAGTTTTGCAGGGGCACAAAACTGAATGAATTCCTTCACCTCTTTATCAAGCTCTTTTATGAAATAGGTCATCGTAACTTTTTCAAATTTCATTATAGCTTTTCTCGTAGAGCCCCATTTCTGATCAATTGTTTCCTTTCTTGCATCTTTAGATTGTAAACGTGACTGCATGTGTTGAATTTAAAATTCCATCACGGCAAGAAGAATTGAATTGAAAAATAGAAAATTGAATTTAGAGATGTGGAGAATTTTTTTTTGTGTGTGTAATTGAATTTTGAAGGATTAAAGAAATAGATATGATGAGAAAAGAATTAGAAGAAGAAGAAGAAGAAGAAGAAGAAGAAGAAGAAGAAGAAGAAGAAGAAGAAGAAGAAGAAGAAGAAGAAGAAGAAGAAGAAGAAGAAGAAGAAGAGCAGGGAAAGAGAAGAGAAACAGAAAAGACAGAATTTCAGATGGGAAGGAAGAAGGATAGTCAAGAAGAAGAGAATTGAGAATTTGGGTGGAAAAGCTTATGCTCTGATACCAATTGTCAGGCCATGGCATACATGGCTGACTAACCAATTCATCAAACAGGTAAATAGAAAGTAATTTCAAGAAACTAACAAAAGAGAAAGATAAGGAGGAAAGAAAGAGATAAAAGGGAAAGCATTAATAGAATGAGATGAGAAGAGAAATAGATTTGACATAGGAATATTGCAGATTTCATTAATTGGATGATCCCTTATAAATGACTTGTAGTCTTATTTATATGCATACAAATGATTGACCAGCTAACTAACTCCCTAATTAGTTACTAACTAACTTCCCCAACTAACACACATGTTGCTTCCTCATTGATCTGTTATAACAACTTCATGAACCCATTAAGTATTAGCTAAACAGACTCCCTTGGTGATCCTGACAATCTTGGTTGAACATACTGAGAGGGGGTTTGTTACGGGCTAAAGCTGAGTCAGTGAGGCTGAGCCGACAGTGCTTGGTCTCAGTGTAAGATTCCTTGGCGTGGGCCGGTAGCTCATGACACGTTTTGATGCATTTGAAGTGGTCATTCTAGAGGGACTTGAAGATGGGTTTTTCACCTTCTTTATCTCTACTTCTACCTTCTTCTTCTTATTCTTCCCCATTGCTATGTTACACACTCGTCCTAACTTGAAGTCGGGAGAGAATCCAGAGTGGCCTTGTTTAGGGCAGACGTGAATTTTATTTCATTTCCATTCCTCTATCTAATCTATGTTGTTGGATTTAAAGACTTGTAAAGATAGAGAGTTAGTCATGGGATTATAAAGAGAAAAATGAGGGTTGCATGGAAGTAAGAGAAAAGGGATAAGAGGAGATAAGGGTAGAAAACAGAGAGTCTCATTCTTTAAATGAATTGGCCAAATACAATGTCATTGGTGGGGGAGACTCATGGATAGAAAATAAAATTGTATCTTGTAGAAAAAATGCTATTAGGCCCGATTTTTTTACCAAAAGTATATCTACCGAAATAGATGGAGAGTTTTTATTGGTTATTTTATGGGTTCCACGCCAGTGGGCCCACAAAACCCTCCAATAGCATGCTTCCACCTCATTTTTCTATCGTCTGTAATAAAGATTCAAGAAGTCCATCTTTATTATTAAAAATATGTGGCTTTTGGCTTTTGGGTGGATGTCTACTCATATTCGTATCTCTTGGGATGCCTCACTATGTTCTATAAATAGGAGGATTCCCATTTGGTTTGGTACAACTATTACTCTCAATACTATTGAGAAATAAAATACTCACTCTCTACCCAAAAAAAGCTATTGAAAAATAAAATAATCACTCTCTATCAATTCTCTGTCTTTTATTTTCAACACCTTATCAGCACGATATATATTTTTTTTTTATTTGAGCTTCGAAATCTGCGAAATCTGCAGCAATATAGTGTCAATTTTCTCGGCGCCTCTTCTGTCTAATTCTTAAAGGCTTCGTCCATATCAAGATAAAGGTACACCTTTGATATTCATAATCCTTGATTTTACAAACACAGCTATGAACTGTACGAAGCTTCCTAACCAATTGATATATCCAAGATAAAGTTTTTTTTTTCCTCAAAATCATGATTGCTTTAGAGACCATACACCTTAACATTCAACATATTAACTGTTATCAATTTAGTTACCTTTAGATCATTTATTCAACTCCCATTTGAAATTTAATTAATTATTATTTTATGTGCAACCATTTACTTTTCCTTTGAATACAGATTGTCTTTTGCAAATGCACACAACGCATATATTGACACCATGACATCTGAGGCATTTGCTAAACTCTATTTTAGTTGTCTATATATAGACCTAAACATTTCAATTAACATTTGAGAAATTATTTAATATTCATTAGACATTAGTTTATTATCAAAATTTATTTGTTTTCTACTTTTTATGATTGAAATTTTTGTCAGTTCTTTTATGAGTAATCGATGATTTGGAATAAGGTTAGAGTTTAATAATTTTTTTAGAAAATATTACATCACCCCTTAAAAGAAAAAAATTGTTTGGTGCTCCCCATATAATGGGAACTACACGTATACGTCAAAAGACCATTTCATCTTATGTTTTGTTTTGTCCGTTTTTAATATAGTCTTTAATCTCGTATATTCATCAACTTTTTCTGCTTCATTTTCTAATGCTATAGATACAATTTGTATATATATTTATATGAGAGTTTACATTCATTAAATTTTGGGGGGGCAGAAGTTCCAAATAATCAACTAAAAATTAGGACCCGAAGTCCCTAATTTACATTTAAAATCATAACTTCAAAGTTTTTATTATTTATATAAGACATTATATGTACCCAAATAATTAGGAATTTGGACCTAAAGTTCCAAATATATGTCTGTGATCAAACCTGAAGCTTTGACACAATGGGATATGGAATTTAAAATTTCAAAATATATATTGAACCCGAAGATCAATAAATTTATGTATTGCACCCCGAATACACAAATAAATAGCAACTAAAGGAAATTTTGATTACCATAGATTCAAAATAAAATATTTGAAATTTTATTTATATTTAAACTGTTCTTTCCATTATTTGAATTATGCATTATTTGTTTGTAATTATTATTGCTTACATGATCAGTTTCAAAAATGTCAAACATCTCTAAACTTGAATTTGAGGCACTTGATATAAATGGAAATAATTATCTCAACTGGTCTCAAGATGTCGAACTCCATCTACAATCTCGAAATCTCGGTGATGCCATTACTAGTGATAACACTATGTCCCGGCAGGACAGGGCTAAAGCCCTCATATTTCTTAGGCATCACATACACAGTGATTTGAAAAGTGAATATTTAACTGTGACAGATCCGTTGGAACTATGGAACTCCCTAAAGTAGAGATATGACCATCAAAAATCGGCCATACTTCCATGTGCACGCCATAAATGGCTCAAATTGAGATTTTAGGATTTCAAAACAGTGTCAGAGTACAATTCGGTTATGTTTAAAATCACCTCGCAACTCAAACTTTGTGGAGAAAAGATAGATGATGCCGATATGCTAGAGAAAACTTTCTCCACTTTTCATGCCTCGAATATACTCCTACAGCAGCAATATCGAGAGCAGGGTTTTAAAAGATATTCTGATTTGATCTCATGTCTCCCAGTAGCTGAACAAAATAATAATTTGCTGATGAAGAATCATTCCTCACAACCCACTGGATCTGTAGCACTCCCTGAAGTGAATGCTAATTCAGCTCGGAATTTTGAAAGAGGCTAAGGAAATATACATCAATGCCGTGGAAACCCCAAAAGAGGTGGCTACCGTAACCAAGGGCATCGAAAAAATATAAATTTAAAGAACCGCCAGAAGTGGAATGGCCCAAATCAAAAAACAAATCAGAATTCAAATATGGCATAACCTCGAGACACTTGTTATAGATGTGGTGGCAGTGGTCATTGGACCTGTAATTATCGTGCCTCCAAGAAATTTGTGGAAAAATATCAAGATTCCAAAAGGGGAGTGGAGACAAATATGATGGAAGGTCCAAAAGACCGTTGGAAGATGGAAGGTCCTGAAAACCGCTGGAACATTGATAATACACAGCTCGATGTTAATGATTTTTTTGAAGATGAAGATGGCAATCCAGTTGCTAATGAGACCTTTGATGCTATGCTTGGCAAACCACTGAACAACTGAATAATTTATGTTTTCTTCATATGGCTACAATAATGTTTTGGGGACATTCTTATGTTTTCCTTTTCCCTTTCACTGCTTATTGTAATAAATTGCATGGTTTTACATTTATTTTAAATGTTTATATGGCTTGTAACCTTTAATTGTGTTACTCGTATAAAAGGTATGGATCCTAAATTACAAGCAAGCGATGACACTTGTCTAGTTGACAGTGGAACAACTCATACTATTTTGATAAATCAAAAAACATTCTCTGACTTGGTGTTTGATACGGCACATGTTTCCGCAATAGTCGGTCCTGCTAAAATTATTGACGGCTCTAGAAGAGCCCACATGGTTCTACCTAATGGTACACAATTATTGATACAACATGCCATATACTCAAGCACTTCTAAAAGAAATTTTCTGAGTTTTAAAGATATCAGAATGAATGGGTATCATATGGAAACAAATCATGAAAATAACAACGAATTCCTTTGCATTACTTCTAGTGTTGGAATCCAGAAGCTCACACTAGAAAAACTCCCTGCATTATCCATGGGTTTATACCACACAAAACTTAGTATTGTAGAATCACACTCTGTTATGGGTCAAAATCTTAATAATCCTAATGCGTTGATAGTATGGCATGATCGTTTGGGTCACCCTAGACCCAACATGTTTCAAAAAATCATCAATAATTTGAATGGACATTTTTTGGAAAATCAACAACTCACACTACTAAGTGACCATTTTTGCACCCCATGTACGCAAAGAAACTTAATTGCTAAACCATCTTTTCTAAAAATAGCCTCTGAATCACCATCATTTTTATAATGAATTCAAGGGGATATTTCTGGCCCTACCCTGTTCACCCTTTTAGTGGACCTTTTAAATATTTTATGGTTTTAATTGATGCTTCCACTCGATGGCCACATGTTTGCTTACTCTCCACTCGCAATTTGGCTTTTGCAAAATTACTTTCTCAAATGATTAAGCTCCAAGCATATTTTCCTGATCATCACATCAAATCCATTCGCTTAGATAATGCAGGCGAATTTACTTCTCAAATTTTTTATGATTATTGTTTATCCATAGGCATTGATGTTGAGCACCCGATTCCCCATGTTCATACCCAAAATGGTTTAGGTGAGTCATTAATTAAACGTTTACAACTGATAGCCAGACCTTTGCTTATGCAATCAAAACTCCCCGTCTTAGCTTGGGGTCATGTCATCCTACACACTGTCAAGTTAATTCTACTCCGACCAACTGCTTACCATTCTTTTTTCCCTTCACAACTTGTGACTGGATGTCAGCCCATTATATCCCACTTGCGTAAATTTGGTTGTATTGTGTATGTGCCTATCTCACCGCCACAACGTACTAAAATGGGGCCCCAATGTCGTTTGGGCATATATGTGGGTTATGATTCACCATCCATTATTCGATATATTGAACCAATGACAGGTGATGTGTTTATCGCTAGATTTTCGAATTGTCATTTTGATGAGACCATCTTCCCGCCGTTAGGGGGAGGGAAGAACGTACCTGAAGTACGGTTCGTTCCAGCAGAACGACGAGAATTAACGTGGAATACTTCCACCTTGTCTCATCTAGACCCACGTACCTCACAATATGAGAATTAACATCTTCATGGAATTGCAAATCAATTACTCGATGCATTCAATGATGTTGCAAAAGTAACCAAATCTCATTTACCCACGGCTAATGGACCAGCCAGAATTAATGTTCCAATGGGACAAAATTTGATTTCAGCAGTAAATGATTATGTTGCATGCCAGAAGCGTGGCAGACATATAGGTTCCAAATATTCGACTCCCCGGAAGAGGAGATCAAATGAAAAATCATGCCCTAATAACCCTCCCGATGAGGTTGTGAATAAAAGATCCACTTTCTCCAAAATCCCTGAAGAGGTTAATGTCTTTTAAAAGACACACGTCCCTGAAGTGACTATAAAAGCCCCTGAAGAGGCAAAGGTACCTAAGAACAGTAATGAGATCTCTATATTTTATACATGTTCAAGAGAAATGTGGGATCGTACTGAAATAGTCATCGATGACATATTTTCATACGCAGTAGCTATACAAATATCAAAGGGCATTGATGATGATAATGAACCACGTACTATAAATGAATGTCGACAAAGAGAAGATTGGCCAAAATGGGAAATTTACATCAAGGAAGAACTTGAGTCTCTAAATAAACGTGATGTATTTGGACCTATAGTGCAAACCCTAAAAGATGTTAACCCAGTAGGTTATAAATGGGTGTTTGTAAGAAAGTGCAACGAGAAAAATAAAATCACTCAATATAAGGCACGATTTGTGTCGCAAGGTTTCCTTCAAAAACCCGAGATTGATTACGATGAAACTTACTCCTCCGTTATGGATGGTACAAATTTCTATTTGATTAGTTTAGTGGTCTTTGAAAATCTTGATATGAGACTCGTGGATGTTGTGACTGCTTATTTATACAGAAACTTAGACACGAAAATTTATATGAAAATCCCTGAAGGATATGCTTTGCCACAAGCAAAGTCAAGAAGTACGTACTAAATTCGACTAAGACGATTATTATATGGCTTAAAGTAATCCGGAAGGATGTGGTACAACCGTCTTAGTGAATACTTATCTAAGGAAGGGTATGAAAACAATCCAATTTTCCCATGCGTCTTTATAAAGAAATCCCCAATGAGATTTGCAATAGTAGCAGTTTATGTGGATGATATTAATTTAATCGATACTCTAGAAGATCTCGAGAAAACTGCTAACTATTTGAAGAAGGAATTTGAGATGAAAAACCTCGGGAAAACTAAATTTTGTCTCAGCTTGCAGATCGAGAGAAATTCCAATGGTATTCTTGTCCGTCAGTCTAATTATACTGAAAAAGTGTTGAAAAGATTTGGTATGGACACATCACATCCACTAAGTACACCAGTGGTCGTCCGGTCTTTAGATATAAATAAATATTCATACCGTCCTAAAGACGATGATGAGGAAATATTAGGTCTAGAAGTACCCTACTTAAGTGCAATTGGTGTATTATTATACTTGGCACAATGCACTAGACCAGATATTTCATTCTCAGTCAACTTGCTTGCCAGATATAGTTCTGAACCAACAAAAAGGCATTGGATTGGGATCAAGCATATCCTAAGATACCTACGAGGAACAACTAACATGGGCTTATATTATTCTAATCATTCTAATGGTTCTGAGTTAGTAGGTTATGCAGATTCTGGATACCTCTTTGATCCTCATAAGGGTCGATCACAAACAAGTTATGTATTTCTTAGTGGTAATACTGCTATTTCTTGGCGCTCTACTAAACAAACTTTAGTAGCTACTTCCTCTAACCACTCTAAAATTTTAGCACTGCATGAAGGAAGTTGTGAATGTGTATGGTTGAGATCTTTAATTCAGCATGTTTGTAGTTCTTGTCAACTGTCTTCCATTACAGATGTTCCCAGTATCATATATGAAGATAATGCAGCATGCATAGCTCAAATTTAGGAAGGCTTCATCAAAGGAGACAGAACTAAGCACATTTTAACAAATAAATTCTTCACTCATGAGCTTCAAAAGAAAAATGAAATCAAAGTCATGCAAGTGTGTTCAATTGAAAATCTAGCTGATCTGTTTACCAAGTCGCTTCCAAAAGCAATGTTCCAGAAACTTGTGCATGGCATTGGAATGCGGAGACTTCATCAACAGTCAATTTGAGATATGCAAATCAGGGGGAGATCCTTTTCAGGGGGAGAATCACAAAGCAAGCTCTTTTAGAACATAAGTGCTTTGTACTCTTTTTCCTTTAACTAGGTTTTTTCCATTGGGTTTTTCTAGTAAAGTTTTTAACGAGGCAGCATTAAGCACGTCCAACACCAATTCGATGATAACAAAATTGTACTCTTTTTCCTTCACTTTGGTTTTTCCCACTGGATTTTTTCCTTAGTAAGGTTTTAATGAGGCAACAATCGTTAAATGGTGGATATGGTGTACATTCAAGGGAAAGTGTTAAAAATATGTGGCTTTTGGCTTTTGGGTGGATGTCCAGTCATATTCTTGTCTCTTGGGATGCCTCACTATGTCCTATAAATAGGAGGATCCCCATTTGGTTTTGTACAACTATTACTCACAATACTATTGAGATATAAAATACTCACTCTCTACCAATTCTCTGTCTTTTATTTTCAACAATTATAATATTTTTTTCTTTTTTTAAGAAAGGGTAGAGCTAGGCCAACGCCTAGCAACTTGCTGCTGTCATCAACCACCAACAAAAACTTGCTAAAATCTTACATGAATGACGTCAAGCCTCATCAGAGTTCATGTAAGTCTAATCGAGACGACCGGAGATCATTAGAGTCTCATGGAGGTCGCTAAAGAACTATAAGAGATCATTAGAGGTAGTAGAGGCGAAAATATGGGTTGAGCCAAAATAAGGACGGATCAAGTAGGATGGATCAAAAATGGGTTGGGCTAATTTATTTATTTTTTATTTAAGTAATTATTACAATTTTAAGTAAATGTAAAAAATATATATTTTACTCATAACTTTATAAGATGGACTTTATATTTGATTCATATTTTTTGTTAATAGGCATCATATTTGAATCATAGCTTTTAAATATGGGACCTATATTTAATTTATAATTTTTAAATATGGGTCTCATATTAAACTCTATGAACTAATATGGATTGGTTTATTATATGGGCCACATTTTGCCACTACTAATTAGAAGGTCACCAAGGTATTAACAAAAAAAAGAGTTACTTTGACAGAAGGAAAAGCAATTTTAACCCCGAAAGAATGGGGAAAAAGGTTATATTAATAGTCAACAAAACTGACTATAATTGGAAGACAAACATATCAACCCAATATAAGAAGAATAAAAATTAAATTAAATTAAAAAATTAGAAGATAATAACTAATTATTATTCCGTCATCCATTTTAATATTTATGCTAATATTTCTAAAAAATGATATGGTCGTGAGAAATCAATATTATCCATTGTATTACTAATTAAAACATTTCATCCCCCCATGTTTTGAAGTCGAAAAAAAGGTTGATGTCTTTGAGACATCAAACTATTTGAAGTCTTGGATTCTGATTGGTCAATAGTGTTGGTGGGGACTCACATCACTTATGAAAATTGTAACACCCCGTAATTTTGAGGATTTAATATTTAATTATTTTTGGGAGTTATAAAAATATTTAAATTGGAGAAACATAAATTTATGATTTGGAGAATTTATTTGAGTGGGAAGAATTATTTATAATTGGCAACTTTAAGTTTAATTGTCCGAATTAATGTGTGTCGCATTTTGAGGTCGAAATTTGGAAATGACAAAATATTTCGGATGATAATTCTGAGTGCGCGGTTGCGTCCGGATGGGTCGAGATGGTCAGAAAAGAGTACCCGGGGGTAGTAATTGGGTCTCGGGGTATTTTTGGGCATAGCCGGGCCCACACGGAGTAATTCGGGGAATTTTAATTACGCCCATATGGCCAAAAACGGGATAAAGGGTTTTAACCTAATTTGAAAAGTGTTAAACGGCAGTAAACACAAATTCTAAGCCTAGGGCTTGAGAGAAAAATTGAGGGAAAGCAAACCAAGAGCAATTGGGAGTCTTTTGGAGCCAAATTAAGGGATTTATTTGGGGTGTTCTTCATCAACCAATCTCTACACCAACGAAATAAGACCCTACGAACAATCCAGGTAAGTGGTTAACTGTTGTGATTTCTAAATTGATGATAATCAATTCATATCATAGTGATGTGTAAATCAAAATCCGTTTTGGGGGATAAATGGGTACAAAATGGGGTTTTTGTTCATGGAACTATTGAATGAGATTCAAAGTGAGAATTAGTTGTGTTGTATATCTCTGAGTATAGATATCTGATTTAAATGAGAAACCGGAATATAAAATGGTGGAATTTGAATCTGGAAGTTGGAATTGTAGAACAAAGTTAATGGAGATTTATGGAAAAACCCATTTCGGGAATTGTGAGATAATTAGAGAAATTCATATACTAGAAAGTGTATATGATGTATAAGATCAAAGTCCAATATGCTTATGTGGTGGGATGACTTGATTAGAGGTTGAAATTAAGGTTTACAAACCTTAAATTTCGTTAATGGTGGAATTCAGTGGGGAAGAAGAACTGCCACGAAAGGATCGATCGATCGATCGGGGGCCATCGATCGATCGACGATGGAAAAAACTTGGCAGGTCGGGCAGTTGATGCTTTGCCTTGTTTTATTTTGATCTTGGGTATAATTTTAATTGGTGAAAAATTATAGAGAAGTTAATAGCTAGGGGCTCAAAATATAGTTATTGGGAATGTGCAATTTAAGTTAAGAGTTGGGACTTGAAGTGAGAATTTTGGGTGAAACACATTTAATTTAACTATGGACTAAGTGGGCGAGTCCGAGTATGTTGGAAATTATAGGTAAATATAATTGGGGAATTTATGGAGATAAATGTGTGACACATTGTGGGCGAAAATGTAGGAATGAAATTGTGAGATGTAAAAATGGACCAAGTGAGCGAGTTCGGGCATGAGGGTTAAGTGACACCAAAGTATTAAATTAATTATCGAGAGAGTAAATTAATTTGGAGTCGGAACATAAACTCGGGAAATATTAAGTTATGGGCCAAATGAGCGAGTTCGGGGATAATGGTTGGGTGACACCAAGTTATTAAATTAATGGATGTGTTAATTAATGAAAGTAGAGTCGGAAGGTAGACTCGGAAAGGTATTAAATTAATTGATGTTGTAATTAATTAATTTAGAGTCGGATTGTAGACTCGGGAAGGGTATGGATTAATTAATATGTAAATTAATCAAATGAGAGTTCTACCACAGACTCAGTTTAGTATAAATTAATTAATGTGTAAATTAATTAAATGAGAGTCGTGCCACAGACTCGGTTTAGTATAAATTAATTAAATAAGAGTCGTACCACAGACTCGGGAAGGTATTAATAAGTGTGTTAATTAATTTAATTAGAGTCGGATGACAGACTCGGGAAGGTATTAAATTAATAAGTGTGCTAATTAATTTAATTAGAGTCGGACGATAGACTCGGGGAGTTATTAAATTAATAAGTGTGTTAATTAATTTAATTAGAGTCGGACGACAGACTCAGGAAGGTATTAAATTAATAAGTGTGTTAATTAATTTAATTAGAGTCGGACGATAGACTCGGGGAGTTATTAAATTTATAAGTGTGTTAGTATTTAATTAGAGTCGGATGATAGACTCGAGAAGGTATTAAATTAATAGGTGTGTTAATTAATTTAATTAGAGTCGGACAATAAACTCGGGAAAGTAGTAAGTTAATTGAGATGTGAATTAAATATTGTTGTCAATTTATAAAATACCGCAAGTGCACGGGCTATTATAGAATAGCGAGTGTAAGTACGGGTCGAACCCACGAGGATTTGTCAATTTTAATTATTAAAAGAATTACAATTGTCCAACTAGATCAAATGGGGTAGAGAATAATTATAAATTATACAAAATAAAAGCAACTACGATAAATGAGAGTAATGCAAGAGATTTGTAAACAATTAGGAAATAATTAGGATTCGGGGTCCATTTATCACGTAACTAATATTGCACACTAATTTAATGTTGCCATTCCCTTTTTATAACTCAAATTAAACCGACTCTCGCCGTGTTTAATTCGGAAAATAGGACGGTTATGATCAAAATATTTTTAACGTCTCTGATAGACGGCTAAAATCCCTATTCCCTTAGAAAATACAAGTTTTAAAATTCGCAAATGTATTTAAGCATGGACTATCAAAACAATCAAAGTGCAAGCATAATCCATCAAAAATTACTATTTTTAAATCTCAAAACTTGATTTGACAAAACAATCTTGAAGGTTCTAAAACACACTCTCGTGTCGCTTTAAAATGAATACCGAATCTTTAATAACAATTAAAACAAGTAGGGAATAAACAACGATAAAATTAACGTGACAATATTAGCTAACTATGATAAACTTCACCCTACTCCTAATATAAGAATCAAGCTACCATAATGAAAGAGAAATTTCAAGAATGAGTAGAGATCTTCATTAATAAACCAAACTTACAAATAGTTCTCTCACAACAATCTTGAATCCTCTAAAAAAATGATAAAAACTTGGCCCTCAAATTGATTACAATCACTCAAAGTTGCTCCCCGAAATCCTCCACGAAAGTCCTCTCTAATTGTCTCCGAAATTATGAGCCCAATGGGTCCTTTTTATAGGACAAGTGGTGAGGTATTTGAGTTGTGGTGGGACTCTTTCTGATTGGCCGAATAGTGTTGGTAGCTATCTCTCCACCTCTTTAATCTTTGGATCGTGATAAGGGACGGAATTTCCCCCCACTCGAAAACTCTTATATGTTCTTGTTGAACACGCATGCCGAGTTTCGTCCAAATCGGAGAATAAAAATTTCCGACTTTTGCAAAAACAGCATTTTTTCGAACGACCGTAAAAATCAGCTTTTTCGCGCCTTTTTTGAATTGATCATCAATTTGCACCAAATTCCATCATTATCTGCAAAAATTTCACTAGGCAACTTTTTTCACAAATTAGCAAAAGAATATTATAAAATTATCGAAGTGCCCATTTTTGACTTAAAATTTCCATTTTCAATATGAATTCAATCATTCTCGCATTTTTTCCTCCTTTTAATAGAATAGTCCTAAGAAATTATTAAATACACTAAAATGGGACTAACAAAGTATAAATTTGGGTATAAAATATACAAAATAATGCACTCATCAAATATATTAGAGTCGGACCACAAACTCGAGGTAATGATAATTTTATAAGTGAGAAAATTTATTAAGATGAGTCGGGCCAGAGACTCGAGAAATTACAGGCTAGTGTTACGGGTTTTTGAGTACACGGTAAAGCCCGAGTTTATAATATATATATATATATATACGGTGTAGTGATAGGATATATATATATATATATATATACGTGTGTATATTCATTGTGTGTGATATTAAATATCAGTGATTAGATATTTACTTAATTTATATACTCTAGTGCTATCAAGGGAGGCTGCGCGATTGGGTGAATCCCCTAGCTTGAGGAGTAGGGTGAGTATATCCCCAGGTCACAGCGTCCGGTATATGGGTGAGGGGATTATCTCACTTTCAGGGAAGGAATATGACCGCCTCCACTTCGTTTATGTTTTGGGCCAGGTTGGTGAGCGATTCCAACTTGGGTAACTAGGTTATGTGAGCACACCTAGTGAGATAGCACTTTAGAGGGAATAATCCGGCGAGAGTATACTCGGAGGGATGGATATACGTATGTTATATGTGTGGATGTTTTAGTAAAGGTACGTATATAATGGTATTCAATATTATATGCGGGTAATAATACAGTGTGTGATGTATTTCATTTATATAACTTGTGACACGGTTATATGCTACTATTTAAGAAGGAATTAATTAAGTTAATTGTGAGATAACTTATAATTCAAGAATCATTGTACTCGGGTTAGAGTAGTATGACAAGGGGGAGGTTATACCAGGACTAGTTGGACGGGGTAGTATAACTAGGTGGGGGTTAAGGTAACCGATAGGTGTGCACAATAGTGGAGGGGTGAGAATGTCCACAAGGGAGTGCGACACTAACTTAAATATGAAGCGCATTCATGCATTTTAAATTACTGCAGTTAATTCACTTGCTAAATATTTTCAAAATGTTTTGGGTTCTAACCCTTGCTATAAAACTATTTTCAAAACTTTTTAGGTGTTCAGCCACAGGGACACCAGGATTGATATTCTATTCCAGGGATACGGAGCTGCGGCATATGTGGATGCTAGCAGGAGTTTGGTTTAGACGCCGCTCATTCATTCCTAGAGTAGGAATCATTTATCAGTTTTAGTTTTATTTTTGGCTTGTCGCCCAGATTTCTCAGTAAAGATTACAGATGTATTTATTCAGGTGTTGGATGTTTGTTTTGGATTTCACTTTGGTGGTCGATGGTTTATTCGGCAAATTTATTTAATTAATTATTCAGTTGAGTTTTATTCAGTTGTGTGAATGGTTTATATTTATTTCCGCATGTACTGTTTTGTTAATTAAAAAGTTAAAATTTGGCACCAGCTTTTGGAATACTAGGTGGTTAGTAAGTTTTAAAAAGTTTTCGACAGTGATGCTAAGGATGAACCAACTGGGATTCCTGTTTTAATTTGGTATAGGACTGATCACCCGGTATTTTATTAGGCGAGGTGTCACAAAAATGAGTCCGCGCCAGTGGCATTGACCAATCAGAATCCAAGACATCAAATAGTTTGATGTCTCAAAGACATCAATTTTTTATCATTTGAAGTCATTTAACCCAATCTTATTTCTTAATAGAAATCAAGTAATTGGAGAATTATGTCTTAGATTTTGGAGCTATTTGACCAAATCTTATATCTTAATAGATAACAAGTAATTGGAGAATTCCAAGTCTAACCCACTACTTTATAAACAATTTCTCTCCAACACTTCACTTCATATGCTTCATTTAGTCAAATTCGTACCCTTTGTGATCTTGTATGTTTCGAAGAGGTAGCCACTGTGTGTGTGTGTGTGTGTGTGTGTGTGTGTGTGTGTTTAAATGGCTCTTTAGCTTGAATCTAAATGCAAGTTAATCATTTTAAGTTGTTAGGATTAATTTTTGAGATTTTTGGGATCTCTAGTATTTAGTTACATTTTTTAAGAATCATTTATAGTCACTCTCATATTATTATCTTTTTAGTTGTTGATTCTATTGTAATTAGTGTGACGAGTTTCATTCTCTACGAAAAGGAAGAGGGGTGATTATAGATAGGCTTGTCAATGGATCGGATTTTATCCGAATCCGAATCCGATCCATTTAAGCAGATATGGATCATGCCTAAAATTCGATTATCCGATTACCCGATTATCCGTTTATTATATGGAGCGGACTTGGTTTCATATACTCCGATCCAGTAATAATTCGATCCGATTAATATTTTTAATATATATATAAATTATATATAATATATTTTTAATTAATATATATATTGTATTTAATAATATTTTAAATATATATTGTAAATATTTATTATAATAGTTCTTTATTTCATTATCTACTTTTTGGGAATATTTGCAAAATAAATTTACGAAATAAAAGTTGAAAATAAAAATATTGCAAATCAAGTTTAACATAAAGGAATAATCGGATCATTGGATCGGATTTGAATCCGTTTAACATAAACGAATATGAATTTAGATTTACCTGATACGATCCGATTAATAAACGAATCAAATCCGAATCCGTTTAACATAAACGGATATGAATTTGAATTTTCTTGATCCGGTATGAATCCAATCCGTTTAAAGGCCTATTTACAGACGATATTGGATGGGTATAATGTTGGAATTAATATTCAGTGTCAAAATTAATTATTTAATTTCAACTATATTAAATTCTGAATTTATGAATTTCCCAATTATGTGGTCTTGATATATATCAGATAATTAATTAGGAACGTTATAAATACGAATATTAGAATATTGGGTCAATCTTATCCGTTAGTCACATGATGGTTAGTGGCATTAGTGGGAGACTTGAAATAGAGTCCCACCTTGACTAGGATTCTGGCCCTCTTCCCCTTATAAATAGAGGAGCCCTACACCATCTGGGGTTATCTCATAACACACTATTTCTGAGGTGGGAGAGAAACTCCGAGATTCCAATTGAGTGTAATTTTCTGAGAAGAGTGCGCTTGCATTCAATTAAGGAAGTTATTTAATTAAACTCAGTTTTTATCAATTAAGTCCTAAACATGCATATATGTGTGATTGAATAAGATGATCACACATGCAAGAACATTCAAACACACATATGTGAGGAAAAATCCCCCAAAGGGGCAAAACCATTTATTTTCACTATAATTTTGCAACATACAATTACACGGATTACAATGAATAAACAATGACACAGAATTACCCGCAGGCATCGAATCTGTAGTCAGCGGCTGGAGCTTTCCCTTTCGAGGAGGGCAACAATGAAGAAGAAGATCGGTCTTCTCCACAAGGGTATGAACAGACACACGATTGTGTTCTTGGGTTGTAAACAGATTCACAAGGGTTTGAAAATTTGTGTGAATCGAAACATGAGTCTTGGGACTCACAAAGGTGAAGACTTAGAGTATATAGGACTCTGAAAATCGTCTATGTAAGTATTGCTAAAAAAATCCTCGAATTTGTTTATAAAAGAAAACCTGGGCCGAAAATATCTGAACACGATCTGCACGATTTTATCTCAGGCGGATCGATCCGCTTTTGATTCGAATCGATCCGAGGTCGGATCGGTTCTTTTTTGAATAGGGCTTCTTCGGTTTGCAATCGATCCGGGGTTTACTGGTTTGAGGAAAATAGAGGATCGGTCTGACTTGAGGTGGACCGATCCGGAGGCGGATCGGTTCGTTTTTAAAATGGGTGGATCGGTCCGGTATCCCAGAAAAATGATTCCAACGATAAGATGTTTTGATATTCGGATTCGTTGATGTAGATGTGATCTTGAATTTCTTCAACGATGTAACGGCTTACGACATACAAATTGATAATGGACAAAAATGTCCTTACAAATCTCTCCCTATGTCTATGCCGGTACATACATAAAAAATCCGAATTATCAACTATTAAATTGCCTAAACAAATCTACCCTTCCATGAACCCAAAACTAGAAAAATACAAATGAATAAGTCTTCATCGTTTGTTCTTCAAATCTTCAGGAATCTCAACGCTTTTCTCATCAGGGTGTGCAATATTTGATCATCAATGTAGTACCTACACACATGAGATAAAGCAAAATACCAAGTGACGTATCGAGTTTAAAATGAGAGATAAACATAGATACCAAAATGATAATGCATAAGACAAATCTCAAAACTCCCCCAGAATTCAAACTCCCCAAAAATAAGATAATTCTTTCTCCCCCTTTTTATGATGTCCCCAAATAGACAGATAAGAAGAATGAATCAAACAAGAAAAATCGGGGTGTCACGATATTCAAAAACAAGGAAACACGCCATGAAAGAACACAAAAACAACCAAGTCAATGATTGCGTAAATGTATGGGTGTGAACAAATTCGATAGGAAAATCAATGCATACAAACATGACATATGTGCACGATGAATATTGGATACTCCTAACGAATGAACTCAAAATATTCCTTTGGTGAAAAAAATGGAAATATGAGGCATTGACTCAATCAAATCAACAAATCAAAGCTCAAAGTGATTTTCACACCAATAACGTCCAAAACGATTTAATGCTTTTTCAAGACTTTCAAGGAAGTGCAAACCCGTTTATAAACTCCTGAAGCCCTTATACTCTGAACTCACTGGAGTCTATGTCGTATAAGTGTTCATCTAGTTTGGAAATTGTGCCAAAATTATGTCAATCCTAGAAACCAAAGAACCTCAGAGATTGGTTTGCTATTTCATTCATCTATCTTGTAGTGATCTAGACCAAATTACCAACACTCACACATAGTAGAATGCATCATATACATGTCATATTGCATATTAATGTGTGTACATGTGTTGAGTATGTTAAAATCCCTAAATTTGATTTTTAAATATTTTTTGGGATTTTATAAATATTTTTTTAATAAAGGTTTTATTAATTGAAACTTAGTTTTAAAAGTTTGTGGGTTCAATCTACAATTATGGTTTAATGGGTGTATTGGCTTAAAGTTTCTTTGGAAAGAAACTAAAAGCGGCAGAGAACTCCAGGTATGGTAGTAATTATTTTATGACGCGCGTTTTATATCGCCTAATTCATCAACACATGTTGCTTGCTGATTGATGCATTTTGTGTTTCTTTACTAAGTATATAATCGTGTATGCTTACAATAGTTGGATCAATCCTTATCAGCGATCTGCATGCTTTCTTTGGTAATCCCTGTGTATCCCTCTTGAACCAATCAGGTGAATTTTAATCACCGCGTACTGTGAGCCCTTGGATCAAAGTCAATCCAGCTTGACTCAATCCTGGCCCTTGTTTTTTAACCATCTTCTCGATCCTTCTCTTCGTCCTATAAAAGGAACCATCCTCTCAATCGTCTAAGACTTTTGGCCAGTTCATTTTTTTTAGAGTAAAAAAGAGAGAGAAGAGAGAGAAAAGAGAGAGAAGAGAGAAACCAGAGAGAGACAGAATTAGAATCCCTAACCCTAATCCTGGTTCGTCAAGCCTCTTTCAAACCAAACACTCCTCTAAAACTCCTACATATCCAAAACACTACCCTGAGTGTTCTTGAGTTTTTGAGAGATATTTGTGTTGTTGGTTGTGTTGCTGTAACCTCTTGTTCGTTAGATCTTGTTCTCAACTTAAACTGTTTACATAGATCTATTTTCTTCTTCATAGAAATTTCAGATCTATGTTCTGTATGTTACATCACACTTAGATTTGCATGCTTTATTTCTCATCTTGAGAAATATATTGTTGATTCTTTTCTAAAAATCGTTTTTAACTTTGAAATCAACAATAAATATTTTATGTTTCTAGTTCTCTTAAAACTAAACCTCTGACCTAGTTTGGAATCACACTTGGAGGTTTTCAATCTCAAAAATCTTTTCAAAACTCTGATATTAATTAAGATCTTGATACGTCTTCTGAGCAAGATATTCGTGGATTCTGGGATTGATTTAAAGGTCAAAAAGGGTTAAAGTTTTGTGAGAAGAGAGAAAAAGAAAAATCACTGCATATAGCCTTATACGTAATTTGTTAGGACTGTTTGTACTTAATAAGTGTGTGTGTGTGTGTGTGTGCATGCATGTGTTAGGGAACACCTCCACAAACACTTTCACCCTACCACACGAAAAGTGTTGGTAATAAGATCTTGTGAACAAGAGTCGACGTAAAGTGCTGGAACAAATCAGAAGTTAACAAACTGGGAGAACAACATCAACAATCAAAACTGCAGAGAAGTTATAAGGACACCAGAGGGTACATTCCTAAACTTATATAGGTCTGAGTTGTATGCATGTTAGTTATATAGTTTGTAACTGGTAAATTTTTTTAGTGGATTTTTTTATTTTACTCCGTAGAGGGAGTCGTGGATGTTTCCTCAGTTGGTGAGATTTTACCACGTAAAAAATCGTGAACTTAATCTTCCTACATCTTCTCATCTCATTCTTGGTTCTGCTAAGTTTAAAGTTTGTTTAAACTGTTTTATAAACCTGTTAGTCAAATCTTGAATAGATCTCGTGCATACTGCTTTATTAAACACATCTTGTGTTCAAATAGTTTTGGTTTTTAAGAAAAGAGTTTCTTCAAAAAAACTGTTCGGAGTTACTTAAATAGTTTATTTTTAATAAACGTCTTTAGTAACAGATTTTCAATTGGTATCAGAGCTTGGTAAACTTCTTTTAAAGAGATTCTGTGTTTTTGAAATTGTTTTCTGAAAATCAAATATGGACGAGAAAAATGAAAGATTTGGTAACTTGACCAGACCTCCTATCTTTGATGGAACCAATTTTGCTTACTGGAAAGTAAGAATGATTGCTTTCATTTAAGGAACTCTGGGAGATGATGTTTGGGACATTGTTGAAAATGGTTACACTTTTCCTACAAAACCAGCCACTGAAGGAAGTAATGAGAGGGTTAAGAAAGTATTAAGTGAGTTCACTCAAGAAGAGAAACAAGTTTATCGAAATAATAACAAAGGAAAGAATGCCATATTTATGTCCATAAATGAACATGAGTTCAAAAGAATCTCATCTTGTACCACTTCTAAGGAAGCTTGGGACACTTTGGTTACTGCTCATGAAGCTGACACTAGAGTTAAGGCTAAAACTCAAATGCTCATTCAACAGTATAATTCCTTAATTATGTCTGAGACCAAGTCATTTGATGACTTCTATATGAACCTGACTGATATTGTGACAAAACTGCATGCTAATGGGATAACTTATGACAAACAAGAAATTGTATCTAAAATTCTGAGATCATTACCACAGAAATTTGATAACAAAAGATATGCTATTGAGGAAATGTGTGATATTAATCTCACTCCTGAACTACTCAGTAGTAAATTAAGAACTATGGAAATGGAACTGGAATTTAAGAAACAATTGACCCAGTCCCATAGGAAACAGACTAGTTCCAATCTAATCTTCTCTTCTAAATTGATTAAGCCTGAGTTTAATACTTCCAATGATGACTCTGATGAGGAATGCAATATAGAGAGCTTGGACAATCAGATTGCCTTAATGTCAAAACAATTTAAGAAAATCATGAAGTTTAGAAACAACATGGTAAATAAACAAGGCAAGTCAAATTATCCAACTCCCTTTAATCACAGACCTCATGAGAAAATCCATGACAAAAATCACAAGGACTCTCACATTAGACCTAACAGAGACCTTAAGAAGACTGAATGCTATAGATGTGGTAAACTAGGACACATTGCACAAGACTGTAGAGTTAACTTGAACACTCAAAACAAACACACTAGAGCCAATATTTGCAAAACATGGGATGATTCAAGTGACTCTGAAAATGAGGAACTTGAGTCATCTGATGTTTTTGACCCTTGCATGTCTTTCTTTGCCAAGATTATCTATAATGATGATATGCATGTGTTTGTTAGTGAGGATGAATCTAGTAATTCTATGTCTGATGTTTCGAATATTGTTGTTACTGGTTTAGATGCTTTGACAACTGAGAATATTGCTATCTCTTCTTTGGGGCGTGTGAGTCAAAGGGAAAGCGATAATGACGATGTCAATGGGTGTGTGAGTTCAAAGAATGAAGCCTTAGGGGTCACTTTACACACTACACTTAGTGACTCGGACAATTAAGACCTCCCATATATTCACACACTTTATGCTAAAACTCTCAAGAAAAGCACTAGACTAGAAAAAATTGTGAAAGATCTTACCAAAAAGTTGGAAGATCTAAGCCTGATGGTCAAACTGAATGCTGAAGAGTATACTACCCGATGCTTAACTCATGAAAGTAAAATTAAAATGTTTGATCAAAAACTCAAAGATTTGTCTGAAACAAATGAAACTCTGGAGAAAAAATATAAAGGGACATTGTTAGAATTGGAACAAACCAAAGAAAAGACAGCAACTGTTTTCAAAAAATTTACAAAATTTGAAAATAATTCAAACTGTTTTGATGAATTTGTTGCTGATTCTAAAACCAATTCTAATGATCGAACTGGAATAGGATTTTTCCCCAATTTGAAGACACAAACAAAATTGTTTGAACCTATCAAGTTTGTGTCAGGAGGTAAAAGACCTATTGATATATGCCCAGATTTTCATTCCCTAAAAACTGAGTTTGATTCAAAACATCAAAATTTTAACATTGGGGAATCAAGTTGCTCTAAACGTGTAAGTTCACCTAAGGCTAAATACGCTTGCCCCTCTATTAGGAATAGTGAATCTACATTCAAACATGTACTACCTAGGAATAGAGTTCAACCTCAAAATTCCTCAAAACCTTTGTTTAGAGACTTTCCTAAGGAGACCCCAATTTTGAGCAATCTTTATTGCTCCTACTGCGACATATACGGTCACTCATTTGATGGTTGCTATGCTAGGAGAGTAGTTAAACTTGTCTGTAATCCTCCTATCTATCAGAATTTTAACTATTCTAGGAGGAGCCGCAACAATTATATACTTCCTAGACAACCAGATAAAAACTCTAATTATAGGAAGAGAAAGACCAAACCTAAAAGAACATTCCCTAGAAGGATGCCTAAAAATCTTCCTAAACCAAATGCTCAAGTCTTTCATAAAATTCAAAATCATGCGCAAAACATTTTTCAACAAAAATCGAATGCTCGCAAATTTTATCAATTGAGAGCTAATAGGCACAAAATAAAAACTAGAGCAATTTGGGTTAGAAAAGATGATCTATTACCCCAGATGAAGTGTAACATTGTTTTTACTGCTTTAAAAGCTGAGCACACATCATCTGGTTGGTATTTAGACTCTGGATGTTCTAAGCACATGACTGGGGATGATACTAAACTTTTGAACAAAACTAGCTTCGCTGGTGGTAAAGTCATTTTTGGTGATGGAGTATCATCTCAAATCATAGGCAAAGGAACTCTCCAAGAAAATGGACTTCCTGTTGTTGAAAATGTCCTTCTAGTTAAAGGTCTTAAGGCCAATCTACTTAGTATCTCGTAATTTTGTGACTCAGATCATACTGTTACCTTTTCAAAGAACAATTGCAAAATTTTAAATGAAAAAGGTGAATGCATAATTACAGGATTCAGGACTCCTGACAATTGCTATACTGTCATGAACAATTCTGAAACCTGTAATGTTGTCAGAATGGATGACAACGAGATATGGCATAACAGAATGGGTCATATAAATTACGATAATCTTAGTAGACTGTCCTCTCAGGAAATAGTTAGAGGAGTTCCTAAAATCAAACCCATTCCTAACATTGTCTGTGGTTCCTGTCAGGAAGGTAAAATTGCTAAGGCACCTCATAAGAAAGTTAATGATATTCTTATCTCTAATCCCTTGGAGCTCATCCATATGGACCTAATGGGTCCCTCCCAAACTGTTAGTCTCTGTGGACACAGTTATATTTTAGTTATGTCTGATGACTTCACCAGATTTACTTGGGTAGCCTTTTTACAACAAAAGTCTGACATTTTCAAACTTTCTTAAAAATACTTCTTCGGATTGAAAATGAAAAGGACACTCAAGTGAATAGAATCTGTAGTGACAGAGGAGGAGAATTCAAAGATATTGGTATAATAGAGTATTGTGACTATAATGGTTATAAACATGAGTTTAGTACTCCTAAGACTCCTCAACAAAATGGAATTGCCGAGAGAAAGAATCGTACCCGTTAAGAGATGGCACGTGTTATGTTACATGCCAAAAATTTGCCTAAATACTTTTGGATAGAATCTATTCGTACTGCGTGTCACATCATAAATAGGGTCTATCTTAGAAAGAATTCCAAACAGACTCCTTACGAACTTTGGTATAATAAAAAGCCTAATCTTAAGTACCTTAGAACCTTTGGTAGCACTTGTTATGTTTGCAAATATAGGGAACACTTGTCCAAATTTGAGAGTCGGGGAGATAAATATATTTTTCTAGGATACTCGCCTAACAGTAGAGCCTATCGGGTGTATAATCTTAGCACTAAAACCTTGATGGAATCCATAAATGTAATTGTGAGTGACACTACTGTAGAGAACAAGACTGGTGAATCAACTATTGAGGAAGAGCCTACAAACACTTTAGAAAATGACTCTTCTGAAATAGATAATTCATTACCAATTGAGATACCTGAAGTACCTAACTGGGTTTCTAAAGATCATCCCATAAATAACGTAGTTGGTAACCCTAGTGAGCCAGTACGTACAAGATCCCAACTAAGAAATTATGCACATTATGCATGTTTTGTTTCCCTAGTGGAACCAAAGAATGTAAATGAGGCATTGAATGACTCTCACTGGATTTCTGCTATGCAGGAAGAACTTCTTCAATTTGTCATTCATGATGTTTGGTATCTTGTTCCTCGTCCTGATCACAAAAAGGTTATTGGCACACGTTGGATTTTTAAAAATAAGTCTGATGAAAATGGGATAATCATTAGAAACAAACCTAGATTAGTTGCTCAATGATACTCTCAAATTGAAGGAATAGATTTTAACGAGACTTTTGCTCCTATTACTCGTTTAGAATCTGTTCGTCTGCTCTTTGCTATAGCTTGCCACATGCATTTTATACTTTACCAAATGGATGTTAAATCTGCATTCCTTAATGGAATATTGACTGAAGAGACCTATGTAGAACAACCTAAAGGGTTCATTGACCCGCAATATCCAAATCATGTATTTCGTCTTAAAAAGGCTTTGTATGGCCTTAAACAAGCTCCTAGAGCTTGGTATGAGTGTCTTTCCAGTTTCCTCTTAGATAAAGGTTTCAAAAGAGGTGGAAATGATCAAACCCTTTTTGTCAAACATTTTGACAAACACATCATTATTACTCAAGTTTATGTTGACGATATTATCTTTGGATCAACTTCTCCCTCAGAATTAAAATCCTTTTCTGAAATTATGCATAAGGAATTTCAAATGTCTCTTATGGGGGAGTTGCAATTTTTCTTAGGTCTCCAGGTCAAACAATATTCAGAAGGATTATTTGTATCGCAATCTAAATACACTTTAGAGATAGTAAAGAAATTTGGCCTTGAGAGTGCTAAAGATGCTAGAACACCCATGAGTACTACGATAAAACTTTCTAAAGATGAAACTGGAAAATTCGTAGATCCTACTCTATATCGTAGTATGATAGGATCCTTACTATATCTTACTGCCTTGCGTCCTGATATTATGTATGTTGTGTGTGTATATGCTCATTATCAAAATAATCCTAAACAGAGCCATCTGAATTCTGTTAAACGTATCATTAAATATGTAAAAGGCACTCTGAATCTAGGACTTTGGTATACTAATGACACACCAAGCACTATAATTGGGTACACTGATGCTGACTGGGCTGGGTGTACTGATGATAGTAAAAGTACATCAGGAGCATGTTATTATATAGGTAATAACTTGGTAGGATGGAGTAGTAAGAAACAAAACTGCACATCACTCTCAACAGTTGAATCTGAATACATAGCCGCTGGCAGCTGTTGTGCTCAATTACTATGGCTTAAACAAATGCTAAGTGATTATGGTATTCAAGAAAACCAATTGCATCTCTATTGTGATAATCAAAGTGCGATTAATATTTCTAAAAACCCTGTTCAACACTCGTGAACAAAGCACATAAAAACAAGATATCACTTTATACGCGAATTGGTTGAAACTAAGGAATTAGAAATCAATTATCTTCCTACTGATTTGCAACTCGTAGATATGTTTACCAAACCTCTATATTAAAATAGATTCATTTCCTTGCATAAATATATTGGTATGGTTTGAGCTGAGTAATATCTTTGCTGTTTATCCAAGTTTTTCCCTTTGTCCATTTGAGACAAAATGGGGGAGAAATTTGAGTCTATGAATATTTGTATATATGCTAAACAGCTTGATCTTAGTGATTCATTGCAGGTTTTTGTACATTTATTCTCAACTGATGTAATAGGGTATTCAATTGTAAATAGTTGAGTTATGTACTTTTGTTTTCTAGGATTTGGGTAGATAGAATCTTTATAGGAATAGGTTTTTCTTATTTTTGTTACCCTACGAGTTCTAGACGACTCAAAGGAGATTTTGTCTCATATTTCCAAAGGGGGAGATTTAAGCCCTTATACTCTTGACTCACTTGAGTCTATATTGTATAAGTGTTCATCTAGTTTGGAAATTGTGACAAAATTATGTCTATCCTAGAAACCAAATAACCTCAGAGATTGGTTTGCTATTTCATTCATCTATCTTGTAGTGATCTAGACCAAATTACCAACACTCACAGTAGAATGCATCATATACATGTCATATTGCATATTAATGTGTGTACATATGTTGAGTATGTTTAAATCCCTAAATTTGATTTTTAAATATTTTTTGGGATTTTATAAACATTTTTTAATAAAGGTTTTATTAATTAAAACTTAGTTTTAAAAGTTTGTGGGTTCAATCTATAATTATGGTTTAATGGGTGTATTGGCTTAAAGTTGCTTTGGGTAGAAACCAAAAGCGGCAGACAATTCCGGGTATGGTTGTAATTATTTTATGACGCGCGTTTTATATCGCCTAATTGATCAACACCTATTGCTTGTTGATTGGTGCATTTTATGTTTCTTTACTAAGTATATAATCGTGTATGCTTACAACCGTTGGATCAATCCTTATCAGCGATCTGCATGCTTTCTTTGGTAATCCCTGTGTATCCCACTTGAACCAATCAGGTGAATTTTAATCACCGCGTACTGTGAGCCCTTGGATCAAAGTCAATCCATCTTGACTTAATCCTGACCCTTGTTTTTAAACCATCTTCTCGATTCTTCTCTTCGTCCTATAAAAGGAACCCTCCTCTCAATCGTCTAAGACTTTTGGCCAGTTCATTTTTTGAGAGTAAAAAAGAGAGAGTAGAGAGAAGTGAGAAACCAGAGAGAGACAGAGTTAGAATCCCTAACCCTAATCCTGGTTCGTCAAGCCTCTTTCAAACCAAACACTCCTCTAAAACTCCTACATATCCAAAACACTACCCTGAGTGTTCTTGAGTTTTTGAGAGATATTTGTGTCATTGGTTGTGTTGCTGTAACCTCTTGTTCGTTAGATCTTGTTCCCAACTTAAACTGTTTACTTAGATCTATTGTCTTCTTCATAGAAATTTCAGATCTATGTTATTTATGTTACATCACACTTAGATTTGCATGCTTTATTTCTCATCTTGAGAAATATATTGTTGATTCTTTTCTAAAAATCATTTTTAACTTTGAAATCAACAATAAATGTTTTCTGTTTCTAGTTCTCTTAAAACTAAACCTCTGACCTAGTTTGGAATCACACTTGGAGGTTTTCAATCTCAAAAATCTTTTCAAAACTCTGATATTAATTAAGATCTTGATACGTCTTCTGAGCAAGATATCCGTGGATTCTGGGATTGATTTAAAGGTCAAAAAGGGTTAAAGTTTTGTGAGAAGAGAGAAAAAGAAAAATCACTGCATATAGCCTTATACGTAATTTGTTAGGACTGTTTGTACTTAATAAGTGTGTGTGTGTGTGTGTGTGTGTGTGTGTGTGTGTGTGTGTGTGTGTGTGCATGCATGTGTTAGAGGGCACCTCCACAAACACTTTCACCCTACCACACGAAAAGTGTGGGTAATAAGATCTTGTGAACAAGAGTCGACGTAAAGTGCTGGAACAAATCAGAAGTTAACAAACTGGGAGAACAACATCAACAATCAGAACTGCAGAGAAGTTATAAGGACACCAGAGGGTACATTCCTAAACTTATATAGGTCTGAATTGTATGCATGTTAGTTATATAGTTTGTAACTGGTAAATTTGTTTTAGTGGATTTTTTTATTTTACTCCGTAGAGGGAGTCGTGGATGTTTCCTCAGTTGGTGAGATTTTATCACGTAAAAAATCGTGAACTTAATCTTCCTACATCTTCTCATCTCATTCTTGGTTGTGCTGAGTTTAAAGTTTGTTTAAACTGTTTTATAAACCTGTTAGTCAAATCTTGAATAGATCTCGTGCATACTGTTTTATTAAACACATCTTGTGTTCAAATATTTTTGGTTTTTAAGAAAAGAGTTTCTTCAAAAAACTTTTCGGAGTTACTTAAATAGTTTTTTTTTAATAAACGGATTTAGTAACAGATTTTCAACTCCAACCAAACTCCCTCAGATATGTATTTTGAATAGACGCGTTCTAAATTCTCAAACTTTGGAGAATTGATGGTGAAACCTAATGGCCCATAGATGGCATAAACTGCTTTTTGTTGCCTTTAATTATTTTTGAGCTCTTTTAACCTCTTTGGACGTCGGATAATAAAATTCCTCCATTTTTAGGTCCTTTTTAACGGTGGCTTAGAATCGCAAAGGCTAAATGAACCTTTCGCAACCCTTCCCCATTTTCAAATAAACACACAGTCTCACCAACATGGTTTTTACATGCATTCCAATATTGTCAAGTTTTATCGCACATTGTACGTTGTATAGACAGAATTGAGATGGAAACACTCAAGCCAATATGTGATAGACAAGTACAATAATCAAATATAGTCGTGCATGTGTGCAATAAAGGAGATAGAAGTCAAATATGTAGAAAGATATTACTAATCACATCTCAAAGACTTCCAAACAATGTAAAGCACATGAATGAAATGATGTAGCATCTCAAATCTCTATCAAACAGTCACATGGATGTATGAAATGAAGTTGTGACTTGGCTATCTTAAATGCTCATCCATGAAAGGTGCAAAAGAAAAAATCTTTTTGGATTTTTCAAAAATTTTGTCAAAATAAAATCTTTTTGTGCTTTTCTAAAATTTTATCAAAAAAATGAAAAAAGCAAAAAGAAATAAAAACAAACTAAAATACAGACTAGCAATAGGAATCAGATGATATGAAAAAGAATAATGCATCCTATGCTAGACACGGATCAACCCCTCAGTCAACTGTGCAAATCACTAAAGACTTCCTAAGACTCTCAAATCTAAGGGCATCTAAAGGTTTCGTGAAAATATCAGCTAACTGACGGTCGGTGGGAACGAAGCTCAGGGATACAACCTTCTCCTCAACTAACTGACGAATGAAGTGCTCATGTAACCTTATGTGCTTTGTGCGCGAATGTTGGACGGGATTATGGGATATGTTTATAG
This sequence comes from Sambucus nigra, assembly GCA_949130495.1. Taxonomy (NCBI): domain Eukaryota; kingdom Viridiplantae; phylum Streptophyta; class Magnoliopsida; order Dipsacales; family Adoxaceae; genus Sambucus; species Sambucus nigra. The sequence continues at coordinate 330,623,547 of OX422207.1, read as the reverse complement.
CGCTCGTGTTATCACAGGAAATAATCATGGTGTCTTGTGAAATCCCATAATCCTCCAATATTTGCTTCATCCACAAGAGCTGCGTGCAACAACTCCCGACGGCGATGTACTCAGCCTCCGCAGTGGATAAGGAGATGGAGTTTTACTTCTTGCTCAACCAAGAGACAAGAGCAGAACCAAAATAGAAACACCCACCAGAAGTTCTCCTACAACCATCTGCATCCCCGGCCCAATCGGCATCGGAATAGGCAGACAAACGGTCATCGGTATCAAAGGAATACCAAATATCATATGAGAGAGTCCCACTCACGTATTTGATAATACGTTTTAGAGCAAGTAAGTGTGACTCTTTCGAAGATGCCTGATTTGTGCACAGACTCCAACACTAAAGGCTATGTCGGGACGACTGGCAGTCAAGTAGAGAAGACTACCTATCATACTCCGATATAAGGTTTGCTCTATGTCCTTGCCTAAAGTGTCCTTACTAAGCTTGATAGAAGTACTCATAGGTGTACGTGCATGCCTAGCGGAGTCTAAACCAAATTTCTTCACTAGGTCTCTAGCATACTTGGATTGGAAAATGAGCATCCCATCCTCTAGCTGATGAACCTGGAGACCAAGGAAGAAAGTAAGATCACCTACCATGCTCATCTCAAATTAACTTTTCATCTCCTCCTCAAATTGGTGAGCATGCTGGGAGCACGTGGATCCAAAGACTATGTCGTCCACATAGACCTGATCAACCAAAATAGCACCGTCATCTCTCTTTACGAATGAGGTCATATCAACTCCCTCTCTCTTGAAGCCACTGGCTAAGAGATAGGAAGTAAGCCTTTCGTACCAAGCACGGGGTGCTTGCTTCAAACCATACAAGGCTTTCCTCAGATAATAAACGTGCTCAGGGTGCTTAGAGTCTTCAAACCCTTTTGGTTATTCCACATACCTCCTCCTGTAGAATGCCATTTAGGAAGGCACTCTTGACATCCATCTGATATAACTTAAAGTGTAGATGACATGCGATGTCGAGTAGTAAGCGGACGGACTCAAGCCTCGCAACAGGAGTAAATGTCTCCCCAAAGTCTACACCCTCTATCTGTGTGTAGCCTTGAGCGACCAACCTAGCCTTGTTTCTGATTATGGTACCATTTGTATCCATTTTATTCTTAAAAATCCACCTAGTACCTATCACATTAGTCTCACTACGTCGGGGGACAAGTTCCCATACATTATTCTTTTTAAACTGAAGCAACTCATTCTGCATAGCAGGTATCCAGTGTTCATCCTTGAGTGCTTCTTTGTGATTCTTGGGCTCGACTTTGGACGTGTAGCAAAAGCGGTTAACAACGTTCTCGAGGTGAGCACGAGTCTTGACCCCTAGAGTGGGATCACCAATAATAGCAGAAGGGTCATGACTCTTGCGAACCTAAGCAGGTGTGTCCCCTAACACGGGAGTAGGGTCCACAGAGTGTGGGTGAGTTACTAGTAAATTACTACCAGAAACATCCTCATCCTCACACTGAAGTCTAGAATCAATAAACGCCGAAGCTTCGTCATCTTGCACGGTGACGTTTATTGACTCCATATCCTTAGGGCTCTTCAGGTTAAAAACCTGATACGCTCTACTATTCGATGAATATCCTAACAGTATTCCCTCGTCGCTTCGGGAGTCAAACTTTCCTAGTTGCTCTCTATCCCATAAGATGTAGCATTTACTCCCAAAATACAAAAATATGCAAGGTTGGGTTTCTTATCAGTCCACAATTCATAAGGCATCTTTAGAGTGTGTGGACGCAGGTAAACCCTAATCATCGTGTGGCATGCAGTATACACTGCCTCTGCCCAAAATCTCCCAGAAACCTTACAAACTAGAAGCATAGATCTAGCCATTTCCTGGATCGTTCTATTCTTTCTCTCAATAATCCCATTTTGCTGAGGAGTCTTCACAGTAGAAAACTCATGTTTGATCCCAAGGCTATCACAATAAATATCTACCTTTTCTTTCTTAAATTCAGTGTCGTTGTCACTACGTATCCTGTTAATAGTGACTTCGTGTTGATTTTGCAGGATACGGCACTTGGTCGTTAAAAACTCTACAGCATCAAATTTCTCCCTTAAAAAACCGACAATCGAGTATCTGGAGAAATCATCCACCATCACGAGGATAAACCTCATACCACCCAGACTCTCAGTACGAGTAGGACCCATAAGATCCATATGAATAAGCTCAAGTACACGAGAGGTGGTAATAGAATGCAACTTCCTATGGGGGCTACGAATTTGTTTTCCCAACTGACAGGGTTCACAAACCGTCGAAGTTGGCCTTCCAAGAGATGGTAAGCCACGTACTAGGTCCTTTTTAGCTAAACGAGTTAGATCTTTAATGTTCACGTGACCTAGACGTTGGTGTCACAGATCCATAGGAGTGATCGTTGCGCTGTTGCAGACAAGTGGGGATGTGGGCTCAGTCCCATAGCGATTATCCTTTGTCCTCATCCCTCGCACTAAAAGTTTATCGGCTTGATTATAGACCTTACAAGCATACCGGTCAAACTTTACGGTAAAGTCAGTGTCGCACAGCTGGATAATTTCTGAGAAGGTTTGCTTTCAAACCTTTGATGTACAAAACATTCTCTAGCTTAGGAAATCCTAGTAACTCTACAGTACCACATCCTACAATGCTAGACTTGTTCCCATATCCAAAGGTGACTCTGACATCCTAATAATTCCCAAGATATGTAAAAAATGAGGCATCACCTGTCATATGTCTGGAGCACCCACTATCAAAATACCACTATGAGGTATCGTATTATGTGCTTTGAGAGCGACATGAACAACAAAGGCCTTTTTATCTTTCTTAGGTACCCAAGTAGTGGTAACCTTTTGTTTACCTTTATTGTTGTTGGTTTTAGCCGGAATGTGAGAAGCATTCACTAACGGTAAAGACATTCGTCGAAATTCCTCCATCAAACTCTGAGAAGTGGCAGCTAAAAACTCAACTCGCTCTCTCATACTGGTAAAATCATCAGCATGTAGAGGTGGAGCAGTAGTACGTCGTGTCCGACCCATATTGTAGCAAAACTCCCTGAGGTGGCCTTTTCTTTTGCAATATGTACAAAAGAACACAGTCAAAGGCGGACCTTGGTTTGTTTTTCTTGGTCGAACTCTCCTTCGAGGATTTTAACGATGGCCATAAGGAATCGTAGTAAACTCAGGAACTGGTCCAGGTGCAATTTGGGACATGGAGGCACCATCATAACCTATTCCCTGCCTATCACCAAAACCTAAAGCGGGGCCGAGGAGCATCTTTCCAGATATGTCCTTGATTTGAACCTTGATTTCCCGTGCTCTCTCAAGATCATGAGTAAGCTGGGCTACAAGGGCTTCAAGTTTCTTTTGAGTCTCCATAGAGGAATGGAGCTCACTCGTAAGACTAGACACTTGTTTAGTCAAGTCCCCTCTCTCTTTCTCAAAACAACTTTCTCTCTCTGTAAACAGACTCTCTTTCTCAACACAAGCAGACTCTCTCTCTCTCTTAAGGTAGTGAAGGTGGAGGACTCTCTCTCTCTCGCTTTTCCTAAGTCTTCCTCTAAAGCGGTGATCCTAAGAACTAACGCTTTGTTACGCTTTTTAGTTTTAAAATACTCAGAATAAAGCTCGGCGTATGCACGCTGAAGATCACTCTCGCTCTCACTTGTGTCATCCTCCCCCTCACTCACATCGATCTCACTGTCGAGGTGTCCATGTGAAGCAGCATCCTCATCGTCGTGAGGAGTACTAGAAGTACTCACATGACTAGCCATGAATGTGGTGAAGTTACACTCATGCGGTGACTCATCTCCAGAATTTACCGACTCGACCTCACTGTCTTCACTAAGGGTAGCATTAAGGATAGCTTCCCCCTTTTCTCTGTTCAGCCTAGTAGCACACTCAAAAGCTCTATGACCCCTACCGTCGCACTTAAAGCATCTCTCACTTTCCTTCTTAGGAGGATCTTTAAAAAAAATCATTTTTCTTTTCAAACTTATTTTTCTCGAACTTCTTTTTATCTTTAAAATTGCCATTTTTCTTGAATTTGAGAATTCTTTTGAAATTTTTAGCAAAAAGGGCAAAATCATCTAAGTCAAAATCACACTCAGAATCTGACGTATGTGTCTCTCTTTTTCTAGATGACTCTCCCCTCTTTCTTGCCGACCCCTCACTATTCTTTTCCTGGGCATTAAGTGCAATTCCCTTATCCTTAGACTTAACAGATTTAGGAAACATATCAATTTCATACGTTTGCAAGTCTCCTACAAGTTCTTCCAATTTAAGCGTATTTAAATTACCCATAGAATTTAACACAGTGACTTTAGAGATAAAACGCTTAGGCAGTGATCTAAGAATCTTCTTAATAACTCTAGCATTAGGAATATGTTCACCAAGATTAAAGCTAGTGTTAACAATATCATACAGTCTAGAATAAAATTCATCAAAATACTCAGATTCAAGCATGGTGATTGTTTTAAATTGAGATGTTAAATTTTGCATTTTAGATTCTTTCACAGCATTAGTACCTTCATGGGTAAGTTGCAAAACATCCCATGCCTCTTTTGACGTGGTGCACGTCATTATGCGTTTGAACTCATCAGGTGTGACAGACCCAGAAATAGCACTTAAATCCTTAGAATTAAAAGACTACCATTTAAACTCTTCTTCAGTCCATGGAGTGACAGGTTTTAAATTGGTCACGTTTTCAAGAGTGACAGAGGGAGGTGTCCACCCTCTTTCAACCAAAACCCAGACACGTTCACCAATGACTTTTAATACAGATCTCATGCGGGCTTTCCAATATGCATAGTTTGTCCCGTCAAAAACTGGCATTTTATTATATAACTTCTCCATTATGAACACACTCGTTTTCGAAAATCAATTTTTCAGAAAATTAATATCTTCAGAAAATTTTGCCAAAAATTACACGGTAAAGTTGTGTAACTGGCTCTGATACCAATTTGAGAAGAGTGCGCTTGCGTTCAATTAAGGAAGTTATTTAATTAAACTTAGTTTTTATCAATTAAGTCCTAAGCATGCATCTATGTGTGATTGACTAAGATGATAAAACATGCAAGAACATTCAAACACACATATGTGAGGAAAAATCCCCCAAAGGGGCAAAACCATTTATTTTCACTATAATTTTGCAACATATAATTAAACGGATTACAATGAAAATACAGTGACACAGAATTACCCGTAGGCATCAGATCTATAGTCGGCGGCTGGAACTTATCCTTTCCAGGAGGGCAGCAATGAAGAAGAAGATCGGTCTTCTCCACAAGGGTATGAACAGACATACGATTGTGTTCTTAGGTTGCAAACAGATTCACAAGGGTTTGAAAAGTTGTGTGAATCGAAACATGAGTCTTGGGACTCACAAAGGTGAAGACTTGGAGTATATAGGAATCTGAAAATCGTCTATGTAAGTCTTACTAAACAACTCCCCGAAGTTAGTTTATAAAAGAAAACATGGGCCGAAAGTATCTGAACACGATCTGCACGATTTTATCTCAGGTGGATCGGTCCGCTTCTGATCCGGACCGGTCCGAGGTCGGATCGGTTCTTTTTTGAATAGGGCTTCTTCGGTTTGCAATCGGTTCGGGGTTTACTGGTTTGAGGCAAATAGCGAATCGGTCTGACTTGAGGTGGATCAGTTCGTTTTTAAAATGGGCGAACCGGTCTGATATCCCAGAAAAATGATTTCAAGGATAAGATGTTTTGATATTCGGATTTGTTGATGTAGATGTGATCTTGAATTTCTTCAACGATGTAACGACTTACGACATACAAATTGATAATGGACAAAAATGTCCTTACATTTTTCATGTTTAGGAATTTGATGGAGCAATTAATCAAGATTGATTCTTGATCAAGGTAAGTCTTATTTTCTATCTTTTAGACGTATTTTGTGAAAACATGAAGATCCAAGATCCTTTTATTAAGAACAATTGTATGCTAAAGTTTAATCATATTAATGTGTTCGTGATTAATATTAGGGTGTTCTTAAGAATGATTTTATATGTGGTATCAGAGCTAAAGTTTAAGATCTCATGATTTTCCTTATTGATGTTCGTCTATAATGAAATATGTGCGTGAGACTTTCTGTGACAATTTTATTTATGTCATTAAATTGCTTTTGTGCCAGAGACCTTCTGCGATGTCTTATTTCTGTCATTAAATCTGCTCTTAAAGTGTGTCTGAGATTTTCTGTGACGTTTTTCTTCTGTCGCCAATACTCACGGGTGAGAATGAAAGGTCAAAACTTGCTCGGAATTTTACGAAACTGACATGGTCGACTGAAAACGTCTAAATAAAAATGGTTTTGCATTTTGACGTCGTTAAGACCCTTAAAATTGCGTTTTGCCGTTTTTGGTAATAATGTTGACGTCAATATCTCACTCCAGAAAATTAATTTTTGAATTCTGCAAATTGTTTTGAGATCCTAGAATAATTATCTACATCCCTGTGGTGCTAACTCAAATTTTCTATTTTGGCAAAAATTACGATTTTTTTCGAATATTATGTATTTTTTTCACCACGGGGGCTGTTTTTTATGTTCATGATTGTTTAAATATTCATGTTATGTAGTATTTGGTATTGATGAAAGAGTTCAATATAAAAGTTTGAATATTAGATGTATGATTATGTGTTTGACAATAACATTTCGATATATTAGGTTATTGTGCATAATCTATATTTGGTATCCCAAAGGTCCTAATGTAATTATGAATTGATGCTTAGACAATAATATTTATATGGTGTTGGATGGGAAAGACATGAAAGTGTCTTAATCTATAATTATAAATATTTGATTATTATGTATGCATTTATATTTGGACCATTAATTATACATTAAGTTTTGAGTATAATATTTTTGGGGGCATTGATTTTGCATAAATAATGTTTCTGACTTCCAGAAAAAATATTTTTGAATTCCGTCGAATATTTGAGATTCTGGAGTAATTTCCTACAATTCCATGATGCTAACTCATTTTTTTTTTTGGAAAAATTTAAGTTTTTCCATATTTCATGTATGTTTTATCTAGAACTGTGATAAAACCTCGCTCTAATGATCCTTTTTTAGTTGAATATTCGTGCGAAACATAGGCCAACATATTTCATATAGTAGGATATTAGACTTGCGTTATTGTTAATATTCGTATTTTGATAAGTCTCATGCCATTCATAGGTCAATGATTCATATTGTTGAATATTATGATATTCGTGTTTCAATGAGTCTCATGCCAAACACATGCCAACGATTCATGTAGTTGAAAATCAGAATTATTGTTTATTCTAAGGCTAGTACTCCCATTAAGTTGAATTAAATATGTGTGGATACTATATTTATTCGTTGCATACATACATATTTGAATGTATGACTTGCAAATTTTGAGACTCATAAGTAGGTATTCATTCAGTTTAATAAAATGTCAAATACAGGCTAAGATTACATATGAAGATACTATACTTGTAGTCATTTCAGATTATCCTAATGTTTGTTATAAGGTTAAATTGAAGCGCAACACAGGCTGAAATTTGAATCAAATAAACATTGAAATTTTTATAAATGTTAAATAATTGGCATCAATGTTAAAAAGTCATATTTACATATGCCACTAGTATGATAATTGTGATTATAATTGTATTTTGCATTAGTATGACCATGAATGATTTGGGTCAATATTTCTGATTTGTTACTCATACATAAGTGATGAAGCAAAAGTAAATGATTTATGTCTTCCATTTACTATTATTTGTGTAATATCTCATGTAAACTCTTTGTCTATTTGATTTTCACATTATGTCTAATTTTTCGTGAATTTCAAGTTAGGGAATAGACAATAATATAATTATTCATGTATTATGAGTATTTTGAACATGTATGCATATCTCTAATATTTATATAATATAAGGTTTGGTGTTCATTAAAGTGCTCCATTCCAGAAGATATAAATATTGGACTAATGCGTTAATATCATGCATATTTTGGTTGCCTACGGGTCCATGTATGATATTGAATGCTAGGATGATGATACTTTATGATGTTGCATACATATTATTGTTTATTCATTTATTGTGATTACAATAATTGAACAAAATGTTAATGGTGGTATATATTTTGGGAAGGTAATAATGGTCGTCAAACGCAGATGCCATAGTTTCTTTCACTATCATATTACCAATTAAGTTTATGAAAATCATAAACATGAATAATTTAGTTTATTGGTCATGCGATATTTAATGAAAATAAGTGAAAAATTTATTGACTTGTGTATGTAAGTCTTTACGTAATGTAATATTCATATTATGAAATGTTTAGTAGTCACTATAGTTGTGAAATGTAAAGATGATGGTAGTAGTAACTCATGATGCTTATAACTGTAAAGCTATTAATGGGGTATATTGAGTTTATTTCTTCAAACAAGGTTATTCCTTGTTTGAAGATACATTATTATAGCATGTGAAAATAAATTGTGCACAAATATCGTGTACAATATAATGAAATAACATTATACCCAATAAAGTAATTTACAAGCATCATATAATCGATATTTTACTGTTACTACTGAAGAAAACTCACGGTTATGCACTCGATTTATTATCATGTAATCGATGTGTGTGTTGTTAAATCAAAGCATTAATGAAGTGAGCAATTTATCTCATTATCTTATCACATATTATTGTATCCCATTTTGTTTCTCTAAAAATTTCATATTTAATTTGGTTAAACAAATTAAGTTTGTTTACATATTGCACACTCGGACTAATAATGATAAAGATAATATGTATCTTTTATGATTTGAAACGACTTTTTCATCTCAGCAGAGTTTGCAAGTTATACTTACTGTGTTATAAAAAGTATTTACTTTTGATGCAATGATTTCTTACAAAACAAACTAGAAATGCTAATAAGATTCTTTTCTTTTGTTCTTGGGAACTCAAATCGCCATTTGTTTTCATAAACCCTCAATTATTTTTTTTTGAAAAATATTTATCTAGACTTGATCGTGAGGGATATGTTCTAAAGAATCTTTTGATGTATATTTTTTTTCCAAGGGTTATGGTATTCCTTTTGAGGTTTTGTACAAAATAAAGTTTGGACATAGTTCTTTAAAGATTTGTTTGATCCTCCATCATAATCGTAGCGTTATTGTTGAAACTCTTTAAATCTTGTGCCAAATTAAATCTAGACTATTTTTCATAATTTTCGTGGACAAGATTTTTGTAATGTCTCTTACAAATTTTGATAGTCGAGTTGTGCTCTTAAGGTATTACGATGTCTAATATAAGGATTACCTATGTGGCCCAAGTGGAAGATTATGAGAAACTTCCCTTAAAGTGGACCTACATAGATCATATAATTGTCATTGACACGTATTTATTGCATTAAAGTCAAATTCATTATGAAAGGTGAAATTAGTGGTAGTAGAAAATCATAAAATATGGTATATAAAGGAAGGTAGGGTACTTATCCCATTACCGATAACCTTCTTGAATCCTTGTTCTTTTAGTTGTTAGATTGTCTAAACTAGGCCTGGGTATCGGTTGGTTTGGTCGGTAAATCGCCCATACCAATACCATACCAACTTTAAAATCATCAAACCAAAATTACCAGTTTTACCGGTCGGTACACTAACCCATAAACCAAAACCATACCGCTCGGTACATCGGTAGAATCAGTTTTTTGCGGTAAAATCGATTATTTGGAAAATACGGTAATTTCGGTAAATTTCTCTTTACGGTCAATTTGATAGTACTCGGTAAATAATGGTATTTGTTTTGTAACACTTGCATATACTTGTTCATATATTTATTTAAAATAATACTTGCATATACTTGTTCATATGCATGTATACTACAAAATGGTACATCAAAATGTAGTAATAAAAGGCCTTCCATATTGATACCAAGGCTGCTGCTACAAGGTTTTATAGCAGCTACTACAAAGGCTGCTATTACAAAGTTTTATATGCAACTTAGCAAATACAAAGGCTGCTGCTACCATTAACCAATATTCCAAAATATAAGGTTGCTGCTACCAATAACAAAGGCTGCTACAAAGGCTACAAGGCTGCTTCTACACGGCTGCTGCTATGCTACAAGGCTGCTACGGTACCTTCTGTTGCTACACGGTTGCTGCTACGAAAATACCTGCTGCTACACGGCTGCTGCTACGGTACCTGCTGCTACACTGCTGCTGCTACGGAACCTGCTGCTACGGTACCTGCTGCTACAAGGCTGCTACGAATGTAGTTGTTTCCTGCTGCTACGGTACAAGGCTGCTACAAGGCTGCTACAAATTACAAATTTTGTTTGCTACTAAAAATTACAAATTTTGATAAGTGGTACTAAAAATTACAAATTACAAATTTTGATAAGTGGTACTAAAAATAAGATGAATGAGTTATTTTGTTTGCTACTACAAATTAACAGATTATTAGTAATGATTCTTAAAAATTAATGCAGTATATACCTCATTCATCTCAACTTGGTTGAATCTTCAAATTAGCAAACTCATTAATAACACCTACAAAAAAAGAAAATTAATTCACATTTTTTATATTAATGAAGAAAATAAAAACAAATATATATATATGAAGTGAAAACAAATATATAAAAACTTACATTCCTCAATCTCCTCAAGCGTCTCATATGAATCTTCAATATCGATGTTTGGAGAACTTTTTAACCAATCTTGAGCACAAACTAAACACTCCACAGTTCTTGGTGTTAAAGAGCTTCGAAATTGATCAAGTACTCTTTTACTTGTACTAAATGCACACTCGGAGGCAACCGATGTTATAGGAATAACTAATATGTCACGTGCCATCATTGCGAGGGCACGATAAGTTGGAACTTTTCCTTTCCACCATGCTAAAACATCAAAATTAGAATCATCAAGACACTCTATACCATCTTGTAGATACCTGTCCAAGTCATTCATCAATTCTACATTTTCCTTCCGCTTCAAATACTTAGAAAATTCCTTTTTCTTTAAAGCACGCTTTTCAACATTCCCAAGTGATTTGACCCCGACCTCATCATCTCCAATGATACTCTTACTTCCGTCAAGATCCACAAAATTATCATACTGTAATTTGTAATGATAATATAGTTGTGACATCACTTTTTTCAAATTATCAAGAAAATCGAATAATTTATCTTGCTTTTCCATGTATGAAAGTGTGCGATCTTTGGCATAAAATTCAGCATACCAATATTCAACAAACTGCAATTTATGGCGGGGGTCTAAGACGAGTGCAACAACTAGAATTAAGTTTATCGACGAAATATCACAATACTTGTCAAATTTTTCATTCATTTTACAAGCCATATCACGAAAAAAAGGATCATCACTATTCATATAATCTAAAATAAGCTCTTTAGTTGAACTTACTTCATCAAAATAAGAATTAGAAGTGATGTAATGAGAACCGGAGATACGTTTTGTAAGAAGAAAAAAATCTTCTAAAAACGTGTGCAATGCCTTTAACTTTTTCCAATCACTCTCTGTTATCATACCCACCCCATTGGCACTAACTTCCACGTTGTAGCTTAAATCTTGTTCATCTAAACATTCAAATGCCTTTTGATATTGCATGGCCGCACCTATCATAAGGTAGGTTGAATTCCACCTAGTTTTGACGTCAAGGCATACACTCTTCTTTGATGTTATTCTCTCTTCCAATGCACATTTTTTGAACATTTGCAACCTCGAAGGAGAACTTCTCACATACTTAACACTTCTACGAAGACGTTTAACAATATCCTTCATTTCAACAATGCCATCCCTCACAACAAGATTAATGATATGTGCAAAGCATCTCACATGAAAAAACTCACCTAACATCAGCAAACCGTTTCTTTTGTTAAATCGTTTTTTCAAATCCTCAACACACTTGTCATTATTTTTTGCATTATCAAGCGTAATGGTAGTCAACTTTTCTAAACCCCACTCCAACAAGCATGTCTCGATGGCTTTTGCAATAGCCTCACCCTTGTGAGGGTGCGGTAGGACACGAAAACTAATTATTCTTTTTTGTAGCTTCCGATCCTTGTCAACAAAGTGAGCTGTGAGGCACATATACCCTAAATTTTGGATAGAAGTCCACAAATCGGTTGTGAGGGATACTCGTGTAGCGTATTTCTTAAAATATTCTTTCAAAATCTCACCTTTTTGAAGAAATATAAGCCAACAATCTTTTGTGATGGTGGATCTAGAAACTACATGAAATTTAGGATTCAACTCTCTACAAAACATCTTAAAACCAATCTTTTCAACGAAACTAAAAGGAAGTTCACAAAGAATAATCATTTTTGCAAGAACCTTGCGACATAATGCTTGGTCGAACGTCCAATTAATAGGTTGTTGACCCAAAAAAGTTAATACTCCTTGTTTTTTATCAACTTCATTTTGAGGAAATTTTTTACACTTTTTTCTAAGATGATTCCACAATAAAGTAGTCCCACTTTTAGAAGGGCAATTAAATTTTGCACCACAATACACACAATCACAAGTGCCAATAAATATTCCATCTAGCATATGTCTATTCATATGAGTCCAAACTTCAGAACTACCTTGGTTTTTTATTTGTTTTGTACCTACTTTGTGGCGTTTTTGGCTCACTTCAGTGCAAGCGGGATTGTTGCTCATAGTTGCATTATTAGTAGTGTTCTCATCCATCCCTGACATCTATGAATTAACAATACCAAAATAGCGAACATTAGTCCAATAAACCAAAAATATTATAATCATAAGTAAAATATCATAATCATAAGTACAATATCATAATCATAATCATAAATACAATATCATAATCATAATCATAAGTAAATCATTTACCAAAAATATCATGCATAATATTTTCCATTTCAAATGTTATATATTTCAAGAGAGCTTGGAAAGGGATACAACAAAAGAGACTAAGTGTGTTGTCTAGAATAACATATTTTAATACTATAACAAAAGAGACAAACATGATAATGTCAAATATATGATATATGCATCCCTATAACAAAAGTTATGCCGCCACCATCCCTCTAACAAATATACATCTAGAAGTCAAGAAGGCCCCTTGTCCACCTCTCAAGCATTGCCTCATACTCTTCATGCTCTACCGGGTAAAGGTCTTTGACTGTCATCCTATCAAGTTGGTGCAAGTCATATTTTTTTTTTTTTACCAACCATAACTTTGGATTCAACCACATTGAACACATACCTTTGTGTGCCTTAAGCTTATAGAGATTTTCAACTTCTGGAAAACGTTTCTTACAAAAGAGACACTCGAATTGTCCTTGTTCTTTACGTTTATGGTAATTCTCTAAAAAGGTATCATTGCGATACTCATCATTAAACTCTGTGTACCACTTTCTCTTCCCATTCACCTCCGAATTGCCTAAAAGCTTGCAGATATTTCCTTTCAATACCATTGTTCGTCAAAGAACTCAAACCTACAAAGTTAAAAGGATGTATTTTAATATTACACCTTTGTATATTACCAATTTTAAGTTTCATAATTATAACTTGTGTAAACGATTCTATATAATAACAAATCACATTAAAAAAATCATATCAACTATATTTAATATAACATTTAACATAAAAATTGCATTTTCTATATTTTGACTAAAACATTAAAAATTACTATTTCTATATATTCAACAGTAACATTTAATACAAATCACTTAAAAATAATTACTACAAGTGACTTTAAAATAATTACTATTTCTATATTTCAACAACAAAACCTAGTGATAAGATAAGGTAGAAAAAAATTGTAACCGGAGGAAAAGTAATCTGCCTTTTTAAACATTGCCCTTTCTTTCCTCAGATTCAGCCAGTCGGCAACCATTTAGAGCTGGTTAGTGGGCCGAGTATTAGCAGCCAATTAGCCTAGAAGTGGTGTTAGTCTGTCATTTGTTTGGGAGAGTAAAAGGGAAAGTTTTGCTTTTCCTTTTGGAATAATTTTTTAAGCTTAGACTGTCATTAGCAAATATATTTACATAAGAAGTTGCACACTAGTGCTGCTACTAACACCCATGATTATTCATCATACTTTAATTGTTCTATCTATCTATCCGTGTTGCTCTCTTTCTCCTTCTCCTAGTTTCTTCCACTCTGCATTTTAATATCTGAATGATCCTAAAAATATGTCACTGAGCCAGCCTTTTCTAAGTTCATAACTTAATTTTAAGGACTTTTTTTTTACTAATCCTCCTGAGATAGGGCCATATTTAGACATAACCCCCTCAACGTTAAAAAAATATACCCTTCTTTAATCACCTTTAAAAAAAGGCCCAATAACTTGTGTTTTGATCATCCCCCCCACCCCCCACCACAAAAACCACCACCTCCACTAGTTTATGGAGAAAATGCCCTCTTATTTTCTCTGTTTCATGTTCTTCCCAAATCAAAAACCCTAACTCAATTCCATCAATCCACTTATCCCCCCCTCTGTTTAAGGATGCTGGAAGAAAACATCTATGTAACCACGATTACATGGCCAATCATATATGAATTGTTAACATAATTGTTCCCAAACCATTCAAAATATTTGTCATCTTCCCTGCTTTGCAAAACCACAAAAGAAAAACACAAACACACGCTGCACGCACACACTACATACACAATACATTACTATACATGTTAAACCTAAACCTAAAACCAACTCACAGCTGAGCGGCGGACGATTGTGATGAAAATAGCCATTACCATTAAACATAAAAATAGCCGAAAACAGGTAGAAAAAAAATAAAGAACTTACCTTCAGTTGTGATGAGCGGCGGACGATTGTGGCAGATGAGGGTGATGAGAGAAGTGAAGAGTAGAATGAAAAGGAAGTAGGGTTTCTTTGCTTTATACTAAAAAAATGAACGGAGGAGATTAGCTTGAAAAATTAAGGGTCATGATTCATTTATTGTATATATTATTTTGAATATAATTTTAAAATAACAGTATTCATTATTTAAAAAAATGATAATCATTATTTAAAAAAATAAAGGGTATTAATTAATTTGGTAATATGTGTGTGGTACGGTAATATACAAAAAATTATGATACGGTATTTCGGTATTTTATTTCGGTACGGTACAATCGGTAAATCGGGTTTTAAAATGTTAAAACCAAAACCAACCATAAAAATTTCGGTTTCGGTAGTTTCGGTTTCGGAAAATAAAATATGTAAACCATTACCACTAATTTGCGGTACAAAACGGTACGGTAGTGGTTTTTACCGTACCGCGAACACCCCTAGTCTAAACAACAAAGAACAAATAAATGATCAACCACTAAATGATAGTATTGTCACCGTGAGAGAAATGTAGATAAAATCATAAGGAATAGTATTAAGAAGATCCTAAAAGGTCTACTATCCTCGATGATTATGTGGTGTATCTGCATGAACATGAATTTGAAGTAGGGATAAATAATGACATGGTTTTATTTTCAAAAGTCATAAGAAGTGAAACTAATGGACTACAACTAAGGTTGAAATCTCGTTGAATTACATAATTGATGCACTAAAATCGGGTATAAGAGGGTCATCAAGACCAAACGCGACACTAACGGTAGTTAAACGAGATAAAGTTAAATTGTAGTAAAATATTTCACTATTAATGAATCAAAGGTTATAAATGAACCTTCTCAATTATATGTAAGGACATGGAATTCCTATGACATTAGTAGCTCATTATGATTGAGAGTTACATGAAGTGGATGTGAAAATTACTTTTTGAAGTCTTATAAACCATGTGTATATGTTTAGGAGATCATTTTATAAACATAAGTTTCCCACATGACGTATTTTAAGAAATAATATCATTATTTTTTTTAATCGTTGTATATTTGTATACACCTTAAGATCAGTGGGAGTAAGTTTATATATTTTCTCTATATTCAAGCACATATTTAGAAAGTAGAGAATCAAAATAATCTTACGGGTTTAAAAGTTAAGTATGAAGTAATAAGATACTTAAAGGACTATATGCTCACATTTATGGTGTATGTGTTCATTTAAATATGAACAATTATTGTGACTCAGATTTACTATTTGTACGGATGGTATGAAGTTCACTCTTGCTTCAGAATATTTGTTTTGGTTTATCAACCAATATAATGAAGGAGTGCAACACAATCCATCCCTTAACTATTGTGAAAGCTGAGTTTGTAGCATGCTTGATGCTACAACTTATGTATTTTGGCAGCGTGACTTCATTTCGAGACTTGGAGTTGTCGACACTATTATCAAGTCGCTGAAATATTATGATAATGTCGCTGCAATCTTCTTTATGAAGAAATATTAGGTATTCCTAAAGTAACTAAGCACGTTGAATGAAATACCTATCAGTTAAAGAAGAAATTCAGAAACAAATAGTGTCAATTGATCACATTAGTACGAGTGATAACATAGCAGATTTTATTACGAAAGAACTATCTCCAAAAGACCTTATGGAACGTGTCAAAGAGATGGATCTCGATTAGTAAAATTATGATTGCTATTTGGCTTAGTTGTTTGACACTATTACTTGAATTCAATAAAAATGTTTCTGATTTCAATTATTTCTATCTTTTGTGAATGCATGCATATGATTATGAATTATTGTTGATAGAAATAATCCTTATTCAAAAGGACATTATGAGGCCATTATGATACCCAATATTAAATGCTTAGTTGAATGAAATATTGGTGTTGTGGTACATGGAAGGAACCATGCTCTTGAATAGCATGGAATCGCCATGACTCGCATCCGTGAATTGTTTGATTTAAGCAAATTATATTTATCATTTATTGTGCACCTTATGGTACCTAATTTAATTATGAGGATTATTAAGACCAAGTGGGAGACTGTTGGAAATTAATATTCAGTGTCGAAATTAATCATTTAATGTCAATTATATTAAATTCCGAATTTATGAATTTCCCAATTATGTGGTCTTGATAAATATCAGATAATTAATTAGGAACGTGATAAATACGAATATTAGAATATTGGGTCAATCGTATCCGTTAGTCACATGATGTTCAGTGGCATTAGTGGGAGACTTGAAATAGAGTCCCACCTTAACTAGGATTCCGGCCCTCTTCCCCTTATAAATAGAGGAGCCCTACACCATCTAGGGTTATCCCATAACACACTATTTCTGAGGTGGGAGAGAAACTCTGAGATTCCAATCGAGTGTAATTTTCCATGTTTAGGAGATTGATGGAGCAATTAATCAAGATTGATCCTTGATCAAGGTAAATCTTATTTTTCATCTTTTAGACGTATTTTGTGAAAACATGAAGATCAAAGATCCTTTTATTAAGAACAAGTGTATGCTAAAGTTTAATCATATTAATGTGTTCGTGATTAATATTAGAGTGTTCTTAAGAATGATTTTATATATAATACTTATTACAATTTTAAAAGTACGTGGAATGAGAGTCTAACAAAAATTTTGAGATAGAATTAAAGCCAAATAAAATTTATTATTAATTCAGAAACAACCCTATTTGTGTAACAATATATGTCAGCTACAAATTAAGTCGGTGTGCAACATTTTCCCAAAGGGGGAATTGATATTAATACTCCAAATCACTCTCTTTCCTTGTACAAAACAAAATAAATAAAAAGTTCAAATAGATCGTGACACATTTTATTTACCCTTCTGAAACGTTTATATTTACCTAAAAGCATAAGTCATTAAGCGTGTGGACAGGAATTTGAGCTATGAAAATCCTTAAAAACATGTATTCGAGTTGACCTCTTTTGAAAAAATAACGCGCCCAAGGCTACTGTTACAATACAGCAAAACTTGAGAGAGAGTAAAATGTTGGTTGGAACAGTTACACTCACAGCATTAGTCCAAAATATTTAACTTGCTCTAGGTCCAACTGAAAACGCTACATTTACAAAAGGGTGTTTTTGTTTGAACCCTGCTTTTTGCCCCCGTTTTTTTGTATCCACCTCGTTTGGGCTATGACCCTTTTAACACCCCCACTGTTGGGGTTTGGCTGGAAAAAATCAAATTGGGCATAATTAAGATCAAATGGCTATTTCAACAAAAAAAAAATCCACATTTTCATGAAGAAACTATGGCCGGATGTAGCACAACAAAGCTACATATCTCTCTCTCATCATAGATGAACAAATTTTTATGGGAAGAGTACCCAACTGATCTCTGAACTATTGGGTTTTGGCTTCTTCAAAAAACTATTTTGAATTATAGATGAACTTTGAAAACCCAACTCAGCAACCGTATATAACTCATATAATGTCCTATTAACTCTATTTTTGTTTGTATAAATTGAAAGCCCAAAACTTTTACTTTACCACCACAAGTTCCAGCTGCAAAAGGAGAATAAAAATAGAGAAAATAGGGCAAGTTCTTCAGGAATTAACAGTAGATACCAGGTGCAATTAATATGTTTATTTGTTTAGTTGGCTCAACGTTTGACAAAAAATAACACGTAATTTTTATTTTGAGTAATGATACTCTTATCGGACGATAGTACCGGATTAGTACCAAATGAGCGTTATATGACTTGTACTCTGACGGGACCCACACCATAAAACAATCAAATTACACCATAGTACAAATAAATAAATCAGTACCGGTACTAATTCAGTACTACCATCCGGTGTGCCTATCATTATTCTTTTATTTTACAGAGATGAAGCAGACTTTTTCTGTTTTCCTTTTTATCAGCGAATCACATGGTTTTACAGAGATTGAAGAATAGAATGAATCCAACGTTAGTTACAGAGATGGAGAGGTTTGTGACTTTATAATCCACCACTGGGGGCTTCTAAAAGGGATTGGGCAGGCTTTTCCCAACTTTTGTAACTTAAAAGATTAAAATGATTTGTTGGGATTGTTCACAGATTTAGTGGGTTTATCCAAAAACACCCTTTACAAAAGTATAGTACGAACACCCTTTACAAAAGTATAATACTTTTGGATATCGATGTAAGGCCAATCCTAAGATTAGGAGTGCCCTGTACGAAAATTAATTTAGGCCTTCTTAAAAAATATTGTACAAATATATTAAATTCCTAAAATGAGCCCCTAAAAAATTAAGCTTATAATTTTTTAGGGCCCATTTTATTTGGATGAGATTTTTGAACAGGTGAATCATTTTTTGTACAGATTGTTTTTAGGTAGTCAAAAAAATAAACCCCTAAAAAATTAAACTTATTTTAAAAATTGACATTTTTAATATACATAAAATATTTTTAGACCGCTAAAATATACATATATAGGTGCATACTCTAATATGAGCCATGTGCCATTGCCCATTTGGCACATGACCAGGGCCGGCCATGCTTCCACAATAATTAAATAAGTTATACCCTGAAGCATTAATTTCACTATATTTAATATGTTCGTAAAAAGTTAATATTTTATTCCTAGATAAGGGGTTATATAAAAATCCACCAAAGCACAGAGATTCCTAGTGATTGCATAAACAGGGTACTCGTAATAAAGAGCATAAATGTCGCCTATTACACAATTAAATGTGATAAACACTTGTCAAACACAGAACAGCAACAAGAACCTCAAATGCTCTTTTGTTTCACATTTTTTGTGATTTCTGGGAATCTAATTGGTAAATTCACATGTAAAGGCAATAGAAAAGGGATTTGGCATTTTGTTATTCATACACTTTAGCATTAATTAGGAGATTTCATATGTAAATTTACCAATCGGATCCGGGGAAACCACAAAAACTCAAACCAAAAGTTCATGTGCACAAAAAAAAATAAACATAAACAGAATTAGCTCCGAGGCCGTTTTCTCTTCCTTTCTACACTTGTATTAGTTCCCAATAAACCAAAAGACCAGACAACTACTTCCACATATCAGTAAGTTCCATGCTTCCCACACATCAAGTAAAGTTCCCAAGTCAAATATATATTTCAGATCCTTCCCCACTCAGTTGCGCAGAAATGCTACAGTGGCAACACGTGATCCTACCACTCCTCCAAACTCGAATGTTGGATACGAACGAATGTGATCCAGGTAACATAATGGAGGGGTATCTTTGCATGATGTTTCTTGCTCCCCAGGAGTCGTCTCAGATTCCTGGGAGACACCAAGCCTTCTTTGACTGAAATTATCAACTTCTTGAATCAGCTCATCTTTTGTGTTATTGCATGAGGTGATCACCTGCATTAATCAAGCAAAGTCGAAACAGTGTGCAGAAAAACATCTCTCACTTATGATTTGTGGCATTAAATGAACATGTATTCACGCTTTGGAATGAGGAAACACTATTAAACAAGGAAAATGAGACCTTAAAAGTAGCAGAGATGCTTACCAACAGTCCACCAGGAGCCACAAGCCTTGAGATTGAATCCCAATACATTATCCTGAAATGAAGAAGAATAAATCTGTAATTTCTCGAGCCAATTGGTCATGGAGCAAAGAAAACAATCGTAGATTTTAGACGTACAGGAACAACTTAATGAAGAAAAGCTACCGTCTAAATAGAACAAGGGCAAAAACTCCCTGATCACATAAATAACCAAATGTACAGCCACAAGGAGGGGGGGGGGGGGGGGGAGGAAGGGAGAAGAGCAGCATGTGTTGTAACATGTTACTTCACCTTTTGATAGGGCCATCAGGATGCAAACCGATGGCATCTAAAGTTCCCTTGTCCATGACAAGTTGAAACTTCTTATCTAACTTTGTTTCAAGAGCATCATCAACCTGAAAACCAAATTGGAAGTGAAAAAGAAAGATCGATCAAACAAACAAGGTGGTAACAATTACATTGTATAACAAGGACGGTTCATTTGATAGAAAAGTTAACATAAACAATGTAGTACTGAGCTGTCACATCGGTCCCGACATGTATGTTACCTACATAATTGAAAAGTTCTAAATGAAGGAAGCTGCCCGAGGATCTTACTTTTAATGATAAACTGAAAAGCCATCAGTGCAAGAACACTGCCTACTGGATTTATGTTAACATATATATTATATCTATACAAAAGCACAATGATGTGTGTTGGGATGGTGAGTTAGTGTGTGTGAGCTAAGATAAGATAAATAGTAGTTGAGATAAAAAAGTTGAGTAAATATAGGCTGAGAATAGTAGTGGCAAAACTATGGGCTGGGCGGCCTAATTTGAGCGGATCAAATATGAGTTGGGCTAAATGTGGATTGGGCCAAATATGGATTGAGCTAAATGTGGGTTGGGTCAAATATGGGCAGGGCCAACCCATTTTTTTCTACTTAAGTATTACAATTCCACGTACTTGTAAAATAATACTCATATTTTACTCACAGCTTTAAAAATGAGTTTTATATTTGACTTGTAACTTTTAAAATTAGGCCCCATACGTGATTCATAGATTTCAAATATGGGCCCCATATTTGACTCATAGCTTTCAAATATGGGCTCCATATTTGACTGAGAGATTTTAAATATGGGACCCTTATTTAAATGACTATGCTAATATGGGTTGTTATATTATTTGGGCCACATTTGCCACTACTAGCTGAGAATTAGGGCTGGGGAGAAAAGATCACATTTTCAATAAATATATTAAAATTGAGGATTGATGCAAGGATGCATAAATTTGAATTTGGATTGCCGCTCCTTTATCTCATCACGTGAATAGATTCATGGGTGGTTTAGGCACAGGTAAAGCAATCTCCCTGCCATCTTTACACGCAACCTCACTTTCTCACTCTCCCTTGAAAGAAAATTGAAAGCTGACCAATTTTTGTTTTTACAATACCAGTAAACAAACCCTAGATTCCCTTCTCTCACCAGTTTCATGATTCCACTTTCGAACTCCCTCTCTAACTTTCTAGCTCTCCCCGAAAATCCATCTATTCCTATTTCTAATTCTAGCTATTCCTCTTTCTAGAGTGATGGATTTTTACAACATGTCAACAATGTTTCTTTAGCTCAGTAGGAGGGGTGGGAAAGAAAACGGTTCATACTTTCCTATTTCCATATTTACGTTTTAAAGAACAATGAGTGGTTGGGTGAGTTATTTTTTCAAAGCAAGACAAACTTTTTTGGGATTTCGAGGTCTGGCGATAGCAAAAGAAATTCTATCCCATACCCATTTCCTTTTGTCCTTTCGAGTAAGTAATTTACAATACAGCGCGTTTGCTCCTTATTTTACTTCGAGTGGAAAGAATTTAAGTGACTACACAGTGAAATTAATTGGATCAAGCCATAATAAATATCATAACATTATCGATTAACACTATTTCATGGGTATTTATCATTTATTATTATACATTGGAATGTATTTTTCTTATGAGAACTATAACAGTAATCTATAAAGCAAGGTATTTGTAACTGAAGGAAAATTTGATGCGAGGAACATTTGCCCACGTGAAGGGGTATTTATTTGAAGCCTTTTTGTTTTGGAGAACATTATTTAAAGGTTTAAGACTTTCTGTTTCCTCATCTTAGAATTATTATTCCACTTTTTTTTCTATAAAATTTAGTACTGAAGGCATAATTTGTATTGATCTGTAATAGATGTTTGATAGCTGGCCTTTCTTTACTTTTGCAGGAAACTGAGGCTTTTCAATTTCTATTTGTTGTGTTGTGTCAATTGGTCTCATTGGATGGATACTTGTGGGTGATAACAGGGCCGGTCCTGAGATTGATAAAAATTGACAAGGCCCCCGTGCAAAAATTGTAAAATAGGCCCCATTTACCTGTATTGATATAAAAAATGGGCCCTCAATATATAAGTAATAAAAATTAATCAAAGGGAGGCCCTGTGCGATCGCTCACTTAGCACATGCTCAGGGCCGCCCCTAGGACTAGTTTAACACTACCTAAGGATATTCTTACATATAGAAAGCTGGACTGCCATCGAAGTGTGGATTCGTAGTAAGTATCAAGTAACTAGTAAACTTAGGGCCCGTTTGGTTATGTATTTAGAAAACTCAGTCTAAACACTGTTTTTAAATACAGTTTAAGAATTCTGTTTTCTGTGTTTATATGCGTTGGTAAACTTATTTTTAAATACAATTTTCTGAAAATTTAACAAAATTGGGAAATATGTATATTTATATTACATATATATGTGTTATATATATATGAACACATACATGATACATGAATGTATACATACATATATTCATACATACGTATTCATAAATGTATAAATATATCATGTATTCTTTATATATATTTAATGAGATACTGAGTTGACTATATATACATAAACATTCATACATACATACATATAAATACATACATACAATAAAAGTATATATATATTACGATATTGCATATATAATCCCCAATAAAAGTATATACACACATCAATTGATAATATTATGTAATATATATATATATATATATATGTGTGTTTTTTTAATATTATTCCATACATTAATATTACATGTATAAAACTATATATAAGTATCATGTATGTATTGATAGTAATATTTAACATATGCATCTCAGTATATTATATAATTCCATAAAATATACATACATTAATAATACATGTATAAAACTATATATAAGTAATGTATTGATAGTAATATCTAACATATGCATCTCAGTATATTATATAATTTCATAAAATATACATATATGCAATTTTGTGTATATGTACATATATTTGTATTTATTAGAATTACACACGTATTAGTGTATTATGTATATATACTATATATTAAATGCATAAAAATATTAAGAATGAATAATTCCACCTCCCTTTCTGAATCTCATTGTCGATGCAGCTCAAATTTCACAGCTAAGACCATCTCCAGCTGGAATAATCACCAACTTTAGCAGGCCACATCAGCAAAAATGGTCACTCCTAAAATAGCTTTGGCCCAATTCAAGTTACCACAAGTCCAATGGATTTCCCAACCCCTGCACAGGGAATAGACGGGCAGCAGTTGAAGTGTCACTAATCCAAAAGATACCACAACACCTACTCACTTTCCGTAAGTCCAACATAAACTCTCAAATTTTTATCTCATTCTCTTCCAACTTAAGTATTTCCTACTCATTTCTCAATATCAACCTACCAATACAAATGGCTTTTGAATTAAAAATCCACTTGTGGCATTACACGCCATAAGAATATTTCCATCGCAGATGAAGACGGCCATTTATCTACATGGCTAAACACTTACCAGAAATCCTTAACAGTGCTAATTAGAGTCATTTGGACTCATGCGAAAGGATTGTTGTGAATTTATGCTAATATACCTCATCAGAGCCCCAATCCGTTTGTTCATTTTCGAGCAGATTGTTTATTATACAGAAGGCCATTCGTAAATTTTCCAACATCTTGGGCCATAGAAATAAGAGGAGCAGCGGCGCAAGACCAAAAAAAGAAATGTAAAGAAACAAAATTAACTTAACTAATAATCTGAAATCAACAATTAACATTCAATCATCAATAATAAACTGTCTTTAACAATGAGGATTACATCAATGTATATCACGACTATAATACTTAAAGATACATAATAAAAGGATAATTACTATGATAACTACTAATAAATATCTAACATCCTACAATAAGATAAATACTAAAGGTGTGTTTGATTACAAAGTTGGAAAATGATTGAAAAATAATTCATTTTTAATACAGGAGTGAGTTGGTCATACTTTTGGATCCTATGGAAATTAATTATTTGAGGGGTGGGTAAATAAGATAAAGACTAAAGGTGTGTTTGATTACAAAGTTGGAAAATGATTGAAAAATAATTCATTTTTAATACAGTAGTGGGTTGGTCAATCTTTTGGATTCAATGGAAATCAATTATTTGAGGGGTGGGTAAGATATGCTTTCCATGGAAATTGAAAAAACTAGGAAATAATTATAATTATTGTTTCCATAGATTGAAATCAAACACCATATAAGTAAAAATGAACAAAAATAAGTATATTCCATGGAAAATAATTCAATGTCAATCAAACGGACCTTAATAAAAATTCTAGTATTCTAAAATAGTAATACAAATCCAAAATGAACAAAAAACAATTGTTTGTAAGTATCCAGTATGTACTGTAAATATTTCGTCGATCACAACGTGTGGCTCAATAACTAGCCCTGCGTCAATAGCCTCCGCTTTGTCATTTATGACCTTTGCTTCAATATTGGACTCAATTGTTGCTTTAGCTTCCTCTTTAGCATAAATTCCATAATAGCAGCTATCAACAGGTCCACTATCTCACCCTTAGGCTCATTAAGTCCTAAAACACGATCTACGATTTAAGTGTGACGTCCACTTTTGCTATGCTAACTTTCTCTCTGGGCGGGCAGGGCACAATAGCCTTCATATCTAATATCCATAGATAGCCAAGTAGGACGTGGGACACATTCGTGGGTAAAATGTCACACCAAATATCACCCCCAATATGTATCCATGCATGGTAATCTTCAGCTCATCAACCAATGACAAAATTAAAATATCCATTCATTATAAATTTGAACTTTTTTGTGTACACAGCTCCAGCTTACCAGGAGACGTGTCAAATTGGGGCAAAGAGTTCGGAGTTTGGGATTTGCTACAATATATTCATAGACACTTCAAAGTGAAACGATGACATGCCCAACTGTTACAAGCCAAGAAATGAACCTAGGATTGCCTCAACATCAAAGAGCTTTGCGCCTCATGCGACACGCATGGCTGTGAGTCTAATGGCTCACGAGTTGCTGGAGGACGACATCGACCTTGAATATAACAATCTAGGGTCAAGTGATAAATGGGGGGAAAAGCTACCAAGGAAAAGTGAAAATTAGTGCAGCTCTTCCGATACCTCTGTGTCGTAGTTGGCCAGAACATGAGCATGCAACTTCAATCATCGAAAGGCGCACTGAACGGACCAATAACCATAAATTTATTGGTCTAGCAAAATCAAGTCCTCAAAACAAAAAGAAACTGCAATTACAAAAACGAAATTTGAAAAAAGACACGACAAATATGGGCCCTTGAGAACACGCATATTGGGAAAGGAGGAAACAGACAATACCAGGTGAATGGAAGGAATAACTAGAAGCTAAAAACATAGCACTAGTTGACCAGCGTACCAATTTCTCGTACAGTGAAACCGAAACTAGTGATGATTTACATTAGAACTTTTTCGTGTAATATTTATTTTTAGGGTGGTTTGTTTTTCCCAAAAATAGATCTACAAAAAATGACGTAGTCAATGCGTTTTCCATTTAAATAATGTAGTTTTAGACGTTAAGCCCAAAAAAAACATCACGCATCACTTCAATTGCCACGTGAGTTAATTTCACAAATTTGATTTGCGTATAGTTCCTGCAAAAATGGCACTAAAGACTAACATATAAAATGATTTGGGCTAGAATCGATGTTAACGTGTATGAGAATCCGATGGATTTATTTGTACACTTTCCTTATATTTATTGTCGCTTTTTATTAGGTTAGGTCTCTCTTTTTAGTTGCTATATTAGGTTAGAGGATAATATTTCCTTGAAATATCCTTAGTGTTCCTCTTCAGTCATTTTACTTTATAGGCTTATTTGGGCTAGCAAGAACCCTTACCTATAAATAAGGCCTTTGGCCATTCATTGTAATCACTTTATTTTGAGAAAATGATTAAATGCGAAAGAGAAACCTTTTATTTCATGTTATGAAAACGCTTCTACTTACATCAGAAGTTATGCTGGAGACCCCTAAACCCATCCCAGCTTACTAAAATGACCGACGGAAAATATAAACACACATAATAATTTGGGGAAATTCTATCTCAAGCCATAACTTCATAAATCAATATAATGTAGAAGTTATCACAATGGTTGGTCAATAACTAGAGTCCAAATTCTAATAGTTATATACAAGAGAAATCATAAGTAATATTAGCAAGCATAAACTAAATCTTATAGCTATTAATTATTAGTTATCCACTAACTACTAACTAATGACAATAACTAATTATTTGTGCACATCATTCTCCCCTACTTTGAAAAAACTCATCCTCGAGCTCACAAGGAAGACAAATATCAATGTGGCGTGGTCGGTGACGACCCCCCACCCAACTCCCCTGAGAAAGGGTCCTTCCGCGAACTTTGACCTCGTATCCACTAGCAAAAAAAATAAACCCACGCTCTCCCCAAGCAAAACACGTTTGAGAAAGACAACTTTTTCCCAATGACTTGCCACTAATAGGGTTTGACCACACACATCCACGAAGGTGGGACAGAACACACTAACACACCTCATAATTCAAGAGTCGAACCACCAACTCATCACAGCACACGTACCGATCCTAAATAGGATATATGCAAGCTGACCAAGCCACAACCGAAAGGGTTTTCTCATCTAAGCAAACAAACTCATCCATACGAGGTGAAAAGGCCAACTCGGAAATAACAACAACATATACGCAGTTGGGTTCCTAGACTTCTTCAAAAATCTCAAATATCAAAGACATCAGCGCATTTTGTAAATATGGTACGGGTTATCCAACCCTGTTCAACAAAATATTGAAGAAATCATGTACCATAAGCAAGATTGGAGACCAATGTTTTAAATCGCGGTCGCGCAGGGTGTCGCGTTCTGGCTCCGAAGTAGCGTCGCGCTAATCGCGTCGCGCAAGCAATTCATGCATTCCCGCTTTTTAGTTAAAAAACTTATAAATAAATATATATAAAAAAATATATAACATTTTAAAATGAAATTTGTAAGAAAGTAACATTTCAAACTGAAATTGGTAAAAAAAGTTATATTTGAAATGGATTTTTTTTATTTTTTTCTAGAGTTACTTTTTAAATTGACAATTAAAAAAATAACAATAATAACATTTTAAACAGAATTCTGAAAATAAGTAACATTCAGAGCTAAAAATAATAAAATAAATAAAATTTTAATATGAAATTTGTAAAATAAGTAAAATTTAAACTTAAAATTATAATATAATAACGTTTTAAACATAAATTTATAAAACAAGTAGTATTTTAAATTGACGAGTATAAAAATAATAATAATAATAATAATAATATTTTAAACAGAAATCTGAAAAATAAGTAACATTTAAAGCTGAAAATTATAATATAAATAACAATTTAAACAGATATTTGAAACTGATAATTTAAACAGATACTATTTTTCATATTAAAACAGATTATTTAAACAGATACTACTAGACACATGTAGCATTTGAAACTGACAATTATTAAAAAAAACATTTTGAACTGAGATTTGAAAAATTAGTAACATTTAAACTGGAAATTATAAAATAAAAAACATTATTTACTGAAAAATGTCAAATAAGTAAACGTTCAAGTAAAC
The DNA here is from genome assembly GCA_949130495.1 of Sambucus nigra. Classification (NCBI taxonomy): domain Eukaryota; kingdom Viridiplantae; phylum Streptophyta; class Magnoliopsida; order Dipsacales; family Adoxaceae; genus Sambucus; species Sambucus nigra. The sequence continues at coordinate 330,595,262 of OX422207.1, read as the reverse complement.
CGAGAGTTTGGAATAGAAAATATTAAATAAAAGTAACCTTTTAAGCTAAACTTTTTAAACTACGCAAATAACATCATTGAGATCTTCGTAAATAAGTAAATTGAGGATTTGGAACAAAGAATACCTCACCCAAACAAAGTCCGTACGTGAAATAAAGTAACACTTTTTCCCCCTCCTTAACTAAACTGAGACTTCTAAAATAGCGTACAATAGCGCACAATAGCGCAAAATAGCGCCAAATAGCGCACGCTTTTTGAGCATCCCGTAATACATTGACCGCAATGTTGCGTTTTTGGCCCGCAAAAAGCAATAGCGCGCTTTTTAAAACATTGTTGGAGACAACAGTGACTTCGGATTTCAGCTAGACAAATTCTCCAATCATGTTCTATGACCGACAATCTGGTTCAACTTCCAATGCCTCCTCATCACACACTCTTCTACTTTCCAGAAGCATTCCTTGCACTACTGGGCAGCTGAAATAATCCTAAACAAATATCCCTTTGCCTCATTGTACCAATAGTCGCCTTTTTCCCACTACTCGACCTTTTTCACAGTTTTTTCGAGAACTTGCCGATAAGATTCCTCCATCTCACGGTATTCTTCCTTTAAGTCGATAAGCTGGGAGTTAATGGGCAACGGGAAATGATTTAGTGATGACAGAGGATTTATAATGCAATTTTCAGAACTCCGTTAAAAAGCATGTGGGTCAGTGTGATTTTGGGAACTTGAGGGAAGGGCACTGCAATTCGACTGAAACTTGAGTAGGTTAGGTTTGTCATTTTTAAATTCTAATTGAAACTGGTTTGTCATTTCTCTGATACAACGCGAGATCCACATGATTTGAGATTCGGGGGTGTATCGTCAAAACTCGCCGGACCCAGCACAGGTTGATAGGGGCAAACGCTGGAGGTATCCGTATCTGGACTTTGGTGAAGCATTATGGAATTTTTGAAGGGCTGGCGGGACTGTTTTGGGTCAGTTTTGGTTGGCTGCAACAAGGGTTTGGGTCGAAAAGTACAACTAGGATTTTAAGTCGAAAGGTGCAACAGCTAGGCCCAACCCCAGATCGGGGAAGGGTGGAGGAAGGTCTGGTCAAAGTGAAAAGTGGCTGGAGGTGACTTGTGGGAACTTCACGGGCATTGGAGCAGCAGTTGTCAACCTTCAGGTTTAACAAAGAACGGGAGTGCTGCCCAGCCACCATTCCAATTGAACCACACAATCTATCATCACTAAATCACACACCAAACACAGCAGAAGTTTAAAACAGGCATAACAATTAACACGAATTATCTCACAATTCACAGCTTCATAAATCATAAAAGGTAAAAGTTATTACAAATTTACTATAGTTGGCCAATGGCCTTAATTATAAGCTCCTAACAAAGTCCTAATTCAAATAGATATTTACAAGATAATCGTAGATAAATCATAAACTAAATCTAATTACGATTATTTATCCCCCAATTAATAATAATAATAATAATAATAAATTATTCGTGGGTTAGTGGAGAAAAAACTTCACAGCTGGCTGGCAGCATATTTGGCGTCCTCCAAAGAGCAGACAAGACACCCACCACACCCTGCCCAAACCATCAAAACATACTTCAACCTTATCAAATTATTTTATGAGAAATAAAAAGCTTGTTTATAATTAATTAAATCAGGTGATCAGAGAAGACAAGGAAAATATTACTATAGAATGTTTACCGATGTGTCCAAGCTGCAGATGTAAGGGTCCGTTTGATAGCCTCTCAATTCCAGGGCAAATTCAGAAAAGTTGGTAAATTCTGGTATTGATAGCCTTCATTTGTCTTGGAATTTGTTTTCTATGTACAACACCCCTTAAGCACAATTTGCCACCCTAGGGTGGAATTCAATTCTTTGGAGGGGGGGGGCAGGTTTTTGTTTGCCACCTTTGGGTGGCAAATCACTCAAAACCAATTTTTTTTTGTAAACTCTATATATTTCATAAATATATGAATATATATTGTTAATAAATATTTAAATATATATATTTCGTATATTCTAATATATATATATAGATAGATAGATAGATAGATAGATAGATAGATAGATAGATAGATAGATATTCGTATATTTTATATATTTTAGCACATATATGTATATTGCGTATATTTATATATATTTCGTACATTTATATAATTTATATAATTCATATATTTTAATATATATTTATATTTCGTATATATATTATATATATACTGAATATATATTATTTACAGAATATACACATATATTACATATACACTGAATTATATAATATATGGATATATTCTGTAAATAATATATATTTAGTATATTCAATATATAATATTATTTACAGAATATACACATATATTATATATATACTGAATATATATAATATATGGATATATTCTGTAAATAATATATATTTAGTATATTCAATATATAATATAATATATATTCATATATTCCATAATATATATTATATAATATATGAATATATATTATATTATATAATTATTTATGGAATATATGGAATAATATATAATTATTTATGGAATAATTATATAATATAATATATATTCCATATATTCCATATTATATTATTATATATGAATATATATTATATTATATAATTATTTATGGAATATATAATATATGAATATATATATGAATATATTATATAATTATTTATGTGGAATATATTTATATATATATATATATATATATATATATATATATATATATTCCGCAAATAATAATATATATATCCGAATATATATATTAATAATATATACTTAATATACGAATATATATTTTAATAATATATACTTAATATATGAATATATATTACAAAATATATGTATACATATATATCCAAATATATATATATATATATATTCCGACTTTTGCGTTTGATAGAAAATGTGGAAAATTGATGATTTTCCAACTTGTATCAAACAGACACAAGTTGGAAAATATTCATTTGTCTTGGAATTATTTGCCCTGGAATCAAATGTCTTGGAATCATTTGCATTTTCCCAGTTTTCTATCAAACGAACCCTAAGAGTCCACTGTCGTGGCATATTGAATTATTAAACAATCACAAGAAGAAAAATTTCCAAACAAAATCATTTTTATCTTCCCCTCCTCCCCAAACATAACATCCACTTCAGCCAACACAGTAGGTATATATATATAGTGCTTCATGAGCGTGTTTTATAAGTATATGCCCTTCATTAACGATTGGCATGTCAAATTCTCGTTGACATGATACCTAGGTGACTAATACGTGGTGCGGGTGCAACAGCAAAAAAGAATCAAGTGTTAAATTAGTAGAGGATTTGAAAGCGTCAACAAAGCGTCTATATATTTATATAATTTTTATATTTATATTTAAATCTTATGTCATTTTTTAAACTAAAATTTTATGTAGTTAAGCATACAAAGATTCAGTTAATTAAAAAAAGATGGGAAGCGGTGAAAGATCCCACATCAATTTCCAGCTAAAAAAACATCTCCTATCAGTTGGTATAGATCGCATAGATTTGATCATACACTTTTGAAGTCCCACATTGGAAAGGGTGCAACTCCTACAGCTACGAGCTTACTATAAAGCTATGGCCCAGTATTACCTTAGAACCTGGACCAACTTTTCAGGGCTAAGAGTCTGGCAGATGGGTGTGCAAGATCCAAACCAAACCAATAAAACCGACCGATCCAATCCAAACCAATTAAGAAACCGACCTCAATTGGATAGGATTGGATTTAGTTTTTAAGATACCGACCTTGGTTGGATTGGTTTCGGTTCTGTATATGTAAGAACCGATGAAACCGATCCAAACCGACTATATATAAAATATGCTAAAAAAGAAACATGTGTCCGAGTTTTATTAGTCATAATATTTTATTAGTTTGTAGTCTTTTACGCCTTATCAATTATATTAGATTAAATGACCAAAATCAAATTTTATTGTATTGAATTTGATGGATTGGATTGGATATATTGTATTGGATTAGATCCAAAGCCAATCCATTTTTTATTTAATAATTCTTAAGATAGAGGAATCAAAACCGATTGGATCGGAATGGATTCTGAATCTAGTTCAGATTGGATTGATTTCTGAAAGTGAAATACCAACTTCCATTGGATTGGATTCGGTTCTCTTCAAATAGGAGGTCGGTTTCAAACCGATGCACACCCCTTGCAAATATTGGGCCCCGTAAAATTTCATGCAACTTTTTGTGCACCAAAATTTTGGAATCCAGCAAGTGGTAATTTGTGTAGTACGTTAGTTAATCATTTGGGCGCTCTACCTGACCGTGCCAGTTCATGAATTACTCTTGAATTCAACCTGAACTTGCAAAACCCGATACCCATGTTCAGATGAATGAGATAAAAGAGACTTATAATTGCATTTAAACTTATTCATGGAAAGCTCCTAATGTTTCTACTACGCAAAAGAAAACACATGCATAATCACGGCACATACAGATGCATGATTCATCATTGACATCAAGAGGAATGGACACGTCTCCCCATGGCATGCACCTGTAAGTTGGGGAATAGATGTGGCAAACATCATGTGTCCATGCTAAATGAAACACCAGTAAGTGTTATGTGCACATACTTCTCGCATTATGTCAGATTAGTAAGCCAACATCCTTGAGAAAAAGGTAGTCACTCAGTGGAATAACTAATTTTCCTTCTTAAAAAACCAAAATATAGATTTGAGAACACACAAACTCCAGCCGTGATAATGGACGAGGACATGTCCAAATACTAGTCCAAATTCGAAGTGTTTTCATACCAAGAATTTAATATCGGTGTATCCATCGCGATCGGCAAGGCTCCGAGCAAGGTCAATTGCTCCTTCGCTGTAATCAGTCCCAGTGAGATCAGTAAACCTGAATCCAGAAACACCAAAAATATCGCATCAAACACTAGAGCGGAATATTTTGTTTTACTTTATCATGTGCATGTGTGAGAGAGGGCATATAAGAATCGCATTTTGTAAAAAGAACACGAAAATGGTGAATATTGGTGATAAAAAAAGGAGGGGGGGGGGGGGGGGGGGGGGGACTACTCATAGGTCCCTCGCAAATAAATTTTAAATACTAATGGAATTTTAACAAATTTTAAACACTTAGGTCCACTAATTCTCTTCTTGTAGAAGTCACACTAGTGGTATACAAATGGACCTAAAAGAAAATTGTCCTTAAATGTTTAAAAATTGTCAACAAGGAACCTAATTGTAAATTGCACTAAAATATATATATATATATATATATAATTATGAAATGCACCCAGAGCTAAAGTAAATGCAAATGTCTTGAGAAGATAAAATTGTCTCCATAGTCTAAACATTGATAACACCATATTACAAAACCATATCTTTCATATACATATTTGCAATGGAACATCACAAATGAAGCACACAAATTGTAAATCGATATGGGCAGGATTAGCAGTTATATAATTGAATCAGATGTGTAGCAATATATAGATAATTAGCCAATCTGTCCTATTGTCAATGGTTCAAGAAGCTATTGAGGCTTACGCCTCAAGACAAAGCATGGGAAAACAGCCTTGACACTTAAGCCTCATGGTCTTTATTTGAGGCTTAGGCATCACTCAGTCGAGGCTTACGCATCGAAACTGTCAGCCTCAAAGCTATGAGCCTTAAGCCGCAGGTTTCAACCCGACCTCTTCTACAATTGACGACATATAATTTTCTACTCTCACTTTCATGTTTTGTTCAACCGAATATATGCTATGTTTGATTGGGTGTAAACATACTTTGCCGATATATACACACATTATCTTCAATATATACTAGTAATATATATTGTTGCTTACATATATACTGATTAGTATATACCGTCTTTATATATGTATATATACATACAAAAAGTCTCCTGTAAGGACTCCTTATGGTGTAGACCCCCGGTACACACCATTTTTTTAAAATAGTAAAAAAAGGAATTTTTTTTATAAAACTTCATGGATATGATCTCCACGGTGAGAAGATCATCTCCAAATTTTTTCGTCAAAAAATTCAATAAAAAAACCGTTGAGATGAGGTGATATGTAAAAAAATGGTATAAATCAACCGTTGACATGTTGGGTTGGCGTCAGCCGCATTATTGATTGAATTTTTTGATGAAACTTCATGGATATGACATTCTCACTATCGAGATCATATTCATGAAGTTTCATCAAAAAATTCAATCAAAAAGTTGTTGAGATGATCGCCAACATTTCAACGGTCGAAAATACATATTTATACCATTTTTTTTACCTATCACCTCATCTCAACGGGTTTTTTATTGTATTTTTTGATGAAAAAAATTGGAGATGATTTTCTCACCATGGAGATCATATCTATAAAGTTTCATAAAAAAAATCATTTTTTTACTATTTTAAAAAAATGGTATGTACCGGGGTTTGCACCATAAGGTGTCCTTACAAGAGAGGACCTATATATATATATATATATTCTAATCAGTATAAATATATTTTTTATCAGATAAAAAATTCATTTATGATCAAAAGCGAAGGTACACAAGTTAACATAGAATTACTCCCTAAAAGTAGTACAAAACCATCCACACAAAAACCATAATCACACTATAATTAACAGCAACACACATTCCAACTAAGGGAAAATAATATAGGTGTTTCTCCCAATAAAGGAGACAAAAAGAACAAGAGATTGCTACACATTTTATCTTCTCCGAAATAATCTCCTTATCAAATTTCTTGCCTTCTCCCATTCCAAATAATCCAAAAGGCCACCATCACAATGCCTCCCCACAGTTAGTGGGAGTGTTAACTATCCCATGAGCCAATAAACAAGAAAATACGTGTACCTTTAAAGGAATACTGCTAGTCCAAAAAGTGAAAGCAAGCAATTAGTAGGAATGCAAGGGAGAAAAGTAATATTTACAGTAGGAATTCAACATCCATCTCCCCATATCCATCACTCCCACATGCAATGTTACCTATTCCAACAAAATGAGCAAGGAAACAAATTGCTCAATCACATGATCTCTGAGGTTTCTTAGGTTTCTTCTACAGGACAGGTTCCAAAGAATGAAATGATTGTTAAGTGAGGCAATACCTGCAATGGTTTGATTTTCATTCGAAGATACAAGACATATGAGAGCAAAATGGTTTTAAATGAGTATAGGCCCACCTCTCATCACAGCTTGTCCAGTAATCCACTCTACCTCCACACTTTACCGCACTAGCACACTCGTTCCCATATTTAAACTCAAACAAAGCTAAAGATTTCAGTTACTCTCAACAAATTTCCAAGATTATTCTCTTTCTAACCACAAAAATATAGTGTCATCTGCAAATCAGGGATGAGAAATCACCACATTGTCCTTACCAACCGAGAATCCTTCAATAAAACCACTTTTTGGACCTCTTGAACTTTCTACCAAACACATCCACCAACAAAGTAAATATGAAAGGGGATGAAGTGTCCGCTTGTCTAATACCCCACTAGGGCCCTAATTTGCCTTTCAGTCTCCTGTTGACAAAAATGAAAAAAGTTAGTGTCATCAGCAAATTGAAGATGAGAAATCATCGCATTGTCCTTGCCCACCGGAAATCCTTTAACAAAACCACTTTCTATGGCGCTCTCAATCATTTTACTAAGCACATCCACCACCCCTTTAACAATTAACACCAAGTCCAGGATTTGTCTCTCGCAAAGGCCCCTTGATTTCTAGAGATTGATCCACCCAATGCTCCCTTTAGTCTATGAGCCAACACTTGCCAAAATTTGTACATGCTCCACACCAACGTTATCGCCCTTGAAATCATTTCAAAGAGTAACTTTTTTGGGGAATTAGGAATTAAACAAAGGTACATCGCATTAGTATTTCCATTAATTTTACCGTTTTCATATAATTCATTTAAAACATTCATTATATCCTTTCTAACAACATTCGAACACTTTAAAAAATGCCATCGTAAATCAATTAAGCACAAGGGATTTCTCTCCACAACACTCGCATATTGCTCCCCAAACTTTCTTTTAATAAAACCTTCTTCCAAGTCGATAATATCAACACTCATTTATGTGGGATGTAATCATGTAATTCAACTCCCTCTATACTTGCACTCTCTTTGTTTTACTTCCTATCAAGCGGGTCAAAAAACACAAGCATTTCCTCCCCAGTCTCATGTTCTCTCCAAAATCACAGCATCATCTTTATCCACTTTGAACATTTCCTTATTCATCTTTCTTATAGAACATCTTTGCGTTATCGATCCACTCCTTAACCCACTTCACCTTAGCCTTTTGTTTCCATGACATTTCCTCTTTCATCACAATTTTAATTTCCATTTTTATCACAAATTCCTCTTCAATAGCCACCTTTTCTCCTACAAAGCTCTCTCCTCGAGCTCATTAAACTCCCTACAGATCTCCATATTATATCCTTTTATATTCATTTTCACATCTTTAATCTTCTCATTATTTTGAACCTCGCCCGCCTATAGGACCTATTTTCAAATCAGAAGGTTGAAGGGCCCCATTTTTTGGAGTACAGCCCAACACAATAAGACAACAGTCTGAGGTCAACCTGTAAAGGGCCTCCAGCCCCAGTAGAGTCGCCAAATGTAAGAGAGCATTTCTCTTAGGTAATAAGAGGAAGTAGTAATTTCTCTTGTCGCATGGGTATTTGTAATAAAACTGAGGTGTAACCCTTATAGATGGTAATGTGAAAATATGCTTTGCAAGAGTGATGATCAACAAACTCAATAATGAGGGGGAAAATATACTTATGGGGGGAAATCAACTGCAAAAAACAATAAATAACGGGGTTCACCCAACGTGGTACGTCCACAGGAGCTAGAGTTGTATTTCACTTAGAATGAAAATCAATGTTTATACGTGCTCGAATCTCCAAAAAACTCTCAATCTCTCTAAGTGTTTACAAGGTTTAAAACTCCTTTGGAATATCTTCAAGTCTCTTGAAGCCTATTACAGAATATCCCCACTCTCTGTGTATGATTTATATGTCTTGTGTCATGTGTCTCTATTGAGTTCTCCTCTTCGTCAAGAAGAGGTAACATATATGTAGTTTGTCCTCATTTCGTGGAATCTTGAGCCCCCTTTGCCATGTTTTGACCGCTTCTGCTGGTAAACCACACCCAGACATGTAATGGGTGATAAAACGGTTAAGTGTGGCATAAAGTTATCTTAAAACATGGAGTAAAGTATTATTCTAACAAAGCGTGTTGATCGCTCTACCTAATATATTATATAAATTTTACCGGTATGGGATTATGTGCAAAAAATATATTCTATGTCTAATAATGTTTTCTACGTTAGTAAAATTTTACAGGCCATGAGCATCATTGATCGTGCAAGCTTGTGGTTGCGTGCAACATGCTCCCTTAAGTGAACTGTTTCGCAATGTGCTTGATCGTGTTGAGCTGTTTTGGTCTTTGTGTTCTTGAAAATAGTTTCTTCAGTAACCTTGAAATTGGGCTTCTTCTATTTTGTCTTAAGCTTTTTTGGTTCGTTGAGACTTGATCTTTAAGTGTTCTGATCAACCTCATTCTTGAAGTAGTCTATCTCTGAGTAAGTATTCTACAAATAAGCCCTCCTACATTTGGCCCCTCATAGAAAAAGTTGTGTAAGTAAGAAGTTTATGTACGAAACACCTCGTTCAATTAACTTGCGACTTTAAATCGAATCACCTCCAACCTTAACTATTCATTATTCACAACCTTTCATTTTTGAATCTTGAACCGAAGAACCTTTGTGCGATGGAACTCAAACTGACGAACGTTCTGTCGAAAGACCTCAAACCAAATAACCTTGTCTGTACACGTGTCATTTTCTGCTTACATGTACATCACACGTGCAATAATGATCATTGGTATATCTTGGCCTTAAATACCAAGATCATTTAATTCTATCAGTGTCGTCACTGATTGCCACGTGTAGCCTTATTATGATCTCTCAGACATCGATTTGTGTAACCATCATTTTGCCCTCAAAATTTAAACGGTCATCTATTTTTATGAATCGTCAAACACAAATAAAACCACCAAAATGTTTAAAAACCCTATAAAAGCTTTTCTCTCTCCTCTTTTTAAACCCTGCTAGCTTTTTACCGCCATTAGCGCTTCATAAAACTTCTTTTCTGCAACCAAAATTTCACATGTTTATTTTCTCTTTGGCTATCATAACCTGCTTTGATCTCTTCCTCTAAGATTTTCGCATCCTTTTCTCTGCTTATACCCTTCTTCCTTACAACAAATGGCCTCATCAAGCAAAGTTACAAATGTTTCCGGTGAAGTTTCATGCGTTGTTCCGTCGTTTGAGCTGTCAACGAGGGGAGCCTTCTTCAACTGCTACCGTCACGCTCCATTCTTTGGCATGGGCGAAAATTTTTGGGAGGAAGGCAAGGTTTTCTCTGTGAACTTGAAGGGGTTAAATGATCCATTGCTTATGGTTGACGAACCAGAGAATTAATCCGAAAGAGTTAACCTACCTCATTATGGTATTTTAAGGTTTCGTTTGGATAGGGGAGATTTTTCTTACTCCCAACATTGAGTTCGAAGCAGCAGGTGGTTCACCGGAAGGTTTCGCTACAACAAGCATGAGGACGCTCTCCTAAAGGTAGGTCTCTCAAACACGATTTATTGGTTTGGGGATTTTACCCTTTCCAAAAACAACTCTGCTCTCCACTTGTTGATCTCTCGATGGAGCTCATCAAGCATTTTTACATGGTCCCACCAAAGTTGACGAAGGAACGAAAGGCGAAGGGCGTGGAACCTGATGTATCGTTTGGGCCTAGTAAAGAACAACCTTTTGCGCTAGCTACCTACATTTTATGCCTACTTTCTCGTTTCTTCCTTCCTGGTAAACCTAACGATCAAGCACGAAAAGACTTGATCAACATTGCAGTTATATGAACTCGTGGAGTCAGCATTCCTCTAGCTACGATAACGTTGGGCACATTATACACATGGATGTATAGGGCCCATTTTGACATGGATCGTTCTGTTGGCAAGTATGATTTTTCTAATTTTGGCAATACCATTCTTTTAATGGGGTTCTTTTACAGCAGGTTCTCCAAAATTACCCCAATAAACGCCCTTAAATTATTGCTTTGGAATCACAAATAAAATAAGAAGGATTTTCTTCCTGTGATTGATATCTATAGTGAATTTATCAATAGACCTTATGTCGAGGAAACTCACGCCAAGACATGATTATTCATTAAGGATGCAATTTACACAGTTTATTCAATCTCTTTCGAAGCATCTGAAAATGATAATCCTTCGTTGGTTGTGGTTTTTCTACTTACACCCAGTCGTCTCCCTTCCTTCACTGAGTGGGAGAGAGAAAGTGAAGTTCACAACCCTCACCGTTGAGGAAGACAATTTGACTTTGACCAAGGAATTCCTCTTCGTACTTGCCGAAATAGAGAGTTGATGATTCCTTCTCAACCTCCTGCCTTGATTTTACACGTCACAACGTGTTTATTATGTGCGCGGGGTTTAATGACAAAATGATTATTCCTGCTAGGCAAAGGTAGGGTAATGTTTCCATGAGATGGCATTATCACTTTTGGCCATTCCAGCTCAAACAATTCAGAGCTTTTCTTAGGATCCAGCCCATTTATTCCATTATAAAATGTTTTGGGCCTAATGAGCTTGGTCTCTAAAATAAATCAATTGATGCCGTAGAGTCTGAACTGAGTACCACCAATCTCAAGCTATCTACTGAGTTTCCCCCTCATCCCCAGTCAGTGAGGTTGTTAAAGTGGCAAAGAAGGGAAAGAAAGTTCAAGAAGTTAGCGTTGGTGAAAAAAGAAAGGCTCAAACAGTTGCAGGTCCCACGAAATCCAAATCTCCCAAAAAATCCAACGTAGCGCGTGGTTCCTCTGGCATGGTTGGGGTACCTCCAGGTAACGCCCCTTCAAATCGAATCTTGTTGAAAATGTCCATTTAACGGTGGCAGATGTTCCGTCTAAGATGAATCCCACTCCAATTAGTGTGGATGACGCTATAACTGGTTTAGAAGGATGTCACCTTGATGATGATTTCCCTATTTATTAGGTTTATCCAAAACAAGTTGCTCAGAAAGATGTCACCCTGATGTTGATTTCCCTATTTATCAGGTTTATCCAAAACAAGTTCCTCTACAAGTTCCCACGGAGGAAGGTCCCTCAGTTATTGTGCCTCCTCAACGCAAGAAACATTTGAGGAGGAAACTAAGTCAGGCATGAGTAATAATAACTCCGACTCCTTTTCTCCAAGGTTCCTCTAAGCATCCATTGAACGATAGACCAGTTGAGATGAAGCTGTGGAAGTTGCTTCCTCGTGTGGTGTCATTCCTGAGCCAAAGGTTTTCCTCAAAATTTTAGATACATCTTCTTGGTGACTTGGCACCAATTGTTCTAAGATTTGTGTTAATCCTTATATTTCCACTGTTCTTGCAGCATGTTATAGAGAGGAACCCCTTGATGCACATTCTCTTATTGTGCCTTCTTTGAAGTAGATTTGGTTGTTCCAGCTTATTCTCACTCATCCTCCCACGTCCTCCCATGCTGACCAAACGTGTCACCAGCCCAACCAATACTGTCTGCAGGTGCTTGAGGGTAGCACCATCATTCAACGATCATTTTATTTTGTGCTTGATTGGGTTTTGACTTCTCACCATGAGACATTTAATGCTGACCGCGTTAGACCTCACAACTTGATGATGGCTTATCACCTACAATGGACTGTTGTCGTTGTTGCTGGGATTGAGAATATTTCACCATCTGCCTTGGATAAATCTGTGCTAAATCGCTTCAAAGGCAACCTCAAAGCTTTGGGAAAGGATGACTATGATTTATTTATTTTTATCAATAAGTTGAGGGATCTAAAAGACCCTCGACTAGGAGGCTACCATTCTAGCTACCTCAAAATTGTGGAGAATTTAAAGGCTGGAAAAGACAAACTAAAAGAACCCATTCCTCAGTTTGAGAAGTGTGATTAGAGGGTGGCTGTAGTAGAAGAGGCTTTAGTTGATGACAAGAGAGAACATGAAATTATATTCAAACGAAAGGTTGAGGTTCAAGTGAATATCTCTGCTATGTCTGAAAACCAATCAACGAAAGGTTGCTCAAGATATAGCTACCTCGGTTAGGAAGGATTTCTTCACTGCTTCCTACTTCGGATTCTTGTTAGAATGAATTCACAAATTTGTAACTCTGGACAGTAGTCCTAGTTTTTTTTAATTGTAATTATCTCAAATTAGAATGCAAATAAAGTATTTGTTCTTCATGTGTATACTTCAATTCTTGCTCTAATATTCAATTCACACATATTACAAACTGTAGTGCTTCTTCATATTTCTTCAAGTACTAAATAACAAATGAAAAATATACAAGTTTCTTTTTCAAACATGATAAACTTTCAAACACTTATTGTTAACCTTGAAAGGCCTAACATCTTCCATTTTTGAAATCAGACAATAACACCGGTCGTAAGCTTCTCTATCCATGTATGGTCCTCCCCAATTTGCTGCAAATTTAAGCAAAGAAAATCCTCTAATATGATTAACAGCAACTAACACCAAATTGGCTTCCACGAACTTTTGGGCTTCACGTGAATCTCATAAGCTTTAGAGAGTTGTTTCGTGTAAACTTGAAGGTGTTTCCTTACATTTTCCTTGTGCTCATCTAGTGCCTCCAATTGAACATGCCTACTTTGAGTAAGCATGTTGCTTCGCAAGGCATATATAGCAAATGGTGTACTTCTAACTCTACTGGATGAATTGTTTCAGCTCCATAAACCAAGGAAAAAGGCATGTAACTTGTTGGCTTCCTCTTGATTGTTCGATATGCCCAAAGCACCATAAGCAGCTTGTCATCCCACACTGAGAAAATCCTTCATTTTTACTAAAATGTTGACCAAAATTTTGTTTGTAGCTTCTACTTGACCATTACCTTTGTGATAAGCTACTGTTGAGGTGCGGTGAATAATTGAATATTGGTCAGTCATCATTGTCACCTCTTTATTGATGAATAGAGTGTCATTATCTAAAAGAATAACCTTGGGAATACCAAAATAACAAATGGTGTACTCTCTAATGAATTGTACCACCATTCTTGTTGTTGTCGCCTTCAAGGGTACTGCTTCTGTCCACTTTGTAAAGCACTCAATTGCCACGAAAATCCGTATTTTGCCTCTAAATGGAGATTTAATTGTCCCCATAAGGTCAAACGCCCAGGTATGGAAAGGATGAGGTGTTGCCAATGAGTGCAAATTGACTGATGGAGTATGGATTAAATTGCCATGTAGCTGGCAGGCTTTGCACTTTCGAACAAACTCACTTAAAGCGTTCTCCATTGTTGGTTAATAATAGCCGAGTGTCATAAGTTGATCATATAATTTGGCTCCTCCAATGTGAGGTAGATCGTGACCTTATTTGAGAACCTTCCTCTGTGGTGATGCATCGTAAGGGTCTGTTAAAACACCCTCATCGATAACGCTTCTCCTCTAACAAGTGGAATCTTGGGGCACTTCTTCTACATGCTATGGCCTCTGCTTTCTCTGTCCGTACAACTCCGTCTTTGATAAAATCAAAATGTAGACTGCCTCCAGTCCATTTGATCTTCTAGGAAATTGCACTCGGCTAGTTGAAAGAAGATTTGACACTTCGCACAATCTCGCTGCTCTGTTGCTGCTGCTGCATTTTATAAAGAGAAATCTCAGTGGTCTCAAAATGTTTCTTACGAGTTTCCTTTAACCGTTTTTTAGCTTCTTTGAGGCCAAGGCATCTAGCCCATCAACCACCAAGATTTTTGTAATATGGGCTTCCTTGGAGAAGGAAAATTGTGTAATTCGATGAGCTTCATCGAACCATCTCTTGTCTTTAGTTGCTTCCTCAATGTCCCTCTTAAATCCAATATGAGGCATCATCTGTGGGAAAAAGCTGGAGCATAGTAAATGAAACAGTTTTCAATGAAACACCACAGTTGTTGACTCACCTTGCATGGCTATGTTTTATGCAATCATGGTATAGGCATCAGCTTGTGGATGTCTCGCTACTTTGGCTTCAGAAAACTCATCGAGAAACTTTTATATGATTATTCGATTGGAAGCTAGGCTGAGATCTTCAACGCAGATTCACCATTCACTTGCTTGACCACTAAGTTGGAATCTCCTTCGATGCAGAGTGAACGAATGCCCCTTCGAAAGACCTCAAATAACCCTAGAGTCAAAACTTCATACTCTGCTTTATTATTTGAACAAGGAAAATCTAACTTAAAGGGCAAAGAGATCTCTTTGACTTCATTATTTGAACAAAGAAAATCAAAGCATCTTCATCATCTCTCTCTTGACTTCTTCAATGGTTAAATAAGGTGGGACAGCGGTTTCCACCGTTTTAGCCTGTGGTGGAATGAACCCAGGTAGAGGAGTATCGACAACTGGAGCTTCAACGGTCAGCAAGGAGCAAAATTGACCATAGCTGAAACAACTGGACTATGAGGTGTAACGGGAATCCTGTTAGAGGAGCGGTCGGTTGCGTGACTGGTGTAACAAAGGAACTAGGTTCCATCGAGGAACCATACATTGTCATTCCTTGTTGGCTTTGAAGGAACTCCATAAACTTGGCAATGAGATTGGTCATTTGGTTGGGACCCAGAACAGAGCTCGTGGAAGCTTGGCCCCCAACAACATTCCTCATAGCAGCAGTTACTTGAGGAATCTCAGTAACAGGTGAACAACAACCTGCTCTCCCTCATGCTGAGCATCATCGAACGCAAGAGTACAATTTATATTTTCATTCACCATTTCTAAAAGAATTCGTCCCCCGTGGAGTCACCAAATGTAAGAAAGCACTTCTCCTTAGGTAATAAAAGGAACAAGTAATTTTTCTTTATCACCCAAGTGTTTGTAAAAAAACTGAGACGTAACCCTAGTAGATGGTAATGTGAAAATATGCTTTGAAGGAGTGATGATCAACAAACTCAATAATGAGGGGGGTAATATACATATGGGAGGAAATCAACTGCAAATAACACAATAAATAACGTGGTTCACTCAACTTGAGCTACGTCCACAGAAGTTAAGGTTCTATTTCACTTAAAATGAAAATCAATGTTTACAGGTGCTCGAATTTCAAAAAAACTCTCAAGCCCGGATAAAGGAGGAGGGTTGCGTTATGTAGCTGACAGCCAGCGTAAAACTTTGTCAGATCCTTATGAACATGAATCCTATGAATATACGTGCTAATGCTAGTGCACTCCCCTTAAGCGATGCATTGAACCTGGCACCGGGTGTCTCGAAAAATAAGCAAGGAGTGTCGCATCGGCGCAACTTAGGTTAGCGACTTGGAACATAGGGACTATGACAGGAAAAGGGATGGAGTTGGTAGATACCATGATAAGAAGAAAAGTTAACATAGCTTGTTTACAAGAAACGAAATGGGTCGGTGAGAAAGCTAGAGAAATAGAAAATACAGGATTTAAATTTTATTATACAGAAAAACATAGAAATAAGAACGGAGTTGGAATAATAGTAGATAAGAACTTTAAGGACGATATCGTAACCGTTATTAGGAAAAGTGATAGACTTATACTTGTAAAATTGGTATTAGGTGAAAACATAATTAATATTGTTAGTGTTTATGCACCTCAAGTATTAGATGAGCACACTAAAGTACAATTTTGGGAACAAATGGATGAACTAATTCAAGAAATACCCGTAGGTGAGAAAATCTATATAGGGAGAGATTTTAATGGCCATGTAGGAGAAGATCGTGTAGGATATGAGATAGTGCATGGAGGATATGGTTTTGGAGATAGGAAGGACGGGGGAGAGTCTATCTTAGATTTTGCGATGGCTTATGATTTTGTACTAGTAAATACATGTTTTAAAAAGAGGCTTGAACACTTAATAACTTACAAAAGTGGAACGCATATGAGCCAAATAGATTTTTTCATTACTAGAAAAGGAGATCGATTAACATGCAAAGATTGTAAGGTTATCCCGGGAGAGAGCTTAACCTCACAACATAGGATAATGGTGTTGGATATAAATATTAAAAATCAATCACGATTGCGAAAAGTGAAGATTAACCCACGAACTAGGTGGTGGAACTTAAAAGGAGAGAAATTAGAACTATTTAAAGATAAATTATTAAATGAAGCAACATGGAATACTAAAGAAGAGACTAACATAATGTGGAATAAGATGGCCACATGCATTAGGAGAATATCAAAAGAAATTCTTGGAGAATCAAAAGGCAAGGGGCCACAGTCTAAAGAAACTTGGTGGTGGAATGAAGAAGTACAAAATATAGTAAAGATTAAAAGGGAGTGCTTTAAAACATGGCAAACAAATAGAAATGAAGAAAATTTTGAGAAATATAAATGGGCTAAAAAGGAAGTTAAGAAAGTGGTAAGAGATGCTAAGTTAAAAGCGTATGATGATCTTTATACAAAATTAGGTACACAAGAAGGGAAAAAAAGTATTTATAAGCTTGCTAAATTTAGGGACAGGAAAACAAAAGATTTTAATAACGTTAAGTGTATCAAAAGTGATGATTCGAGAGTCCTAGTCAAAGATGATGAAATTATGGAAAGATGGAAAAAATACTTTGAGAGGTTATTAAATGGAGATAATGGGAGTAGATTAGATATAGAGGAACTTAGGGAAACTCGAGAAAATATATTTTTCCGTAAAATTAGGACAACAGAGGTCAGGATTGCTCTAAAAAAGATGAAAACAGGGAAGGCTTTAGGACCAAATGGTATCCCTATTGACGTTTAGAAGTGCTTAGGGGAGGATGGAGTATCATGGCTTACAAAATTATTCAATAGAATTTTAATGACTAATAGGATGCCCGATGAATGGAGAAAAAGTGTTTTAGTACCTATTTATAAAAATAAAGGGGACATACAAAGTTGTTCAAATTATCGTGGTATTAAGTTAATGAGTCATACAATGAAACTTTGGGAGAGAGTGATTGAATATAGATTGAGATTAAAGACAACAATATCTGAGAATCAATTTGGGTTTATGCCTGGGAGGTCAACAATGGAAGCAATCTATTTATTGAGGAGATTAATGGAGAGGTATAGGGAGAAAAAGAAGGATCTTCATATGATTTTTATAGATTTGGAGAAGGCGTATGATAGGATACCCAGAGATATAATATGGTGGGTTCTACATAAAAGATGAGTGACTCGCAGATATATTGATGTGATCAAGGATATGTATGATGGTGCGATGACTACAGTAAGAACATCAGCTGGAGAAAGTAGTGAATTTTCAATTACGGTAGGTCTACACCAAGGTTCAGCATTAAGTCCTTATCTCTTTGCGCTTGTTATGGATGAGTTGACTGGACAAATAGAAGATGAGGTGCCATGGCGTATGCTATTTGCAGATGATATTTGTTTAGTGGATGAGACTAAGACAGGGATTAATGCTAGGTTGGAATTGTGGAGAGAAACTTTAGAAACTAGAGGATTTAAAATAAGCAAAACTAAAACAGAATATGTGGACTGCAATTTTAGTAGTAATAGAAGGACAAATGGAGATGTGGTGAAATTGGAGGGTCAAGAGATACCTAGAAATGATCATTTTAGTTATTTAGGATCGATTATCCAAAAAGATGGAGATATTAGTGATGATGTTACTCATAGGATTAGAGCAGGTTGGGTTAAGTGGATAAGTGCTACCGGCGTTTTGTGTGATAGGCATACCTTTGAAGTTAAAAGGTAAATATTATAAGACGGCCATTAGACCCGCCATATTATATGGGACAGAGTGTTGGGCAACCAAGAAACAAAATGTGCAGAAAATGAGTGTGGCGGAGATGCGAATGCTAAGATGGATTTGTGGTAAAACTCGAAAGGATAAAATTAAAAATGAACAAATTCGTGAAACGGTAAAAGTAGCTCCTATAGAAGATAAATTGAGAGTAAATCGACTTAGATGGTTTGGACACGTCAAGCGTAGACCAATGGATGCTCCTGTAAGGAAGAGTGATTTAGTTAGTATTGGTGGTAACACAAGAGGTAGAGGTAGGCCTAAATTGACTTGGTGGGATATTATAAAAAAGGACATGATGTCATGTGGTTTAACCGAAGATATTGCACTGGACAGAATGGAATGAAAAAATAGGATTCATGTAGCCAACCCCAAATAATTGGGAAAAGGTTTGTTGAGTTGAGTTGAGGGTTTAGAACACTTTTGGAATCTCTTCAAGTCTCTTAAAGCCTATTTATGTATATCTCCTCTCTTTGTGCATGATTTTTGTGTCTTGTGTTGTGCTTCTTCCTCCCGCCTCGCCTTGAGGCAAGCCTCACCACACCTTTTAAAACATTGCTACAAATAAGCCCTTCCAACACTTCCCAATTTTGGTACACAAGTATCTATCAATTCTCATACATATCCTCCCATTCGTCCACATGAGAAGCCTATTTCCTAATATGATGTCCCTCAATTCATACTCTTCAGAGTCAAAATCACTCGTACTTCTAACTGAATTTTGGATTTCATCAGCTCTAGGAACAGAAAATTCCAGCCCCGAGTGTTCCCCCTCCATTGATCTTTCCCTTAAACTCTCAAGCGGTTTTACCTTGAAACGGCCCAATGGGTCTTGATTATCATTCCAAGACGGAGTATAAAGACCATGTTTGAGACCCTGCATATTTAGCATCCCCTCGCTTCAAACTGGTCTCGGGCAGTTCCTATCAGTTAGGCCAGCTTATCATTAATCCTCGAGCTTGGACCTGCACCTTTTGGCTGATTCTGTTTGCTGGTCAAGTCTCCCCTCCCCATTTCCTTTTCCACGACATGATCCTCTTGAATATCCCCCGGTGGCTCCATACAAGATCCTCGATATTGGTCTGATATAAAAGTTACATTGTGATTCGATAGATGAGTAAATGTACACTGATTCCAATTTCGAAGGTATATCGTCTTATAAATTTATATATTTTGAATATAGTACATATATTCAAAATTAAAAAAGGCACGAGGTGAGGCGTTTTAGTCTCGACAAGGCGAGGCGTAAGCCTCGGGACGTATTGAGGTAAAAATAAAGAGAAAAATAATATCAAAAAAATACTAATAAAACCATACAAATAAAGTAACAAAGAAATATAAAATAAAACGGCCAAAAAAAACATCTTTGAAGACTTTCTCACGAAGTTTAACATTCTGTTGTTCCCAAAGATGACTTTTTTTTAAAAGAGATGACTTTTTTTTAAAAGTAATTTGGCAGAATCAATTTCAAAACATTGGTTATATTATAATATGACAATAAATTAATCAATGCAAAATCGAATTGACAAAGTCATTTTTTTAAGTTTCATTCACATATTGGTTATTTTATAATATAACAATAAATTAATCAATGCAAAATCAAATTGATATACATATTCATAATTTACATAAGTTAAGTGCAATTTTAAGACAAAAAAGAAAAAAATAAGAATTTATAGATTAAAACAACAATTTTTTAAGTTAAAGAGCAATATTAGAAAAATGAAGGAGCTATTTTTTTCTTTAACCTTTATTAAAAACAGTGAATATGAAAAGAAAAAAAATCGAGCATTTAACATTTAAAATATATTAGTTTAATAAAATAGTAAGCTCGGTTTAAAACGGAAAAAAAGAAAAACAAATCACTTTGATAAAAAAAAATTAAAAAAATCATTTCTTGTTAAACATTTAGAAGAAAAAAATATCGTATAGAGCTTTATTTGGTTTACAAACAAAAAACGATGGTCGGAAAGAGAGGAATCTATAAAAACTTTTAAAAAAATGTCGACAAAAAAACAAGGGGTAAAAAACAAACAAAAAACAAAAACGATCCGTTATTACTGATCGACATAAGAAATGATAGGAGAAATGAGAGCGCATGGCTCAGCTTGGTCAGGAGAAGGAAAGAAGAAGACTGCGAACTTGATCATGAGTAAAAAAAGAGAGGAAGAGAAGTGTTGTTAGGGTTTGATAACCTTTTTTTTTTACACTTACCTCAAAACGCACACCTCGCCCCACTATGCCTCAAGGCCTAGCGCCTCAACCAACTGAGGCGTAAGACTCGAATTCCACCACCAAGGCTCAAGCCTCAAGCCATTTTTCCACTAATTCACCTTGAGGTTAAAACATTGCATATATTATGTTGGATCAAATTTTTAAAAATCCAAATTATGTTATGCTTGTATTTTACACACCTCTAAACTGATTATTCTCTTTTTTCAAAAGTTGTTATGCTAATTACACTGACCAATTACAAGATTATTTATATTGCTACTATTTTATAGCAAATTATATGTAATGCTAGTTAATTTAATTATCATATTATTGTCATATTGTATTGGTGATATAGATTATAGGATTTTTGTGTGATGATGTGATGGTGCTACGATATTTATAGCGTTGGTGGCATTGGCTATTGATCTTTTTATGATGATAGTCATGATACACTATCTTTGTGATTTCATATTTTTTTACAATATTTTGGTGATTTGTTTCAAGTCGAGGCTTATGCCTTGACTGACAACGCCTTGAACTCTCCTTGTTCAGTATTAAAAATTGTATTTTATAGGCATATATACATACAGGTCGGCTATCCAACATACCATTTAGAAAACCTCACTAACACTCATCCACCTTTAGGAGGGTAGAATGAATTTTTTCATCAAATTTAGTGCATGATGATCGTCTCCAACAAATTTTATCAAAAAAAATCAATTGAGAGGCCATACATATGTACATTTTTACTTACCAATATATGTGTGCAGTTTTTTGCCGTTGAAATTTTTTATCATCTCTTCAAGTAAATTGTGGAATTTAGGACGAGTTTGGTGGATATAATCTCAATCATCTCCACCAAAGTTAGTTTAATAAACTCGTTCATTTTACCTCTTAAAAGGGTAGGTATGTTCGTTACGTAAGTTAAATGGATAAACTCGTTCATTTTACCTCTTAAAAGGGTAGGTATGTTTGTTACGTAAGTTAAACGAGCCATTTGGGCGAAACTTTACGTATAATTCATCTATTGCAACTAATCCATTGTAGCTAATGAAAGATGCTCGTCTTTGGGGCAGTTTTAGCAATTTTGATATTGTTTTATGGAAAAATGCAAAATTAACCATGAGGTTTGGGGTCAACTGATTTCCAGACCAATTCTTTCAATTTTTGCAAAGTTAACCCCAACGTTCTTAATTTTTTGCGAAACCTTTGTCTAACTTCAGTTAACTGTCGTACGGGACTTTAACAAAAACGCTGACAGACATCCTATGCATTGAGTGTATTAAGTTGTCCAATTATTGATTGATATATGAATTAAAGATATAATCAACAAAAGTATTTTACTAAACTGCCACAATCATTTGCCAGCGAACTGCAATCCCACCCACCACTACCACCAAACCAGCCCCAACAACATCAGACCATTAACACCACCATCACTGTTAAATCATTACAACCAACGCCACCAAACAAAAATTAAAGAAGGAACGCAAAAAAACAAGAAAAGAAACAGAAGAAAAGAGAAAACAGTTGATAAAGAGAGGGAGAGAGAGTACGGTGATAAAACAAACCCTAACCCCCATATAGGATTAGTACATTTGGTAGACATTATTAACACATAAGACGCCCAATCAACGTTTCCGTCAAATTTCCAAACGGAAGTTAGACGGAGAGTTGATATTGTTAAAACTAAGAACATCGGAGTTAACATTGCAAAATTCGAAAGAATTGGCCTGAAATTCAAATTGACCCCAAAGCTTAGGGTTAATTTTGCATTTTCCCTACGCTTTATTTATCACCGCACTATAGAATTGCTATGAAAAGTTATTTTTTTCCTTCAGCATACTTTCTTAGTCTTTCTCGATCTAATTCTCGTTGGCATAGTTAAAGCAGTGAACTATTAGCATTCTATCATCAAGCTCCCAACATGCCAACAAAGCAAACTGCACTTTCGGAAAAGTGGCAATGAATAAAATCGTCAATTTTAATGAGCTTCTAATTGATTATTAAATACGGAAAAATGGTGTCATGCTGGAGCCTTGAATGGAGGAGTCAAAGTTGAGGTGGAAATTAATACTACTGCCAAGTTTCGGAACAAGATAAAGTCCAATGAGATGTAGAGACAATTGGTGACTCGACATCGTACTCTCCCAGACCTGCAGTTAAACATTAGCCTTGTGCAGGGCGTACGACCTTTTTATAGATATTATACAGAATACTAGAGATGCATAGTAGAGATGCCGGTAACATTTAAAAAATACCCCTGCTTAGAGAGCTCTTGAAGAAGCAGACCATTGCCAGTCCCAACATCAAGTACACTCCAAGTTGATAAATCTTTTCCACACTGCTCAACAGGCTCGGAAATGCCATCATCATGATGATTCGTCAACTGGCCTTGAGAAATGTCAACACACAAGCTTTTAGTCCAGGAAGCGACCATTTCCATAACATCAGCCCCAAACCTATAAACTCAGAGAAAGAAACCATATTAATTTTTTCTAAGAAAAAGAAACCTTGCGAGACAAGATGAAATAATTTCTCTTGTGAGCATAATTAACTTGATATCCATTAGCAAAAAGGCCAAACCTACTTTATTTTTTTTAAAGTACAAGGTCAAAGAAACACTCACCAAACTTCACCAGCATGGCCGTGTTCACGAAAATTTGACAACTCATCTGCGTATGTGGCATCCCAATAACTCTGGAAACCCAGCATTGATGTAACTGGTTCGGCATCTGGCTCCTCCTTGTCAGAACTGTTTATGCAAAATAAAAATAAATAGAAATTAAAACAATCAGTCTTTCCAAACTTTTATGTTTAAGCACGTAATCTACGATGGGAACAGAAAAGGCAAATATCAATCACGATCACATGTAATTTTAGTTCAAGAAAGAACTTATTATTAAATTGAATTAAACAAGAGGGTTAACTTATCCTGTAAGTTACAGACCTAGGCCTTTAAATATTCCTAAAATCTCTCTTGCAACCCCTCCCCACAGTCTCTCACACTCAGCCCTATTGGCCCCACCAAGACACACCATGCAAATCATTCTCCCCTCCTTCAAATAGTACGGCCTTGAGTTTAATAGCTTTGAAGGCGTTATCGTCAAGCTTGGTTTTGATGTTGTTGGAGAAGAAGTATCCACTAACCTTCCCTTTATTTTAGTTTTTCCATATATTTGGTTGTTCACTAATATACAAGGTATGTTTGGAATTACATCCTAGGACAGACTATAGGAGGTGGCCCCAAGAGGATTTGAATTCTTGACCTAGAAGTTGTGAGGTAAGAGCACATGCCACTAGGCTATCCCCTTGGGGTTTTAACCTTCCCGTCGTAGCAGAATTTTAAATATTGGAACCCTCGCAAACTTGAAATTACTGAAACAAGCAAACAGCATATCAATTTGCTTAGGAATTATGTTCTCAAAATCTATCAAAATTTGTTAATATGTTTGACACGCATTAACAGGTAGGAAAGAAATCAGCATTCAAACAAATAAAAGTAAACTAAAATTGGATGTCTACAAGTCATAAACAAGATTCCCCCAAATTCACAGTTCACTTATTAATTCCTTTTTATGTTAAGTGAAATAACTTTTTCATCAGGTGTAGGATTCCCTGTATTTCCAAAAGAAAAGGAGCTTCAGTTGTCAACGCCGTTAGGTCAACTAAAATATAAGGATCTAGAGTCAACAAAACAAAATATCATTTACAGCGATATATGTTGATAAGAAAACCCGAAGTTATTTTGTGACCTGTAATCGGAGGCGGCACGGTAGGGGGTAGCGCAGAGAGCATCGGAGGCATCGGCGTGACGTTGATCGTCATCGAGTGTACTGCCGTAGTCGCTTTTAATGGACCATGAGTCTGCCGCTACCGAACGGTCATCGTCTGATATCAGATCGGCTGTTGCCGGTGGTCGCCCCGCTGAGATTTCACTATCTTCTGGCGGAATACGAAGTGCGGCCATACTTACAAACAGAGGAAAAGTTGATTTGGAGACGTTACGTAGATAGTGACGACACTCCGAAGCTGTTCAAGAGATGACAAGATGGAAAGGAAAGACAAAAATACGACGGACAACGTGTTGGGCTTAACTAGTGTTTGGGTCCCTGCGCTAACAGCCCACAACCAACTCGCGATAACATGATATGAATCGATACGAAATTATAAGTTAACAGGTAAATTTTTAATGGGTTCGGATCATATCAGTGTCAATTCGATAAGACACGATAGTTAATGGATCAGGTAAGAGTTTATCCCCTTCACCCGTTAATACTCGATAAAACCCGTTATGATCCATTAATTTAAGTAAATAAGGTATATTTTTGGAACTTATAAATAATTCATGAAGCATAATGTTAATTTAATCATATTGAATTTTACTAAGTGAGAGATTTAGTAATGTCAATTAATTAATTGGTCTATTTGAGTTCAAAAATGAGATAATATGTCAACTTGTATACAATTCAAAATAATTCATTATCTGAATGGATATTAACGAGTGAACACGACACGACACGATAATATAACGGGCGGGTTTGGATATGATTTTTCACAGGATAAAGAATTCATCCGTTTAGACACGAACCCAATAAAACCCGAACACGATAAAAAATGACACGAACACAACTCGACACAACCCTTTGACAGCTCTATTTTTGAGGTAAAGTTATTTTGTGTCGATTTTAATTATGTTCGGCTCTTATCGGATTCGTATTGTTTTCGTGTGAAAAAATTATATTTAAATTCGATACGTAAATGTATTGTATATTGTTCACTCATTAATACCCATTAAGATAATGAATTAGTTTTAATTGTATATAGGTTGACATATTATCTCATTTTTAAACACAATTAGACCCATTAATTCATTGACATTACTAAATTTCTCATTTAATAAATTTCATTATGATTAAATGTACATTGTGCGACATAAACTATTTATAATTCCCAAAGATATATCTTATTTACTTAAATTAATGGGTCATAACGAGTCTTATCAGTATTAACGTGTGAAGGGAGTCAACACTAACTCGACCCGTTAGCTATCATATCTTATCGGGTTATCACTGATATGACCCGAAATCATTAAGGCTTCACCCATTAACTTATAACTTCATGTCGGTCCGTATCGCATTATCGTGTCGTGCTCATTTTTTCAGGTCCAGGGTAAAGCATGGCTTTAGAAAGGAGGGGGACACCACAAAAATAAATAAAAATGCTTCATCTAGCTATAGCTAAAGCAAAAGGAATGGGTTGTGATAGGATAGGGGTTAAAAAGGGGTAGTTGTTGTCTAAAAATTGAACACATTGAGTATGTATAACACATCAAACCTTACCACACTATACAAGAACACGAGAATGTTATATTTATGGGAAAGGGTTGATATATATTTATTAATTACAAAAAAATATAATCCATTATATTCTCTCTTAGAAATGGGGATTGTTTTAATGGCCTTTACATAAGTAATTATATATCATTCGAGTCATTAATTGAGAGGATTGTGACATTATATTCTTTCAGAGACGTAACCTCAAGTGTTGTTTGAGAGTCTTTTTTCTATTAATTTATCTATTTGAGTCCATCGTTACGTCGGGCTATAAAATCTTACGCGTATTGACCTTTAGGCAACCGTCTTAGGCCGACAAGTATAAATGTGAGGTTAATAGTCTCTAACCTAATTACTGAAGTGTCCCCCCATTTTAATAAGAATTAATGGGGTATCATTATGTGCTTTCGTTGGACTCATTGTTTTTACTTCCATCATATTTTATCTTTTATAAAATGTTTTACAAAGCATTAATTGTATTCTCTTTTTAAACTGTCCACGTGGCATAGCTCTAATGTCTTTTATTTGTTCCCTATTTCTATATTAAATTTTTTGTCTTCCCCTCATGCATGCCTTACGTTCCTTTTATGTCAGTGAATTTGGGAGCCCAGGAGTTATATATCTTCGCCTAGACTTTTCATTTCTCAATATATAATCTCTTCAAAACATGTCTAATTCCTCACACAACTTTCTTCATATTCTTTATTTGTCAATCAAACTCCTTTCACCCACATTCATCCACCCTTATCCATCCTCCATTTTCTTTGTCATTCTCTAATTCTTCATTTTCTTTTCATGAAAATTTTCACTGAGTCCAGATCTTCTTTATACATGCAACCATAGCCCCAGAGAAATTTACCAAACATGTGACTTGAGTTGTCGAAAAATCTCTTGATTTGTAAATCTCCATGCGTGTTTATCTTGGACCCATTGTCAGATCTGCTGTAAATCTGTCGACATTTTTACATTTAAGGTTGTTTGCAATCTTCAGTTTGTGATCGTTGTTTCATTCCTCTTCACCATCAACAACGGTGAAATCACTTTGCTATTTGATATTCATTTAGGAGCAAAAGCTCTAAAGGACATCAGATTTCAAGGGGTCTAGTATTCTTAGATTTGGGTGAGGTGTATTTGTTTAGGTGTATATACATATCAATTGATGACACCACTGCTTCTTGCATTCAATATGTAATCTTAGAATTGTTGCTACACTTGTTTGTAATAATTTTATGTTAAACTATATACTATCATTTTTGTTTTGGTTATTTATGTCATAGTGCATATGAGAAAGCAAAGAAATTGCTACTGAATTTTATAGAAAAATCATTCTTTGTTATGACATTTGAGATCATTAGTTTATGATTTGATATTTTCTATTATTTGTACTTCTAAAATTAATTTTATGTTAGGTATAATATTGTAATAGATAATCTTGATTTAGATAATCTTGTAATAGATAATCTTGGAATTATGGGTAGAGCCAAAACAACTTTTATTAGACGGAACATAGTGATTTAGGTCCTGTTTATTAAATTGCGCAATGTAAAAATGACACGTTGAGGAGATTGTTCGTCTATACAAACCGTCCGTGCATCGCACAGGTTTACATACCGTTTTTATATGTTTGATTCTGATAATTTACAATGTGGGTTTGGGGATGTCAATTCTCAGATAATTGTCTAGCCTGCACATCGCACCGGTTTACATCTAGTTTTGATAATTATGGTAACTCGATCCTCTTTAAATGCATAATGAAGTGTCCTTAACATAAGTTTTCCTCCATACGTGGATTAAAATGCGTTGTCAAATAAGGAGGGTCGTGCCATCAACCGTTAACCTTGGAAAATCTAAGTCATTTTATCATAGTGTTCATTGCCTCTTAACCACAATGGTTTCTTCTTATTTACTTTATAACATATTAATATCCATCTTCTTTGTGCCTACAACTCCTAAGTCGACTATTTTCGTTGTTACCAAGTTTTAATTGATTTTATGTCAACTAAGCAATGCATTTAAGGATACTGTGTTCCCCCATACTCTTGCATTTCCATTACTGTTGTGTCAATACTTTCACAACTTAAAATATTTGACATTGTAGGGGATATTAACCCATAATAAAAGCAGTAGTTGGAGATTATACCCTAAATAATTATGAATGCAGAGTAAGAACAAAGAACACAAGTTGTACATGGTTCAATAGAGAGATATGTCTACGTCTACGTCTACGAGGGAGGGAGGGAGATTGGTATATTACTCGGGAAGAACAATGGCAATTGGAATGTTGGGGTTGCTAGCTCAGATTCTAAGTCACCATGTGCACGTTACAATCAATACCCTCATAATGGGGGAGGTAGCCTTTATTTATAAGCTTAAGGATCCTCCTAATCTATATCTCTCCACGTTAATCTTAACTATAAGTTATAGAGTCCTATATGGATTAGTCTTCCAACCCGTCAACATGATATTCCAATATTTGTACTTATCTCCCTACATATTCGTGATCTTCCAAGATAAATAGCATGACATCCAAATGACACAAATTCGGCCAGTCTCCCTTCAATTGCCCTTAAGTTTAGGGTGATCATCCAATATGTTGTTCGACCCAACTTTATTTTTAAGCTATTGGCCATGTGTTATTAAAAGAATTGTTTGAACATATTTTCTAAGTTCACACCCGCCTACTTCTTGGGCCACGCAATGGGATTTCAATTATTGCTCTGAGAATCATTTCGCACGTATTTCGCTCATTAGCCATGCGATATAACGTCACTTCCCTGTGTAATAATGGCACATGAACGCGTGTTTATCTGACCCAATAGATGGACGACAGTTGAGTTGACTTGCAACAGAAGGTATAAGGTCCCCAAATCCTTATACCTTACATAGGTATTCTAGTTTTTACTCTCTCTCTAGAGCTTTTAGCTACCGAAAATATTTTATTTTTATCTTCTTCTTCCGTTTCCTCTCAATTTCACCATATCTAGACGTGGTAGAAAGTTTGAGGTATTTGCAACTGATAACTTTCAAGAATTTTATAAAAATATGGAATCCTTCATAATGTCAACATTAGTTTATCCCCAAAGGAAGAAGATGTTATTGATATTCCTTTTAGTGAGGTAGCTTTTATGATTGTTGCCATATTAAAAGGGAGGGGGTCATTTTCCCTTCCCTCATTGTTGATGAGAGTACTTTATTATTATGGAATAATTCAAGCCCAAACAAATGGTAGCTTCTACTAGATTGTAATGTATACATTCACCATAAACCAGGTTTATAAGATAACTTGGGTCTTAAGGAGATTAGGTTTTTCTTTGACTTGGGGCCTTCCCCAAGATCAGATATGTACCATTTTCAGGCCAGAGAAAATTCCCATAACTTTATTGCATTTTTGCCCCAATAACAAAAGGATACCAAACGGAATATCCTTATGTTTTTATGGGGAATTATACGACGAAAGCTACGACGGTCTTAGGGTTCCTGCCACAAAGGGGGTACCTGGTAAGTTATTTTTATTTTTTTAAGTACTAAAAATTATCACTGGCCAACTTGATTTTTGTGCAAATCATGTTCTGAACATGGAGCCATTTGACTAGCAGATCAATCTTAAAGATTTATATAAGGATTGTAAGCGTCAACAACTCAGGTTACTGAGAATGCTACGGATCAGTTCGCCCCACCTACTGCGGTTGATTTGGGGAAGACCACCCTCAACCTTTAGTTTTGTTGTCTTTATTTTAATGTATCTTTTGTTGACCCTTTGAGGTCATTTCCTTGTAGGCACATAGTCATTTGTTTAATCAATGAGAAGCATATTTCCATTTTACTTGATCTCTCGAGGTGCATTCATTTACTTTTCGCGACATAGTCAGTGTGTTTATTTTTCTAATTATGGACTTATAAATTGTGTTTTAAGATCATACTAGGCCTTGTCCAAGTGTTATTTATTTTCATAGGATTTCTTTTCCTTTAATAAAAAACTAAATAGCTCGTTTGTGATAAATTGACCCCGGTTGTATTATCTTACTCGAGTTTGAACTATCTTTGGTTATTTTAAGTTGGGTTGTTGAGTTCGACTAAGTGGACCATTATTGTGAGGTCTAGTGTTAGACTTGGACAATCAAATTCTTATCTTAGGCTGACCATACATGGTCAATATGTATAATTTTAGGTCGATTATGAGTAAATAATATGCCTATTTTAGGCCGACCTTACTTTATGAGGGTCATACCACTATTTTCAGGTGGATTTAATGTCAAACGTAGGCAATCAACTTACGTTTGAGTTTTACCATACGTCTCTTTACATGGATTTTTGCCTTTCCTAGACTGATCTACTTTAGATCATACCACTTCTGAAGTGGGTTTTGGTTCCAAACATAAGCGACCAACTCACGTGTGAGTTGTACCACATAGTTATTACATAGATTTTTGCCTATTCTAAGCCGATTTTCTTTAGATCACACCACTTCTCAAGCAGGTTTGGTTGACAAACGTATGCAACCAACTCACGTCTGAGTTGTACCACACAATTCTTACGTGGGTTTTTGCCTCTTCTAGGCCAATATACTTTAGATCATACCACTTCTTAAGTGGGTTTGAGTGTCAAACGTAGGTGACCAACTCACGTCTGAGTTGTACCATGAAGTTCTTACGTGGGCTTTTGCCAAATTCCTAGACGACCGACCTTTCTTACCAGTCACACTACTGCTTTAGTGGGTTTAATTAAAAAAGGTTTGGTACAATAAATTTGAATAATTTTAATGATTAACTAACAATTGTTTTATTGTTCATAAAGAAAAAAATAATTTCTTTGACTTTCTATCCAATGATAAACTTTCTAAGGTTCATGACATTTTATGCCTTAGAACTCCTCTTTTATCTAATTATCCTATATGATATGATCCTCTGTTACCCTTCGAGACTACTAGTAGGGTCTCTTACAGTTCGACGTAATTTTCCCATTTGATGACTTCTTGGCTGAGGACAATAACTTTTTGAGCACTAAGTCACCGATCTAGAATTCTCTGACTTTGGCATTCTTGTCATGTTATCTTATCAACTTATAATGGTAGGCGACAAAATGTATCAGAGTTTGCTCCTTTCTTTCTTCAGTCATATCTAACTCGTGAGTTATTCGATCAATATTATGGCCATCTTCAAAAATATCTGACCCGAGCATTTGAAGTTCGATCTCTAAAGGGATGACGATTTCCATACCCTAGGCTAAGGAGTATGGAGTCTCTATTATTAGCTTTCTTGGTGTTATTTTGTATGCCCACATAACAAAGGTAAGTTCATCCACCCATCACCCTTTGGCATTATTTAATCGATGCTTGATTCTAAATAAAAGAGTTATATTAGTTTTTTCGCCTATCTGTTTCACTTGGGGGAGACTACCGATGCATAATGGATTATGAGTCCTTAGTCTGCACAAAATTCACAAAAAGAGTCATTGTCAAACTGCGTACCATTATTGCTAACCAGTGCTCTTGGGATTCCAAATCTCCTAACGAGGTTCCTTCAAATGAATCTCTTGGCATCCATTTTTCTGATCTAGGTGAGTGGTTAAACCTCAACCCACTTTATAAAGTAGTCTATCTTAGTTATCAGATATTTTCGATTCCCCCGTGCAATAGGTGATAAACCCACTACATTTATGCCCCACTAAGCAAAAGACCATGGAATAGTGAGCGGGTTTCGATTTCCCATTGGTTGCTTAATGATCGATAAGAACTGTTGACACTTAGCGCACTTTAGACGAACATAACAACATCCTTTTGTGTTAAGGGTCACCAATATATTTTAGATATCGCCCTATATGAGGGTGTTCTTCCACCTCTGTGTGCTCCTCAATTGCCTTCATACATCTTTCTTAACAATCCTTCCACTTGATATGGGTGAACACATTTTAGTAATGGGTCGATGAATGGTCATCGATAAAGCTTGCCCTTGGTGTTAAGGAAAAACCTATTAGACTTGATCCTCAACTTATGTTTCTCTTTAACTTCCGAGGGCATCTCAAATGTCATTAAGTAGGATAATATGGGATCTATCCAAGATGGAGATAATTCCCCTTGGAGAATGCAAAGGCCTTCATCCGGTTTTTTGATGCTCAGTCAATTTATGTATTCCACTTTGATCATCCGTTCCAGGTCGGTATCGATAGTTGAAGCTAAAGTATTAAGAATGTCTACATGGTTATTATCGTCCCCTAGGAGTTGCTCTATCGAGGAAGACTTGAATTGCTAAAGAAGACCTCTTACCTTATTCCCGTAAGCAAGCATTCTAGAGTCCCTAAACTCATATTCTCCATTAAGATAGTTTACGATCAGTCTAGAGTCAAAGTATACAATAATGCGGTGAGCACATATATTGATCAATTTATGGTGACCATGCACTATAGCCTCATATTCTGCCTCATTATTTGAGCCTTTGAACCCCAATCTAATGGATTGCTCAATGAGGCTACCTTGTGGTGTCACAAAGACTATTCCAACTCATAGGAACCTCTTATTTGATGCACCATCCATGAAAAGTTTCCAAGTTTGTTCATCCTCGTTAACTAACAATGACTCTAAAATGGGATGTAATCGCTCGCCCCCACCTCTTGGTGATGTTAAAAATTCTGCTATGAAGTCTGCTAAGACTTGACTCTTGATCATTGTTCTAGGCTCATACCTTGATGCCAAACTTCACTAACTCTAGGGACCATTGGGCATTCTATTCAAGAGGTTGACTTTTTTAGTGCATCTTTCAAAATATGGGTTATGGGGACAATGATTGTATAAACATAAAAGTAGTCCCTCAACTTTATAATTGCGGCTACAAATGCCAAAACTAATTTCTCAATCGGCATGTATCTAATTTCTACCCGAAGGAGAGTATGACAAACGTAGTATACCGACCCTTGTTCTTTATCACGTAAGCAAACCAGTGTAGCACTAATCGTGTACTGTGAAACAGCTAAGTACAAGTACATATTTTCCTCATCTTTAAAGGGTTGGCAGCAAGGGAGGAGATCCAAAGTATAATCGAATTCCTTCCAAATCTTGATCAAACTCCTCTATCCAGATGGTGGGTATTGCCTTCTTCAATGCCTGGAATAATGAATGACGGATCTTGAAATAAGACTAGAATTCTAGTGATGAACTGGATATCTCTAATAAGAGTCGATCTATCTTGTAGAGCCTTGAATTGATTCGGATTTGCCTATATAATTCATCAAGTTTTCTTTGAGGATCTTTAAGGTCTTCTTAAGGTCTCTGATGTAATTGCCCGCTTGCTTATTGTTGATGAGCATGTTGTCGATGTACACTTCTATGGTAGAGTTGATAAGCTTCTTAAACACTTTGGTTACATGGCGCTAATAAGTTTCTCCTGCACTATTTAAATCGAAAGGAATCACCTTGTAGTATTATGATCCTAGTCCAAATATAAGTATTTGGTGGTAGTCTATCCATCCACGAATCTTATACGTTGATGTCCGGTCGTGGAATACATGAGTTGATTTATCCATAATAATTAAAATCTATATTTTGGGCAGTGCTTATTGAGGCCGATGAAGTCTACATAGACTTTACACGTGCAGCTCTTCTTTCTAACAATAATAATATTATAAATCCAATATAGGAGTTGTACTTCTCCGATGGAGTCGGTCTGGATTAGGTTATCAACTTTTGCCTCTATAACTTTACCTTATTTGGGGCCGACTTCCTTAGCTTTTACTTGATTGTCTTGGTAGTTGGATCTGTATACAGTTGATGATAAGTAATCTTTGAGTCAATCCCTAGGAGGTCATATGGTAGCCATGCAAAGACATATGTATTAGTTCTAAGGAAATAAACGAGTTGTTCCACTTCATCATTGGGTAACTTCGATTCGATGAGGAATATTTTCTTCGGATATGATAAATCCATAGGAACAAAAATGAGTTCCTCCTTTATGCCTTAGACAAAGGCTAACTTAGTTTCTTCTATCCCCAGTCGAACTCCCTTTGGTTGCTACTTAGGTTGATCGTCTTCTGAGTCGTCATCATCCTGACTTTTCTTGGACTGATATGTCTTGCTTTGATGGTTGACACGAAATAGCTACGAGCTGTTATTTGATCTCCTCTAATCATAACCACCCCTTAGTCTCCCAAGAACTTAAGTTTATGGTGAAGGGAATATAAGACATCTTTCATCTCATGAAGACATCATCTTCCCATTATAGAGTTGTAGGGTGACTCCTATTCGATGACATGGAACTTCACCTTCTTGTTGGTTGGTCCAACCTTGACTGATAGCTTGATCTTCCCTATAAGGTCTTTACATCTCCATTAAAACCAATCAGTGACCCTATGTCAGTATCAAGGTCCTAGATGATGAAGTCAATCTTATAGAGCACCGTTAGATAAATGATCTTCGACGAGCTTCCTTAATCCACCAGTATTATTCTCACATCAAAGTACATAATTCGCAACGTGGGTACTAGGGCATCCTTGTGTGTCAAATCCACTCTAAATAAATCACCGTCGATGAACACAATAGCCCGACCAATATCAAAATCTCTTTTTTCCCTCTTGGAAAGGATCGTCTTGGATAAATCTACCTAAAAATCTTATTGAATGTAGGAGGCAATCCTCACCTTTCCCGTGAGATTCTTACCAGTGCACTGAGCTAAATTAGTATATTCGTCAATGGCTGCGACTAGTCCTGGTGGGGGAAGATCCTCGTCTACCTTTTAGAATATATGGATCTTTGTAAAAAAAATTAGCTTTGTTGTGTTAATGTACTCTTTGAGATTCCCGTATTGAATAAGCTCCTCCAAATATTTCTTGATAATCTTGAAGTTTTCTATGAGGTGATCATAATCCTAGTGATAAGTGCACCTGAGTTTGGTGTCCCTGTCATTATGATCATTGGTATTGTCTTTAACCTATAGGAAAAACTTACAGGTGGACTTTTTGAAGACCGTCTCCAATACCTTATAGTTGTTCTCATCATCCTGGGACCTGGGGGGACCTTTGCGGGCAGTGGTGGATCCAGGAATTTAGGTGAAGCGGGGAGAAAGTTTCGAGTGGTGCCGGAGATTCAGGGCGGGAGCCTCCGAGGCAATTTTTTGGGGGTTATTTCGAGTTTCATATAAAGTATAGCTTTATAATGCCCAAACAACTACTCTCAATCATTATTAACAATACCTAATTAATTTCAAGAAATAAATAACACATAATATATATTCACAATATCCAAATTTTAGTAGTGATAACAATCGAATTTTACTTAATATGAAGAACAAAAATGAGTTAACTCACCTAGCACCATTAAGGCTCAATCCAAGCACACCTCATGAAACAGAAACAACTTGATGAAGCCTCTATCTCCAAAACCTACCCTGAACTTTGGAAATGATTAATTGGACTAACCCTAAATTTTATTTTATTTTTCAAACCTCAACTGGGGCGACCTCCCCACTTGGGCCTATAGTGGATCCGCCAGTGTTTGGGAGCCTCGTTTCTGAATCATGCATGGGGACTTCTTGGGTTCACTCTTCTTCCAGTCGGCTCGAGCCTATGCGTTGATGAGATCTTCCTCCACCTTGGCATACTTTTCAATATGGGACATAAAATCGTCCATCGTAGAGGTCGGTTTCTTCACCAGGAACTAATAGAAATCATTCGATCACTATAAGTCAAACTTAAATTAAGAGATTGCTAACTTATCATTGTAATCGTCAATCTCGTTGTACAACTCCCAATATTTTTGTGCATACTTCTTGATGGACTCTCCATTTTTTTCTTAAGGGAGATCAGCAAATCAACCTCCTTGATTGCTTTGCTGCTGCTAGTGATAAATCGACTGCGAACTGATTGGCTATATCTTTGGAAAAAAGATTGATCTGGGGGTAATTTATCAAACCACTTTAGACCGATCCCCACCAGAATGGATGTAACACACACCTCCACGATTTTAACCATACCCGTGTAAAATTGTGGTTATCGTTCAAATGAGTGGCCAAGTCGATCGAACGAGGTTCAAATGACCATCTAACGACAAAGGCCTAAACGATTTCCATCATTCTATGGAACCTCGTTGGAACGCCCTCGTTCAAATGAGGTGCACTGTCTTTCCAATAAGGCGTAGTTTCCTCTTCGAATAAGTTGGAGGTTTACCCATTTGTAGCCTGAGTTTTACCCTCGTTATAACTCTCATTGGAACTCTCGTTCGAACAAGAGGGGATCTCATTCAAACGAGATCCAAAGTCGTTCAAACGACCGGATGAAAATCAAAATTTTCTACACATTTTATTGTGCTGTCACGACATGAATCATCAGATTGGATGAGTTGTCGAGCTCTCAGCAGCTTAGATCAAAACGTGTGATAAAGGCTTGATGGACGAATGGATAAAGAGTTGAGTTTAGTGGCATTTTTAGGACTTAACACTTAGGATTTGGGGAGTATTTAAAGTGGGTTTGGGCTAATTTGAGTAACCCAATCAGATTTTGACTCTCTTTCTCTCTTTAACTCTTGGAGTTCCTCCTTTACCAACCACCATAACACCACCATTCCTCCACCCGAAACCACCATAGATCAACCATTTTCTTCCATATTTGAGCTTATAAAACCCATATACACCACACGTTTGATCAAGATGGGATTTCACGGAGATATTATTGGGGATTTTTGGAGAAGAAGAATAAGAATAAGGTATCTAGAAGGGGTTTTGCTTGGAGATTTTATGGAGCACACTTTTGTTGAGCTAGACAACCTCCTTGTGACCACCTTATGAGGTGAGAGGTTGGAATCACCATCTTCTTCATCCTACCATTATTGGATAATTTTTGAGGTAGGAAACTCTACTCTTTAACTTATGAACTCAATTTTCCATTGTATTGGTCTTGTTGTTAGAGTAGAATGCATATATAATTTGAGAAGGTTATATCTTATGGTTTTATGCAAAATGATTTACAAATGATTTCAAAGGTTTTGAGTAAAGTGGTATATTTTAAGAAAACTTAGTATTTAAAATATTTTATGAACAAATGTCTCAAACTTTTATTGAAAAAATTAAGATTTTTATAAAGATAGACATTTATCAAGTTTTTTTAGAAACAAAAATGTCTTTTGGTCTTAAAAGGCATATTTTGCAAATATTATGAAATTTCTAAAATGAACCATGCGTTAAACCCATTTAATGGGATTTGTGGACTTAAAATCCCTCTTCATATGTATATGAGCTTGTAATAATTTGGTAATGAGCATATAGACAAGTTTAATGAAAATTTTTAGGGGTTTAAACATGAATCAAAGAAAAATAGGAATTGCAGCCCTTAAAGTGTGTGAATAAATATAAAAATGTGATAAGTGGGTATTTCAAGACTACATGTGAAAATATAAGGGAAAATGGTGTTTTCTTTCAAAGTAGCCTTCAAAATGTTCAATGGTTTCCTTAGTAAAGAAAGTAATGAAATAAAGGTATTTTCAACTTGAAAAAACGTGTTATCTCCTAAGAGTTCAATTAATGTTAATGAGTAAAAATATCCAGAGAAGTTGGTGTGTATAACTTAATAATATTTTTGGGAAATCAAAACATGTGAAAATGGTGAAAAAGATGAGTTGGAAACAAAAAAGGTATAATGGTAATTTTACATATAGTGGAACATTTTTATGAAATAAAAATGTTTAAAAAGGCGTTACACAAATGGTCCTAAATGAAAGTGATTTTTGGGATAAAATCAATGCAAGTGTATAAATCACATAGTTGGTGATTTTCAAAGTGTAACACATGGTGGGGTGAAATCCCCGGATTTTGGCTTCGGTCGGTAAAGTGGAATAAGGTGAAAATTTGAAAAATATTAAAACACATTAATATGGACTCGGATGAGGCCAGGAAAGAATTAAGAAGGGACTAGAGCCCTTGGGTGAAAGATCCGAAACACTGGCCAGAGCATATGGTAGCATAGCCGGCGATGTGGAGCCCATTAAAGTACACAAATATTTTGAGGATTTCGAGAAAAGTGGAACATGTCAAAAAAATGAGTATTTATTTAAGTATTTAACCGGGTGATTTCGGTAAAAGAAATATTCTCTCCAAATAAATGGTATTTTATTTAAGTATTTAACCGGGTGAATTAAATCGGGAAATTTGGTAAGCTAAGCAAAAAAGGTATTTTCATAGGATTAATGTGATATAATCAGAACAAGTAATGTTTTTGGAACAAAAAACGATTTCATGCATTAATGTGTATATATATATATATATATATATATATATGGGTGGGTGGGTGAGAGAGAGAGAGAAAGAGAGAGAGAGAGAGGTAATTGCATGTGCACGTAGGTATAACGTGTTAGAGTCTCTTTTCTACCATTCAATCCTATATTTCATTATTGTATTTCCTACTGGGCATTCGACTCATTCCCCCTTCTTTGTTACTGGAGGTTATATGCGATTCCGTATTTTTAAAGCGTTGTACATGTAAGTATCCTTTTTAGTTTATGTTAGTAGCTCTGAATGCTTGGACTCTAGGGATGCTTCCCATGGGTCCCACACATAGCTTTATATGAATCCAAATTTTATGTTAAACTAGTGGAAAGTTAATTTAATAAAGCTGGACTAGCAACGTTATTTGGGTTGTATCATTGCACTTCACACCTAACGTTCGGGCCGGACCAGGTTGACCCACGAGTAACCCATAAATTTATGTCTGGGAGTTACAATTGGTATCAGAGCTCTAGGTTATTCTCTAGAGAGATGTGGTGAGGTTGATAGTGGATCTTTTAACGTCGGTGTTGGTTTTGGGTCGGTCGCACCAGACATATGACAATTTTGATATGTGTTCTTGATGACGGAGTCGAGGAGATTAGCATAACAAGAAAGTTATTGCCAAGTAGAAAGTGGCCAAGTTAGTTGCCATTAATGGTTCTCGGCACTTCTGATTTAGACATGTTAGTTACTTACGAGTGTTTATGCAAGCCATTATTGGTGACACCGCGGTCTTTAGTGTGAGGTGCACTTCAGTCAACTTTTGACGATGTGAGAAGCCTTTTGAGGTGTCAATAAAGACAAATTTCATCCACTACTTAGATATGGAGATTGTTTAAAGTCAACTGTGGATATTAGGTGACTAGAGTGCCATGTCTAAGAAATATTTACTCCATAAGGACGTATTAGGTTCCTTAGTTAGGAACTCGCGGCTTGTTAACAATGATGATGCAAATGGTCGAACTTAATTCTTGGGGTAGTGTCATGCCGTAAGTATTTAACAAGTCAGTATGCATATAGATCCATTTAAGTTATTACTTGAGGATGCGTACTCAGGACTTAATTGATAGGATATTACCATTATAGATGAGTGCCTTAGTAATATATATATATAGAGGCAGGCTCCTGTGCACACTAAGTTTGCACACTAAGTTTGCACATTACCTTTTAAAAGTGTGCAAACTTAGTGCTGGCGCACACCAATTTTTTTATGTGATATTTTAACATTTCAACGGACTCACATAAAAAAAATTAGCTCAAAAAAACTTTTTTTGCTATTTTTAAAAAATCGGTCAAACTTTCGCAGTTTTTAAAGGGCTTAAAAACTGCGAAAGTTTGACCGATTTTTTAAAAATAGCAAAAAAAGTTTTTTTGAGCTGATTTTTTTTATATGGGTTCCTTGAAATGTTTAAATATCACACAAAAAAAATCAACTCAAAAATATTTTTTTTACCACTTTTAAAAGGTAATGTGCAAAGTTAGTGTGCAAACTTAGTGTGCACAGGAGCCTGCCTCTCTCTCTCTCTCTATATATATATATTATAAGCCATGATGTGAGTTACGAGCAATTGATGGTAAGTGCATTATGTGTGTAATAATAATGAATTGAATTAACCTAGGAATGAATATTAGATAGTCTTCTATGATGTGGTTTTGGAAAATATGATGTGACATTGAGTTATAGGATCCCTTATGACATCGGTCTTGTGGACTTACTGACTGATAAGTTAGGCACAATCCTGTATCTTTCCAGAATCCTTAATAGTGTCAGATTTTGGTTTGATACGTAATGTGTGGCATCAAGTTATTTGGATGGGAGTTTTCAGGCCCTTTTATTGGGTTATGGTGACAGGGACAAAGGTTGAATCCGTATCAAGGTTTCAAGCGAAAGGAAATAGGATTTTCATTCGAATACAGTAGCTCGTTTGCTGGAGACTTTTAGGTTAGTGTTTGTTCGAGCATATAACAGTCATTTGAGATGGATGCTAGGAGGTCGATAGGGAATACTTACTATGAGATAATCATAGGTGATGAAATCTTATCAGATTTAAGTGACGTTTACATTGAGGTGTGCTTGGTGTCCTCGGGGAGACAATTGTATTCGATATTATAGAGTTAAAATGTTTTGTTGACGATTGTTATAAGGGTCACATGATGACCTAAGTTTATTGACCAAGATCAAATGAGTTGAATCGTGTAGTCCATGGCAACACTGTCTGATATGGTACAAATAGGTGATGTAACCTTTTAAGGGCAACTGGAGATTTGTATCGTCATAGCACATAACCCTTGTGGTATTAGGATAACTAAGAGAGGAGAGTGATGTACTTGATTTGGGGAAGTACTAAAAGATGCATCAGAGATTTGGATTGATGATATCGGGTCGAGGACATAAGAATAGCTCCTCAAGATGGAATATTGGAGTATGATTAAGGTATCAACATGCGTCGTTGGCACAAGTTGAATAACCCTAATAGGGAAAGGACTAACTTTTGTCACGTCTTGCCAGACTTGTATAGATTAGGAGGCGTAGACTTGTGTAGTACTCGTTATCCTTATAGAGCTAATAACGACCAGTGTGGC
The DNA here is from genome assembly GCA_949130495.1 of Sambucus nigra. NCBI lineage: Eukaryota > Viridiplantae > Streptophyta > Magnoliopsida > Dipsacales > Adoxaceae > Sambucus > Sambucus nigra. The sequence goes on along the minus strand of OX422207.1, from coordinate 330,554,094 downwards.
CGTCACATAGATTCACTTTAGTAGAATTTGGAGATAGGCGTAGTGACAACCTTGTACCTATGATGGCTACTACGAGGTGAGTGTTCTCATAGTTAGACACTGCTTAAGTAGATGATGGGATATAATTACTGTGCAACGAAGTAAATGATAACCTGAGTGTGTTAGGTTGATCACAAAGTCACATTAACCAGAAAGATAGATATAGTCGATATTGGCAAGGGTGACTGGAGAGATTCGTGTTTGTCAAGGATAAATGGGGGAAGTATCACTCCTAAGGAGGGAAGTCCAACGTTGACTTTCGAAAGGACAATAGGTCCGTATGTTACTTTCTTCTCGTTGAGGTGAATGGTTCGTGATACGATTATTACGGTTGGTGACATAAGCCAAGTTATATAGCTAGACCGTGATCTGATGAGAACGTCTAGGAGTAATCAGGCTTCAAAGCATAAGGTATAAATTGTCCTTTCGTAAACTATAGTCCATTGTATGTGGATGGGATTCTCTTGGAATAGTTATGCGTACATTTCGATTCGTTGTGTTCTTTCGGTTTCGGTGCTCGGGGATTGTGTTCCCTCGATTATTGTAGCCTGGAATTATTTCACATTGTTGTTTCTGTGTGACACCCCACCTAATAAAATATCGGGCGATCAATCCTGTACCAAATTAAAACAGGAGTCTCATATGGTTCATTATTAGCATCACTGTCGAAAACCAATTTAATTACTAATAACCTATTAGGTTGGCGTCAAAATTTTATTTAACTAATCTTTTTAATCAAACCATTTAATTAACACATTCACACAGTTTATATATATGAAACTGAAATGAAATAAAATAACCGAACACTCGGTTTAACACCAATACAATCAAAACGAATAGTTGTAAATCAAAATGCGGTAAAAGAATAACTGAATACAATTGGGCTATCGGCCCGAATATTTCTACAATACCTCCTATCTAGATTACAAGGATAAAAGCGTCTACAGTAAACATGCATGCATCCACAGCTGTTGCAGCGAACGTCTAACTCGAAAGAATCTTCATCTAGGCGTCCCTGTGTCTAGACACCTAAAATATATATATATATATATATATATATATATATATATAGAGAGAGAGAGAGAGAGAGAGAGAGAGAATGAGAGGAAAATAGAGAGACAGGTCAGAGCCCGAGTTGTGAAAATATTTTAATAAGTGTATAAATGCTATATTTTAAAAATATTATTTATCTCATATTTAAATTGGTATTACACTCCCATGAGATACCCCTCACCGCTCTTCTAATAGTGCACACATATCGCATACCTTTTTAAACAACCTAGTTAAGCTACCCTGCCTTACTAATCCATTTATCCCCATCTCTGAAAATCCCCATAAACCCGAGTACTAAGGGCTAAACTTCTCCCCATTCCCAACACTGCGCTACGTTCATGCGTGGGGTGTCTCGAGAAGCGAAATCCAAATAAGGACCCTCCCTGATAATATGCAAATATTGCGTATTTCATCCGTCGAACCTACGCATTTTAGCCCCCTCGGGTGCCTTAATCTCTATATTTAAGCCCGTTAACCATACAACCTCAGTTTATATTGTTAACATGCTATATGACGTATAATTGGGTTTTTGTAGGTATTTAGGTACTAAGAATGGAGTTCGGACGCATTCCGCTCTAGTTCCATACGCAATCGCACGCTCAAGGGCAATTCGGGAAATTTATAGTTTGGGCACCCGACCCAACACCTACACGGAAGTTGTAGCCCTCATCACAAGCTTCGCGTGGCTATGAACGGTGCGCGATTCGGATCCCTAACGAAGAAGTTACGACACTTTTGGCCGAAGAGGAAGACATTGAAACCAAAAGAGGGGAGAAGAGAAGAAAAGGAATGCAGTAGGCTGCCTTGATTCTACCCTGCTTGATCGATTGATCAATCAAAAGGATCGATCGATCGATCCTTCAGAGTTTTTCCACGATTTCATTGATCGATCGATCAAAAGGATCGATCGATCGATGCCCTGTTTTCTGCAGATATTTTGGCTTTGCTTTTCTTTTTCCTTTTCTTTTCTCCTTTTATTCCAACTTACTATATAACCCAATTTTGTTGTAATATCAGATATACTTAGTTTTAGAAGACATTTTACGTTAGGGTTTGGTTTCAAGAGCTCATCTTGTTCTCTTTTTGGGATGACATCCATGTAGTTTTGTAAGATTGAACTATTCACTATCATCTCCTTTAATATAGTTTTGTTCTTCATTTTTCCTTATTTTGTAAATTAGTTTCCATGCTTTGTAGTTAGTTTAATTGCTTTATTTCTTGCTTTCCTAGTTTAATTGGTTAATTTAGTTTAATTCATGTATTGCCCTTAGATAAATAGGGTCAGGATTTCGTTCCGCCATTTTCGGGCCCCGAGCTTCGAAAATTAGGTTTTGTGAAAAATTGCGTTTAATTGAACCCGTGTGTATTAAAGTTGGATTATTATGCGTTTAACTTTCTATGTCATGCATCATTAGTGTTTCTAGCGATAATCCGAATTTAATCCGCGTGCGACCAATTTTCGGTAAAGTGTTTATTCTCGCAACTTTGGCTTAAATTCCTTATTGTGTGAAGTTTATGTTTAATTGATAATGCTCGATTAAATTGCTCTCAAGCCGGAATCTTGATTAGTAGTTGTTTCGATCTGTATGGTTGGATGATATCCCGATCCTCTCTTTACTTTTATTTAGACTTAACTTGTCTTTTTTCTTTTATTTACATTCACATATCACCATTTTACACTTTTATTCCTGAATTAGTAATCTGTTACGATCTATGGAACATTCTCTATGGATTCGATACCCGACTTACCGCTATACTCACCAGTTGAGTGTAATTGTAACTTAGGTTGTTTGCATTGAGGCGTCAAACCGATAACAACGATTATCGTATTACATGATGCACGGTTTCGCCCTCGATCAAAATGGCGCCGTTACCGGGGAGTGTTATATTATAGATTGTAATTGTCTTATTAGTTTGTAGTATTCTTTCTTTTGTATTTGTATTCTTTCTTTTAACCTTTTTTCCAGGACTTCTACACGTGAGCGCCTAGAAACGCTTGAATTTTCCCTTCGCACATTGCTTTGTGGAATTTGCCATTTCGAGCCATCTCTGGGGTAAGCATGTCTTATTCCAATACTTTCGGTAATCATTATGATAATTCTCAAAATCCCCGTACTCCTATAACTTCTGGTCAATACTTAGAGTCCCACAAAATTACAACATCTAAAATGACTTTGGGCGAGTATTACAAAAGTCAAGCATTGGAGTGCTTGTATTTTGATGACGATGATAATGATTTTGGGCCTTTACCTCCTTATAATAGGAGTTTTGAAACGAATTGCAATAGTTTTCAAAACTCCTATAATAATGAGCTTAACTTTTGTGCCGATAATGATTTTTAAACTCCTCATTTTCAAGCATCCGTACCTCGGCCTATGACTTTCGGCGAGGGTTTGCTTATGCTTGAGAATGAGAGGTATGAAGAACGTTATCGGGAAGAAATCGTTGTTGGGAGCAAGACTTGGATTTATTATTCGAATCCGACGACGATTTCTCTTCCGAGACTTTTGAAGTCGAGGAATGTTTTGAACCAAATGAGGACTTTGAGCCTACTTTGGAACAAACCATTCGTCACTTGGTCCATCTTGTATTTGAGAATGAAAGCGAGGATAAAATGGATGTAGTATCTATTTGCAATGAGATGATTTCTTTTTTGGATCCCAAAGAAGAAAGTTTCATTGAAAATGATCCTATCTCCTTTGAAATTCCAACTTTGAGTGATGATAACTCATCTCTTGAGTTTGAATTTCTCTCCTCCCCATTTTCATTCTCCGTTATCTCACCCTCACAAGTACCCGATGAATTGGTACCGAACCTTAAAGCGTTCAACCCTTTCACCGACGAGGAGTACTTACTCGATTTGCTTTCCCTGAAGGCATCTTTTCCCTCATGTGTGCCACCTCCCATTTCGCTTGCTAAATCTTTGGGAGGAAATTCAGTTTTTTTGGTCCCCTTATGTATTTGTCACCCGTCCTATCCAACTACCCCATCCTCCCTCTCAAATTTTTAATTGGGGATGGTTCACCTTTTCCACCACCCGCTTGCCTTCCGTCGTTTGAACGAAATTCCTATTTTCCGGGAGGCATGCATGAAAGGGAGGGTCCACCGTTGATCCTCCAAAGTCAAATTGTATTTTGGGTGGACCCTCAGCTATTTAGACTTTTAGTGTATAGTTAGTGTGAAGCCTAAATAGTAGGTTGTATATAGTTAGCTTTTTATTCTTTCTTTCTTTTTACTTTAGTGTAGTATACTTAATTAACTTTTTGTTATTTGTTTTAGCTATGCTCGGTACTAACTTGTTTTGTAGATTGTTTGGACTTGTTCTTCTGGGGATCGCTCCAATTTTGGGTAATATCGCTATTTTCCTCTCTTTAACTTGGTTCTTAATTCACATCGAAGACAATGTCAAGTTTTAAGTTATGGGGTGTGGGATATTCTATCCATTTCTTTTTTAGTCCATGTTTTTGCTCACATGTTAGTTACTTAGTATGATTTTCTTAGAAAAATTCAAAAATTTCAAAAAAAAAGATTTTCTTTCTTTTTTCTCCTTTGTTGGGCATTTTGCCTTTGTTTTCGATGATAAATTTTAATAATTGCCTGATCCATTAGACAATTCAACGATGCATGTTCTCGATTTTAGAAGTTATTAGACTTTAGTCCTCAAATCATTGATATTATGAATAACTTCATGAATTAAACTTTATCCCGTGAGCACATGCGTTTTTCTTGTTATATTGATTTGGTTTAAGATTTTTATAACTCGGTAATCTTTTGTTGCATTGTATATACTTACACCGAGTGAGATTAGAGACTTATCTTCATTTGTGAGTGTATACACTATTCTTTCCTCTTTGAAAATGTTACAGTCATTGGTAATCTCTTTATTCTTTCATTGACCGTTCATTAATTGAGTTCATTCTTAAAATGTATTACTTGAGCATGATTTTCATATATTGTTTTGACTCGAGAATTGCGTAATATTTTGAAATGATCATAGGCCATCTTTGTATATCACCCATATGACCTTGACCTCACCTTTTATATATTCCCTAGCCAACCCATTTGAGCCTAAATACTGGCCTTTCTTTTCATTACCCAAAATACCCTAACAAACTCCAAATTGGAGTTATATACCATAGATATTACCTTACGTACCCTTGTTTGGATTGTAATTTGGGATTGGATGATATTGTTGGTATTGTGGTTGCAATTTGAGCATGAAAAGAGTGAGAAAAGAAGAAAGTGTAGTGAAAAAGAGAAGAAAAAAAGAAAGTTGAAAACAAAAGAAAAAGAAGAAAAAGAAGAAAAGAAAAAGAAAGAGAAGGTTGTTTATATTATTTGTTGTGATTCAATAATCCTTGTTACTCTCTCGATTGTTATATCTAATTGTCGTTTGGAAATCATTTGTCCAATTTTGTTATTGCCCACTTTTTTCCATTATCCCGAGTTTCATCCCCAAACACATTTGAATCCGTATATACATATCTTTCACTTCATACCCTAGCCTAGCTTACATTATAACCCTATAAAGTCCTATGTGATCTTAAGAAGATGTAATTTAAAGGTTTAAATAGTTTTGATAATCTGTGAAAATTAATTTCGCTTCTTTTATATGTGCGGTATCCTTTCACTGAGATTAGAGTTTTTATTTTATATATAGCGTTATTCATTTGTGACATGTGTGCGGCCTAGTTTCCATTTACATTTACTCTTTATGCCCGCATGTTCCGTGTGTTAACTCCCTGTTTTGAGTGAATTCACTTGATGAGTGTAATACCCGCGAGGATTGACTTTTATGCATGCTTTGATATTTAGTATCCGATTTATTTAAGTTTTTACCAAATCATATTTTGTGTGTGCTCACTCCCCTCCCACATGTTAGAGTTCAAATTCATTGAGGTGCATTCGATAATGTTAATAACTATGGACTTTTCACGTGAATTCGTTTGCTATGCTAATAACATGTTGAAATCTTGTTCGAATTGTTGAGTTTGTCGCATGTGATTGGGCATATTTTGAGAAAACTGTTTGATGTTTGTGGGTTTCATCCCTGAAAACCCTCACGAAACGACACTCGTCCACTAGGGTAACCTGGGGTTTAACGGCTTATTGCATACGCTAAATGCAATCGAATCACCCGCGAAAGTGGCCTTATGCGCTTATACCATATTTTTATACTTATCCTGTTTTTGGTTTACTTGTAGTTCTTGTTGCATCCTATTTCATTGCTAGGGACTAACAATGTGTAAGTTAGGGGGTGTGATAATACGTAAATATTGCGTATTTCATCCGTCGAACCTACGCATTTTAGCCCCCTCGGGTGCCTTAATCTCTATATTTAAGCCCGTTAACCAAACAACCTCGGTTTATATTGTTAACATGCTATATGAGGTATAATTGGGCTTTTGTAGGTATTTAGGTACTAAGAATGGAGTTCGTACACATTCTGCTCAAGTTTTATACGCAATCGCAAGTTCAAGGGCAATTTGGTCAATTCATAGTTTAGGCACCCGGACCAACACCTACAGGAAGTTGTAGCCCTCCTCGCAAGCTTTGCGTTGCCACGAACGGTGCACGATTCGGATCCCTAACGAAGAAGTTACGACACTTTTGGCCGAAGAGGAAGACATTGAAACCAAAAGAGGGGAGAAGAGAAGAAAAGAATGCAGTAGGCTGCCTTGATTCTGCCCTGCTTGATCGATTGATCAATCCTTCAGAATTTTTCCACGATTTCATTGATCGATCGATCAATCAAAAAGATCGATCGATCGATGCCCTGTTTTCTGCAGATATTTTGGCTTTGCTTTTCTTTTTCCTTTCTTTTCTCCTTTTATTCCAACTTACTATATAACCCAATTTTGTTATAATATCAGATATACTTATTTTTAGAAGACATTTTAGTTTAGGGTTTGGTTTTGAGAGCTCATCTTCTTCTCTTCTTGGGATGACATCCATGTAGTTTTGTAAGACTGAACTATTCACTATCATCTCCTTTAATATAGTTTTGTTCTTCATTTTTCCTTCTTTTGTAAATTAGTTTCCATGCTTTGTAGTTAGTTTAATTGATTTATTTCTTGCTTTCCTAGTTTAATTGGTTAATTTAGTTTAATTCATGTATTGCCCTTAGATAAATAGGCTCGGGATTTCGTTCCGCCATTTTCAGGCCCCGAGCTCCGAAAATTAGGTTTTGTGCAAAATTGCGTTTAATTGAACCCGCGTGTATTAAAGCCAGATTATTATGCGTTTAACTTTCTATGTCATGCATTGTTAGTGCTTATAGTGATAATCCAAATTTAATCCGCGTGCGACCAATTTTCGGTTAAGTGTTTATTCTCGCAACTTTGGCTTAAATTCCTTATTATGTGAAGTTTATGTTTAATTGATAATGCTCGATTAAATTGATCTCGAGTCAGAATCTTAATTAGTAGTTGTTTCGATCCGTATGGTTGGATGATATCCCGATCCTCGCTTTACTTTTATTTAGACTTAACTTCTATCTTTTCTTTTATTTACATTCACATATCACCATTTTACACTTTTATTCCTGAATTAATAATCTGTTACGATCTATCGAACATTCCTAGTGGATTCGATACCTGACTTACCGCTATACTCACCAATTGAGTGTAGTCGTAACTTAAGTTATTTTCATTGAGGCGGCGAATCGATAACAACGATTAGAGTATTACACGACGCACGGTTTCACCCTCGATCACCCTCGATACACTACGACTTGGCAATGTTGATCGTCGAAATTCATTAGGCCCTCAGCACATAACGCATATATAAATATATAGTTCTCACTATAACCTCTGATTCATTATTCATATAAATTCGGATATATATCTACCGGAAAGGGGAATAATACCTTATCATTCTTTTCACCTTATATATAATATCTCAACTTCATATACAAGCAATATACCATGCTCAACGAATATAATTATACTTAATACAATCACAAGCATAATAACCATCCCACCGATCTATAACTCGAGGATGCAGTCTCATAGTGCCTATCCGAATCCAAATTTACTCACTCAACCACGGTACCAAGCCAGACTCACTCATCGGCATGGTAAAAATACACAACGGTGGAGGCGGTCATGTTCCCTCTGTAAGTGGAGTATACACATCGCACTCGAACACGGGACGATATGACCTGGGGATATACTCTCCTTGCTCCTCAAGCCAAGGGATTCACCCACGTCACGCAACCTCCCCGGATCGCACTAGAGAAAATATATATAATCTGGCTGTTTCAAACCTATGTCAAAGGAAATCCCGTGGAATTAGCCTCTAAAATATAAATATACCAATCACACACATATATATATGTATTTCCGTATCATATTATATATACTATAACAACGTTGTATATATAACCTATTTCACTTCTCAAATATATATATGGCTATAATTTCCAACTCATATAGCAATAGCCGAACCCAAATGCTTCCATTTGTAATAGTATAAGTATTTACACTCTTAAAATACTAAATCCTTAAGTATTCCTTCACTTCATATATAACTCGTACCTTAATCACTTTTAAGGATTTATATACGAATATACCAATTCGTACTAACTAGATAAGTATACTATCAATTTATCTTAATTCCATAGGTGTCGCACCACCTATAATAGCCGCCGTCAATAGATGTATCCGATAACCGCTAAATCATCTTTAGCCTATATCCCAAATTCTATCCTAGTCGCGTCGTAGGATTTTCTCAAACATAATCGGCATATAATTACATTTTCTACGCGCACGATTATCTATATAAATTCACCCGCCGAAATAATCCCTCGAGTGTCACTCGTCCCGAATAACTTTAAACTAGTAAGCCCTTGGATTTTACCTTCAACTAACCCAATGTATATATGAAGTGCCACACAATTATTTATTTACCTTCATTACACTACATTTAGGAACCCCAAATATTTAATTCCTCAATTTATTTATTTTCCTAAAAAATATACTTTTAGTGCCACACAATTATTGTACCCTCCTAATAAATTCCCTCAAATGACTAGAAATAATTTATCTCAATTGGATATTTATTTACTAAAATAAATAAGCTAGAAGTAATTAAGTTTGGAATTTATCCCATTTAAACAACACTATCCGAAATTGCCAAAAATCCTGAAGGGTCGATCGATCGACCCTTGGCCGTCGATCGATCGATTGATCCGGACAGCTTCTTCTCCGAAAAGATGTTTTGGCCTTTAAAGCTTCCCCCAAGCTTTTATCTCTTCACCCAACATCCTCCAACCACAATCCACAACACACACACACACACACACACACACACACGCACACACACAAATATATATATATATATATATATATATATATAAAGAGTTCTAATCATCCTAGAACCCATAATCAACAACTAATTTCAATAAAATCCTAAGTTTCTCAAATTAGATATTATTCGGGGTTTACTCGTTCAACTTCCGAAAATCCGTTTTTGATTCTCAAAAACCCAACCCAAAATCATATAGTTTATTATTATCAATTATGATATTATATTTATGCTAAAAAAGAATAAAGCAAGTAAACACTTGCTTCGTGGATAAAATTCGACGACCTCGAGTCGAATTCCACGGAGTTTGGTTGAAATCTCCTTTTCTCTCTTCATTTATCCTCTTCCTTTCTTCTCTTATTCTTTTCTCTCTTTTCATTCCTTTCTCCCACTCTCCCGTGCCTTATATAGGGAGAAATAAGGGTTTATCCATTATAAACCCGAAAATGACTCGTTTACTCAATTACGAGTCCCTATTAGGCCAAAAGCCTCCCAGAACCTAAACAATACCCTCAGATACTCTATTCTGACTATCTCGGCCATTTCGAAACCAATCACGCACTCGAAATCTCCATCCGAGTCACTTAACTACAAATCACTAATTAGACCCAACACATCATAATTCAGGTTTTCCAATTAAAATATTATTCTTTGTTGCTTTATCCTGCTGCGACATGTATTTAAATTTAACCCACTTATTTACTTGATCCCAAAAGTAAATGTGACACACATCGAAAACATCTAACATTCCTAAACTCCAAAAATTATTATTCAGAGAAATTCCTCAAATCTCCCACTTACACCCATTTATGAAATTTAAATATCCATAAAAGTGTGGGGTATTACATTCGGTTATGGCATTACTTGACTCATTATGAGTGCAGATGGACCTAGTATGGTCTTCGCAACTCGATAACTAAGTGCTCTCTTGTAGGATGTTGTTATACGCAAGTTTCGTGTACATGTGGCTACGCATTCTGCCACATAATTTGCTCACAATGTCCATTTTCCTAAGATTAACAATTTCATAAGTTAACCCGTGTGGCAGGTAGTGACTATAGTCGTAAGAGCGGGATTATGATTTGAGAATGTCATAGGTGTTAGAGCTCGAGGGAACTTGGCACGTGGTGTTATTTTATCCCTGTGAGTATAAGTGGGTTGGCATAAAACTTAGATAAGAGTTCCATAGTGGGATGCCTGGAGTGGTCCTTAGTTCCTAAAAAAGCCCGGTGGGAGTACTAATTAGACGTACGATATGTGACTCAGTTGGTATGTCTCTCCTCAGGGTGAGAGACCAGTAATGCGAGGCGAGCGTAAAGTTTAAATGAATTTTATGGTCAGGATGACCCCAAGAACTCGAGGAGGCTATGGACATATAGTCTTAAGTATTACTATAATCGACTGGGTGTTAGTTGCATGTCATTTTGCACTCGAAAGAATTTCAATCACTAGGGAGTGTTGCTCCGGTAGATGTGTCAGGTATGACTTGGGTGTTAGAAAGAAAGCCTTAGGACTTGATTGAGCATGATACCCAAACAAATGGAGATTTAAGCACTGTTATGCGATTTGATAATGAGCCTAATGGTAAGCATTAGGACCTCCCCCGCATTGATTCATTTGTTGACTTATTTCGTGAAAGGAAGTATGGTGACTTCCTAGTAGTTTAGGATTTTAAAAACCTTGTCTTGAAGGATTCCTATGACTTAGAGTAAGGACTGATAACCTCCGAGAACTCAAGGAATTAATGGATTAAAAATTTTAAGGATAAAATTCCTTAAGGAGGAAAGAATGCAACACCCGCCTTGAGATTAAAAATTGTGGTTGTTGTTCGAACGAGTGGCCAAGTCATTTGAAGGAGGTAATATCGTTTGAACGAGATTCGAATGACCATCTGACGACAAATACCTGAATGATTTCCAGCATTCTCTGAAATCTCGTTGGAATGCCCTCATTCGAACGGTGGGCGTTGTCGTTCGAACGAGGGGGTAATTTCATGTTCGAACGAGTTAGTGTTTTACCTTTTTATAGCCTACATTTTTCCCTCGTCCGAACGAGGTCAAAAGTCATTCAAATGATAAGATAGTCTTCAGAATTTTTTGCACATTTTTATGTGCTGTCACGATGTAGATCATCGAATTAGATGAGCTATCGAGCTCTCATCGTCTCAAATCAAAACATGGGATAAAGGCTTAATGGACCAAAGGATAAAGGGTTGAGTTTAGGGACATTTTTTGGATTTAACCCGTAGGGTTTTGGGAGTATTTAAAGTGGGATTTGGCTCATTTGAGAAACCCAATCAGATTTTGCTTCTCTCTCACTAACTCTTGGAGCTCCTCCTCCACCAACCACCACACACCACCATAGCACCACCATTCCTCCACCCGAAACCACTATAAATTAACTAATTTCTTCCATGTTTAAGATTATAAAACCCACATACACCACATGTTTGAGCAAGATGGGATTTTATGGAGATGTTATTGGGGAATTTTAGAGAAGAATAAGAAGAATAAGGGACCTAGAAGGGGAGTTTTGCTTGGATATTTCATGGAGCACACTTTTATGGATCTAGGCAACCTCCTTGAGGCCACCTTAGGAGGTGGGAGGTTGATATCACCATCTTTTTCATCCTACCATTGTTGGAGCTTCTTTGAGTTGAAAAACTTTACTCTTTAGTTTAAGAACTCTATTTTCCATAGTATTGGTCTTATAGTTTGAGTTTATAAGAGTAAAATGCATATATGATTTGATAAGGTTATTTCTTATGGCTTTGTGTAAAATGGTTTACAAATGATTTCAAGGGTTTTGAGTAAAATGATATATTAAAATGTTTGAAATAATATTTATCTTGTTGAAGATATTTTATGAACAAATGTCTCAAAGTTTACTTGTAAAAATTGGAATTTCTATAAAGATAGACATTTATTCAAATATTGAAGAAACAAAAATGTCTCTTTGTCTTAAAAGGCATGTTTTGCAAATATTATGAAATTTTTAGAATGAACCACGTGTTAAACCCATTCAATGGGATTTTTGGACTTAAAATCACTCCTCGTATGTATATGAACTTGTAATAGTTTGATAATGAACATATAGACAATTTTAATGAAGATTTTAACGGATTTAAACATGAATCAAATAAAATAGGAATTTCAGCCCTGAAAGTATGTGAATAAGTGTAAAAAATTTAACAAGAGGGTATTTCAAGACTACATATAAAAATAAAGGGAAAATGGTATTTTCTTGTAAAGTAGTATTCAAAATGTCAAATGCTTTCCTTATTAAAGAAATTAATTAAATAAAGGGATTTACAACTTAAAAGATGTGTTATCTCCAAAAAGTTCAATAAGTGTTGATGAGTAAAAACATTCAAAAAAGTTAATGTATATAACTTAATAATATTTTTGGGAAATGGACACTTGTGAAAATGGAGAAAATGACGAGTTAGAAATAAAAAGATAAAAATGATAATTTTACATAAAGTTGAGCATTTTTATGTTAAAAATGTGTCACACAAATGGTCTTAAATGAAAGTGATTTTTGGGGTAAATTCAATGCAAATGTATAGAGGACAAGAAGGGTTGATTTTCAAAGTGTAACACGAGGTGGGGCAAAATCCTCGAGTTTTGACTTCGATTGGTAAAAGTGGAATAATGTGGACATTTGAACAATGTCAAAATACATTAATATAGACTCGAATGAGACCGAAAAAGAATTAAGACGGGACTGAAGCCGTTGGATAAAAGACTCAAAACACTGTCCAGAGCATATGGTAGCTTAGACGACGGTGTGGAGCTTGTTAAAATATGCAGTTATTTGAAGGATTCCAAGAAAATATAATGAGAAAGGTGGAACATGTCAAGAAATGAATTGTGTAGTGAATATAAGAAAAGACAACCTAATATGAAATGAAATTGGTAAATGTTATGGTTGAAGGATAAAATGGACAAATAATATGAAAAATTGGCTAATGTCCATATAAAGTGGAAAGAATGGTAAAGTGAAGTGATTAAATGGGTAATTAAGCAACTTAAAGAGGTTTCGACCCATAATTAAAGTAAGTGTGTGGTTGTGAAAGGGTTTCAATAGAAAACAAGTATTTTCTAATATGGAGCGTGTGCGTATTGAAAGGTTATTTTCAAGGAAAATACTAGGTAAATTCGGTGTGAGTAAATGGGTGATTACGATAAAAGAAGTATTCTCTCTAAACAAATGGCATTTTGTTTAAGCATTTAATCGGGTGCGTTAAATCAAAAAATTTGATAAGTTAAGTAAAAAGGGTCTCTTCATAAGATTAATGTGATTTAATCGGAACAAGTTATATTTTTGGAACAAAAATGATTTCATGAATTAATGTATGTGTGTGTGTCTCTCTCTATATATATATTTATTTATTTGAGGTAATTACATGTGCACGTATAGGGATGGCAACGGGTCGGTTCGGGGTCGGGTTTTAACTCCCCGTCCCCGTCCCCGTTAGAAAAACCATTCCCCGTCCCCGCCCCGTTCCCCGTTATAACGGGTTCGGGGATCCCCGTCCCCGTTTAAAACGGGTATCGGATTCCCCGCGGGGAACCCGTTTTTAATTTTTTTTTTTTTTTCATCTCCTCTTTAGGCACATAATTATCTAAAGTTACTTTTAAATTACAGAAACCTATGGAATGAAATATGAAGGTTGTTAAATTCTGTGAGAGGTTGTAACTAAATTAAAGCAATAGAATATGACTGAGCCGCTGAGCAGGGAGACCCAAAAAATTTGAGACCCAAAAAATTAAAGCAATAGAATATGCAAACCATTTGAGACCCAAAAAATTTAGTTCAAACCATTTAATCACCATATGCAAACCATTTCAGACAGTTACTCCAATAGATTCATTATAACGTTAAGAGTTTAATCACCATTTGAGACCCAAAAAACAAGAGATCTACCTGATGTGAGAGAGCTGTGAGGGGCGAGGGCTGGCTGAGCCGCTGAGCAGGGAGTGAGGGCTGGGCGAGACAGCGGCGTGACGGCAGCGGGTTGATGGAGTGACAGTGTGAGAGCTGCAGCGGGGAGTGAGGGCGGCGTGACAGCGGCGTGACGGCAGCGGGTTGATGGAGTGAGGAAGGGAGGGAGTGAGGGCCGGGCGTGAGGGAGTGAGGAAGGAAAGGGAGGGAGGCAGCGGCGTTAGCAGATGTTGTGAGGGAATAATAAGTAGGGTTTAGTTAGTTTATATATTTTTTATAATATAAATATATATTTTTTATTATATGTTAGTAATTCGGGTATCCCCGTGGAGACCCGGAGGTATACCCGAAACCGACCCGAAACTTTTCGGGGATTTTTTCCACTCCCCGAACCCGATCCGATCCCCGAAAATTCGGAGATATTTCGGGGATTTTTTTTCGGGTATCCGCGGGGACCCGAAATTTCGGGAAAAATTGCCATCCCTATGCACGTAGGTATAACGTGTTAGAGTCTCTATTCTGTTATTCGATTCTATATTGCATTGTTGTATTTCTCACTGGGCATGTAGCTCATTCCCTCGTCTTTGTTACGACAGGTTGTACACAGTTCCATATTTTAAGAGCATTGTACAAGTAAGTATCCTTTTTATTTTACATTAGTAGCTCTGAATGCTAGGACTCCGGGGATGCTTCATATGGGTCCCACACGTAACTTGATATGAATCGGAATTGCATGCTAAACAAATGGAAAGTTAATTAAATAAAACTGGACTAGTGACATATTTAGGTTATCTCATTGCACTTCACACCTAACATTCGAGTCGAACCGGGGTGACCCGCGAGTAACCCATAAATCCGGGGAGGGGCGTTATAGTGGATGGGAACACTCGTCATATTAGAGCATCGTGATGATTCTAAAGGGACATGGTCTGTCGATAGTGCCTTATGTAATGGGCGACATCATCCTTCCCGTCATATGTTATAACCTTTTTCATGGAGAACTTATTGGGTGTTTCGAAGGACTATATCTTCACAATAAAGGGGGGTGAGGAATCATACCCAATGCCTTTCTATCCAGATCTTTGGGTGTTCAAGCCAGATTTGGTTTAATCATCCTTTCTATTCTTTCTGGATGATCCCTCTGAGCTCGCCACTCCTTACTTTATTTGGCGATGCATTTGGATTGACAAGCTTGCTATTTTGTGTTGATTCAGTGGGTTGAAACTGATGGTGATCATAGCTGTTAGAATTTCTCCCAAGAGAATGGTTATCACGCCATTGGTTACGATGTATCGTAATTGGGATCCTTCAATGAGAATCCATCCCGATTTGATATGACTCGTTATTTATTAGAGAGAGGGATCTTCTCATGCGACGCTCCTAGGTTCGGGAATCAAACATGTGATCTTTCGACTGCTGGGTTAATTGTCTCCTTAAACCGGTAATTTCCTTATCATGATCGTCTAATATTTATTCACAAATAATGGCTAGACGGGAAATAATTCTTCCTTATGATCATTCAACCGATGGTGTGTTGTATCGACGACTGGGCCCTGATCTCACAGGGGAACTCCCCTGGACCTAGAATGCCTTGGCAATAAAGGAAGCCTAACAAAAGTGTGGTTCCTATTATTGATGTATATCTCATATTGGATATGGATCCTCACATGCATGTGGTGAGATTTATTTTAGCTTATTATGATTGTTGGGCCGAATGACTTTAATAATGGTAAGACCTCGAGTTTCCCACAAAGGATACCAATTCGTTGGGAATATTGACCCACAATAAAAGTAGTAGTTAAATATTAGTCACTAAGCAATTATGAATGCAGAAAAAGAATAAATAACATAAGATGTAGGTGGTTCACTAGAGAGATCTGCCTACGTCCACGGGGAAAGGAGTGAGATTGGTATATTACTCAGAAAGAACAATGGCGATTGAAGTGCTAGGGTTGCTAGCTGAGAGTTCATGTCACCACGTGTAGATTAAAATTAATACCCTCGTAATGGGTGAGGTCACCCTTATTTATAAGCTTAAAGACCCTCCTAGTATAGGTCTCTTGATGTTAATCTTAATTATAAGTTATAAAATCCTATGAGGACTACTATTCCAACCTGCCAACATGATCTTCCAACATTTGTACTTATCTCCCTACATTTTTTATATCTTCCAAGATGTATCGTGTGACATCCATGTGACACAAATTTGGCTAGTCTCCCTTTAGATGCTTTATATTTCCCCTTGCAACTTTAAAATTAATCATACCAAATTTTATAACACACTCTTAATAGCCTAAGAACTTTTATCCTCACTTTTTAAGCACCCCATTTAAATTATTAACCACTTATCTCTCATATGATACAATCCATCCCTCGAAAGATAACATGTTTACGTGTGGTACATGCTCAAGCATGACAATCACTTCAAGCACGTTCCCTACGAGACCCATCAAGCATGTCACTATATGAGATCCAATGAAGTACACCACCATATGGGACTTGTGTAATTATATCCTTACATTGGAATCACCTCACATTCTATTTAGAAATAGGCGTTGATATTAATATTTTAGGATCCACAACTACTTGGCATAATATTATTCGATTCATGTTTCCCCCCGACTTTAAAACATGTTATACCAAGTAGTGAAATACCCCGTTATCAAGTCATAAACGTCTCCCCTCCTAAGAGACGTGGAACGTGCCAAATGAACTAAGAACCTCTTGAGGATACATAAAAACTTTTCATGTTTGTTATATATTAGTTGGTCAATAATTATTTTTTTGAACCGTAGTTCACATTCACAAAAAAATATTGGGATAATATTCAAAGGGTAAACAAAATTTGTCCTTAAAGTCTATGTGACAGAGTTATACTAAACGTATGGCCATTTAATTTGTATTTTCTGAATTAAAACCAATGACTTTAAAGATATAGAAAAGTAAATAATAAAAAAGCACAAATTATATAGAGAAAAATCTACTAACGTCAAAAATTCGGTTAAGTGTACTAAGGTAGAGACTTACAAGAGAAATTGCATCTTATACTCTTTCGCATAACTTTCACCATCACTCTTTCTCACATTATCTTCCTAACAAGATAAGGTACTAACCACTCTAGAAAAATAGAGAGCGGTTATGGACATATCGACCCGGCGACACACGCGGAATGGCGAAAGGGGTTCGTCACTCGGAACTCGTGGGCACAAAAGACATAAACAGTCATTAGAAGTGTGTGAATTTGTAAAGATCAAAGTCGATGGCATGTTTTACTAAAAATAAGAAAAAGAAAGAGTCATCTTCAAAGAGATAACTAACGACAACTAGTGCATTCAAAACCAAATGAAATATGGGCTCAAATACTATGTTACGAAGTGTGAAGGTATTAGGTATCCACTCCGTCATTTAGGTCCCTCATTGGTTTCATAATATGTTATCCTTCTCTTTAATGTAAGAATGTGAGTGTGTGTCTGGCAAATGTGTAGTGTGTGTAATGTGGACAAAGGTTGAATAATAGTGAATATGTGTATGAACATACATATATGTCTACTTGAAGAGTGGAACCAACATATCATCACCATGGAAACAGTGGATATGTATTATGATAAAGAGATTAAATGTGAGCAATGCCCCAAAATCGTGACTTCATTATGAAAAAGTGAGTACACATGAATGAGACTAATGATAATACTAACTAGAAATTGAAAAAAATGAACAAAACATATGATAATGTGAGTAATGCCCCAAAATCATTATAGAAAAGTGAGTATGCATAAGTGCGACCAGTAAATAGTAGTGAATGTAAAAGAGCTAACTACATTAATAAAATCCACTAAATGGAGGAAGTGATAGAAATGTGGGATGAAATAAATGAATACATAAAAACAGTCTGGAGTCCCCAAAGTAATTTCGGGATGCCTACATAGCCAAAAAAACATCAATGTTCGTGTAATCTGTATAATGAGCAAGTGTGGGTCTATTTCATAATCCGAATTCGGGGTGTCACACATTATTTAATAAAAGTGAAATATGATGAAGTGGTAGAAAATATGACGAGAACAGTCCAAATTAGGAATATGCCTTAAACCATTTTTAAATTTTTTTATTTATGAAAAATATATTTGAGAGTATATATGGTAATAAAAAAGTATAATTATGGAATTCTTAAATCTAACTTATATAATATAATAAGTATAATAATAAAGAAAGCTAAATCATATAAAATGGCATTTATGGAGAATGGTAAATATAAAAGGTTAGACCTTCAGGCTCTTTGAACATCTGTTCTAGATACTTGATTTGATGATTTTTTATGTATGGATGATAGTGGTGAGAGTTAGTCAATGGTGGGGTAAGGTTACGTAAGAGAATGTATGGGAGAATGTTGGAAAAATTATGTATGTTAAATTCCAAGTTATTGTCGCATTGAAATTGAGGTCCTTTGCAAGTGAGGTCAGGTTTCCTTATATAGGAAAATCCAAAGAAGGAAAATGATAAGTTTTCCCTCTTTAACCTATCGATCGATAGGTTCCCTGACCTACCTATAGGCATGTTGTCTAGACTTGCCTACCAAGTATACCACATCGACGTATCCAGGTGAGGTATTCTGCCGATAGGCGGGTTATGTAGAATTATATTTTAAGGCCATATCTTTTGATTTAAAAGTTCATTTCATGGACAGCTGAGACCGTTGAAAAGGCGATTTTAGATATCTATGAAGAGTATTAGGTACAAGAGTAGACCAAAATCAAACAGGTCTAAAGAGAGTGTTGTTCTTCTCCAAAAGATAAATAGGCGATAAAAGTTATGATTATTGAGACCCTTTATTTTAGAACTCTGAAGGGGATTGGTCCACTAAAGGAGAGAAATATGTGATGGAGTTGTGAAGAGGATTGGGTATTTACTAAGAGTCCAAGGTGTGTCATTACCATATGGGGTTATAACCTTATTTTGAGGGTCAAGGTCTAATTTGACCTAAAGTATATATGAGGATTATGGCCTAATTTTTGGAACCTAAACTGTGTGTGAGGATTACGGCCTAATTATGAGGGATTAAAGGTTATATATTCCCAATATGGGGATAGCGACCTAATTTTCAATTTAAATTATAATTTTAGTACCTAAATGGTGTGCGACCAATATGAGGGTTGTAGCCTAATTTTGAGGGCTAATTTATGATTCTGAGGACCTAAAGAATTTATGCGACCAATATAGGGATAGCATCCCGATTCTAAGGGTCAATGCAAGATTCCGTGGACTTAAAGTGTGTATGCGACTAATACACAGATTGTGACCTAATTATGAGGGTTAACGTCTAATCCCGAGGACCTAAAGTGTGCATGCAACCAATACGAGGATTACAACCTAATTTTGAGAGCCAGGTATAATTATGAGGCCTAAAATTTGTATTCAACCAATAAGGGGATCGTGGCCTAATTATGAGGACTTAATGTGTATATACGACTAATATGGGAATTGCAACCTGATTTTGAGGGGCAAGTCTAATTTTGAGGACCTAAAATATGTATGCGACCAATACGGAGATTTTGGCCTTATTATGAGGGCCAATATCTAACTATGAGTACGTAATGTATGTATAGAGTATTTGGAAAGAATATGTGGTGAAGTGAGGATATTTGAAAATCTTTGAATTTTCTTCGATATGTTCGGGCAATTTTTTATGATTTTTAAAGGCTTTTGTAAATTTAATTTTTATGATTTTTATGATGCGTGTGCATTTATTGTAGATTTTTTTTTTATTTGTGGGGATTTTGGGAGATTTTTAGTATTTTTTGTAACAAAATTCAAGTAATGGTGCGTGTCGATAGTGGTTGTTCCCTGCCTATCGGCAAGGCACTTGAATGGAGGGAGTGGGCGGGTTACTAAAGGGAATATGCCGATAGGAATGACACAAGACCTCTCGATCAGTAGCCCCCTAACCATTTATCAATATATGCATGAGAAGAAGGTCTTCTAACACTTAAAAGCACTTATTATCTCTCTTTCTCTAAAAAATCGCGTCTAAGAGCTTTTATGTGATTTCGAAGAAAAGGACTTTATAAACACACCCCGTGATGATGATTGGGACAACGTGGAGGTGATCGCTCAAGAGGTTAATCCAGTAAGGGTGAGAATATATAATGGTGCAAGACCAGGGGAGGAAACAAACATGTTCGTAAGGAAGCATATGTGTCATCATTTAGATTTTGTGCAGAAGTCGAGCAGTTATGTAAGTGACTTTATTTTATGCTATTCTGATTTTTTTAATTTTTTTAAGATCTTATTTTTTATTAGGAGGCTTCCTTGGACTTATTCGCGGTATGTTATTTTAGGTGGGGGTTTCTTCTTTAGCTATTCGTGCTCAGGGATCTAAGGGGATGGTATACTCTCATAAACCTCTCCAAGCATGCCCATATTTTCTCCTACACCCTACCAGCTTCGCCGATCATGCCTTATCACTCCTTACCAGAGCATGCATCATTGTCCGCACCCGTTATAGAGGTAAAGATATGGAATTGAAATAAGTGTTGAACCAACTCCTAGAGTTTGGGCTGAAATCTCCCTCCCAGATGACCATTGACTGCCATAGATTCAGCGTGTTATTCTTAGAAGCTCGGAAATGGACTCGAGAGTCAGACAGTTGGATGGTACCGATCGATGAAGTCAGTTTAGATGATGTGGTCCAGATCATGGTGGATTTATTCCGACGAACCAGTGATATTTGCAGTATATTCGAGCTACTTGATGCTTTGAAACTATAAGGGCGTCTAGTCCCTTCACTTCTACATCTCTCCACCGAAATGAAGGACTTATACGAAGAGTCCGTTGAAGTTGTGGAGTGTATTGACTTTTCATGCAAAGATAATATCATTTCTACCGGATGGGGGGACGAATTCGATGATTCAGATGAAGATCAGAGCCTAAAAAAGGCTAGTTCGATAGTGAGCATATATAGGATGATATCATTTGAGGAGCTGCTAAAAGAATCCACATGGTTATTGAACACCCCGAGGTCGATGAGGAAATATGGTTTCTATTTTTCACCAATTTTGTGAACTATATGACCAGGTTAAGAAGGCACTACCAAGTCCCAAGCCTGCCACTGTCAGCAAGCGACAAAGGAAAGGGTGTCGAGAATCTTCCTATTCTATAAATGACCCTCGAGGAAACCAAGATACTCGATGAGTTGAAAAAAACCCAAGCCAACATCACTCTATGGGGACTCTTTATGTCTTCCCAATTACATCGAAATGCCTTGATCAAGCTACTCACAGGACCCACAATTCCTCCTTCTACTAAGCCAGAAGAAGCAGTGAATCTGGTTAAATCTCTAACCTCTACTAGAATGATCTCATTCTCTAAATAAGAAATCCCTAAAATTAGGCCAAACCACAATTATGCTCTCAATATCTCCGTCGAAGTCATGAGAAAGATCGTCCCACTGTCACTTGTCGATAATGGATCAGCTCTTAATGTCTGCCCGTTAAGGATCCTTAATTCTTTGAGACTGAAAGGGAGCGACCTTGCTCCAACCTATATCGCAGTAAGTGATTATGATAATACTTTCCTAGAAGCTATGGGATCCATAAAGCTTGCAATAGGGGTTGACCCTATAAATTCGATTGTGGAATTCCAAGTCATCGATATCCCAGCCTATTTTAATCTGCGAATCGGATGACCATGGCTCCATAGCATCAAGGGTATGTCTTCTTCCCTTCATTAAAAACTAAATTTCTTCACCAATGGGAAGGTCATCACCATCTTGCGCGATGATGACAATACCTAGAATGCAAGCACCAGTAATCCAGTAGTTGAGATACAACACGAGGTTAACGGTATGCTTATGTCAAATTTTTGAGTTGAACCACTTCTACTACCAGCAGGGGATAATTTTAAAGACAGGGTTTGTCCAGAATATGACCCTTATGGATACGTCAATGTGATCCAGATGTTAAAAATATGCACTTCATGCTCGGAATGGGGTTGGGACGAAGACAACAAGGGATACGTGAACCCATTATGTTGAAGAAAGATCTCCTCCATGTGGCTTGGGTTATCATCCATCAACAGAAGAACTCAGAATGCTTCGCCAACCTCGGTTAAAGAGAGGGCTAAAAAATAACAAGACTGTCTCAAAAGATTCATTGAATGGAAGATTCATCAGAGAGGGTGAAGATTTCCCCTTTTGTGGATTTACTGAACCATGGTATGATCATGTGGATAAGAAGATGAAACCCAAAATTGAGATCTTTTTCCAAGATAACTCCTCATGGGACGAAAGTTCCCAGCATTAAGTGCAACCACTCATTGACCATAGATGATACTGGAGATTTCGAGGAAAGTGACTCCGAGGATTCTTTCAACTTGCAGACACTGGGGCTAGCACTCTACATGATCCACTCAGGGGATACATCATCAAATCCATCCCGCATGATCAAAGTTACTGATGCACCTCTCCTCAAATGGCATGTTGCACCAGTTTCGCCTGTTGATATTCAACCCAACCCTGATGTTTATCCCTTTTCCTCTTACCTAGTTGTTCCTCCTTACTCTGATGTAATCAAAACCTCCTTAGATGAGGTTCTCAATGTTGTTTTTCCTATAAATGAAATAAATGAAGATTTTAAGTATCTTATTGTGCCTTATATTAATTGTCTTGATTTTAATCAAACTCTTGATAATGATGATTTTGCAAATGAATAATTCTTAACTGGTATAAACAAGGTTAATAACAAACAACATAACCGCGTTCAAGTTAATGAAGATGAAACTGTTGTTAATAATCTCGGTTCTAGTAGCCAACTACGCGAGATTAACATAGGGGCCACCATTAATGAGCATGAGCAAGCACAACTCGAGGAATTACTAAAGGAATTTATGGACGTCTTTGCATGGTCATACAATGACATGCTCGACATTGATTCCGAGATAGCTCAACACGAGATTCCTACTCTCCTATAATGCAAATCGATCAAATAGAAACTGCGAAAGCTCTACACTAATTGGCCGTTCGAAGGTAAGGAATAAGGGGTCACATAATTGAATGTGGGTTTCATTCGTGTGATCGAATATCCCACATAGCTAGACAATATCATACCCGTACCGAAATTATGAAGGAAGGTTCGCATGCGCATTGACGATACTTGAACAAGGTCTCTCTAAAGGACGATTATCTGCTACCCAATATCGATATGATTGTGGAAAATATAACTGGTCACGCTCTCAAGTCATTCATTGATGTTTTTTTTATATAACTAGGTCAAAATTCACCCTGAATCATCAAGAGAAAACTGCCTTCATCACCCATTGGGGAACCTTTCGCTACACCATTATGTTGTTTGGTCTAAAAAATACAAGTGCTACCTACCAAAGGGCTACCACAACCATCTTTCATGATCTAATACATAAGGAAGTCGATTTCTATATGGATGATACGATTATTAACTCTAAGAAGGTCATGTTCACGCTCTTCATAAATTCTTTGAGCAACTGTGGCAATATTAGATGCGACTTAACCCATAGAAATGTGTCATCGGTGTTACCCAAGAAAAACTCTTAGGATTCATGCTTAGTGAGAAAGGGATAGAAGCAGATCCTGCCAAACTAAAAGCCATACTCAAGATACGACCATCTCGAACGAAGAAGGAAGTCTGGGGATTCCTTGGAAAATTATGGTATGTTAGCCGGTTCATCAGCCAGTTGACTTCCATCTGTGAGCCCATCATTAAACTCATTCGACCAAGGATTGGAACCAAACTTTCTAAGAAGCCTTTGATCAAATAAAATAATACCTAATCCGACCTCTGGTACTCGTGCCGTCTCAACCTGGTCTTCCCTTACTCCTATACCTAACTGTAATCGATACTACAGCTGGGTCTTTGCTAACCCAATACATTGAAGAATCCCGCAAAGAGAGAGTCATTTACTACACTAGTCGCAAGTTAGTTGAGTACGAAGTTAACTACATAGCTCTATAGAAAGCATGTGTCGCTTTTGTCTGGGTCACCCAAAATTTACGGCACTACATCCTCGCCTTTCCTATTAAACTTGTATCCTGATTGGATCCTATCAAGTACCTACTCGAGAACCCCTCCTTGTCCAGTTAAATGGCTCGTTGGTTGATGCTTCTAATCGAATTTGATATTATCTATGTCATGGAGAAAGCCATGAAAGGAAGAGCCATCTCTAACTACCTCGCTGACTACCCTATGGAAGAAGCCGATGCCTGGATTTTTGAGTTCCCGAATGAGAGTATCCTTTATACCTCCCAAGAAGATATTCAATGGTAAATTTTCTTTAACGGTGCCGCCAACAAGAAAGGGTATGGCATTGGGATATTCTTAATTTCCCTTGATGACTCTCATACTCCCATTGCCATCAAGCTGGATTTTTCTTGCACCAATAATATGACTAAATACGAGGCGTGCACAGTAGGCCTCAAAGTTGCCCTCAAGAAAGGAATTCGATACCTCTATGTCTATGGATATCCAACCCTGATCATCGATCAACTGCTCAGAATATGAAAAGTCAAAGACGAGACACTCTTACACTTCTATGCCCACCTAGAAGAGCTAGCTTCCCAATTCTAATAAATCACCTTCCACTATCTACCCCGAGCAAAAAAAAAAACTAGTCGATGCCCTTGATGCCTTAGCCTCCATGATTGACATGCCTGAAGGAATCACCATGGATCCTCTCCTTATCCCAAAGTAAGATAAACCTACCCACTATTACAACATTGAGCTTATCACAAAAGATTCCAAGATAAATGACTCTTGGTACTATGATATTTAGCGCCTCCTCAAGCATGGTAGGTACCTCCAAGGTTCTAACAAGAAAGATTGAGGAACCCTCCAAAGACTGGCTGCCCAGTACATTGTCTGTGATAAAACACTATTCAAGAAAAACTTCAATGAAACCCATTTGCACTGTATCGCAAGGTCTGGCATTGAAGCGATGATGCAGAAACGCCACACCGAGGAATGCATACCCCATATAAATGGCCATATGCTCGCCAAGAAGATCATTCGACATGGTTACTACGGGAACACCATGGTGCAAGATTTTACTGCCTATGTTCGTAGATGTCTCAAATGCCAATAATTTTCGAACCTCCACCATTTGCCTCCGTGTAAATTTATATCATAACTTCTCCCTGGTTGTTCTCCACATGGGGAATCGACATCATAGGGAAGGTTACACCCAAAGCATCCAATGGGTATGAGTTCATCCTAGTTCCAATTGACTACTTCACTAAATGGGTTAAAATCGATTCATACTCAGTTTTGAATTCTAAGAAGATGGCCAAGTTCATCAGGAAAAATATCATCTGCCGATATAGGGTCCCGCATGAGCTGGTGTCTGATAACGGGTTGCATTTTGAAGTAAAAGTCACAAAAGTGGTTGAAGATTATGGGATTCAGAGACACAAATCTTCCCCTATCGACCCCAAACCAATGATGTAGTTGAAGTCACTAATAAGAACCTCAAAGATATTATGAGCAAGATGATTGAGAGCTGTCAAGATTGGGCTGACCGGGTACCCTGTGCCCTCTAGGGCTACCGCACTTTAGTTCAAGCCTGTATTGGGGATACACCTTACTCTATGGTATATGATATGGAAACATCCCTCCCCGTAGAGATGGAAATCCCTCGTTGTGCATTATGCTAGAAAGCAAAGTCAACAAGGAAGATTGGCATCAAAGCCATCTCGACGAGCTGTCACTCTTGGACGAAAGGAGACTAAAATCTCTATATCACATACAAGGGTAGCATCGCCAAATGACGCGGTTATTCAATAAGAGAGTCAAGGATCGTGGTGTTCGAGAAGGGGTCTTAGACCTTAAAGAGATAGTAGAGCCCATCTGGGACCCTAGAGGGAGATTCAAGCCCAATTAGAGTGGCCCCTACATCGTAAAGAAGATCCTGTCAGGCGGTACTTCTATGCTCACCGACCTTGATGGGGAGGAAATTGCGCGTCCAGCCAACCTGGACGGTCTCAAGAAATTCTACCCGTAGTTCGAAATCTCAGCGCGCTACGACTCTTCTCATCCCCCTTCTACTATAAAAAAACCTCTCTATCCAGAACTAAATGGGGACTGATTCTCTAAAACCTTTCAAAAATGAATTTCAAAAAATTTTCAAAACCCTCGGAGGTACATAGGCATCTTATCCATTTCACATGAGCACGACCCCTTTTCTTTTCCATAAAATGTTATTCTTTTCTTATCCCCGAGAACGATAGTTCATTTTAACGTATACATAAACAAAAGGATTATGTATGCCTTAGCAATTGGTATAGATAATTCAAGTTCAAAACTCATCAAGAGGCACAACTAGATAATCAAAACTTTTTTATTCCATTATTAAGAAATTTCAGTACAATTACACCAGCATAAGGAGTCAAACGACATCCCTTGCCACCTACCACTACCTTCCTAAAACCAAATAAAAATAAGCCCCACTACTCTTAAAATAACCCTAAAATACAACTACAATAACCCACAAATTATCCCTAAACACCGGTTACAAAAGCTTCAAACATAAACTCAGGGATCCTACCCATAGTTTCCAGAAGAACATTCCCCATCATCACTCATATCCTGGGTCCCCAAACTTCCCCTGCCTGAATAGAGTGTCGTAGATGCTTCGTATAACGATAACCTCGGACTAGCTTGGGGAAAACCATAACACCTCCCTTAATGGTGTCAGATATGGCGAACCACCTTTGCTCAGTCTCCACAACCAGCATCTTGCTAACTACTTTTCTCCACAACCACTCCATGTAGTCCTTTGAAATATGCCAGACTCTTCCAACATACTGGGATGGACGGGTTGATGGTCGACGATTCTCCCACAAAGAGCCAAGCCGCATGCGCATACGCTCTGTCAGGTCCTCTACAGGAAAGAAGTCTAGTGTCCGAGGTGGAATAATATGTTCCCATCCAAATTGGTGTGGAAGCCTCCATGGAAAGTAAAAAGAGGTATGCCCGAGTCCAACTAACCGAACATATTAATATTCTCCAAATTCTAGAATGGGTAGCATCTCCCCCCACCAAGGCACGGACCAACACAAGCCTTGAGCCTCGTTCTCTACAAACTAATTTTCCCAGCTCTCGATGTCTAGGCCTACACTGATAAAGTAGCTTGAAAATAAGTTTGACAGAACTGTTAAAGGATACTCGGGTGGGACTGCCATACGTAACCTCTCCAACAGCCACATAAAAAAAAACAAGGCTACCCCTCAAGAAATCAAAACAACCTTCCCGCAAGGCATCTAGACGATTCAAAGCCTTTTCCAGTATCACTGCCGCAGGATTACGACTTCCATAAAGCGATAGTTGCGAGTTGTGGGTCCACCAATAGTTCCCCGATTACAAACAATAATTTTGAAACAAAGCTTAGGATGATGGCTCCAGCATAACCAACATCATTACAGTCTGTTCAACACACCATATTCAGCACAATCCAATGAAGGCGGCAATCTCTCATTTATAAACCAAACTGTCTATCTCCTCTTTTATATACCAACCAAGCCTCCAAGGCCGTCCTCCACTCAAAAATTCTAAAAAACTCATTTTCTAACTTTTTCTCAAAATAAATCCTTTCAGAAGGGAAGTTGTTTTTCATTCAAGCCTTCTAGGTCCTCTTATTCTCAAACATATTCAAAAATTTCCAAAAAACACTATTTTTTACTCTTTCTCAAAATTAAAACTCATCAGCAAATTAAAGTGCAAGTAGGGTAGGCCATTAAATCGAGATAATCAAACAAAATATGCATATCTTTTTGTATTTTTTAGTATTTTTTCAGGTTTAATGCCTCTACATCAAGCATGAAATATGGTCAACACCAAGCTCCTACAATTAGTGAAGAACATGTAAGAAAATCCCAAAAGGGAAAGAATCAGAATTGGATGTCACCTCATCTGCCCCGCAACCCTCTCTCCTGGTATCAAACGTACCCATCAACCATCGTAGTTGTGCACTTTCTCCCAATCAAACCCATATGATGGATGTCCACCCCCCAGGGGTAGAAGGTCACCTGCAAATTCCCTAGCAAGAGCAGAAGATCAATATTGAAAAAGATCATCAAGGAAAAATAGTCTAAAGGAAAGAAGAATATTACATGATCGACACTATCCCTCCACCTACTCGAGGTACCCCAAAAGACCATGCCACTACCATTTGTCATGCCTCACGCTATGCCTGTCGGCACCCTCTTTAAAATTTCAAATAAAAATTCCCCCCAAAAGGCCAGCAAATCCCCGAAAACTTCCTAAAAATACATAATGAATTATAGAACCTTTCTCACCAAGAAGAATATTTTTACCACACTTATCTCTCCAGCGGAACTCTTCTATCCCCCGTGGAATTCCCAAAAACAACTGGATATCACCCTCATCAACATCTGTAAAGGACATTACAGAAACCAAAATTTCCCCAACCGAGAAACATTTAATCCTCGGATCATTCCCTGTACCCCAGTTAAACTATAAGATACATATCCCTAATGGAGTCTCCAAATTTTCCCAAGAAAATATCTATCTTAAGCCCATGGAACTGGCTTTGACCTCGGACCTAGATCGTCACCTCTTTTAGGTCAGAATTGACCTCGTCCCTCGGTCGTCACCTCCTTTAGGTCAGAATTGACCTTAGCCCTCGATCGTCACCTATTTGAGGTCAGAATTGATCTCGACCCTCGGTCCTCACCTCTTTTAGGTCATAATTGACCTTGGCCCTCAATCATCACCTCATTGAGGTCAAAATTGACCTCGAACCCCTGGTCGTCACCTCTTTTAGGTTAGAATTGACATTGGCCCTCAATCATCACCTCTTTTAGGTCAGAATTGACCTTGGCCCTTGGTCGTCACCTCCTTTAGGTCAAAATTAACCTCGACCCTCTGTCGTCACCTCCTTTAGGTCAGAATTGACCTCAATCCCTGGTTGTCACCTCTTTTAGGTTAAAATTGACCTCAGCCCTCAGCCATCACCTCTTTTAGGTCAGAATTAACCTTGGTCCTTAGTCGTCACCTCTTCTAGGTTAAAATTGACCTCGAACCTCGCTCATCACCTCTTTTTGATTAGAATTGACCTCGACCCCCAGGTCATCACCTCTTTTAGGTCAAAATTTACCTTGATCATCACCTTTTTAGGTCAAAATTGACCTCGGTCCTCGGTTGTCACCTCCTCTAGGTCAGAACTGAACTCAACCCTTAGTCTTCACCTCTTTTAAGGTCAGAATTGACCTCTCCCCCTGGTCGTCACCTCATTTTTAGGTCAAAATTGACCTCAGCCCCCGATCGTCACCTCTTTTAGGTCAAAATTGACCTCAACCCATGGTCGTCACCTCTTTTAGGTCAGAATTGACCCGTGGTCGTCACCTCTTTTAAGTCATAATTGACCTTGGCTCTCGTCCATCACCTCATTTAGGTCATAATTGACCTCGGCCCTTGGTCGTCACCGCCTTTAGGTCAGAATTAATCTCGACCATCGATCGTCACCTCTTTTAGGTCAGAATTGACCTCAGCCCTCGGCCATCACCTCTTTTAGGTCCTCAGAATTAACCTCGGCCCGTAAAATTAGCCATCCCCAGTATTCCCGTTAGGTCCCCAGAATCGACCTCGACCCTCTGAATTGGTCATCCTCATCCCTTAGGTTTACATAATCGACCTTTTCCCAAGCATCATGTGGTGTCTATTCGATGGCTTGCACTTGTTCCAAGATCACCTGTTGAGGGGATCCGTAGACACCACATTTTAGGACCCCTTAAGTCTCTCCTTAGGTCCCTAATACCTCCCCATTTCACTACAAACCCTAGGTCATATTCTAAGTACCAATCTAGAGGCCACCGGGCGCTCCCGCGCCTCGATTTGACACTAATCAACTTCATTGTCAGAGCAAAATCTCTTTGAAACTTTAAAGGGAACTGAAACCCCTATCCAATGGTCTGTGCCGTGTGAGAAAAGGCATAACCGTTCGGACGAACGATTAGTTTTCCCAAAAAATTAATTCGAAGGCCACCTAGTCCTCCCGAGCTCCTTTTGACTAAAGTAATCTCTTTAGATTGAACGATACTGAATGAATCTCCAAAGGGCACTGACTACCCTTTCCAATGGTCCACCATGTGTACGATTCTGACTTACGGTACGAATGAAAGACCCGTTTTACTCCGAGAAAACACCGGGAACTTTCAGGCCCCGATTGACCAATGTCAACTTTATGAACCAAGCGAAGATCTTTGGAATATCGAAGTACATCTCCTAACCTTTCCAACGATCTTCCCATTCGCGATTTTTACTTACCATGAGGACGAACGATCCATTTCCGTCCAAGGGAACAACGTGCGCTTCTGAGCAACATTTGACCCAAAGTCGACTCCAGAACTCGGGAGTGGTCCAAAGGACTCTTGAAGGTATCTAAATTACCTTTCTAACGGTATACCTTGTGCACAATTCGAATCAACGGATTACGTTCTACGACCATTTTTCTAAAAAAATCTGCACGAGACTTTCAATTGGCAGGTCCAGTTCCTTGTCTGTCGGTGGTGTGTCTAGGGTCACCTGTCGATAGGTAGAACTAGGGTAAAGCCGATAGGTACCACCCCGGACCTTATAAAAATAGGGCATGACCTCACTTCCAAGGCACACCTCATATCCATCAGCATTAGTGATCTCAATAATATTCTCTCGAAATCAACGAAGTTCCTTCATGTGAAGTTCCATTGAAGCTTATATTCCCATCCTTTTCATGCTCAATTTAGCAAAATCTCCTTCTCTCTCATCTAACCTTCATCTCACATTCAAGGGAGTTCATCCAATATCAAAGATCAAGCTTCAAAGAAGGTCCGATTCCTCCCTCTCTTTAAATTTATTATTTTTGCATAAATTACATTAGATTCATAATCTAGTTCTTACTTTAGTTCATACACATTAATATCTATAATTTTTATTAGTATATTGCACATACTTTATTTTCATTAAAAAAAACCCAAAACAAGCAAAAAAGAGGATTACACTCCTAAATTCCTAATTGGATTATCCATCACCCTTTTTGAAAAATAAAACACATTTTCCTACACATACACCCATAATAAAATCTCGTTAGAATCTATGGGAGAAACCCCATCCCCATGTCGCATTCGAACTACGTGGACTTTGATGCTTTTATAGGCTACGTAGGTGTTTTGGATTAAAACCCGACACTCGATTCCAATTTCCCAATATTCCAAGTTCCTCAATTTTCTAACTTATCAATTTCTCTAAATCCTCCAATTTTCCTAAATATCCCATTTTCATATTCTTGCATTAGTATACATATTATGTTTTTTAGCGTTTCTTCCAACACATATTATCGTTTCATCATTACGATCAATATCGCGATAAACGCATAAATCATATTTTCTATATATTATTTTGGGAACATTCCTATGGATGACCTCACTCTATCTCTTTCATGATATGAGTTGGGTGATTTCGATCTCCATTATATGTACACGCACACACTTCACTGATAAATAAAGAAAAATCATAACACAAGCCCATGAGAGACCTAAAGGGTGGTATAGGTGCCTAACACCTACCCATTCCGTAACTTAGCCCCCGAAGCCTTCAAACTATTTGTTTTGTATGCATCAGTTTATCTTCGATGTCGCTCTCTCGAGGCGATAATATGTTCTTTTGCCTGTTTTGTACAAAATAGGTTGACAATTTCATTTATTTTTATTTACCCCACATCGATGATGGTCGAAGTGTTCTTAAGTGTAACACCCTGTGTTTTTTTATTAGTTTATTTAATTAATTAATTGAAAATTTTGGGAAAAATAAAATTTTGAATTTTATAATTTTTATTGGTTAAATAGGTTGGTTATGATTTTAGAAGAATAAAACTTCAAGCGAAATTGAAATCGGAGTTAAAACGGATTTTTAATTGATTTTAAAGTTTATCCCTTATAATATTTTTAAGCGGAACTGTCAAAATAACTGGGCGATCGATCAATCGACGTCAGGGGTCGATCGATCGACCCCGACAGACTTCATGCACTGCAATTTTTCTTTTGACGAGTTTTGTTATTTTAAAACTCTTTAACTCTTTTTGATAAGTGATATTTCGGCGTTAGGTTTTTAAAACTTATATTTTACCAACCCTAGAGCAGGAGACTCTTTCCTTGTTCATCATCTTCCACCTAAAAACCCTAGCCTCCATTAAAACCATTTTTAAAACTCAGTTTTGAAGGCACATAGTAATCTGTCCCAAGTTGGTCCAAGAGAAGTTTTTGATCAATTTTTCAAGAGGAACTCAAATCTCAAATCGGTTTTCTACATTTAACCTCAGGCATGTTTAACCTATTCTTTTCCCTTAGTGTTATGTGCTTTGATTGTAGCCTCCATTAAACTCATGTTTTCTAAAATAAATTATGAATATAATTATTAAAGAGATAAATTTCGGGACCGTTTTGCATGAAATATTAATGTTACCTAATACTTATAACTTTGTTGTTCTTTGGGTTGTATTTGTGTAGTCAGTTATGTTAAGGGCATGTGCAAGTAGAGGAGCCCTTAAAAAGTAAATTTTGATATTTCATGTGAGAACCCTAGATAAAATTAATTACTCGTGTTAGAAAATAATAACTATGATAGGACTTGCATGTAACTATTATTCTGAAAATAACAATATTTATGTGTCCTTGATTTCCACTATTTAGATTAAAATTATTTAATTGGGAATTTAATGTTGTTATGAATGAAGTTATAAATTGTTAATTGTGCCACTTTATGGAAATATTATAATTTTGATATCTTGGGGACGTTGGGTATCGTAGGTAATTGGTTTTCACCCCTTGTTATAGTACACTTATTAGGTATGGGACTAGTAAGTGAGCCTTAGTTGCGATTTATGCTAATTAGGTATGGGACTGGTTAGTGTAAGTCTATTCGGGTTATATAATTTGGGGTGGGGGCTGATTTTCTATATTATACCACTGTTACAATAGCCTAGGATTGATATTTAGGGGGAGTGGATTTTTATAATCATCGTTTACTTAGGATAGGTGTTTTGGGAACCCTTAGTTGGGACTAAATGGTATTTTGAGGATTTTCACATCGCTTCTAAGGGTGGGAGAAATTAATTTGATTAATGAGTATAAGAAATTTTAAAAATTAATACCGCAGGACTAAAACGGGTATTAAAATCTATTGGCGACATAATGTGTCTAGGGCTGACAGTTTAAACGGGTCAGAGGACGATTTATGTCGTGTTGTCTGTGGAACCTTGTCATATCGCGAGGATCGCAGGATAAAAACGGATCAGACAGCGAGCTTGACAAGGGGATGTGTGTGCGTGGAACCTTGTCATATCGCGAAGATTGCAGGATAAAAACGGATCAGACGACGGACTTAACAAGGGGATGTGTATCTTGGTAAATTATCTTCACGGTTAAATTAATTAAATTTAACATTGTTGGGAAGGTGGGTTAATTAAAATAATTTGGCGTGGCTTTTTAAAGAAACCGTACGGGTAGTTAGAAATTTGTTTTTATGATTAATAATCTCGTAATTAAAATATTCTATTGTTATGGTCGATATATGTATAGCACTATTGTCTGGGTTTAGGGACCCTAATTGAGAGGAGTAGCCGGTATTCATGCTCGGGACTTTGGCTCTGACCCATGCGTTGACTAATCTTTTTCAGGATTATTTGGAATAGCTACATAGAGTTTATTGGAGATATTTTTGGAGGTGCAACTGGAGCTATTTTACTATTTTAGTAGTTAGACTTTTCTCTTATTTCGTTGTTTTTATTATGAGACTACTTTTGAGTTCATTGGGCCTTTCGGTTCCAAAGTTGTTTTAATATTTCAGTTGGATTTTATTTATTTAATTATTGAGATATTTGGAGATCACATGTGATGGATTTTTAATCACACTTTGGTGTTTTATCAGTTGGATGTCATTCATATTTGGGTTCGATTATAATAATTTATCTGGGGGATTAAAATTTGTATGTCTCACATCTGTCACATGCTAAGGATGATATTTAACTTACTCGCACCCAGCTTAGTTTTGATGGCGACTGATGCCAGAATTTAGCGGGGTGTGACACTAAGTAGGGCGCGAGACCTTTCGATCCCCCCTTACTTTCCCTTCCCCCCTTTGATGGGTAGAAGAGAGGAAGCGACATGCGATCTCAATCGGGATGGCCACACCAAATAACCCCCAAACGCCCCCGCAAGAGGCACAAACAACTCACATGAGACCAACATAACACATAGCAACTGCCCACATAGTTACAAGATGCTCGGTTAGAGAACATGACCACAAATTACAAATAGTTAGAATTAGGCTTAAAAACATACCGTTGAAGGGTGAAAATGCAAAACAGCCCCCAAACGCCCCCTAAGAGGCACAAACACCTTGCATGGGACCACGTATCAAGTAGCAACTGGATGCATAGTCACGAAATGCCCGGTTAGAGAACATGACCAAAAATTATAAATAGCTATACTTAGGCTTGAAAACATGTTGTTGAAGGGTGAAAAATAAAAAAGAAAACCCAAATGCCATTGAAAAAGGCAGGGGCACCTCGAATGGGGAATAATGTAACACAAAGAGCCTGACCGTACCCGGATGCCCAGTTAGGGGACATGGCCAGAAATTGTATGGAAAAATGTCCAAGTGTGTCAATTTATATGAAATTAACTTAATTCCGAACAAAACAAGTTTAAGTCATAAGATTATATTTCGAGTCACGATCCCAATTAAGCCTACGACGTTATGTTGAAGACGTAGCAACTAAGCTTCAAGGATATATCATGCCCTGTTTATTGGTTCACGTTTCACGTCTTCATATCATTTTGCATTCCGATATACTCTCGGGTATGAACGAATAATGTTGTGAGACTCGAAAAATATTTTAAGGATGTTATTTTGATTATAAATGGTTTTAAAATGTTTTAACTTCATTTATTCCGAGATAATATAATTTAGGGTCGTGTAGATCTTTTTCTCGTGTTTTGGAAGATCAAACAACATTTAATGTCGTTCAAACAACATCAGTTAGTCGTTCTAACGACATGCCTATCTCGTTCAAATGAGATGTGTTGCGCCATTATAACGACTTGCCAACTTAAGATTTTTTATTTAAGGCAATTTTTCTCAGAATTTTGAGGTGTGAAGAATTAAAATTACAGAACAGAATAATTACATTTTCCTGCACTTGTTTACAAAGGTTTCAAAAGTTAAAAACATCCTTTATGTTTCAATATCCGATCTTTATATATATATATATATATATATATGTGTGTGTGTGTGTGTGTGTGTGTGTGTGTGTGTGTGTGTGTGTATGTGTGTGCTATAAAGATTTTGTTTTCGAACCATTTGCAGTTTGTTCATCTCCGTTGAATAATCGTTTTTTACAGTGAAGAAGAGGGTGGACTCCGTGTTTTGAATCGTAGGCGGTTGTCAAAGCTGTATCGGTGGATACCAAGGCATACGTGGACTCATATGTTATGGACCTGGCATAGGTGGACTCCTGCATTGCACTGTAGAGGAGCGACTGAATCATAGAAGAGCATCAAGGGTTGTGTGGATCGAGTCATTGAGTAAGTCTAATGTCTGTACTTTGTAAAACCATATCATAGTGATTGTCTGGCTTCAGTCGTTCGAGGTTTTTTCCCTTAGTGGTTTCCTTGTACATCAGTATTGTGTGTTTTATTCACTTGATTTACTTTATCTTGCTTAATGTCACCTAGATGCATGTTTAGGATTAACAAGATAAAATTGGCAAAATTGAAGTTGGTTCACAAAATTGGTGCAAATTAAAATTGGAAAGAGTTTTTTGAAAAAATTATTTTCGCTTAAAGCATACTTAGAAAAAAGGACCCCTACAAATTGATATTAAAACGGGTTGCACTAAGTAATTGTGTTTGATATTGTTTACCTGTTATTTGGGTTATTTATTCATCTCTGTTGAGCTTTTTTTGTCTCTCAATAGATTCTTTATGTTTTGACGAATTAAATCTTTTAAATTTAAAGTTTTCGAACGAATTGAAATTCATGAAGAAGAAAATTCTTATTTTAAACATATGATTGGATATTTACAAACGTTTTAAACTCAAAGAGATATCATTCATGAGAAGTTTTGTGCTTTATACTATAACTTTAAATCTTTGAAAGCATCCAAGGAAGAGAGTGAGAATAGAGTCCTTATTTTAGAGAAAGAGTTATAGGACTTGAAAAATTCTAGGGTTTGTGTTTATGCCAAAGCGGATAAATATATTTTTATTTATTATTTAAAATATAAATAAGGAGTCCCTAAAATTAGAATAGTCTAATTATTTACTTGAGTAAAAAATTTTGAAGTTGAAAAATGATTTAAACAACTCAAGTAGTGATGGTAGTGGCTTATCTTGTTTTGGTGCTTCGAATGTTAAAGCCAAAGCCATAGTTTCTTTTAGAGCATCAACCAGATTCAGGGGGTTAGAAAATTTCAACCTAAAGGTCCCTTTTCTCGTTGTGTTTACACATGTTCACATTGTGGTAGGAAAGGTCAACCGAGGCATTTAAGTTATGATCTTAGAAAAGACCCTAGGAAATTTAAGTGTAGTGTCTTGTCGATTCTCAAAACCCGTTGAGTTAGGTATACACCTGTTTCGGTTAGGAAATCTACTTTGGAGATGCTAAATGCTAGGTTGGTTGATTCTTACATGCTAGAACATAATGCCTCATGTGACGTTTCTTATGGATGATTGCATGCATGATCATTTTTGTCATACGCTAGTCTTTGCTTCACGATATATATCTTGCTAGTGTTATGACACGCGTATCATTTTGTATTATATTTTTCATTTATTTGAGTCTTATGAGAAAAATACAAAAAGATTTTGTTTTGATAAAAAAATTTAAAATACAAAAAGATTTTTTACATTTATATATTTTTGAGAAAATACAAAAATATTTTCATATTGGTCATAATTTTATATGATTAAAATGATCTTAACCATTGATCAATGGGGTTGTTTCGAAGTTGATTTTGCATTTTGATTCGACTTTGTATATATGTCATTGCCCACATATGTACGAGCTTTTATGAATGTTTGACTTATCATGCATATTTGAGTTTGGTGAGATATTTTCCTCTCAATTTTGTCATATATGTGTAATTAGATTTAGGAGGAGGTATGCATGTAATAACCGTTGCCTGTGGGGATTAAAAAAATTTAATTGAAAAAATGATGAGTGTGCACGAGAAAGGCTACAAGAGAATAATAATATCGCTGTGAAAGTCACCGTTTGAAAAGATCCCGAGAAAAATTAAGGCAATAAAAGAATAATATGACAAAAGGGGGACAATTAGTTTAGTTTGACGTGTTCATTCAAAAAGAAAAGAAATATGAATGTTTGAGGGATTTTGGATGGAATTATCAACGGGTTTGCACCACGAATCCTAATGCTGAAAAATCGCGTCATAACACTATTGTTTATAGAATTGTCAAAATTCTATATTTGTGTGCATGTTGTTATAAGATCAATATATTAATTATCACATGAGGCTAAAACTTAGTTTGATGAAATTTAGCTATTAATGAGAGCTTCTTGATCGTTCGATGTGTCTAAGTTGTGATTCATTTGTAGTAGTTCACACCCATTCATTCATATCCTTGTTTAGGCGCATTGTACTATGTTGGCATATAACTCATACTTTTTACTTACTGTTTTGAATATGTTCTGATACTATTTCATATTTTCAGTTGCTGTTTTGAGGAAACTTTTTCACTGGGCAAAAGATAAACATTTTTAGAACTGGAATATGAAGTTTTTGAAATCGTTCAAACGATTTCTGGATGTCATTTAAACGACGTATCCATGTTGTTCGAATAGTGGATCTCACGACATTAGAAACGAGATGCAAAAAATGTCAGGTATGGTCGCGAGATGTGTCGATTTTTGATCGTTTCTTAAAGTGCTTCGCACGAAATGTTACTGTTTCAGGTCATTTCTTACCTGGTTTTAATGAGATTCCTATGTCATTCAAACGACCTGGCATTGTAGTTCGAATGACCTGAGTTGAATTTTTGAGTCTTCATTCTATTTCAATACCTGCTTCGTATGTATGATGATATTATTTTATTTTCATACTTCTAGGTTGTTCTGGACAGTTTACATGTAGTCGATATTGCCTTTTCATATGCGATTCATACATTGTATTATTTTGTTTAGTCACATTATTCCTGCTATTGATGATTCATTCATGTGACTGTTTTCTAGCTATGATTTGGTATATTCTGATTATTTTTAGCTTGATACCTCTGTTTATCTATAAATGCTTTATATGATTATTTTCATTCTAGATACGATGTTGTTTGTTTATCCTTTTCTCTACTTGTCTATTTGAGACAAAAAGGGGGAGATATATTTGTTTGATGATCACATGTGTTTTATATTAGTATCATGTTTTGACTATACTGTTTACATATTGGTATCGTTGATTTGAGTTATATTGAAAAATATGTATACAAATTGGTATCATATATTTTGCTTACTTGTTTAACAAATGGTTTGTACAAATTGATATCATAAGGTTTTATATCATTTGTTCCTCCATACTCCACTACGTATTTATTTGTTTCGTGTGTGTAGGTATTCTGTAAGGATTCGAGTTTTTTGACTACATCACATTCAGATAACTCATGCTTACCAGACCTACATATACTAAGCCTTGTCCTGTAATTTTTTATTTTGGGTTTATAGGATGGGATTTACGTGTCATACGGCTTGACGGCTCGGCTTAGCATTCACTGGTTTAGTTTTATCCCGAAATAGTCAAAGGGGGAGATTTGTAAGGACAAATTTTCAAGTGAGTCAATTTGTATGTAATTGACTTAATTCCGGACAAAATAAAGTTTAAGTCATATGATTATATTTCAAGTCACCATCCCTATTAAGCCTATGACGTTGTGTTGCAAACGTAGCGTCCAAGCTTCAAGGATAGATTATGGTGTGTTTATTGGTGCATGTTTCACATCTCCATATCATATTGCATTTCGAGATACTCTCAGTTATGGACGCATATAGTTTATGGGACTCAAAAATTGTTTTAAGGATGTTATTTTGATTAAAAATGATTAGAAAATGTTTTAACTTCGTTTATTCTGAGATAAATTTGTTTTAGGGTTGTGTAGGTCTTTCCCTTGTGTTTTGGAGATCAAACGACATTTACTATCATTCAAACGACATCATCTAGTCATTCTAATAACATGCGTATCTCCTTCGAACGAGATGTGTAGAGTCATTCTAACAACAGGACAATATCGTTCTAATGACTTGTCACCCTTCCAGCGCTTAGCCTTGTCACGGTCAATGACCGTGACACGATCGTGAGAAATATCGCAGCAAAAAAACCCTTTCCCCTTCTTTTTTCCCCCGCCGTTTCTTCCCTCCTTTTCTCTCTCTCTCTCTCTCTCTCTCTCTCTCTCTCTCTCTCTCTATGCTTCTCTCTCTCTATCTACTTTCGGTACTTTCTCTCTCTCTCTCTCTCTCTCTCTCTCTCTCTCTCTCTCTTCCATTTATATATATATGTGTGTGTGTATATATGTGTGTATGTGTGTATGTGCGTGTGTGGTGGGTGGGGGGTGAGGAGGGGGATAGGGCAGGGTAGGGGGCTGTGCGTGTGTGTGTGTGCATGTGCGTGTCCGTGTGTGTGGTGGGTGGAGGGTGGGCAGGGGGGTGGGGCAGGTTGGGGGGGGGGGAGGGGGCAGGGATGGGTTGGGGGTAGGGGTGGGGGGCTGCGTGTGTGTGTGTGTGTGTATATGTGTGTATCGTGTGCGTGTTTGGGCGTAATGTCCCTTGTAAACGAATTGATTGATTGTCCCTCATTGTAAATTAGTAAATTAATATATAATTAATTATGAAAGTAGTATTTCCCCTCATTGTAAATTAGTAAATTAATAATTGTATACTTTAATTGTTAGTTTAGTTGATAAAAATAATTAATTGAGTAGATGAATTAGAAGGAGTACGGGATACACATTTGTTGTTGACATTGCTGTTGGATTATAGTGGATCGATGTTGGGTTGGTTAATTTTAAAAGTGGTATGACCACTGGATTATTGTCCATATGGGGGTGGGATTTTTTAACTTTTTTTGAAAATTACTTTGTATATCGAACAATATATATATAGTATGATAATTAAATTTAACATACTTCAAATTACATATAGTGCGCATAGATACTAGCCTTCTAGTTCTTATGCGTACACATTCAATAGCCTTTAGAACCGTTCGAGAGTCATTACCCTTGTAATGAGATCTCTCGAATAGTCCCATTTGGACAGTTTGGGACTGCATAATTTCTGTATAATATTCTTAGTGGCTTAAAGTTGTTACTTTTGGAGGAAATTCTGCAGTCGTATCCTAATGTTCTTTGGGTACATACTAGATTGACAAGTGTGACTGTTATTTCAATTGATTAATTGAAATAACACTTACACTTGCCAACCTACGTTGTGTACTTGGAGAACTATGGGGATATGTTGTCGAATTTTTTTAAAATTGTAACAATATGCATGAGCTGTTAAGTATATTACAGAAAAATGCGGTCTTGAATGGGATAGGACCACTCACCCTTTAGAGGAAATGGAGGAAATATAACTTTTTATTATAAATTGAATTTGAATATAAATAAGACATAATTAAATGAAACATACTATAAATCTAAGTTTTGTTTATACTCATTTATGAATATACGCTTCGTACCTTTAATAGGTGATTAGTTGTGGTAGCTTTGATGCGATATTCGAAATAAAAAGAGTGGATGGGTGAGACAAATAGAATGGGGGATGTGTTTCGCAGAGGTGCTAATGAATTTGTGAAATATGCAAAGAGATGTCATAATGATGAAGAGTTTTCGTGTCCGTGTGCTAGGTGTAAGAATGGTAAGGTGTTTGAGTGGAAAACAGTTGAACTACATTTGTTAAGATCGGATATGCAAGATAGTTATCAATTTTGGAGTTTTCACGGTGAATTGAAAGTTCCTTTTGTACCCGACCAACCTTCACAACAACCATCAATAAGTAGGATAGATGTAGAAGGGGATGACGTAGATCATAATATGTTAGAGGATTTAGTTGATGATGCGTACGGAGTTTATGAAGTCGAGGAGAATGAGGTTACTGATGATTTAGAAGGTTCAAGTGCTCGTGAAGATATCACGATAAAACTTGACGATGACTACCAAAGTTTAAAATTTAAGGCGACCCAACCGTTATACTCCGACTGTGAGAAAGATCAAACAACTTTACATGCCATGGTTGGTTTGCACAGTTTGAAGACGCAATACAAGTGTGGCTTATTACCCAAGGAGAATAGACTTCCAAATAGCTACCCTGTTATGAAGAACAATTTGAAAGGTTTGGGAATGAAGTATAAATCGATTCATGCTTGTGTGTATGACTGTATACTATACCAAAAGGAGTATGAAAATCTCGATCATTGTCCGATATGCGATGAACCTAGATATGTCCAATCTACTAGTAAGGAAGGCACAAGCTCAAAAGTGCCTCAAAAAGTATTGAAATATTTTCTCGTTGGGCCTAGATTAAAGCAGTTTTTCACAACACCATGGATAGCAGATGCAATGACTTGGCATGCTAGGGCAGACGTAGGGGTAATATCATGCGCCGTACTATTGATTCTACTGCCTGGAGGAGGATGAATTATGAGTATCCCGATTTTGCTCGAGAACAACGCAACATTCGTTTGGCTATATCAACAAATGGTTTCAATCCATTTGGAAATCTAAGCACCAATCAGAGTGTATGGCCAGTAATCCTAGCCCCACTCAACCTCCCTCCTTCACAGTGTATGAGACCTAAATTTTCGATGATGGATTTATTGATACCTGGGCCAGAGGCACCAAGTGATGACATCGATGTCTACCGGGCTACTTTGGTAGAAGAATTAAATGAGTTGTGGGAAGAGGGTGTGCAATCATTTAACTCTTTTAGAAAATAAGATTTTACTCTGAAAGCTATGTTGATGTGGCCAATTCACGATTTTCCAGCTTATGGGACATTATTCGATTGTGTAGTATATGGTTATTTGGGGTGTCCTATTTGTGGAGAGGAGACTGAATCTCTTCGTATATCCTTTAGCTAAAAAAATATATATCATTGCCACAGGAGCTTTTTAACCCCGGCTCATAGTTTCAGATCTGAGAAAGGTTCCAATTTTTTATTGGGCGAGGTTGAACATAAGCTACTGGCGAGACAACTTTCGAGTTCAAAAATTGAAAGTAAATATTATGAATGTGGCCCTAATATTCCAGGTATGAATCCCAAATTTAAGAATGTCAAGCATAAGAAAACCCCAACTGGGAATAAAATTGAGACAAGAAAGGCATGGTCTAGGAGGTCAATTTTATTTGACTTGCCTTATTGGAAGAATAACCTGATGCGTCATTTATTGGATGTGATGCATGCTGAGAAGAACTTTGTTGAACATATTGTGGGCGCTTTCCTTGGGGGGGGGGGGGGAGCCATTCGAAGGATGGAGTAAATGCACGAAAAGACCTTAAGTTATTGAAACTTAAGCCACAACTATGGTTAAAAGAAGATAGTAGGGGAAGGACAATAATTCCCCCTGGTGCATTTACTTTAACGAGTGGGGAAAGGAAGGTGCTTTTAGACACAATATATAATTTGAAGGCCCCATCTACTTTTTCGTCCAACTTACAAAGGATTGTGAATTATTCTACTCATGATTTACATAAGTGTCAGTTCCACGATTGGCATGTGATCATGCAATTGGTTCCTCTATTGTTTAAGCACCGTTTCTACAAGCACAAGGATTTGCGGAGGGCTATTATGAAAATTAGTATTACCTTCTCACTCTTGTGTGAGAAGGTAGTCAATCGAGAACACATAGTGACTGCAAAATTGGCGGTGATCGAAGCAATTTGTGTGTTGAAGAAATACTTTCCCCGAGCATTCTTTGATATAAGTGCTCACTTGTTGGTACACCTATGCGACGAGGCACTTCTTTGTGGTGCAATTAGATATCGGTGGATGTATCCGTTTGAAAGATTGATGAAGGTTTTTAAATATTACGTCAAGAATACGCGATACATTACAGGATCAATTGCAGAGGAATACATAACCGTGGAGTCATCAATATATACTCGGGAATATATGCCTAACTTGACTAGCATTGATGACACTGATGAGTTCGTCGATGATGGTGGTCATGTGATGGGAAAATGAGTGAAATTAACGAGTTTGCAACATGAACAAGTAGCTCGTTATCTATTTGACACGCATGAAGATGTCGAAGAATGGAGAAAGTAAGTTTCGATTATTATAATGTTTTACATTATTTTAGATTATTTTATACATGATTAATTTTGTAATATGCAGAAAATATGAAGTCTGTGAGAACAATAAAATATGAAAAACAATGGTACAATCAAACAGGGAATTTAGGCTGTGGTTGATAAAAGAGGTAATTATAATGAAAATGGCTGTTATATAACGTTACATTACACTCAAATTTTACAACTAATATAATTAATTTATCTATATTCTCAGCTCTTAAAGACGGGTGATGCGACATCAAGGCTTGCTCGTCTAGCCACTGGACCCTTGTTCGTAGCACAAGAGTACAAAAAGTATCTATTTAACGGTTACATTTTCGGCGCTAAAGTGTACGAGGAAAGTACAAATGTACAGAACTCGGACATTTCATACAAGGCTATTACTTTTTTTCGAGCGAGCGCAAAAGATAAAAACCTCGTTGAAGCTGAAATGACTTACTATGGTGTAATTCGAAATATATTTGAATTGGATTATATAAGCTTCAAAGAGGTCGTATTTTACTGTGACTGGGTAAGAGTCGAGGATAAAAATGCTTATAAAGTTGATCTTGTCACCAATTTGATCATGGTTGACTTGTCCAAATTGAAGAGCAACGACCACTTGAGCGATGAGCCGTTTGTTTGTGTATTTCAAAAGGTTAACCAAGTGTTTTACTCGGAATATATCAACAACGAGCCGTGGTCAATTGTCCAACACGCGCCAAAATGTCTAAATAGTAGTATGTATGACTTGGCTGCTGTTATCGAATATCAATCCATTTTTTATG
Source organism: Sambucus nigra (assembly GCA_949130495.1). NCBI lineage: Eukaryota > Viridiplantae > Streptophyta > Magnoliopsida > Dipsacales > Adoxaceae > Sambucus > Sambucus nigra. The sequence goes on along the minus strand of OX422207.1, from coordinate 330,509,619 downwards.
ATAACCCGAATTTTAAACAATTTTTCAATTTGTAATAAATATTCCAATTTGTACCGAAATATTCCAATGCGTTTGGACAGTTTGAGAGTGCATAATTTCTGTATAATATTCTTAGTGGCTTAAAGTTGTTATTTTTGGAGGAATTTTCTATTATAAATCGAATTTGAATTTGAAATTTAAGTTTTGTTTATACTAATCCATAAATATACGCTTCTTACCTTTAATAGGTGATTAGTACATAGTTATTTGGGGTGTCCTATTTGTGAAGAGGAGACATAATCTCTTCGTTTATCCTTTATATCCGAACACTAAGAAATGCAATAATCCTATGGAGTGAGGCTCTGCAAATTCCTTCCAACCGTTGTGTAGCCAAACATCACCAGCTGAAGTTGTCAATTACACTTTCCATACCCCACCACTTGGAACCTCTAGCAAAATATGGGAAAATATGGATAGTGGGATTGATAACTTCAACTGGTGATGTTTGGCTACACAACGGTTGGAAGGAATTTGCAGAGCATAACTCCATATGATTATTGCATTTCTTAGTGTTCAGATATGAAGGGAATTATATTTGACACGATTGCCCGGGGTACATTAGTTGTAAGGAGGTGCCATATGAGCTCAAGTTAGTTGTTTGGGTGACACTACAGGTAATGTATTTATATTTATATTTATATGCATATTTAAATTTCAATTTCGATTTTTATGAATATTTGCTTGTTGGGTGGCACTACACTCTTGTGCAGTGGCTGATTCTTATAGTGGAACTGGAACTGGGAATTTGTGCTGGATTTTCTAAAAAATTGTCTTCTTCTAGAGGTTCTTATCTTTGAGGTACTTCAAGGGTTCATAACACCACTTCCAGCTAAATAGTTTGTAGATTTGAGATAATTGATGGTGATGTTGTTTCTTCTTATATAAGGGTTTTTCATTTTATTGAAATGGTATGTACCTGATTGTTTGAGATCACACCTAAAGACAATCAAAATTACGGGATTGGGGTCGAATAATGGAGTTAAACACTTGAGGTACTTTGTGGAGAATGCTAAAGTTTTGAACAGGTACGAGATTGTTTCTATTTTGAATGTATATTTGCGCTATCTCTATTTTATCTGGATATATAATGTTTGAACAGGTACAACGTTGCTATAATAGGTACATATATACTGCTGGGCAGTGGCAGTGGCAGTGGCAGTGGCCATACTGCCTAGCAGATTTTTTTTTCAATTCTGCCCAGAATTATCACGGTCATTGGTCGTGACAATTTTTTTAAACATTGTCACAGTTTTGTCACGGTCCTTAACCGTGACAAAGTTTGTCACGGTCAAGACCGTGACATGACCGTGACAATTCTAACGAACTTATCACGGTCAATGAACGTGATAAGTCCATGAAAAAAAATTTGTCACCCCCAGAATTGTCATGGACATTGACCTTGACAAGTTGGACTTGTCAAGGTCAATGACCATGACAATTGGGCAGATTTGATGTAGTGTTACCGACTTAAGATTTTTTATTTAAGGAAATTTTTCTTAGAATTTTGAGGTGTACAAAAATAAAATTACAAAACAGAGCAGTTACGTTTTTCTGATTTACAAAGGTTTCCAAAGTTAAAAACATCTTTTATGTTTCAAGATTCGATCTTATATATATATATACAATCAGGCTCTCCAACATACCTCCTACCAACATACCTATGAATATACCCTTTTTTAAAATAGTAAAAAAAATAATTTTGAGATGGTATTTTTTTATATGGGTTCATGATATTTCAGTGTGCCCCTATAACAAAAATCAACTGAAAATAATATTTTTTGTTATTTTAAAAAAAAAATAAAAAAACTGACAGTTTTTACCCTTTAAAACAACCAGTTTTTAACCTATTTTTTAAAAATAGCAAAACACATTATTTTGAGCTGAATATTTTTACAGGGGAACATCGAAATATCATGAACCCATATAAAATTTTCAAATCAAAATTATTTTTTTTACTATTTTAAAAAAATAGGTATGTTCGTAGGTATGTTGGAGAGCCTGACTCTCTCTCTCTCTCTATCTATCTATCTATCTATCTATCTATCTATCTATCTATCTATCTATCTATCTATCTATCTATCTATCTATCTATCTATCTATCTATCTATCTATCTATCTATCTATCTATCTATCTATATGCTATATAGATCTTGTTTTAGCACCATTTGTAGTTTGTTCATCTATGTTGAACATTCGTGTCGTCGAGTTTTGCGGTGGAGAAGCGGTGGACTCCGTTTTCTGAATCGTAGGTAGTTGCCAAAGCTGTACTGGTGGATACCGAAGCGCACGTGGACTCGTGTGTTGTGGACCTTGCGTAGGTGGACTCCTGTATTTCACGTGGAAGAGTGGTTGAAGCATAAACGAGCGTCAAGGATCGTGGGGATCGAGTCGTTGAGTAAGTCTAATGTTTGTACTTTGTAGAACATATCATAGTGATTATCTGTCTTGGGCCATCCGATATTTTTTCCCTTAGTGGTTTCCTCACACATCGACGTTTTATGTTTTGTGGACTTAATTTACTTTTTCTTGCTTAATTTCACCCAAATGCATGTTTAGAATTAACAAAATAAAATTGGCAAAATTAAAATTGTTTCACAAAATTGGTGCAAATTAAAATTGGAAAGAGTATTTTGAAAAAATTATTTTCACCTAAAGCACACTTAGAAAAAGGGACCTCTACAAATTGGTATCAGAGTGGGTTGCACTAAGTTATTATGTTTGATCTTCTTTACCTGCTATTGAGTTGTTTATTTATCTCTCTTGTGCTTTTTTATGTCTCTCAATGGATTCTCTAAGTTTTGACGAATTAAATATTTTGAATTTGGAGGGTGAAAATACAAAACTGCCCCAAAACACCCCTGTAAGAGCCACGGACACCGAACACGGGACCAACGTAACCTATAGCAACTGACTCATAGTTACGAGATGCTCGGTTAGAAAACCTGATAAAAAATTCAAATAGTTAGGCTTAGGATTGAAAACATAGCATTGGAGGGTGAAAATACAAAACAACCCCCAAATTCCCCTACAAGAGGCACGAGCACCTCGCAAGGAACCAACATAAGATGTAGCAACTGACCGCGTAGTCACGGGTGTCCTAGTTATATAACGTGACTAAAAATTGCAAATAGTTAGAATTCGACTCGAAAACATGCTGTTGATGGGTGAAAATGCAAAATATCCCTCAAATGCCCTTACAAGTGGCACAGACACCTCGCACGGGACCAACGTAACACGTAGCAACTAACCGCCTAGTCATGGGATGCCCGATTAGAGAACATGACCACAAATTACAAATAATCATACTTAGGTTTGAAAACATACCGCTTAAGGGTGAAAATGCGAAACAACCTCCAAACACCCCCGCAAAAGGCTCGGACAAATAGCATGGGAGGAACACATCACTTAGAAACTGACTGCGTATTCACATGATGCCTAGCTATGGAAAATGACCAAAAAAATAGCAAATAGTTAGACATAGGCTTAAAAACTTACCATTGAAAAGTGAAAATGCAAGGCTACCCCCAAACACCCCGGTGAGACACACGGACACCTCACACAGGACCAACATAACACGATAAAATTAACCACATAGTTACAAGATGCTAGATTAGTGAACATGGCCAAAAATTGCAAACAATTATACTTAGACTTGAAGACATGTTGTTGAAGGGTAAATGCAAAACAATCCCTAAACGCCCCCTCAAGAGGCATGAACACCTGACATGGGACCAATGTAACACGTAGCAACTAATTTCTTAGTCACGGGACGCTGGGTTATAGAACATAACCAAGAATTGTAAATAGTTAGACTTAGGCTTAAAAACATGCCGGTAAATGGTGAAAATGAAAAATTGCCCCCAAACGCCCCTGCAAGAGGCAGGTACACCTCGCATGGAACCAAAGTAACACGTAGCAACAAACTATGCAATCATAAAATTCCCGATTAGAGAATATGACAACAAATTATAAAAAGTTATTCTTCGGCTTGAAAACATACTGTTGAAGATTAAAAAATAGAAGGAAAAAAACGCCACCACAAGAGGCGTGGACACCTCGCACGAGAACCAACGTAACACGTAATAACTTACCGCATAGTCACGGGATGCCTGTTTAGAGAACATAACCAAAAATTACAAATAGTTAGACTTAGGCTTTATAACATGTCGTCAAATGGTGAAAATGAATAATAACCACCTAACGCCCCCACAAGTGGCACGAATACCTCGCACGAGAAAAACGTAATATGCATCAATTAACCACATAGTCACGAGACACCCGATTAGAGAACATGACAAAAAAATGTAAATAGTTAGAGTTATCCTTGAAAACATGCAGGAAAAAGGTAAAAATGCAAAACAACCCCCAAATGCCCCCTCAAGATGCACGGACACCTCGCACAGGATCAACATAATCCGTAGCAATTAACTGCATAGTCACGAGATGTCCGGTTAGAGAACTTAACCAAAAAATTGCAAAAGTTATTCATAGGCTTGAAAAAATGCCTTTGTAGGGTAAAAATGAAAAAATACCCCCAAACGCCCCTGCAAGAGGCACAGACACTATGCATAGAACCAACGTAACATGTTAGAAACAACCTCATAGTCGCAAGACACCCGATTAGCGAACTTGACCAAAAATTTCAAATAGTTTGACTTAGGCTTGAAAACATGCCTGTAAAGAGTGAAATTGCAAACCAACCCCCAAAATCCTTGCAAGAGGCACGAACACCATGCACGGGACCAACGTAATATGTAGTAATTGACCGCATAGTCATAAGGTGTCTGATTGGAGAACATGACCAAAAATTACAAGTAGTAATATTTAGGTTTGAAAACATGTCGTTGAAGGGTTAAAATGCAAAACAATCCCCAAATGCTCCTTAAGAGCCACGAACACCATGAAAGGGACCGAAGTAACACGTAGCAACTGACAGTGTAGTCACAGGACCCCCGATTAGAGAACATGATTAGAAATTGCTTATAGTTAGACTTAGGGATAGAGACGTATCGGTAAAGGGTGGAAATGCAAAACAACCCCCAAACGCCCCTACAAGAGGCACACACACCTTTCACGAGACCAAAATAATACGTAGCAACTGATCACATAGTCATGGGATGCCCGGTTGGAGAACATGATTAAAAAATTATAAATGGTCAGACTTGGGCTTGAGAACATGTCGATGAAGTGAAAACACAAAACAAATCCCAAATGCCTGTAACAAGCACGAACACCTCGCACGGGATAACAAAACTTGTAGTAACTCATCTCGTAGTTATGAGATGCTCGATTAGAGAACATGACCAAAAATTACAAATAGTTATACTTAGGCTTGAAAACATGTCGTTGATGGGTGAAAAAGCAGAATAGCCACCAAATGAAGAAGCACGAACACCTCACATGGGGCCAACGTAACACGTAGCAACTAGGGGTGGGTGCAATCCTGTCCGGTTTTTGGTCATTTTAGGTGTCGGACCGAATTATTCGATCCTATATTTGAGAAGACCGTATTTGGACAGATTTAATTGGTTAGCCTATTTATTCTATCTAGGGTATTTTTGGTCCGGTTCGGTTAATAATCGGTCCACATTTACATTTATTTACTTTTTTTTCAATAAAAACTTGTTAATTTTTTTATGTTTGTACTATTTAAAGGCTGTTTTGCACCTTTTAGGTGCTCTTTTTTGCACCATCAAAGGTGCTGTTTTGCCACTGAAATAATGTTGTTTTGCACCATCTAAGGGTGCTGTTTTGCCATTTCAAATTTGTTGTTTTGTACCATCTAAGGTGCTATTTTTTCCTTTCAAATGTGTTGTCATGTTTTGCCCAATTATAGTAGAATAAAACATGTTGTTTTGCACCTTTAAATGTGCTATTTTGCACCTCCCACACATACAATGATATGCAAACATTAAAATAGCTTCAAAAGTAATACATGTCCACCATAAGAAAATATTACATGTCCAAGCAAGCACCATAAGAAAATATTATATGTCCAAGCAAGCACCAAAAGAAAATATTACATGTCCAACTAAGTCCAAGCAAACAACATAAGAAAATATTCCGTGTCCAACTAAGTTCAAGCAAGCAACATAAGAAATATTACATATCCACCATAACCAAAAGTAAGGTAAAACAAAGTCCTCGAATCTCCTCCAAAAGGCGCATCAATCCACCACAATAGTTGAAATTGAGGTCTTGAATATTTCTCCCAATATTTCTAGAAAAAATACAAAACAAAGATTATGTCAAATGAAAATTCAATAACAAAAGTTTAACATTTAAATTATGAAAAATATATATTAAATTTAACTATTACCCGCATCATGTTTCTCCATTTCTTGAATTTCATCCATGGCATCTCGAATGTTGATAGGTTTTGTTGAAGATTTGAGCCAATTTTATGCACAAACAAGTGCCTCCACCGTTGTAGGAGCTAGAGAGATATGAAAAGGATCAAGCACACGACCACCCATACTAAAAGCGGATTCGGAGGCAACAATAGACACAGTAGACACGGTAATAGCTAATACATCTCATGCCATACGAGATAGCACTTGATACTTGCCTTGATTATTTTTCCACCAACCAAGAATATTAAAGTTATCATTTTCCACTTCACAAGTTTCCAATAAATACTTTTCCACCTAAATTATCCTCCGATTCTAAATGCCTTTTAAATTGAGATGTTAAAATTGCACAACCATCCTCATCCTCATCATCCCCAACCACATTAATTGGTGGATTCATATTGTGTGAAGATGCATTAAATGATTTATGATGATCATACCACTCAAACAAATGAATTAATGCATCTTTAACTCTTCTTGACAACTCCATTGATTTAACACAACCATACGAATCACTAAACCAAAATTCAATATACTTTAACTTGTAACATGGGTAAAGGAAAATGGAAATGAACAACAAGAAGTTAATTTTCTCTACATTCCAATACTTATCAAATTTGGCAATCACTTTCCCAGCCATTGAAGATAAAAAATCATCACCATAATTTTTCAAATGCACCAACTCACTTTCAATAATCACAAGTTCATGAAAAAAAGCATTGGATGTAACATATAATGACCCCGAGAATTTTAGGGTAGCATTATAAAAGATTCGAAGAAACTTCACAAAACTCTTAGCTTTTTCCCAATCCTCAAATTTTGGAGGTCCTAAATTTCTTTCAAACACCGACCCTCTTCCCCTCTTATCACCATCACCATCACCATCATTTTCCTTCTCTACACCAAAGTAGGACAAATAATCATTGTCATCTTGCTCCATCCTTTTAAATGTTTTCTCAAATTTCTTGGTCGCCTCCAACATCATGAATGTGGAGTTCCATCTCGTTGGAACATTAAGACATAATAAACCATCTGAGTTCCATCTAAGTTAGACTAACGCTTGAAAACATGTCGTTGAAGGGTGAAAATACAAATATCCCCCAAACACCCCTGTAAGAGGCAGGGACACCTCCACGGGACCAGCTTAACATATAGCAACTGATCGCGCAGTCCTGAGGCACCCGATTAGAGCACATGACCAAAAATGGCAAATCGATAGACTTACGATTGAAAACATTCCGTTCAAGGGTAAAAATGCATAAAAACACTCAAATGCCCACAGAAGAGGCATGCACACCTCACACAAGACTAAAATAATACGTAGTAATTGACCATGTAGTTTTAAGATGCCAAGTTAGAGAAGATAACCTAAAATTGTAATTAGTTAGGCTTGAAAACATGTCGTTGAAGGGTGAAAATGCAAAATAGTCCCAAACATACCCGCAAGAGGCACAGAGACCTCGCACAGGACAAACGTAAACACGTAGCAACTAACAACAAAGTCACGGGACACCCAATTGGATAAAATGATAAAAACATGCAAATAGTTAGACTTAGGCTTGAAAATATGCCGTTGAAGGATGAAAATGAAAAACAGACCCCAAAGGCTCGTAAGAGGCAAGAACACCTTGTATAAGACCAACGTAACACGTGGCAACTGGGCATGTAGTCACGAGATGGCCGATTAACAAAATTTCAATTAATTATACTTAGGCTTTAAAACATGCCATTGAAGGGTGAAAACGTAAGACAACCCCGACACGCCCTCGTAAGAGGCACGATCACTTACGTGACTTAAAAAGTGTCTCTAACACGTGTGCTTACGACTCAAGTACAAGTCAGTCGCTCAAGTAATAATTCGGTAAACCGGGTATCGAACTCAGGGACTAAGATGTGGAACATAACAATTACTAAGGAAGGTGTCTAAAATCTAATGTGTCTAAAACCTAACGTAACGAATACTAAGGAAGGTTTCTTAAACATAATTAGTGTCTAAAACCTAACGAATACTCCTATAAACCTCATAAATGTGATGATTTAATGAGAAAGTCTCATTAACTAATGTGAACTAATTAATAAATGTGAATCAACTAAGTATGCAACTATATGCAAAAAATGGGATTGGAATAAACTCCCCCAAACTGTTAGTAATTATGTAGGATATAAAACTTTTAATAATCAAATACATAATTGAGAGAAGACTTTAAATTGATATAAGCACTACGTATATGAGTATTTTACTCTGCACAATACATAGTAAAAAATAACTCTAAATGAAAAAATTGCCGACACGCGTATCGCACCCTGAAACACTCCAGTTACCTACAGAAAACGAAGTTAAAAGGCTTACAATACTTGTATCGAAAAAGTATCAAGCCTCAAATTATTTATTTAATTCATTCATGTTTTATATCTATTCATAATACCTAGGTTGGGTTCATATATACCAACCCGCTAAAAACCTAGCCGAACATGGTCACGTGAAAAGTAACCAAAAAGCTAACGTTGCATGCGTTGGAAATCATGATGAAACTATTACTAAACATGCATGGAAGTCTTAAAATCCTAGAAAATTGAACAAAAACATGCAAAAATGAAGAATATGCAAGAACAAGATAAAGAAGATAAACTTGGTATTAATATCTTGAGAATTGATCCACAATAATGTATCTTTTGTACATGAATGAAAACTAGGGTTCTTGCATCTTCTCCTTTATTTAATTCGAAGTGTAAAAATATCTAAAACTAAGTATAATATCAAACTACAACATTACATGGTCGTTTAGAAGAGTCCCCAAAACATAAAACTCTCTAGGCTTAAAAGTAGGGCCAAAATAAAAATCCCACTTTAGATAATTTGTCATGGTTTTAAAGAGTGCCTATCATTTGTCACGAATCTGGAGTGTTACTAATGGAAAACCGACTTGTATAGGATCCGAACCGGTTCGATTTTCCAGTGTTTCCCAAGTGACGCCTTATGTTCTCGAAGTTCCCTTATTAATAATTCTTCCACTAGATTTTCTTCTCAACTTTAAACACGCATAACTTTTTCACCGTAGCTCGAATTGAGGTGACACTTTTTTCCTTATATTCTTGTGACTTCAATCTCTTAAACTTTCCAATTAGATCCTCCTTCATGTTTCATATGTAAATTACAAAATTTCCCTTTGACTTTCCTTATTTTCTTTTCTTTCTTTTGTTCCAGTTTCTCTCTTATTTTTACTTGCATGAAATACATGTAAAACACACAAGAAATATACAAAATAAGAAATATGCACCAAAAAGGGTTACTAGCATGAATATGAGATAAATCCAGTCTATTTGTGATGCACGGTATCATAAAAGGACCGAAATTAAGGGAATAAATATGAAATATTTATACCTTATCCCCAAACGCACATGCAAGATGAATGGACACCTCGCATGGGATCAACATAACACGTAATAACCAATTGCGTTCTCATGAGATGACTAGTTAGAGAACATGACAAAAAATTACAAATAGTTAGGATAAGGCTCCAAAAAATTCTATTGAAGGGTGAAAATGCAAAACAACCCCCAAACGCCCTCACAAGAGGCACCAACACTTCGCACGAGACCAACGTAACATGTAGCAACTGATTGCATAGTCATTGGATGCGTGGTTAGAGAACATGACCAAAAGTTGAAAATAGTTAGACTTAGGCTTGAAAATATGTCGTTGAAGCGTGAAAGTGCAAAACAACACCCAAATACCCTCGCAAGAGGCATGAAAACCTCGTACGGGACCAACGTAACACGTAGCAACTGACCGTGTAGTTACGGGACGAGCGGTTAGAGAATATGACCAAAAATTGCAATTCGTTAGACTTAGGCAAGAAACTATATGGTTGAAGGGCGGAAACATAAAATACCCCCAGAAAGTCCATGCAAGAGATACGAACACCTCGCACGGGACAAACGTAAAATGTAGCAGTTGATCGCGTAGTCATGGGATGTTCGATTAGAGAATATGATAAAAAATTATAAATAGTTAGACTTAGGCTTGAAAATATTACATCTGAGGGTGAAAATGCAAAAAGCCCCCAAACGCCCCTGCAAGAGGCACGAACACCTCGCACGGCACCAACGTGACATGTAGAAACTGAATGCGTAGTCACAGGACACCCGGCTAGATAACATGACCAAAAATTACAAATAATTAGACTTGGGCCTAAAAATATGTCGTTGATGGGTGAAAACGTAAAATAACCCCCAAACGCCCCCATAAGAGAATAGACACTTCGCACAGAACCAACATAATAGTAACAACTGATGAGAAGAGTGCACTTGCGTTCAAATAAAGAAGTTATTTAATTAAATTCAGTTTTTATCAATTAAGTCCTACACATGCATCTCGGTGTGATTGATGATGATAAAATCAAGCAAGAACATTCAAAAAAACACAAATGGGGAAAAATCCCCTAAAGGGACAAAACCATTTATTTTCATTATAATATTGTAACATATAATTTCTCGGATTACAATAAAAATACAGTGACACAGAATTACCCGCAGGCGTTGGATCTGTAGTCGGCGACTGGAACTTTCCCTTTCTAGGAGGACGACAATGAAGAAGAAGGACGATCTACTCCACAAGGGCATGAACAGACACACAGTTGTGTTCTTGGGTTGCAAACAGATTCACAAGGGTTTCAAAAGTTGTGTGAATCAAAACACGAGTCTTTGGACTCACAAAGGTGAAGACTTAGAGTATTTAGGACTCTTAAAATCGTCTATGAAAGTCTTACTAAACAACTCCCCGAATTTGGTTTATAAAAGAAAATCTGGGCCGAAAATATCTAAACACAATCTGCACAATTTTATCTCAGGCGGATCGATTCGCTTCTGATTTGGATCGGTCCGAGGTCGGATAGGTTCTTTTTTAATAGGGATTCTTCGGTTTGCAATTGGTTCAAGGTTTACTGGTTTGAGGCAAATAGCAGATCGGTCTGACTTGAGGCGGACCGGTCCGAAGGCGGATCGGTTCATTTTTAAAATGGGCGGACCGGTCCGGTATCCCAGGAAAGTGATTCCAAGGATAAGATGTTTTGATATTCGGATCCGTTGATGTAGATGTGATCTTGAATTTCTTCAACGATGTAAAGACTTACGACATACAAATTGATAATGGACAAAAATTTCCTTATAAATCTCTCCCTATGTCTATGCCGATACATATATAAAAAGTCTGAATTATCAACTATCAAATTGCCTAAACAAATCTACCCTTCCATGAACCCAAAACTGGAAAGATACAAATGAATAAGTCTTCATCGTTTGTTCTTCAAATCTTCAGGAATCTCAACGCTTTTCTCATTAGGGTGTGTAACATATGATCATCAATGTACTACCTACACATATGAGAGAAAGCAAAATACCAAGTGACGTATCGAGTTTGAAATGAGATAAACATATATACCAATTTGACTCAAATACTCCCCCATAATTGGATAATTCTTTCTCCCCCTTTTTATGATGTCCCCAAATAGATAAATGAGAAGAATAACTCAAACAAGCAAGGCCAGGGTGTCACAAGGAAAGAAAATTCTATTTTTGAATTTTTCAAAATTTTGCAAACAATATACAAACAAAGAAACACACCATAGACGAACACAAAACAATCAAGTCGATAATAGCGTAAATGGAGAGGTGTGATCAAATTCGATAGGAAAATCAATGCATACAAACATGACATATGTGCACGATGAATATCGAATACTCCTAACGAATGAGCTCAAAATCTTCCTCTGATGTAAAAAGTTAGAAATATTAGACATTGACTTAATCAAATCAACAAATCAAAGCTCAGAGTGATTTCCATACCCAAACGATTTAATTCTTTTTCAGGACTTTCAAGGAAGTGCAAACCCATTTATATTCTCCAACCAAACTCCCTCAGATTTATATTTTGAATAGAGGCGATATAAATTCTCAAACTTTGGAGAATTGATGGTGAAACCTAATGGCCCATATTTGGCATATATTGCTTTTTATTGCCTTTAATTTTTTTCGGTCTCTTTTAACCTCTTTGGACCTCGGATAATAAAATTCCTCCATTTTTAGGTCCTTTGGAACGGTGGCTTAGAATCGCAAAGGCTAAATGAACCTTTCGCAGCCCTTCCCCGTTTTCAAATAAACACACAGTCTCACCAAAACGGTTGTTACATGCATTCCAATCTTGTCAAATTTTATCAAATAATGTTAGTTGTATAGACATAATTGAGATGGAAACACTCAAGCCAATATGTGATAGACAAGTACAATAATCAAATAAAGCCATGCATGTGTGCAATAAAGGAGATAGGAGTCAAACATGTAGAAAGATATCACTAATCACATCTCAAAGACTCCAATTAATGTAAAGAACATGGATGAAATGATGTAGCGTCTCAAATCTCTATCAAACAGTCACATGGATAAATGGAATGGAATTGTGACTTGGCTATCTTAAATGCTCATCCATAAAAGGTGCAAATAAAATACAAAAATCTTTTTGTGCTTTTCTAAAATTTTTATTAAAAAATATCTTGTTGGATTTTTCAAAAAAAATATATAAAAGGCAAAAGTAATAGTACACATGATACAAACTAGCTATAGGAAGCATATGATATGAACATGAAAAAAACATTCTATCCTAGACACGGACCAACCCCTCAGTCAACTGTGAAAATTCCCAAAGACTTCCTAAGACTCTCAAATCTAAGGGAATCTAAAGGTTTCGTGAAAATATCTGCTAACTGACGGTCGGTGCGGACGAAACACAGGGATACGGCATTCTCCTCAACTAACTGACGTATAAAGTTCTCGCGTATCTTGATGTGCTTTGTGCGCGAATGTTGGATTGGATTGCGGGATATGTGTATAGCACTCGTCTTATCACATGAAATAATCATAGTGTCCTGTGAAATCCCATAATCCTCCAACATTTGCTTCATCCACAAGAGTTGTGTGCAACAACTCCCGGCGACGATGTACTCAGCCTCCGCAGTGGACAAAGAGATGGATTTTTGCTTCTTACTCAGCCAGGAGACAAGAGCAGAACCAAAATAGAAACGCCCACCAGAAGTGCTTCGACAACCATCGATGTCCCCGGCCCAATCGACATCCGAATAGGCAGACAAACGGTCATTGGTATCAAAGGAATACCAAATACCTTATGAGAGAGTCCCACTCACGTAATTAAGAATATGTTTTAGAGTAAGTAAATGTGACTCTTTCGGGGATGCTTGATATCACGCACAGACTCCAACACTAAAGGCCATATCGGGGCGACTAGCAGTAAAATAGAGAAGACTACCTATCATACTCCGATCCAAGGTTTGCTCTACGTCCTTGCCTGAAGTGTCCTTACTAAGCTTGGTAGTGGTACCCATAGGTGTACGTGCATGCTTAGCGGAGTCTAACCCAAATTTCTTCACTATGTCTCTAGCATATTTAGATTGGGAGATGAACATCCCATCCTCTAGCTGACGAACCTGGAGACGAAGGAAGAAAGTAAGCTCACCAACCATGCTTATCTCAAACTCACTTTTCATCTCCTTCTCAAAGTGATGACCATGTTGGGAGCACGTGGATCCGAAGACTATATCGTCCACATAGACCTGGGCAACCAAAATAGCACCGTCATCTCTCCTGACGAACAACATCATATCAACTCCCCCTCTCTTGAAGCCACGAGCTAAGAGATAGGAAGTAAGCCTCTCATACCAAGCATGGGGTGCTTGCTTCAAACCATACAAGGCTTTCCTCAAATAGTAGACGTGCTCCGGGTGCTTAGGGTCTTCAAACCCTTTCGGTTGTTCCATGTAAACCTCCTTCTGTAGAATGCCATTTAGAAAGGCACTCTTGATATCCATCTGATACAACTTGAAGCGCAGATGACATGCGATGGCGAGTAGTAAGAGGACGGACTCAAGCCTCGCAACAGGAGCAAATGTCTCCCCAAAGTCTACACCTTTTATCTGTGTGTAGCCTTGAGCGACCAACCTAGCCTTATTTCTGATTATGGTACCATTTTCATCCATTTTATTCTTAAAAATCCATCTGGTACCTATCACATTAGTCTCACTAGGTCGGGGGACAAGTTCCTAGACATTATTCTTTTTAAATTGAAGCAACTCATCCCAAATAGCAGATATCCAGTGTTCATCCTTGAGTGCTTCTGTGTGGTTCTTGGTCTCGACTTTGGACGTGTAGCAAAAATGGCTAACACCGTTCTCGAGCTGAGCACGAGTCTTGACCCCTAGAGTGGAATCACCAACAATGGAAGAAGGGTCATGACTCTTATGAACCCAAGCAGGTGTGTCCCCTAATGCAGGAGTAGGGTCCACAGAGTGTAGGTGAGGTGCAAGAAAATTACTGCTCGAAACATCCTCATCCTCACACTGAAGGCTAGAATCAATAACCGCCGAAGGTTCGTCATCTTGCACGGTGACCTTTATTGACTCCATAACCTTAGAGCTCTTCAGGTTAAAAACTCGATATGCTCTACTATTCGATGAATACCCTAGCAATATTCCCTCGTCTCTTCGGGAGTCAAACTTTTCTAATTGCTCTCTATACCGTAGGATGTAGCATTTACTCCAAAAAATACGGAAATATGCAAGGTTGGGTTTCTTGCCTGTCCACAATTCATAAGGCATCTTAAGAGTGTGTGGACGCAGGTAAACCCTATTCACCGTGTGGCATGCAGTAAACACCGCCTCTGCCCAAAATCTCCTAGAAACCTTACGACCTAGAAGCATAGATCTTGCCATTTCTTGGATCGTCCTATTATTTCTCTCAATAATCCCATTTTGCTGAGGAGTCTTCACAGCAGAAAACTCATGTTTGATTCCAAAGCTATCATAGTAAAGATCTACCTTTGCTTCCTTAAATTATGTGCCGTTGTCACTACGGATCCTATTAATAGTGACTCTGTGTTGATTTTATAGGACACGACACTTGGTCGTTAAAAACACTACAGCATCGAATTTCTCCCTTAGAAAACCTATAATCGAGTATGTGGAGAAATCATCTACCATTACGAGGATATACCTCTTACCACCCAAATTCTCAGTATGAGTAGGACCCATAAGATCCATGTGAATCAGCTCAAGTACTCGAGAGGTGGTAATGGAATGCAACTTCATATTGGGGCTCCAAATTTATTTTCCTAACTGTCAGGGTCCACAAATCGTGGAAGTTGACTTTCCAAGTGATCGTAAGCCACGTACTAGGTCCTTTTTAGCTAAACGAGTTAGATCTCTAACGTTCATGTGACCTAGATGTTGGTGCCATAGATCCATATGAATGATAGTGGCGCTGTTGCAGACAAGTGAGGATGTGGGCTCAGTCCCATAACAATTATCCTTTGTCCTTACCCCTCGCACTAAAAGTTTACCGGCTTGATTATAGACATTACATGCGTCCCGATCAAACTTTATGGAAAATTCAGCTTCACACAGCTGGCTAATGCTGAGAAGATTTACTTTCAAACCTGTGGGTACCCATATTTGGCATTACCGGCCCGGACGAGTAGCCCAATTAGTGCGGCCCAAAGTCTAGACCCCTTACTTAAAATGAATGGAATTATGACTGAGTCTTCTCCCATATTCTCATAAAGAGATGTTTCAGGAGAATATGGTAAACGCGGGGGAGTCCAAAACCCCCACTCCTCGAAGAGAGACATGTATATAATAAACCCTAGGTCTGGGGCATAAGACATGCACTGTATTCTCTTTAAACGCTCCCCGAAGTATATAGAAATAATACTGACTGCACCACCGTGGACGTAGGCATTCTTGCTGAACCACATACATCTCCTGTTATGTGATTGGCATTTTACTTTCCTTATTTTGCTTTGTGATTGTGCTTCTCTCATCTATTTGTGTTGAATAATAATTATCACCACAATTGGCGCCGTCTGTGGGAAACATTTATCTTCTCTGAGAAAGCCCACACCAACAAAGAAGTTTAAAATGTCTGGTCACAGTAGTAATGCTCCTCAGGTAGGAGATATCCAAGAATAACCTGCTCCTCGCAGGATCATATCTGAAGTTCGGCGTTCAGTTCAGAGGGCTCGCCTAGAGAGGTCAGCCTGAGAAGAAAGTCAAGGACCAGCGAGGTCCACGCAAATCTCCAGGTTGATTGATGCATATGAGGGGAGGCTCCAAGAGCAGAGGGAGTCTTCTCGTAAGCACGAAGCTGAGAATGCTCACCTCAAAAGAATATTAGAAAGAATGGAGAGAGAGCTCCATCGTGGCACTAAGAGACATTCGTACCACACTCTTAGCCCTCAGGCGAGCAAGTCTCGTAGCCGAGGAAGGAGCCCTAGACGCGGGTCCCAGAAAGTTGAGAGAAACGAGTCAGAGGACGACCCGCTCGAGCAACTGCGTCTAGCTTGCAATTACAGGAGCCCAGCTCGCAGCAACGAGAAAATTCAAAGTCTGGTCCGAAGGGAGATGGACCAATACCCTGCGCATCACGATACCAGATCGACCCGAGAGCTCGCTAGGCGAGCTCTCAAAACTCAGATGAAATCGCCTTTCTCAAGAGAAATAGAAGAAGAGGAAGCCCCCAAGAAATTTTTTATTCCAAGGTTCAAGATTTATGATGGTAAAACTGATCCCATTGATCACGTCAGGAAGTACAGGCTAGCCATGACCCTCTGGAAACATCGAGATGCATTGATGTGCCAAATTTTTCCCTCGAGCCTACATGACGTGGCACATAAATGGTTCAAAAGGCTCCCCCATAGGTCCATCAGAAGCTTCAAGTCCCTGGACGAGCTCTTTACGACCCGTTTCATTACTAGTAGCTCCCATCCCAAAAGGATAGATGCTTTGCTAACAATGAAAAAGACGCCTCAAGAGACCCTCCGAGACTACGCGAAGAGGTACTGGGAGTTATTCACTGAGGTCGAAGACTGCTCGGAGTAAGTGGCAGTGGCCTCTTTCAAAATTGGGCTACCCACCTCTTCCCTTCTGTTCCAATCCCTGATAAAGAAAGAGGCCATGACCATCGACGACCTGATGGCTCGCATTGAGAAATATGCCAAGGTGGAAGATGTAACCTGCCTCAGCACAGGAGAAAACGGTCGAGTTAAGCTCGCTGGCAAAGGCAGTGACAAAATTGAGAACGAGAAGAAATGAGGAAAGAATGGGGGAAAGAATGGCTCCAAGAACGGAGGCAACAATGATGTGGCAAAAGCATTTCAGGCGGTCAACACTATCTTCAGAGAATTAATTTACAAAATTCTCGCAAAAATCAAAGACAAGCCATTTATTAAGTGGCCCAAAAAGATGGGAGGAGATCCCTCAAATAGAAACAATGCGTTGAGATGCGCTTTTCACAAAGAAGGAGGATATAAGACTGAGCATTGCAAGGCTCTCAAGTCCCACCTCGAAGAGCTGACCCAATCCGGGCATCTAAACGAATTTATGGAAAAGAAGGCAGAGAAAGTTGTTGCCCATAGAGAAGCAGGGCCTGACAACGTACTCGAAGACGACGCCGGCCATGAATTCACAGTAATTCATGGGGCATCTGACATAAAGCAGATTCAAGGAAATTCAACTCGAGTGGAGGTAAAAAAGCTTACATCGGTTATGCAAGCTTTTCAGATCGATCCAGCAAAGACACAATCAGGAAAGCATTGGCGAGTAGATGACGTCGACTATAGTACGCATATCGTATTCACAGATGAAGATCTGGTGGGAGTGAGAATCCCACATCATGATGCTTTGATCATTACTCTCAGGATAGCTAACTACGACGTCGACAAGTTGCTCATCGACCAAGGAAGCTCGTCCGAGGTAATGTATCTCGACCTGTTCAGAAAATTGAAGTTAAGCATCGCCGACCTAAAAGAAGCTACTATCCCTTTAGTTGGCTTCGCTGGAAAAGTTACTATGACATTGCGAAAGATCGTGATGCCAGTAAGGGAAGGAAATGTCTCTAAAATGATTGAGTTTCTAGTAGTCGACATTGACTCACCATACCAGGCTATCCTCGGTAGAGGATGGCTGCATACAATAAAGGCAGTCTCCTCGACCTACCATCAAAAAATCAAATATGTGACCGAGCGAGGTGTAATGGAGATCCATGGCGATCAAGCGATGGTAAGAAGGTGCTTCATAGAAGCCATTTTCCCAAGACCATGAGAAGAAGGCCGACAAGCCCAGCGAGAAAGTTTAAGAATAAGAAGGTCTGATACCTTTGAAATAGCAGTTAAAATACGGGAGACCCGGAGTGGAGGAGACCAGGCTCCTTCCCTCTAAACGGGTCGTCGAGGACCTGGAGGAAGTTACAGCTGGAGATAGCGACGATGATAGGATATTCTTGATTAGAGCTTCTCTTACAGATCAGGAAAAGAAGGAGTTGACGATTCTGCTGAGAAGCAATGTAGACGTTTTTGCATGGAAACCATACGAGCTGCCTGGAATTGATCCCAGGGTGGTTTGTCATCAGCTGCACGTCGACCCCACTTTCAAACCAATCACGCAAAAGGCACGACAAACTGCGCCCGAGAAGGCAAAAGCAGTGGAAAAAGAAGTTGAAAAACTACTGGATGTAGGATCCATACGGGAGGTCCAATTCCCTAAGTGGTTATCCAACCCAGTAGTAGTTCCAAAGAGCAACGGGAAATGGAGAGTCTGCATCGACTTCACTGACTTTAACAGGGCGTGCCCTAAAGACAGTTTCCCTCTTTCAAAAATCAATCAACTAGTTGACATCACAGCAGCTCACGAGAGAATGAGTTTTTTGGACGCATACTCAGGGTATCATCAGATCCCTCTGTACGCTCGAGACTAGTATAAGACATCATTCATCACCACCGTTGGATTATACTGTTACAAGGTCATGCCTTTCGGGCTCAAGAACGCAGGGGCAACCTACCAGCGGCTGGTCATCAAGATATTTAAGGACCAAATGGGAGACACCATGGAAGTCTACATCGACGATATGCTCGTAAAAAGCTGGAAGAAAGAAAACCACCTCTCAGACCTATCAAGAACCTTAGAAATCCTCAGGAAGTACCGAATGAAACTTAACGCAAGCAAGTGTTCTTTCGGTGTCCAGTCAGGAAAATTTCTTAGGTACTTGGTCAGTAAGAGAGGTATCGAGGCTAACCCAGACCAGATCGATGCAGTAAATAGGGTATAACCTCCTCGCACAATTCGGAACATATATAAGCTCATCGGTATGCTCGCTGCCTTGAACCATTTTATCTCAAAGTCCTCCGAGAAATGTAAACCTTTCTTCCAGCTCCTAAAGGGAAATAAAACAGTAGAATGGAATCGAGATTGCTCGCGGGCATTGGATGAGCTCAAGGCTTACCTCATCTCAGCACCACTGCTCATCATACCCCAGGAGACAGATTCCTTGTACTTATACCTCGCCGTTTCCAACCACACTGTCAGTTCTGCAATGATGTGCAAAAAAATAGGAAACCAGCACCTCATTTATGTAATACCCCGTATTTTTATGATATTTATTTATGGGATTAATTGAATTAAATGTGTATTAATTGGAAATTAATCCGGATAAAAATACTAGCGAGATGTGAGTTGGTATTTGATTTTAATGAGTATATATGGCTATATATGAATATTAAATTATGAAATTTGTCGTGAGATTGAAATACGGCAATTTGGAAATTTTATTGGGACGCGTGTGACAGTCGCGTAAGGAACATAATTATTTTAATTAAAAAGTGAATTTTATTTCTATTAACCGTATGGTCGTTTTGAGTGCGCCAACGCGTCCGGAAGGGTCAAAATAGTCAGAAAACACTAGCCGGGGGTTTAGTTTGGATCCCGGGGCATTTTTAGGCCATACCGGCAAAGTAAAAGGGTAATTTGGTAATTTTGGAATTTTGGGAATTAAAACTCACGAAAGTTAGAGTTAAAAATCTGACTTAGTCTTAACCCACTAAGACATTTCCAACTCCAATCTAGGTAGTGGGCTACGGGAGAAGTTTAGAAACCTTAAACTTGCCAAAAACCAACCTCCACCTCCATTGTCATCCTTAGAGAAGAAATTTGTAAAGAGAGAAAGAGAAGAGAATTCTGCAGAGAGAGAGAGAGGACAATTCAACCTTCAAGATTCAACCTCAAATTCAGAGAAAGATTAGAGTCAAGTGGTTTAATTATGTTATTTGCAAAGAATGCTTCTTCCATGCGTAGGAAATTTATACAATTGTTTTGTTCTTGGAGAATAATAAAGACCCATTTGAATTGGAACTAGAGAATTACATTTTAATGAGGAGATTGCATGTAGAATTGTGTTAGGGTGATTATTCTGATAGAAATACATCTTTTATATTACCAAAAACGGATCTAATTATAACTATGGAAGACTCTAGGGTTCATGTTCTTGAAAATTGGGGAAAATTGGAGAGATTTGATGATTAGATGTGGGTTGGGATGATTAGACCCCATATAAATGTTGTTATACGAATTTAATATGTTTAGGGATGATTAGAAACCTTGAAACCTTGTTGGAATGACATTTAGATAAGATTAGAGGTGAAAAAAAGTTGGAAAAACGTAATAGGAATTTTCTGGGCTCAAACTGTCACCTCGTTAGAAGACCTGCCCAGGTCGTTCGAACGAGCTCGTTCGAACGAGCTTCTAACGAGTTGAAAGTTTACCTTCTAATGAGAGGGATGTTCGTTCGATGTCTTTCGTTCCAACGAGATCTCGTTAGATGCCCAGTTCGTTCGAATGAACTCTCGTTCGAACAATCTCGTTCGAACGAGACTTCTAACGAGCTGACAGTTTAGGCTTTTTGGCCTGTTTTGATTTCGCGTGTCCCGTAACCTTGTTTAATTGTAAAGATAACATTCCCTTGATGATAAATTGACATAGTTGGGATATTTGGGATATATTGAGGAGTAAAACATATAAGTGTAATTTGAATTGAATGGAAATTATGGAATAGGGCATGAGTGACTATTACGATGCGAGAATTATGGACGGCTTAAATAATTAAATTAACCGGGAACATATGAATTGTGTAACATTATAAGTCGGTACGAGAATGAGAATTGTACCACAAATAAATTACGGTGATTACTAAGATGTGTGTATACTTAGTATATGTATATGATTTTATGTGTATGACATACCTACCATACTTGCTATCACGGGAGGTTTACGTTCGCTTAGGGCCATCTAATCCTTGTGTTGCCCGGATTTAGATTGGTACCTCGAGAACATAGGTCAGAGAAGGACTTATTGGGATGTTAATAAGTTTGCTGATCGTGGGAGCGTAGGTATGTGCGTGACCCATGTGATGTGACTGTGTTCGCCTCCATTGTTTGTGATTTACTATTATCTGAGAACGATTCCTGAGAGATTCGAAATGCGTGATCCTTATGTACGTCATGTACCGGGATGGATAACAGAGTATGTGTGTACCACAGCTTAGTCTTGGGTGCTTGGATTGTATATTTATGGCGTGACTAATATACACTTAAATTAATGAGAACTTTCATGTTGGTATTGTGCGTATAAATACAGAAACGCTTTGAGTAACTATAAAGGGATAACCTGTAATAAATTGTATTGCTAATAATTGAGAATCTGAGTTTAAGTAAAGCCCCCCTACTTAATTGATGATGTTAGAATGTATAATGAAAACCGAGTAGGAAGGATAGAACTCATGTCAGTTTAGTTAGATAAATATATCACTTAGATGGGTGCTATTCGTTAGGAGTGCACAATTAGTCGAGAGGTGAGTATTTCATGCGAGTGCACGTCCTAACATGTATTTTGCATTCATTGTTTTAATGTCATTAAAACACTTGCTATTTTTAAAATACTCTCCACTTTCGGGCTCTGACCCGTTTGCTTTCAAATTTATTTTTGTAAAAACCATTTTAGGTGCCCAGCCACAAGGACACCATGCTTAGGATCCTCATTCGGGTGACGAGCTGTAGCTGTTTGTGGAAGTTACAGGACTTTGCTAGTAGACGCTTCATTTATCTTGACTCTATTCAGATTTCATCAGTTGTAGGGCATGTCGCTCATTTCTATTAGAAACATTTCCTATTTCAGATTTTCAGACTTTTGGCATGTAATTAATTCAGGTTACATTGTTTTACTTAGTTCAGTTGTGGGATTGTTGTGAGGAGTTTTCCTCCGGACTTATTACTATTTTGTTGGTTATTCTGTTACTTTGTTATGGTGAATGGTTGTAATTCTTTCATTTTCCTCTTATTGCATGTTAATCAGAGTTAACTTAAAATTTGACAACTCACTTTTTAAATACTAGGTGGTTAGTAATCATTAAAATGTTTTCGACAGTGATGCTATTAACTGAACCAAATCGGCATTTTGGTATTAATTTAATAAAGGAGTAGCTACCCGGTATTTAATTAGTCGGGGTGTCACAATTTATTACGCGAGCAAGACCCTATTAGAGGTCGAGCAGAGGTACCTACCACTAGAGAAGCTCGCCTTTTCACTTGTAGTGGATTCGAGGAAGTTGAAGCACTACTTTGAAGCTCACACTATCATCGTCCTTACGTCATACCCCCTTAAAGCAATCCTGAGGAAAGCAGATTTATCGGGCAGACTGTCTAAATGGTCAGTCGAGCTCAGACGATTTGATATCCAATTTTAACCAAGGAATGTAATCAAAGGGCATATCCTCGCTGATTTCATAGCCAAATTCACAGGCGAGCAGCATCTCGACCAACTTCAACCCGAGAAGCAAAGAAAAAATCACGCAACGGAGGGAGTCTAAAAGCTATTTGTTGATGGAGCCTCCAATTCAAAGGGGGCAGAAGTAGGCATTGTGCTTGTCACTCCAGAGGACATAATCCTCGAACAAGGAATCAGGCTTGGATTTGAAGCCTCCAACAACGAAGCAGAATATGAGGCTTTAATAGCCGGCCTCCAGAAGGCACAGACTTTGGGAGCAAAGCACTTACAAGTGTTTGGCGATTCACAATTAGTCTCCAATCAGATAATTAAAGACTACAATGTGAAAGATGAAAGAATGGCAGCCTATCTCGCCTTTGTGAAAAGTCTAATGACCAGCTTCAAGGAAGTCAGTGTCCATCAGTTTCCCAGATGACAGAACAACCATGCTGACGCCCTAGCAGCCCTGAGTTCGGCAATCGATTTCGACTTAAAAGAATAATACCCATTGATTTCCTAGCTCATCCGAGCATTAACTATAACGACGAGCTGCCAAGCGTAGAGCATGTGCTCCAAATTGAGTCAACACCCAGCTGGATGGATCCTTCAAAGGACTATTTGAAGGATGGCGCACTTCCAGATAATAAAAAGATCGCTCACCAGGTAAGAGTCAAAGATACTCGCTTTCACTTATCTCCTGAGGGAAAGCTATACAAGAGATCGTTCTCCGATCCCTACCTTTAATGTGTTCACCCGAGGGATGTCGAATAAATTTTACATGAACTCCATGAGGGAATCTGTGGAGGCCATATTGAAGGAAGGTAATTGGCTTTCCGAGCAATAAATGAAGGTTATTGGTGGCCATATATGCAAAGAGACTCTGCAGTCTATGTTCGTAAATGTGAAAAATGCCAACTTAATGCTCCCATGGTCAATCAACCCGCCAGCGATATAAAATCACTTTCCTTTAATTCGCCTAATGGGGAATGGACATCGTAGGACCTCTTCCTACCGCTGCTGGTAACCGTAAGTATTTGTTGGTCGCAATTGGCTACTTTACCAAATGGATCGAGGCAGAGCCACTAGCGAACATCCAAGATGCGGATATGATAAGATTCACATGGAAAAATATAATCACCCATTTTGGGATCCCTAGGACCATCATCACTAATAATGGAACGCAATTCGAGAGCGGCTCCTTTCAGAATTTTTATAATGACCACGAGATCAGACACCATTGCAGCTCGATGGCCTATCCTCAGAGTAATGGCCAAGCCGAGGCTTCCAACAAAACGGTGATCGATGGGCTAAAGAAATGATTAGAACGAGCCAAAGGCGCATGGGTGAATGAACTACCGCATATTCTGTGGGACTACCGTACTACCCCGCGTCGAGCAATGGGGGAAACCCCATTCTCACTAATATATGAAATGGAAGCAGTTATCCCATTGGAAGCAGGATTACCCACTATGAGGTCCACCCTTGTCGACTAGGGCCAGAATGATGCAGCATTGCTCACTGAGCTTGACCTAGCTGACGAATGCCGAGATCTTGCCTTGGTGAAACTAGCGAGCTATCAGCAACAGCTCTCAAAGCACTATAACAAGAAGGTCAATTCGAGGACATTTCGAGTTGGGGACTATGTCCTAAGGAAAGTCTTGGGCAACACAATAAAACCATCAGATAGCAAGCTGGGGCCAAACTAGGAAGGACCATTCAAGATAACATGAGATGATCTGCGAGGAGCCTATCACTTAGAAACGCTGGAGGGCAGAGAGATACCTTGAGCATGGAATGCAACCAACCTTAAGAAATTATATTTCTAGAGTCTTCTTTTGCATTGTAGTTATGAGACTAGAAGCTCATTCCCTTATCATTAATAAAAGTTGTTTAGCAGTTGCATTCTACGAAGTGTCAGTTAACTAGTATATGAACTTTATAACTCACACACCCTTTCCAAGCGACAGGCACATTAATCATTACACTATAGCAGGGAAATCACCCTCCTCAGGTTTTCGTTATGAAACACGAAATACCTCTTAGCATTGACCCTGGCAATATATGAAGCCCTACAGGAGATCCTTAGGCAATATGGCCAAATCAAAATTGGTCGCCAAATAATGTTTGGTTAATAAAATCATGATCGGATAAACCATCCAACACCAGGTGTGTCCTCACCAATTGCCACACTTAGGCCTAAGGGATTGTGACGACATGACCTAAAAGGTAAAGTGGGGTAGAATGGTATCACATAAGCATACTGGACTGGAGGGACACTCACTTGACAATACAAACTTACAAATTTAGTCAGCCAAGAGAGGCCCAAGATTATTAAGCAAAGTCTAAAAGATGTGGAAAATATACAACACTTATTTAATCGACAAAATCGTCCAAAACATAAAGTTTATATTACTTCGTCATATTTACAACAAATACAACCTATGTTTAGTCGGCGAGCTCGCCCAAAACATCAACATTAAATTACTTCATTACAAAATATACAGAGCTACCATTGGCAAAATCTTAATGAGGCCAAGGCCTCTGAATAAGATAATCAGCCACTTGGGCTCTTTGACCATCGTCGAGATGGGTAACTAGCTCCTCCTCGACTTCATTCGCATCTGACTCTAATAGCTGCCGGGGGATGGCATCAATAGGGATCCACTGATCATCCCTCCAGAAAGGATTGGGCATTAGAGTGGAAGGAGAGATATCATGATGATACCAGAGCATTGAGTTCCTTGGGACTTGCATCTCCTTCAGGGCATTCAACCATCCCCTGATAAAGGTGAGCTCTTCGAACTCTGTTAGCCTCGTCGGAGCATCCAACCAACCTTGGTCGTAACCATCGTCCCATGCTTACCTAGGTCCCCTCTTAAACAAATGCCTCAGCCGAGTGACGTCCCTTTAAAGCCCAGCAGCAATCATATATGCTCGTTAGATGTCGCCACAAAGCTCTTCCATTTCCCTAGCTGAACTTCTTGCGTTTATACCAGATCGCGGAACAGTTGGCGGGCTAGAACCTCGCAGCACCGGAGGAACATCGCTTGGTCCAGCTCCAGCTCGTGACGAGAAAGAACCTCGTAACACTGTAGGAGCGATGCTCGACGCATGCTCCCTAAGTTGCGAGACTTCCCTCCTCAAAGCCTCATTCTCTTGCTGAAGAATTTCTCCAACCTGGATGATCTCAAAAGCATCTAGAAGCCTTACTCTCAGAGTATTCGCCTCTTTCTGGACTGAGGCACCGACCTCTTCCATCTCCTGAAGCCTTTCTTTCAGTTTAACGACGAGCTCAGTCTGCTCTATGAAACGCTTGTTCCTCAATCGCAGTGATTTGAAAATCCTCACAAAGGTATGACGAACTTCAGAACTTACATCAGGACCAAGCATTCTTCCCAATTGAGAAGTTTCTAGTATATAACCATTAACATCAATCAACTACAAGCAATAAAAGAGCAATAAAAGACAGAGTTATTCAGTACACTAAAGGAAAAGGTCTTCTCATTTCATTCATATGAAAAAGATCAGAGTACATTGAAGAAGCAAAAAGGAAAATTACAAATAAAAATACAAGAGTTACCCTAAGGGTAAATTAATTGGCGATCTCAGGCTGCCCAGAAGAAGCTGGCTATTTCCCCTTGTTAGCAGCAGTAGAAGCACCTCCCTCAACAGGGACAACCTCTGTCGCCTGAGCAGGAAAGGCATCAACAGGAACTGTTTGGGAGGAAGGGTCCGCACCTTCAATGGCTGGGGCAGGGGCTTCATCCATAATTGGATTTGGGCCTAGATCGTGCTCGTCGAACAAAAGAGAAGCAACATCCACACCATCAGCTAAAAGGGCCTTATCCGTCCCTTTTTAAAGTTCAGACGGCTGATGTAGCCTATCTGAACCTCAACGTCTTCATATGAAGCAGCCCACCCAGAGTTATACGAGTCTTCCTTAACAGTGGCTACCTGAGACTCTTTCTCCTTCAGTTGCTCGGTCAGCACCTTGTTCTCCTCCACAACAGCTAGTTTGCTCGAGCACACCAGGTCATAGGCTTATCGCAGCTCATTCAGTTCTTTAACTGCTGATTCCCTCTTTCGATTGGCATTAGCAAGAGCCAGGTCGGAAGACGTTCGAGCAGCATCAGCGGCCTTCAGACTGGTCTCCAGCTCTGTACCCTTCACTTTTAAGGTTGCATTCTGCTGCTCCAGTTCGTCGTTCTTGTTCACCAGCTCGTCGCGAGAGCGATAAAGCACGGCAAAGTCAGTCATAAACTGCAAAGTAGAAGGAGATATTAGAAGAAAGAAATAACCAAAACTTGTCAAACATTAGAAAAGAGAAATGGTTTTACCAAGGCTATCCTCTGACTAGCTTGCAAGGCTAACTGATCGGACCCCGTCGCCCTTTGGCGATCTGCAATAAGGACTGCCCTCTCGAGCAGCACAGGGGCCAGTTAAGGGGAAATGGTAACTGAGTCCCCCTCTGGCAATGCGGACACAAGCACTAAGGCCTGCCCAGCCTTCGTCCTCGCCTAAATTTTCCTCCTCTCCTCCTTCTTTTCCTTCTCTCTCTCCATTTCCCTCTTCTCTTCCATCCTCTTGTTCTCTTCAAACTTCTTTCTCTCCTCCTCTCTTTTCCTCTCTCTCTCTCTCTCTCTCTCTCTCTCTTCTTTTTTTCTCTTCTTCTTTTCTCTTCTTCTCCTTCTCCTGAGCAAAAGACCGAGAACTAGTAGCAACATCCCCAGTGCTGGACTTCTGCTTCTTCGACCTCTGAGCGAGAAGCACATGATGATCATTATCATCATCATCTCGGATCAAATTTTTCCTTAGAGGAACTATTTCCTCGCTAGAACTACTGGGCGTGCTTGAAGGTTCTTGGTCTTCAGAAATCTCTTTTGAATCAGAAGAACTGTCACCACTTGAGCTCCCCTCACCAAAATTGCCTTCAGCACCGCCTCTGATGTCACTCTCAAAATTACTCTCCTCCTCGTCCAACTAAATGGGATCAGCAGCAACTTCTTCAGAGGTATCAAACTCGGGAATTCTATCTACCGGCCTCGCTATAAAGCTAGAACCAATGTTTTTGTACTCGAACAAGAAAGCAATAGACCGGGGATGCTCGCCGTCAGCTAGGGGCTCCGTGATATTCCAAGCTTTAACCAACTCAGAAAGACGAACCTCGCTGAGAGCAAGTTCCAAGTTCTTCGACCTCATTGAAAAGAAAATATGAAAGAGTCATAAATATCACACATTAATAAAGAAATTAAAAGGACAGAGCAAAGACTACCTATATACTCTTCCCCATAAAAGGGAACAATAAACTGATCAGACCTCGACCCCTCAGTCTAGGGGGAGAACTGCCAATTTCTAGTAAGAAAACCATCTTGCCAGTAATACTTATGGGAATCAGGTATGTTTACTACCAACACCTTGTCAGGACTCCTGGCCTTAAGATAAAGAACACCAGAGCTAGTTCGAGAAAAGGAATAGCAAAAGCAGACTTCGACGAGCCCTAATTTGGTGCTATACAGTTGATTTATTCTATGAACACCATTGATTATCTTACATACATTGGGCAAACACTATGCAAGAACAATGTTGAAATAACCAAAGAAATGCAAGAATAAATTGTTTGGAGGAAAAGTAAGCCCCCCCTGGGAGAGCAACAAGACGTGAATCCAATGAGCACCCTCTATCCCTCTAATATTTTTAGGAAGAGAGGCACACTCAATCTCTACCCATTCTGGGATATTGTAAAACTTCCTAAACTCAGACACTGATCTATTACCTATCTTTGCCATTTGTAAACCCTAAGCTACAAGTTCAAAGAAAGCACTGAAAGAAAACACAGAGAGAAGACAAAGGAGACTTACGAGATGAAAGTTTGACTTGGACGATGAAGAATCACAAGCCCAGGTGATGAGGGATATTGAAAGGAAAGAAAATGAGGAC
Organism: Sambucus nigra; assembly: GCA_949130495.1. Lineage (NCBI taxonomy): Eukaryota > Viridiplantae > Streptophyta > Magnoliopsida > Dipsacales > Adoxaceae > Sambucus > Sambucus nigra. The sequence goes on along the minus strand of OX422207.1, from coordinate 330,480,644 downwards.
CTGGAGAAGAGGGAACAAATCGCTAACACTTGCAGAAGATAGAAGAACACTGAGAAGCTTGAAACGACAACTATGAAACGCTACTTAAAATGACTTTTAAATATTACTAATCATCGCGCACAGGACACGAAGAAATTACTGCCTAAATCAGTCCTCAAACTTTGAAAGAGTTACGTGATATGCAAAGGAGCCATTATGACAAATCATTTAAATTTATTGAGCCCAACTTGTGGCCCAACAAATTTAGGGGCAATTGTGGGTACCCAGATTTGGCATTACTGGCCCGAACGAGTAGCCCAATTAGAGTGGCCCAAAGTCCAAACCCCTTACTTAAACTGAATGGAATTATGACTGAGTCTTCTCCCATATTCTCATAAAGAGATGTTTTAGGAGAATATGGTAAACGTGGGGGAGTCCAACACCCCCACTCCTCGAAGAGAGACATGTATATAATAAACCCTAGGTCTGGGGCATAAGACACTCACTGTATTCTCTATAAACGCTCCCCGAAGTATATAGAAATAATACTGACTGCACCACCGTGGACGTAGGCATTCTTGCTGAACCACATAGATCTCGTGTTGTATGATTGGCATTTTACTTTCCTAATTTTTCTTGGTGATTGCGCTTCTCTTATCTATTTGTGTTGAATAATAATTGTCACCACCTTTGACGTACAAAACATTCTCTAGCTTAGGAAATCCTGGTAGCTCTACATTACCACGTCCTATAATGCTAGACTTGCTCCCATCTCCAAAGGTGACTCTGCCATCCTGATAATCCTCAAGAGACGTAAAAAATGAGGCATCACCTGTCATATGTTTGGAGCATCCACTATCAAAATACCACTGTGCGGTATTATGTGCTTTGAGAGCGATATGAACAATAAAGGCCTTTTTTTATCTTTCTTAGGTACCCAAGTTGAGGTGACCTTTTGTTTACCTTTATCGTTGTTGGTTTTAGCTGGAATGTGAGAAGCATTCACTGATGGTAAAGACATCCGTCGAAATTCCTCTATCAAACTCTGTGATGTGGCAGCTAAAAACTCAACTCACTCTCTTAGACAGGTAAAATTATCAGTATGCTGTGGTGAAGCAGTAGTACATCGTGTCCGACCCATACTATAGCAAAACTCCCTAAGGTGGCCTTTTTTTTTGCAATATGTACAAAATAACATAGTCAAAGCGGACCTTGGTTTGCTTTTCTTGGTCGAACTCTCCTTTGAGGTTTTTGAAGATGGCCATAAGGAGTCGTAGTAAACTCAGAAACTGGTCCAGGTGCAATTTGGGACGTGGAGGCACCATCATAACCTATTCCCTGCCTATCACCAAAACCTAAAGCGGGGACGAGGAGCATCTTTCCCATCTTCCCAGATCTGTCCTCGATTTGAACCTTGATTTCCCGTGCTCTCTCAAGATCATGAGTAAGCTGGGCTACAAGGGATTCAAGTTTCTTTCGACTCTTCACGGAGGAATGAATCTCACTCGTAAGACTAGCCACTTGTTTAGTCAAGTCCCCTATCTCTTTCTCAAAATAACTCTCTTTCTCTCTCTCTCTCTCTCTCTAAACTGGCTCTCTTTCTCAACACAGGCAAACTCTCTCTCTCTTAAGGTAGTGCAGGTGGAGGACTCTCTCTCTCTCTCTCTCTCTTGCTTTTCTTAAGTCTTCCTCTAAAGCGGTGATCCTAAGAACTAACGTTTTGTTACGTATTTTAGTTTTAAATGACTCATAATAAAGCTCGGTGTAGGCGCGTTGAAGATCACTCTCGCTCTCACTTGTGTCATTCTCCCCCTCACTCACATCGATCTCACTGTCGAGGTGTCCCTGTGAAGTAGCATCCTCATCGTCGTGAGGAGCACTAGAGGTACTCACATGACTAGCCATGAATGCGGTGAAGTTACACTGATGAGGAGATTCATCTCCGGAATCCACCGACTCGACCTCACTGTCATCACTAAGGGTAGCATTAAGGACAACTTTACCCTTTTCTTTGTTCAACCTAGTAGCACACTCAAAAGCTCTATGGCCCCTACTGTCGCACTCAAAGCATCTCTCACTTTCTTTCTTAGGAGGATCTTTAAAAACTTTTTCATTTTTCTTTTCAAACTTATTTTTCTCAAACTTCCTTTTATCTTTAAAATTGCCATTTTTCTTGAATTTGAGAATTCTTTTAAATTTTTTAGCAAACAGGGCCAAATCATCTAAGTCAAAATCACACTCAGAATCTAACGTATCTGTTAACGCAAAAATTCTCCATCTACGAGGACCAATCAGAAAAGGACACATGTCATCCTACGTGGAAATATTCGACACCGGAGGAGAGTTGATCGGCACCCAAGGAGTGTTAGTCGGCATCCGAGGAGAGTTGATCGGCACCCGAGGAGTATTAGTCGGCACCCGAGGAGAGTTGGTCGGCACCCGAGGAGTGTTGGTCGGCATACCAATAAGGAATATCAAAGGATAACTACGCATTTAATGATCATTAATGTACATTTATATTGTAGATGACAACACATAGCATACCAAGCAATTAGATTCGTTGAATGTAGACATAATGTATAAATGTCTACATACTATGAATCTCTTTATCTCCCATCACTATAAATACATGTATTCCCTTAGCCAAAAGGGACAACTATGAAGAGAGATCCAAGAGATCCGAGAGATCCAAGAGATCCATGAGATCCAAGAGATCCGAGAGATCCAAGAGATCCATGAGATCCAAGAGATCCATGAGATCCAAGAGATCCGAGAGATCCAAGAGATCCATGAGATCCAAGAGATCCAAGAGAACCAGAGAGATCCGATAACGATGAGAGACACCATACACAAGAACCACACCTTTTTCTCCCTCTCTCTACACCATATTGTGCTATTGTAAACCCCTGGGAATAAAATAACAGTGGACGTAGGCTTTATTCATAGCCGAACCACTTTAAAAATCTTTGTCTCTTATATGTTTGATGTGAATGTTTATCTTCATCTTCAATCTCATCCTCATCATTTATCTTCTGTTGACGCCACTAAAATGGCAGTGGCCATTTTCTGTCTTCAACAGATTGGCACCGTCTGTGGGAACGTGTTACAAGCATCGTTCTCCATCAAAAGCTAAGTTTTTATCTTCTCTACTTATAACTAGTTATATGCACGTATCTTTTTGTTCAAATCATGATTCTTATATGTTTATATCCATAAACTTAGAGATCAAATCAATTATATATTGTGCATACATCTTTTAATTCAATCATGATTTTATATTAACCAATTGTTGAATCTAATTTTACAAATCTGCTTAAATATACATTTCATAATCACAAAGTTTGAGAAATTTGTGTACATATTATATTATTTCTTCTTTAAGGAGATAAAATAATTTCTCTATATTCATAAATCTCTTTTATATGAGTATATAAAAATATGATTCATTTGGAAATCTTTTAATTTAGTCATAATTTTTATATGCACTAATTGTGTGATCGATTTCAATTTGGGGATCTGGTGAATTTTAGACTCATAAATATTATAAAAATTCTTGCATATATGGATCCACTTGAAGATTTTCTGAACAAATATGTTAGGATAGGGATAAGCATTAAGAACAATTATGTATTTTCCATTCCGATATTAACATGAATTGAATCAGACCCATTTTCTCTCTCTTCAAGAAAACTATGTTCTCTGCACAAATAATCATATTATGTAATTGTGTTGATACGATCAATTTTATCCATATATGAATAATCAATTATATGTTGTACATACATACATACATATTTTGATTCAATCATGCTTTTTATGATTATAAACATAAATTAGTTGTCCAATTTTTCATTTATTAAATATTGCAAATCACGATTTTATTAAATTAGTGGATCGTTTTTTATTTCCAAATATGAATAAATGAAAATTTCATAATCACAAGTCCTTTAAAGATTTTTATGGAGACACGTTTATGTACATCATATTTTTATGAGAACACGAGATATTTTGATTGTTATCTCTCATATTATATCTGGAAATTTAAATTGTCCAATATTGAAGCCGATGCACACTATATATTGGTCGGCTGAATAATTATTCTAATCATAATTTTTATATGATTCAGCCTCAACAGGTGCTCAGGCAAAATTATATGCCCAGTACAATTCTTGGATGCTCATCAACAGCACATAAAGACCTTAAAAGGTCAATACCGAACAAAAACAACGCAGCTAGACTGCACACAGCACAGCAGCAAGACTGCAAACAACAATTCAATTGGCACCATTAGATTCATTTCATACATGCCCCAATCCTGGGCATAAAGCTTCATACTTGACTTAATCGAGTTAAGAGAAGAGATACATGTAGGCCTTTCTAATTAAGAATTCAAACATCTATTCCTCAAACACTCGTACTGAGCTAAAGAACACATGTAGAAATTCCCAAGTTGGAATTCAAACAGATTCTTCAAAAGCTGACAAGAGTCATATGAGGGAAGAAATGTAGAAATTCATAATTGAAATGTCAACATATATTCTTCTTAAACACTTGAACTGAGTTAAATAATAGAAGCCAGAAAATGCAAACATGCAAAGATCTCAGGGAGTCATTTCATGGAATATTTCCTCGACCTTATTTTTCAAGCAAGACCAACATATTTCAAGGCCAGGAAAGTTCTCAAAGTTCATATTACACACTTGGGGGCTTCTATTACAAATTCAGTTGTTCATTCGGTGGCACATTCTCATAACATCATGCAGTCGAGTATCAAATTCAACTCCACAAACTTACACGGAGGCATATTGAAGTTCAGGAGTCAAATTCAGCATCTACAGCACCGAGATCTTTACTACTACGGTCCCGACTAATATTGAAGAAGAAGTTGTATGAAAATGTTTCGAAGTCCACCACTAGCTTGGTACTAACAAGATTGAAAAGTTGGGTTCAAAAGCTAGTATGTTACTCGACAAAGTATTCAGAGGAGCATAAATCTAAAAAATCAAGCACGTAAAGTTAGCATTCAGTTGCTAGACACAGGAAGCAGTTGGTCGGCTGGCAAACCAATCAACATACTTGAAGATTATGACAAGCTACAAGCTGAATACTATGGCATGGCTGCATCCGAATTCCCAGGGGTGATACATAGCACACGGAGTTCCTCAAAAGAAAGATTAGCAACCATGGATCAGTCTGCATCATATGTCGTCCAAGAGATAATGCACTTTATGTTGAACAAATTAAGAAGGTAGATCAAGAATTTCACGAGCACCGAGCAACACTGCAGAATAAATACTCCATCCTTTCAAGTAAAGCATCACGCATGGAGCATTGGGGGCTTCTGTTAACGCAAAAATTCTCCATCTACGAGGACCAATCAGAAAAGGACACATGTCATCCTACGTGGAAATATTCGACACCGGAGGAGAGTTGATCGGCACCCGAGGAGTGTTAGTCGGCATCCGAGGAGAGTTGATCGGCACCCGAGGAGTATTAGTCGGCACCCGAGGAGAGTTGGTCGGCACCCGAGGAGTGTTGGTCGGCATACCAATCAGGAATATCAAAGGATAACTACGCATTTAATGATCATTAATGTACATTTATATTGTAGATGACAACACATAGCATTAGGGGTGTTCACGGGTCGGTTCGGGTCGGTTTTGGACCCAAATTTAAACCGAACCGATCGGTTCGGTTTTGGAAAAGGTCAGACCGAAACCGAACCGACTATGAAAAAACCCGTCGGTTTCGGTTCGAGGCGATTTCGGTTCGGTTCGGTTTTCAACGGTTTCATGATTGGGCCGGGTTTTTTAAGGGTGGTTTTCGGTTTGGGTCGGTTTTTAAGGGTGGGTAATGGTTTTTGGATATAAAATATAAGTTATTTAGTTTTTTTTTAATACATATATTGGTTTCGGGTCGGTTCGGTTTGAGTCAGTTTTTCACACGGATAAACCGACAACCGAACCGACATGGTCGGTTTTTTATATCCGTAACTCGTAGGCCAAACCGGGCTAAAAAAAACCGGCGGTTTCGGTTCGGTTCGGGCCGGTTCGGTTCGATTTTCGGGTCGGACGGTTTTTTTGAACACCCCTACATAGCATACCAAGCAATTAGATTCGTTGAATGTAGATATAATGTATAAATGTCTACATACAATGAATCTCTTTATCTCCCATCACTATAAATACATGTATTCCCTTAGCCAAAAGGGACAACTATGAAGAGAGATCCAAGAGATCCGAGAGATCCAAGAGATCCATGAGATCCAAGAGATCCGAGAGATCCAAGAGATCCATGAGATCCAAGAGATCCATGAGATCCAAGAGATCCGAGAGATCCAAGAGATCCATGAGATCCAAGAGATCCAAGAGAACCAGAGAGATCCGATAACGATGAGAGACACCATACACAAGAACCACACATTTTTCTCCCTCTCTCTACACCATATTGTGCTATTGTAAACCCCTGGGAATAAAATAACAGTGGACGTAGGCTTTATTCATAGCCGAACCACTTTAAAAATCTTTGTCTCTTATATGTTTGATGTGAATGTTTATCTTCATCTTCAATCTCATCCTCATCATTCAATCACAGATAAATAAATAAGATAAAGATTTTTAAAGTGGTTCGGCTAGGAATAAAGCCTACGTCCACTGTTATTGTATTGCTGAGTGCTTGTGGAATTCTTGATTACAAGTTCTCTCAAGAAATTCCGGTCCCTTTCAATGAGGGTGATACAAGGTATTTATAGCCCTTAGGCTGTTTATGAAAGGGTTGATACATTAAATGATTTACATATGAAAGGGTAATACATTTAATGCAGCGTGTGCGTCAAGATCCAAACATTCAATGAATAGTTGAACTATTGATATTCTGGTAATTAATGCTACGTCCGAGATGCAGCTCGGACCGCCTTAGTTGCTCGTCGAACAAGAGTTCCTCGGAGCACTGGAGTATCTCGGAGTGCTAGAGATCCTCGGAGTACTGGAGTATCTCGGAGTGCTAGAGATCCTCGGGGTATCCTCGTTGCTCGGAGAGAACATGAATTGGTCGAAGAAATGAACTTCCTCGCTGCTATTGTGCCACGTAGATTGACACGTGTCTTCGTATTATTCGTCCATATCTGCATATTAATTTTGGTATCAACAGAAGCCCCCAATGTTTCATATTTCGAACTTTGAGGTGTATGGAACATTCTTTCTCGGTATATGGCAATATTAAATGACCTTCCTGGGTTTCAGGAACATTGTATTCAAATTTCCTTCTCATTTCGCAGCCTCCGCCTTTTTTTTTTTTCGAACTTTTAAGAGCGCTTCGATCTTTGTGTCCTTTTTGTCCTTTTAGCCGCCGGAAGTTCAATAGTTTCTTTTTTGTAATCATTTCCTTCGCTGCTTCCCAAGGCAAAGTATTTAAACTTCTTAGATAACCATACCGTCTTCTTCTTTTCCCAATTTCTTGCATTCAAGCTTTCTATTTTCTTCTTCTCTCTAGAGTTGCTATTCGGTAAGTTCCTGGTCGAACAACTTCTGTAACTTGGTAAGATCCACACCCTTTTTCTCCCTCTCTCTACACCATATTGTGCTATTGTAAACCCCTGGGAATAAAATAACAGTGGACGTAGGCTTTATTCATAGCCGAACCACTTTAAAAATCTTTGTCTCTTATATGTTTGATGTGAATGTTTATCTTCATCTTCAATCTCATCCTCATCATTTATCTGCTGTTGACGCCACTAAAATGGCAGTGGCCATTTTCTGTCTTCAACAGATTGGCGCCGTCTGTGGGAAACGTGTTACAAGCATTGTTCTCCATCAAAAGCTAAGTTTTTATTTTCTATATGTATAATCAATTATATATTATACATACATCTTTTAATTCAATCATGATTTTATATTCACAAATTGTTTAATCTAATTTTACAAATCTGCATAAATGTTCATTTCATAATCACAAAATTTGATACATTTGTGTACATATTATATTATTTCTTCTTTAAGGAGATAAAATAATTTCTCTATATTCATAAATCTCTTTTATATGAGTATATACAAATTTGATTCATTTGGAAATCTTTTAATTTAGTTATAATTTTTATATGCACTAACTGTGTGATCGATTTCAATTTGGGGATCTCGTGAATTTTAGACTCATAAATATTATACAAATCCTTGCATCTATGGATCCACTTGAAGATTTTCTGAACAAATATGTTAGGATAGGGATAAGCATTAAGAACGATTATGTATTTTCCATTCCGATATTAACATGAATTGAATCAGACCCATTTTCTCTCTCTTCAAGAAAACTATGTTCTCTGCACAAATAATCATATTATGTAATTGTGTTGATACGATCAATTTTATCCATATATGAATGATCAATTATATGTTGTACATACATACATACATCTTTTGATTCAGTCATGCTTTTTATGATTATAAACATAAATTAGTTGTCCAATTTTCCATTTATTAAATCTGCAAAATATTGCAAATCATGATTTTATTAAATTAGTGGATCGTTTTTATTTCCAAATATGAATAAACGAAAATTTCATAATCACAAGTCCATTAAATATTTTTATGGAGACACGTTTATGTACATCATATTTTTATGAGAACACGAGATATTTTGATTGTTATCTCTCATATTATTATCTGGAAATTTAAATTGTCCAATATTGAAGCCGATGCACACTATATATTGGTCGGCTGAATAATTATTCTAATCGTAATTTTTATATGATTCAGCCTCAACAGGTGCTCAGGCAAAATTATCTGCCCATACAATTCTTGGATGCTCATCAACGGCACATAAAGACCTTAAAAGCAAGACCAACATATTTCAAGGCCAAGAAAGTACTCAAAGTTCATATTCCACACTTGGGGGCTTCTATTACAAATTCAGTTGTTCATTCGGTGGCACATTCTCATAACATCATGCAGTGGACTATTTTACTAAGTGGGTAGAAGCTGAGCCGCTTATCGATATGACGTATGAGAAGGTATACCAGTTTGTTTGGAAGAATATCATCTGTCGATATGGTCTCCCTCATGCCTTCATCACAGATCATGGAACACAATTTAACAATGAAGAGTTTGCTGCCTATTGTCAACAATCAAACATACTGAAGACCCACTCAGCACCAGGACATCCTCAAAGCAATGGGCAGACTGAGGTAACGAACAGAACGCTATTAAATGGTTTGAAGAAAAGGCTAAATGAAGCTAAAGCTAACTGGATTAATGAGCTGCAATCAGTACTGTGGGCTTACCGAACAACTCCCCGAGCAGCAACTGGAGAATCACCATACATGCTGGCATTTGGAAGTGAAGCTGTAATACCTGCCGAGTTGGGCCTACCCACACACAGGGTGTTGAATTTCAATTCTCCGATCAGTGATTTGATGAGAAGACTGGATTTGGATATGCTCGAAGAAGTCAGAGAAGAGGCAGCCATTAGGAATGCTGCTTATCAACAACGAACAACTATGTTCTACAACAAAAGGGTGAAGAAATGCGATCTAAAGGAAGGAGATTATGTACTGAAGAAGGTCATTCAGAAGCACAATAAATTAGAAGCAAACTGGCATGGACCTTACCGAGTTACAGAAGTTGTTCGACCAGGAACTTACCGAATAGCAACTCTAGAAGGAGAAGAATTCAAGAATGCTTGGAATGCTGAACACCTTCGCAAGTATTATCAATGATGTAAAATGTACAACAAGTCCATCAGCATGAATAAAACGATGATGTTTTTCACAATTTTTCTCTCCTTTGTTTCAAAGTTTTTCGGGGAATACTAGTGTTATACACTACGCTGCTTGATAGCAAGAAGAAGACGATAGTTCAGACCCACGATCAACTCCGGTTGGTAAAAGGGCGAGAACAACTGATATACTCCTTTGGTTAGGAGACGTACACTGGCGTGATCAACTCCGGTTGGTAAAATAACTAGTGTACAAGATAGTTCGAAAGAACACGATAGTTCAGACCCACGATCAACTCCGGTTGGTAAAAAGGGCGAGAACAACTGATAAACTCCTTTGGTTAGGAGACGTACACTGGCGTGATCAACTCCGGTTGGTAAAATAACTAGTGTACAAGATAGTTCGAAAGAACACGATAGTTCAACTCCGGTTGGTAAAAGGGCGAGAATAACTTTCTTATAACGCCAATCTCGGTTGGTTTATACTCTTGAATGCCAAGTATGGTTGGTCGGGGATAAAAACCCACTAACTGTAGTTGGTCGACGAGGAGTAAAATTATCGACCTTAGTTGGTCGGATACATTTTATGAAAATATTTCAAATTGAACAAAGTATGGCTAGTCGGGGATAAAAACCCATCAACTGTAGTTGGTCGACAAACATTATTTAACAACCTTGGTTGGTTGGAAACATTTTAAACATTTATACTCATTACTTTATTATTGAGTGATCAAGCAACATTTCTAATACTTGTAAATTTTAAGTTGGTTGATGAACCATACAATTTGCAAACAAGAAAATAGCTATACTAATTGGCAAAACAGACAACGAAATTCTTTCATTAAGATAAAAATATATTACAAACTCTACATATGTGCTAAGTATTACATTGAAAAACCTATTCTATTGGTTTCTTTCCTTTATCTTTTAAGACAGGCTCTTCGCCAGCAGGAGGATCTTCCAAGCAAAGAGGAGAATTAATAAAGTTCAAGTCCTTCAGCATTCTGACATTCATTATTGAAGGTGTATCCATTAGATGCTTTGGACGAGATACTTCGATTTGGGAATGAAGGTTATAATCACCGAGGTATTTTGAAATTAGGCTACGAGGAATGGAACGAGCTGGGATCCAGGCCATGTCCAATTTGAAAGGTGGCACAGGCAAGTCTAATAACCCTGGAGCATGATAATCCCATAAAAAATGCCCTTGCTCCAATTTTAATACACCCAGGGCGTTCAACCATCCCTGCTTATAACCTTCATTGTTGGCATGTTCAATACGAGCATCCAAATGAACAAGAGCTTCATTATATCCTGCCATCCAGAATTCCCTGGGCTGCTTATGAAATTGAAAGGTTAATCTATCCAATTGTTCGAGAAGATTTTTGGCAAAAAGATCCTTAGTATGAAGAGCAGATTTCGTTGCATTAAGTTGATCTTCCAAGGATAGATTTTTCTTGGACATTTATGACAGAGCACGATCCTTAGCATTCAATTGAAACACTTGAGTTTCCAAGGTAGACTGAGTGCGAGCCTCTTCAACATTGCGACTAAGAACTCTTGATCGGCTCCGAGAAGCAACTGGAGAATTTTGCTCCTCGACAATTCTTCCTCGTCCCCGAGAACCTCTTCCTCGTCCCCGAGCAGTCACAGGAATAACAAATTTTCTCAAGTTATCCAGTTCTTGCCTTAGTTTGGCATTTTCAACCTCTAAGAACGAGAAACCTTCATCAGTAACGGGCACTAGAGCAGTGGAAGATGACGCTGCAGATTCATATTGAGCCAACTTCTTCTGCAAATTATTATTTTCTTGTTCCAGCAGCTCAGCGATCAGCCTACAGGCCTCAACTTCACCTCTTAGAGTTCTCTCCCTAATGTCGTATCCAGCGATAATCTTTTTATGGCCAGTTTCGGATGAAAGCTGTTGATATCTATTTTCATAGTCCTTGTGCAACAAAATAGTTGATTCATTGTGTTGATTTTGAAGATCCTCTATGGAATCATGAAGCTCTTCAATCAAGTCATAGTAGGCGACATTGTTGGCCACAACTCGGTCGAGTAAATTTTTCAAGTACTGATAAGCCTCAATTGCCTGTTCTGAGGCATCATGGCCAAGGATGTCAGCAATTTCTGATGTACTAAGGTCTGTATGACCAGCCTTATAATATTGGCGACATTGCTGCATCAGCTCGGTATCATGTGAAGATATCAATTCCATTCTAGCAACAAACTAAGAACGAGAAAAAGACAACAATCAACAAAAACAAATCATCAACAACAGAGATGAACAAAGATGTATTTTATTAGATCATCAAAAGATTACATTGTTTGATTACAAGTGATAATAGAAGATAGATATGATACCGAACAACTTCACACCTTTTCCTTGTCTCCCAAGACTTTCTCGGGAGGCTGGGACGAGGAGCTCGGTTGCTCGGAGGTAATAGCAGCTTGAGCAGCAGGAGCTGAAACTTTCTCAAGAGGAGGAGGCATAGAAGAAACATCCTCGATGGCAGATGGCAGAGAAGCAAGAGTTTGATCATCTATGGCCAGGGAAGATTCATCAGAGACAGGTTCGTCTTCTTCTTCTTCCACAATTGTTGGAGGGGGACCAGGGAGGTGCAACTGGAATAGATCAGAATCATCCTTGATCTTCAGTTCCTGCAGAGCAGATACCCAGCCATCGTGAAAGTATTTCAACTTCCCGTATTGAACTTGGGATGTCATCGCAGCAATTCCCTTATCCCATCCTTTCTCCCAGCCAGCGCTGAAGGATTTTTTTACTGCGACTTTTCTTCTTAATTTCTCCGAGGAAAGTTTTACATCCAATTCCTCTTTTTTGACCTTGATATCTCGCAGGGTAGATAACTCTTCCTCTGCCTTTTTCAGCTTGCCATCACATTTTTGATGCTCGACTTCTAAGCTTTTCATTTTATCCTCCAAATTCTTGGAGGTTTCAGCCATCTTCACCTTCTCAGCTTCAGCCACAGCCAATTTTTTCTCCCAAATAGCTTTTTCCTCAACATACTGTTGACGAGATTCCTTTAAAGATTGGGTCAAACCCAACATAGCATCCTCTACACCTGACGAGGAGCTTGAAGCTTTAATAGCCTCATCCTTCTTCATAATATTATTAAAATAATTCACCAGCTGAAAGATGAGAAAAATAGTAAAGTCAATACAAAAGGCAAGAATTCAGAGAAAGATAGAAAAACCAGAAGTATGAGAAAATTACTGAAGCACGATGACGAGCAGCTAGGGATGTCAATGTATCCCTTGGAATTTTTTCATCAATTCCATGGACCTCAGGTATGACCGCGCTCATTGCAGAGCTTGGAAGAATGATGTTTGGAACACCAGTACCACCAGCAGGCAGAGAGGAGGCAGTTTCAGCCAGATTAACTGAGGATGATTTCCTCAATCTCCTCAACAGGAGTTCAACACTTTCAACCAAAGAAGACTTGGTCGGAGAGATAGTAATTACTTCTACAGGAGCAACTTTCTTGCTCGGAGCCACTGGGGGCTTCTCGGCAGCTTTAGAGGGTGCAACATCCACTTTCTTAGTCCCCTCTGGGACATCAGTTTTGCCTCTCTTAGCCCCAACAGCAGAAGTAACGTCATCAAAGAGAGCGGGAGGAGCTCTTTTCTTACCCATTCTTTGACTTAAAGGAAGATGAGAGTCTGAAGAAGAATCTTCTGGGGTTGAAGCTGGTTCAACAGGGCGAGCAGTATAAGAGGTTGTATAGCTCTTATACTGCAGCAAATATGATGCAGACCTGATGTGCTCGTCTGCAACGTTCTTATGCAAACCCCAGATAAGTTTCAGATGCTTGATATTAACCTCTGATTCCTTTGGAGTTTTTCTTTTGCTATCAACTGCAAATAAATACATAATGAGATATCAGTCATACATTTTGTCAAACATGATGAAAACATAATTTTATAAGTAAAATAAAATGAAAAATAAACCTATCCCATTTCCATATGGAGGGCATCTGGGACCGTTGTATACTTCATCTCCAGCTAAAGGGGCATATTGCCAATTTTTTATGACCAACCCATGCTCAAAATAATCTCTATTTGAGTCAGGGAGGTTAACTACAAGAGCCCTATTCAGAAACCTAGTTTTTAAGTAATAAATATTATCTAGAGTGACCCATTTATAGCAATACATAATTTAAGGGATCAAAATACGAGTCCCATGGGTTAGATTTAATTTGTGCACCCCATTAATTATTCTCCATGAATTGGGGGCTATTTTTGCAGGGACAAGATCAAAATATTGACAAAAATCAAGACACAATGGGTTTGGTGGAAAGAAAAAACCACATTCAGTAATGAAAAGACTGGGGAACCAATGTCCCTCAGCCAATCGAAAATAATCTAAAGGCTCAGAAAGAACCTCTAGAGTTACCCAGGAAGGAATGGAAAAATCAGAACGAAATTTCTCAACAGACTTCACAATATAAACCATATTGAATAAAAGAGATACAGAAGAAAGGAAGAAGATCTTACAGGAAGAAAGGAGGTATGTTGACAACGAACGAAAACAAGGATGAACGCACAAGAGAGAAGAAGAAAATAGAAAGCTTGAATGCAAGAAATTGGGAAAAGAAGAAGACGGTATGGTTACCTAAGAAGTTTAAATACTTTGCCTTGGGAAGCAGCGAAGGAAATGATTACAAAAAAGAAACTATTGAACTTCCGGCGGCTAAAAGGACACAAAGATCGAAGCGCTCTTAAAAGTTCGAAAAAAAAGGCGGAGGCTGCGAAATGAGAAGGAAATTTGAATACAATGTTCCTGAAACCCAGGAAGGTCATTTAATATTGCCATATACCGAGAAAGAATGTTCCATACACCTAAAAGTTCGAAATATGAAACATTGGGGGCTTCTGTTGATACCAAAATTAATATGCAGATATGGACGAATAATACGAAGACACGTGTCAATCTACGTGGCACAATAGCAACGAGGAAGTTCATTTCTTCGACCAATTCATGTTCTCTCCGAGCAATGAGGATACCCCGAGGATCTCTAGCACTCCGAGATACTCCAGTACTCCGAGGATCTCTAGCACTCCGAGATACTCCAGTACTCCGAGGATCTCTAGCACTCCGAGATACTCCAGTGCTCCGAGGAACTCTTGTTCGACGAGCAACTAAGGCGGTCCGAGCTGCATCTCGGACGTAGCATTAATTACCAGAATATCAATAGTTCAACTATTCATTGAATGTTTGGATCTTGACGCACACGCTGCATTAAATGTATTACCCTTTCATATGTAAATCATTTAATGTATCAACCCTTTCATAAACAGCCTAAGGGCTATAAATACCTTGTATCACCCTCATTGAAAGGGACCGGAATTTCTTGAGAGAACTTGTAATCAAGAATTCCACAAGCACTCAGCAATACAATAACAGTGGACGTAGGCTTTATTCCTAGCCGAACCACTTTAAAAATCTTTATCTTATTTATTTATCTGTGATTGAATAATTAGAGTGATCTAGTTTTCTCTCCCGGGCATTAAGGGTAATTCCCTTATCTTTAGACTTGACAGATTTAGGAAACATATCAATATCATAAGTTTACAAATCTCCTACAAGTTCCTCCAATTTTAGCGTATTTAAATTACCCATAGAATTTAGCACAGTGACTTTAGGGATAAAACGCTTAGGGAGAGAACGAAGAATCTTTTTAACAACTCTAGCATTAGGAATGTGTTCACCAAGATTAAAGCTAGTATTAACAATATCAGATAACCTAACATAAAAATCAACAAAACATTCAATTTCATGCATGGTGATGGTTTCAAATTGAGTTGTTAAATTTTGCAGTTTAGACTAGTTCACAACATTAGTTCCTTCAGGGTGAGTTGCAAAACATCCCATGCCTCTTTTGACGTGGTGCACGTTATTATGCGTTTGAACTCATCAGAAGTGACAGATCCAGAAATAACACTTAAACCCTTAGAATTAAAAGATGACCATTTAAATTCTTCTTCAGTCCATGTAGTGTCAGGTTTTAAACTAATCACGTTATTAACAGTGACGGAGGGAGGTGTCCACCCTCTTTCAACCAAAATCCAGACACGTTCATCAATTGCTTTTAATGCAGATCTCATGCGGGTTTCCAATATACATAGTTTGTCCCGTCAAAAACTGACATTTTATTATATAACTTCTCCATTATGAACACACTCGTTTTCAAAAATCAATTTTTCAGAAAATTGATATCTTAGAAAATTTTGCGGAAAATTACACGGTGAAGTTGTGTAACTGGCTCTGATACCAATTTGAGAAGAGTGCGCTTGCATTCAAATAAGAAAGTTATTTAATTAAATTCAGTTTTTATCAATTAAGTCCTACACATGCATCTCGGTGTGATTGATGATGATAAAATCAAGCAAGAACATTCAAACACACACAAATGAGGAAAAATCCCCTAAAGGGGAAAAACCATTTATTTTCATTATAATATTGTAACATACAATTTCTCGGATTATAATAAAAATACAGTAACATAGAATTACCCCCAGGCGTCGAATCTATAGTCGGTGGCTGGAGATTTCCCTTTCCAGGAGGGCAGCAATGAAGAAGAAGGATGGTCTTCTCCACAAGGGTATGAACACACACACGGTTGTGTTCTTGGGTTGCAAACGGATTCACAAGGGTTTGAAAAGTTGTGTGAATCAAAACATGAGTCTTGGGACTCACAAAGGTGAAGACTTTGAGTATTTAGGACTCTTAAAATCGTCTATGAAAGTCTTACTAAATAACTCCCCGAAGTTGGTTTATAAAAGAAAACCTGGGCCGAAAATATCTGAACACGATCTGCACGATTTTTTCTCAGGCGGATCGGTCCGCTTCTGATCCGGACCGGTCCGAGGCCGGATCGATTCTTTTTGAATAGGGATTCTTCGGTTTGCAATCGGTTCGGAGTTTACTGGTTTAAGGCAAATAGCGGATCGGTCTGACTTGAGGTGGATCGGTCCGGAGGCTGATCGGTTCATTTTTAAAATGGGCGGACCGGTCCGGTATCCCAGAAAAATAATTCCAAGGATAAGATGTTTTGATATTCGGATCCGTTGATGTAGATGTGATCTTGAATTTCTTCAATGATGTAACGGATTACGACATACAAATTGATAATGGACAAAAAAGTCCTTACAACTGACTATATAGTCAAGGGATGTCTGATTAGAGAATTTGACCAAAAATTAAAAATAGTTAGACTTTGGCTTGAAAACATGTCGTTGAAGGGTGAGAATTCAAAAATCCCCCAAATACCCCCGCGAGGGGTACATACACTTCAATGCAACCAACATCACACGTAGTAATGGACTGCATAGTCACGGGATGCCCGAAAAGAGAACATGACTAAAAATTATAAAGATTTAGACTAAGGCTTGAAAACATGTCGTTGAAGGGTGAAAATACAAAAGCCCCCAAACATCCCCGTAAGAAGCACGTACACCTCAACGGAACCAATATAACACGTAGAAACTAACCGCGTAGTCACGGAACACCCAGTTAGAAAACATGAGAAAAACTTGAATATAGTTAGACATAGGCTTGTAAACAAGCCGTTGAAGGGTTAAAATGGAAAACAGCTCCCAAACGCCCCTATAAGAGGCACAAACACCTCGAACGAGACTAAAGTAACATGTATCAACTTATCGCCTAGTCATGGGACACTCGATTAGAGTACATGACCAAAAATTCCCAATAGTTAGGCTTAAGATTGAAAACATGTCGTTGAAGGGTGAAAACATAAAACATCCCCCAAAAGCCCCAGCAAGAGGAACAGACACCTCGTACGAGACCGATTGAACACGTAGAAACATACCGCTTAGTCACAGGATGCTTGGTTAGAGAACATGACCAACAATTCAAAATAATTAGATTGAGGCTCGAAAGTATGCCGTTGAAGGGTGAAAACACAAAACAGCCACCAAACGCCGCTGCAAGAGGCATGGACACCTCGCATGGGCCAATATAACACATAGCAACTGACCGCGTAGTCACGGGACACCCGATTTGAGAACATGACCAAAACTTCCTAATAGTTAGACTTATGGTTCAAAATGTGTCGTAGAAAGGTGAAAATACAAAACAACACCCAAATGCCCCTGCAAAAGGCATGGATAACTTACATGAAACCAGCGTAACACATAGCAACTGATCGCATAGTCAAGAGACACCCGGTTAGACAACATGACCAAAAATTACAAATAATTAGACTTAGGCTTGAAAATATGTCGTTGAAGGGTGAATATGAAAAACAGCCTTGAGATGCCCTTGCGAGAGGCACGAACACCTCAAATGGGACCAACGTAACACGTGATAACTCATCGCATAGTCACGGGATGCCCAGTTAGAGAACATGATCAAAAATTGCAAATAGTCAGAATTAGGCTTGAAAATATGCCGTTGAAGGGGTGAAACCACAAAACATCCCCCAAACACTCGGATAATAGGCACAAACACCTCGCACGGGACCAATGTAACACGTAACAACTGACCGCGTAGTATAAGATGCCATGTTAGAGAAAATGTCCAAAAATTCAAAATAGTTAGACTTAGGCTTGAAAACAAGCCATTGAAGGGTGAAAATACAAAAATCCCCCAAACCCCCCCGACAAGATGCACGGACACCTCGCACAGGACCAATGTAACACGTAACAACTGCCTGTATAGTCATGGGAAATTCGATTAGAGAACATGACCAAAAATTGCAAATAGTTAGATTTAGCCTTGAAAATATCCTGTTGAAATGTGACAACTTAAAACAACCTCCAAATGCCCACGTAAAAGGAACGATCACCTCGCACGGGACCATGTATTACGTAGCAACATATCACATAGTCACGAGACGTCTGGTTTGAGAATATGACAAAAATTACAAATAAATAGACTTAGGCATGAAAATATGTCGTCAAAATAACACCCAAACTCCCACGTAAGAGGAACAAATACCTCGCACTGGACCAACGTAACAGGTAGCAACTGACCATGAAGTCACGAGACACCCGGTTAGATAATATGACTAAAAATTACAAATAGTAAGACTTAGCTTAAAAATATGTTGTTGAAGAGTGAAAAGAACAAATATCCGCCAAACGCCCTCGCAAGAGGCACAAACACCTCGCATGGGACCAATGTAACACATAGCAACTGATCGCTTAGTCACGAAATGCTCAGTTAGAGAACATAACAAAAAATTTCAAATAGTTAGACCTAGGCTTGAAAACATGTCATTGAAGGGTGAAAATGCAACACAACCACCAAATGCGTACGCAAGAGGCACGGACGCCTCGCATGAGTCCAACGTAACACATAGCAACTCACTGCCTAGTTATAGGACACCCGATTTGAGAATATGACAAAAAAATTCAAATAGTTCAACTTAGGCTAAAAAACATGTCGTTGAATTGGAAAAATATAAAATTCCCCCATAAGAGGCACGTATAACACAACGGGACCAACGTAACACGTAGCACCTAGCCGTGTAGTCACGGGACACCCGGTATGGGAAAATGACCAAAAAATACGAATAGTTAGACTTAGGCTTGAAAAAAATACAATTGAAGGGTTAAAGCATAAAACAACTCCCAAAGGTCCCTACAAAAGGCACGGACACCTCGCACGGGGACCAACATAATATGTAGTAACTGATCACATATTCATGGGACACCCGGTTAGAGAACATGACCAAAAAATACAATTAGTTAGATTTATGCTTGAAAACATGCCATTAAAGGGTGAAAACACTAAACAACCCCCATACGCCCCTCCAAGAGGCACAGACACCTCGTACGGGACAAATGTAATACATAGCAACAGACCGTATAGTCACGGGATTCCAGGTAAGGGAACATGACTAAAATTTCAAATAGTTAAGCTTAGGCTTGAAAACATACCGTTGAAGGGTGAACATACAAAAAGCACCAAAATGCCCTCACAAGAGGCACGAACACCTCACATAGGACCAACGTAACGCGTAGGAACTGCTCGTGTAGTCATGGGACACCCACTTGTAGAACATGACCAAAAATTACAAATAGTTAGACTTAGGCCTAAAAATATCCCCTTGAAGTGTGAAAATTCAAAACAACCCCCAAATTACCTCGCAAGAGGCACACACAACTTGCATAGGACCAACGTAACATGTCGCAACTGACCGCATCGTCACGACGTAGCTAGTTAGAGAACATGACCAAAAATTCCAAATAGTTAGACTTAGGCTTAAAAACTTCGGTTAAAGGGTGAAAAGGGAGTATAGCCTCTGCAAGAGGCACAGTCACCTCACAGGGAACCAACGTAACATGTAGTAACTGACTACTTGGCCACGGGATGCCCGGTTAGAGAATATTACTAAAAATTACAAATAGTTAGACTTAGGGTTGAAAACATGCCGCTGAAGGGTGGAAACATAAAACTACCCCTAAACTCTCTTACAAGAAGCACTAACATCTCGAACGGAACCAACGCAACATGTAGCAACTGACTGCGTAGTCACGAGATGTCTCATTAGATAACATGACCAAAAATTGCAAATTATAAGTCTTAGGATTGAAAACGTGTTGTTTAAGGGTACAAATGCAAAACTACCTTCAAACGCCCCTATAAGAGGCACGAACACCACGCACGGGACCAACGTAACATGTAGCAACTGAACGTGTATTCATGGTGTTCTCGACTAGAGAACATGACCAAAAATTTCAAATAGTTGGACTTAGGCTTGAAAATACATCATTGAATGATGAAAATACAAAATCCCCCAAATGCTCCCGTAAGTGGCAGCTACACCACAACAGGACCAACGTAACACGAAGCAACTGACCGAGTAGTCACGGGACACCCAGTAAGAGAACATAACCAAAAATTACAACTAGTTAGACTTAGGCTTCAAAACATATCGTTGAAGGGTTAAAATGCAAAAATGCTCCCAAACTCCCCTGTAAGAGGCACGAACACCTCGTAAGGGACCAACGTTACATGTCACAACTGATCGCGTAGTCACGAGACTCTCGATTGGAGAATATAACTAAAAATTGAAAATAGTTAGACTTGGTCTTAAAATATGTCATTGAAGGGTGGAAACATAAAACAACGGCCAAATGCTCATGTAAGAGGCACGAACACCTCGCACGGGACCAATGCAACATGTAGCAACTGACCACATACTCACGGGACATCCAGGTAGAGAACATGTACACAAATTGCAAATAGTTAGACTACGGCTTGAAACCAGACCATTGAAGGGCACAAATGAAAAAACCTTCCAAATACCATCGTAAGAGGTCCGGAATCCTCACACGGGGCCAACATAATACCTAGTAATTGATTGCATAGTCACGGGACACCCGACTAGACAACATGACCAAAAATTACAAAAGAGGCTTGAAAATATATCATTGAAGGGTTAAAATGAAAAACAACTGCAAATGCCCCCACAAGAGGTACGGACTCCTCGCACAGGACCAATGCAACACGTAGCAACTCACCGCATAGTCACAGGATTCCTGTTTAGAGAACATGACAAAAAAAATAGTTAGACTTAGTCTCCAAAATATGTCGTTGAACGCCCTTACAAGAGGCATGAATACCTCGCACGGGACCAATATAACATATAAAAACTGTTCTTGTAGTTACAGGATGCCCGATTGGAGAACATGACCAAAAATTGCCAATATTTAGACTTAGGCTTGAAAATATGTCATTAAAAGGTAAAAATGAGAAAATTCACCATACGCCCTCGTAAGAGGCACGAACACCTAGTACGGGACCAATGTAGCACTTAACATCTGACAGCGTAGTCACGAGATGCCCTGTTAGAGAACATGACCAAAAATTACAATTAGTTAGACTTAGGATTGAATATATGCCTTTGAAGGGTGAAAATGCAAAACATTGCCCTAACGCCCTCGTAAGAGCCACTGACACCTTGCACAGGACTAACGTAGCACGTAGCAACTGACCGTGTAGTTATGGGGTTCCCAATAAGAAAATATGACCAACAATTATAAATAGTCAAACTTAGGCTTGAAAACATGCTATTGAAGGTGGAAATGCAAAATAACATCTAAACACCTCTGCAAGAAGAACGAACACCTCGCACGGGACCAGCATAACACGTAGTAACTCATCGCGTAGTGACGAAACGCCGGGTTAGATAACTTGACCAAAAATTACAAATAGTTAGACTAAGTTATAAAAATATGTCGTTGAAGTGTGAAAATACAAAAGAGTCCCCAAACACCCCCGTAAGTGGCACTTACACCACAAACATGACCAACATAACACGTAGCAACTGACCATGTAGTCATAGAGCGATCGGTTAGAGAACATGACCAAAAATTGCAAATAAATAGACTTACGCTTGAAAACATGTAGTTGAAGAGTGAAAGTGAAAAATAGCCTCTAAATGCCCCCGTAAGAGGCACGAACACCTCGAATGAGACCAATGTAACACATAGCTATTGATCGCGTAGTGATAGGATGCCCCAGTTAGAGAACATGACCAAAAATTTCAAATAGTTAGACTTAGGATTGAAAACATGCCGTTGAAGTGTGAAAATAAAACATAGCTAACAAACTCCCTCGCAAGAGATAGAACGCCTTGCACATGTCCAATGTAACACGTAGCAACTGACCGCCTAGTCACGTAATCCTCGGTTAGAGAATATGATAAAAAATTACAAATAGTTAAACTTCAGCTTGAAAATATATCAATGAAGGGGGAAATACAAAAATCCACCAAACGCCCCTACAAGTGGCATGTTTACCATAACAAGCCCAACATAACACGTGACAACTGACCGTGTAGTCCCAGGACGCCCGGTAAGAGAACATGACCAAAAATTACAAATAGTTATACTTAGGCTTAAAAACATGCTATTGAAGGGCTAAAATGCAAAATAACTCCCAAACGCCATTGCAAGAGACACGAACACCTCGCATGGTACCAACGTAACACGTAGCTACTGACCTCCTATTCATGGGACACCTGATTAGAGAACATAACCAAAAACTGCATATAGTTAGACTTATGCTTGAAAACATGCCATTGAAGGGTAAAAATGCAAAACATCTCCCAAACGACCTTGCAAGAGGCACGAACACCTTGCACGGGACCAATGTAATACATAACAATTGATCGCGTAGTCATGGGATGCCCAGTTAGAGAAAATGACCAAAAATATAAATTAGGCTAAAAACATGCCGTCGAGAGGGTGAAAATAAAAAAATCCCCCAAATGCCCCACAAGAGGCACAGACACCTCTCAAGGGATCAACGTAACATGTGGAAACTGCCCGCGTAGTCATGATAGCCGGTTGGAGAACATAATAAAAAATTATAAATAATTGGACTTAGGTTTGAAAATAACCCGTTGAAGGGTGAAAATACAAAAAAAAGCAACCCTACAAGAGACATGAACACCTTGCGCTGGACTAACGTAACATGTGGCAATTGCTCACATAGTCATGGGACACCCGGTTGGAGAACGTGATAAAAAATTGCAAATAATTAGACTTAGGCTTGAAAATATCCCGTTAAAGGGTGAAAATGCAAAATATCCCCCGTAAGCGCTACAGACACCTCACACGAGACTAAGGTAATACGTAGCAACTGATCACATAGTTATAAGATATCTGATTAGATAACATGACCAAATATTGAAAAGAGATATACTTAGGCTTGAAAACATGTCGTTGAAGGGTGAAAACATAAAACAACTCCCAAACTCTCCTGCAAGAGGCACATACACCTTGCATGGGACCAACGCAACATGTAACAACTGACTGTGTACTCACGAGACGTTCGGTTAAAGAACATGCCCAAAAATTATAAATAGTTAGACTACGGCTTGAAAATAGGCAGTTGAATGGTGGAAATGCAAAAAGGCACCAAACATCCCCGCAAGAGGTATGGACATGTTGCTCGGGACCAACATAACACGTAGTAACTAATTGTATACTCACGGGACACCCGGTTAGAGAATATGACCAAAAGTTTTAAATAATTAGGCTTAGACTTGAAAACATACCGTTGATGGGTTAAAATGAAAAATAACCCCAAACGCCCCTATAAGAGGCATGTGCACCTCGCATGGGACCAACGTAACATGTAGCGACTCACCGCGTAGTCACATCATGCACGTTTATAGAACATGACCACAAATTTCACATCGTTAGACTTAGACTCCAAAACATGTTGTTGAAGGGTCAAAATGCAAAATAGCCCTGAACGCCCCTGAAAGAGGCACTAACATCTCGCATGGGATCAACATCACATGTTGCAACTGATCGCATAGTCACGAGATGCCCATTTGGAGAACATGACCAAAAATTTCCAATAATTAGACTTAGGCTTGAAAACATGCCGTTAAAGGGTAAAAATGAGAAAATCCACCAAACGCCCCCACAAGAGTCACGGACACCTTCACGGGACTAAGTTAACACGTAACATCTGGTGGCATAGCCACGGGATGCCTGTGTGACAGCCCGCCTAATTAAAAACGGGGTGATCAATCATTTATTAAATTAAAACAAAATCTCCAATTGGTCCCTTCATATCATCACTGTCGAAAACTTTTTCATATTTACTATCCACCTAGTATTTGAAAAGCTGATGTCAAATTTTATCTTGCTGTTTAACATAAAACTAAATAAATAATTAATTAAATGTGTACTGTTGAATAATCAATCTCATAAGGAAAAGAGAGACATAATAAAATAAATATGACTGGAGTAAGTACTTCCAGCCAAAATCCCAAATAAAATAATCGAACATGAAAATAAATTCCATCACTAAAAAGGAATAAAAATATAAATCCACTATCTATGAATAACATCTGAATAATGATGGGCAACAGCCCGACTAGAATAAGTAACTCATGAGAAAGAAATGATAAATGTGGAGGCGTCTAATAACAAGGTCATGCAACATCCATAATAGTTACAACACGTCAAAGGATAGGAACTCCTAGGTCTGGCATCCCTATGCCTGGGCACCTAAAATATTTTTACAAAAGAAATAGATGTGGAAGACACGGGTCAGAGCCTGAGTGAAAACAGTTTAAATGTTTAGCAAGTATTTAAAGTACATAAATACCAGATATTGTATACATGTCAAATCCTCTTACTATCACTTGAGATTCTCACCTCTCAACTATTGTGCACTCCTAACGTAGATTTCTAACCTACCCTAGTTATGAAACCCCGCCTAAATAGTCAATCCAAGTTCCTTATTACGTGAACTAACCCGTTGCGCCCATTATTTTTATCTTATAATACTTTATCGAAATTCTCAATATCGATTAGCCAATTATGGCGTTCTTATTTATTATTTAAGTGTCCACCCACTTAAATTAATTGGGATATAATTATCATTCTCATCTATGAGTCACAAAGTAAAATACTTCACATATAACATATTTATTTCCTTTACAATATATATACACAATACGACACCCCTAGGCTGAGCTATGATGCATGCGTACTCTGCTATCAAGTTTCGGTACATCATGTACTAAATAAAGGACTACCGGTTCAGAATCACTCTCGAACCATATAAATACAATTCACACAGAGTTGGAGGCAAACATAGTTCCAAGCCTATGGGATACACACATACCTATGCACCTCTATGATCGTCAACACTACCGTTTTGATAGATAACCCGTACCTAGGTTCTATGTTCTGAGGCACCAATATAAAATCCCCCCAATGGGCTCATTAGGATGAGACCGTACCCATTCTAACACCTCCTGTGATAGCATGCAACGTAGGTATGTCATACACGTAAGTCACATAATTGGTATTTATACCACATGTACATTTATCTCGTTAAGGTAGGTATACTCACAACCTATAACACCACATTCCATATGTAGTGTATAACCCTCGAATTCCCTACGTATTATTTATTTAGCATTATTTCTTCTCGTAATAACTCAAGTGTTCTTTATTACACAATACGATTACTAAGTGTACCTTAGGTTAATTTAGTAGGTAACCCACACTTTCCTACTGGTCTTAGTCATAGGTTCCCTAAGATACCCATGACATCATCGTATTTCTCTCAAATTTAAACTCCATTCTTTACCTAAGTACACTTAGCCCCGACCCTATATTCATCTCACAGTATTAAGTCTCAATATCTAACATTTATCCACTGGTGTTTAGTATATCTCAAATTAAAATTTAGAAATCAATTAGAAGGTTAATTTGGTCGTTTACCATAAGGTGTAAATCAAAAAGGGAAGAACTTTTAAAATCTGGGGCACCAAATCTATTCGCCCTTTTGGCTGAATAGATTCGCTAGCCAAATCGATTTGTACTTGGGCCGAATCGATTTGGGCTTGGGCCAAATCAATTCGAAATGCTACAGGTCTCATCTTCTTCAATAAGAAATTACGTTTTTCTCCAAATTTCTTAACCCAACTCTCATTGTTCCTCACCAATTCAACAACCCAGATTCCCAAACATTTAATATACACTTATGGGTGATTTCCAGTGTAAAATTATCATTAAAACATCAAATATTCAACCTTAGAACAAATTTATCCACGATTATCAGCAAAACCTTAGTTTCATGTTCATCCATGTTCATATACCCCAAGTCCTGATTTATTTCATTTTTTTACTTCCTTATAATCTGATTTCAATTTCTAAACATATAATATTTTAGTATGCATGCAATACCTATTCATGATCATGTTTTACATTCTTTAAATTAAGACAAAATATGTGATATTCATGAGTAAATCACCTACTTCTAACATGGATATTATATATTTTCTAAGTTAAACAAGATAAATAATTGCCTTCAATAGTATGTCTGATATGTTGTAGATGATGGTATGGTTTTGATCCTCCTCTCCCGATCTATGAGATGGTTGTGATGGTGGTGTAAAAGGGGTGGTTCTTGGCTTTGGAACACATTGGGCACCTCTCCTTCTCCCTCCTACGCCTCTCTCTCTATTTTTGTGTTTGGTAACCCTAATTCCCTCACTGCAGATGATGATATAAACCTCAAAATTTCATAAGTCCTTTATCTCCAAAAGTAAAAATGACCAAAATACCCTCCCAGGGTGTCGGTTTGGTTTAAAATTGCCCCAAAACCCAAATTAAATTCCCAGGTAGACTTTTTTGACTATCTCAACCTTTTCGGACACTTTGGCGCACTCGAAATGACCATTTGGATGACTTATTTCTAATTTACTTTTATATTCCATAATTTTAGTCCCGACACGACTAATATGCGCGTCCCGACTAAATTACTATAATTACCGTATTTCCCACTCACGACATTTATAACATCTTATTATCATTATTATTACTCATTCACTAAGTAATATACAACATAAATAAATATTAACCCTTATCTCGCTAATCAAAATTTATTTCAAACCAGATTAATTTAATTAATCCCTATTTTAAAAATCATTAAAAATACGAGGTATTACATCCTGGTTAGAGAACACGACCAAAAATTACAAATAGTTATACTTAGGCTTGAAAATATGTCGTTAAAGGGTGAAAACACAAAGAAACACTCAAACGCCACCGCAAGAGGCATGGGCACCTCGCATGAGACTAACGTAACACATAGCAAGTGATCGTGTGATCAAGGGATGCCCAGTGAGAGAATAAGATCAGAAATTACAAATAGTTAGACTTAGGATTGAAAATATGCCATTGAAGGGTGAAAATGCAAAACATCTCCCAAATGACACCCCGTAAAAGGCACTGACACCTCGCACGGGACCAACGTCATACGTAGTAACTAATCGCGTAGTAATGGGATGCCCGATTAGATGACATGACCAAAAATTATAAATGGTTACACTTCGATTTGAAAACATATCGTTGAAGGGTGAAAATGAAAAATATCCCTTAGACACTCCAATAAGAGGCATGACCACGCACAAGACTAACATAACACATAGCAACTGACCGTATTATTACGAGATTCCAAGTTGGAGAACATGACTCAAAATTACAAATTGTTAGACTTAGGCTTAAACATATGTCATTGAAGAGTGAAAGAAAAAAATAGTCCCCAAATGCACCCGCAAGAGGCATGGACATCTCGCACGGGACCAACATAACACATAGCAACTGATCGCTTAGTCACAGGATACCCCAGTTAGAGAATATGACCAAAAATTTCAAATAGTTAGACTTAGGTATGAAAACATGTCGTTGAAGCGTGAAAATGCAAAATAGCTCCCAAACGCCCTTGCAAGAGGTACAACACCTCGCACAGGTCCAACATAACACGTAGCAACTGGCCGCCTAGTCACGGGACGCTTGGTTAGAGAATATGATTAAAAATTATTAACAGTTAGACTTTGGGTTGAAATTACATCAATGAAGGGTAAATATAAAAATCCCTCAAACGCCCCCGCAAGAGGCTCGTACACCACAATGAGACCAATGTAACACGTAACAACTGACCATGTAGTCAAAGGAAGCCCAGTAAGAGAACATGACCTTAAATTACAAATTGTTAAACTTAGGATTGAAAATATGCTATTGATGGTTATGTAAAATAACTCCCAAACGCCTCAGCTAGAGGCACGGACACCTCGCACGTGACCAACCTAACATGTAACAACTGATTGCATTTTCATGGGACGCACGGTTAAATAACATGACCAAAAATTACAACTAGTTAGACTTTACTTAAAAACATGTTGTTGAAGGTAGAAAAATCTAAACAACCCCAAAACCCCGTGTAAGATGCAAACATACCTCTCACGAGACCAATGTAACATGTAGCAACTGATCGCCTAGTCACAGGACGCCCGCTTAGAGAAAATGACCCAAATTTCAAATTATTAGACCGTGCTAGAAAATATACCGTTGATAGGTGAAAATAAAAAAGCCCCCAAACTCCACAACAAGAGACACGGACACCTCTCATGGGATCAACGTAACGCATTCCAATTGATCTCGTATTCACGAGACACCCATTTATAGAACATAACCAAAATTGCAAATAGTTGACCTAGGCTTGGAAATAATTCGTTGATAGGTGAAACGCAAAATAACCCTCAAACGCTCCCACAAGAGGCACGAACACTTCTCACGGGACTAAAGTAACACGTAACAACTGACCACATAGTCACGGGATGCTCGGTTAGAGAACATGACCAAAATTTCTCAATAGTTAGGCTTACGCTTGAAAATATGTCGTTAATAGGTGAAAACACAAAACAGTCCTCAAACACCCCTACAAGAGGCGCAAACACCTCGCACGGGACCAATGTAATACGTAGCAACTGACCGCATTGTCATGGGACGCTCGGTTAGATAACATCATCAAAAATTGCAAATAGTTAGACTTAGGCCGAAATATATGTTGTTGAAGGGTGAAAACGTAAAATAACATCGAAAATCCTTTGCAAAAGGCACGAACACCTCGTACAGGACCAACGTGACACGTAGCAATGAATCGCGTAGTCACGGGATGCCCAGTTTGAGAAAATGACCAAAAATTTCAAATAGTCAGACTTAAGCTTAAAAATATGCCGTTAATGGGTAAAAATATAAAACATCCCCAAAACGTCCCTACAAGAGGCACGATCACCTCGAACGGGACCAACATAACACGTTACAACTGATCGCAAGTCACGAGATGCTCAGTTAGAGAACATGATAAAAAATTGCAAGTAGTTAGATTAAGGAATGAAAACATGTCATTGAAGGGTGAAAATGCAAAACAACCCCCACAGATATCTAGCACGGGACCAATGTAACACATAACAACTAACCACACAATCACGGGACACTTGGTTAGAGAACATGACCAAAAATTACAAATAGTTTGACTTAGTGTTGAAAGCATGCCGTTAAAGGGTGAAAATGCAAAACAGCCCCCAATGCCCCTATAAAAGGCACAAACACCTTGCACGAGACCAATGTAATATTTAACATTGGACATCGCATTCACGGGATGCTCGGTTAGAGAACATGAACAAAAGTTACAAATAGTTAGACTTAGGTAAAAAAAAGATGTCGTTGAAAGGAGAAAATACAAAAGGCCTCCAAATGGTCGCGCAAGAGGCACGAACACGTTGCACGTGATAAACATAACATGTAACAACTAACCGCGTAGTCAGGGGATGCCAGATTAGAGAACATGGTAAAAAACTATCAATAGGTAGACTTAGGGTTAAAAACATGACGTTGAAGGGTGAAAGTGCTAAACAAATCCCAGATGCCATCGCAAGAGGCACAGACACCTCGCACGGAACCAACGTAACATGTAGCAACTGACCGCGTAGTCACGGGATGTCGGGTTAGAGAATTAGATAAAAAATTGTAAAATATGTTATTGAAGTGCGAAAACGCAAAAAAAAACCCAATATAGAGTGTTCTCACAATTATCCATTGACATATATTTTCGTAAATAAAAACCCAAAAAAATGGGGGGCCTATACCACAATTTTCAATTTAGAGTGTTCTCACAATTTTCTATACTTTCAACACATTTGACATAATTTTTTATAAATTAAAAGAGACACTCTTGATTTGAATTATGGGTTAGTCCCCAACCTTGTTCATCTTACGAACTACGTGGACTTTAATGCCATTTTTAGCTACATATGAGTTCCAAAGTTATTTTGGGGATTTAAGTTCTTTATTACTTACCACTTTTTACATTTTTGAAATTTTATTTGCAAGCCTCAATGGAGAAGGAACATTTAGAATATACTTACGCAAAAATTAATTGTATTTTTATTTCTATTGTACATATTCACACAAAATGCGTTGTATTTTATTTTGTGTTGTACATATTCATGCAAGCATGCATGGTATTTTATTACATATTCACGCTAACATGAGTAATTGAACTTATGTTGTATTATTACATATTCACGACAACATGCATTTGTTAACTTTTATTACATTTTGATGAAATATTTATTTCTGAAAATGAAACAGGTTTAAAAAATGTACAACTTTTTTTGGGATGCAAAAAACTAATTTTTTTTTTATTTGGTCACGATCCATAACCGTGACCATTGATCTATTTTCATTTAAAAATAATATATATATGGTCATGGTTTCTAACCATGATCAAAATAATTTTTTTTAAATAAAAAAATCGAGGTCACGGTTCAAGACCGTGACCAACAGTGCCTCCCTTGATATTGTGGTCACGGGTCAAAACTATGACACGCATTCCCCCTTCTGGGTCACGGGCCTAGACGGTGACTCTTCATGGTGTCGTGGTCACGGGTGGTAACTGTGACCTAGGTTCTCCCCTGTGGGTCACGGGTACCGACCGTGACCTATAATTTTGTCACGCTTAATATTGTCACAGGTGAAGACCGTGACCCATACTTGTGGTAACGGGTCATAATCATGAGCATTGACGATATATGGTGTAGTGAAAACAAAATATTCTCCTAACAATAATAGAGAAATTGTCACAATAATCATAAATCGACAGCATGCAATATTCCAAAAAGAAGAACAATGATTTTATCATTAAACTTCTAAAAATATCCTTTATAAGTAATATGTATAACACTTAACACAGAGATACAAAATATCCACTCTAACATATGTTCTCAATCTCTCAGAAATATACAATTAAAAATATGATATTAGTGTTACAAATTTTTCTAAAAATTCTTTTTAGAGATTCATTCAAAAATAACAAGAGAAAACAGATTTATAAAGAATATTCAATAAAAATTCAAAATCCGGAGATATTTCTGATTTTAAACATAATATACAATATATATAATATGTAATACAAAAATCAGAATATTAGATCATAAAAAATAAACATTAAAATTCGGATCTAAAAAATCCATGAGGTTAGTTTTTGTTAAAAAAAATGAGTATGAAATGTACAAAACTCTCTACTACAACACAGGAAAATAATTAATCTCTTCTCATAAGAAGATGTGTACTGTGTAAGATCATTGAGAATTCAAAAATTAAAATTAAATAACATAAATAAATAAATACAAATCAATACAATATGTGAGTTAGAATAATATACTGTCTTTCAGAATATCACTCTCTAATTCTCTATGTTTTTCTCTCTAAAAGAATATAAAAAGTTTAATTTTATTTCACTCTAGGAAAATATGACTCACCTAAACTCTAATAAATTCTATAATGAGGTTTATATAGTAAAGAATCATATGGGTAATACTATCACTTGTTCTATTACAATAGGTCTGTCAACAGAGTGTAATTAATTGAACTGGACCTCAAGGCCATAAACGAAATATCCTATTGGTGTCATAATTATAAACAAACCTAAGTCTACAGTTTTCTAATTAGCTAAGATCCATTGGGTTTCCTAATGGGATGAATATACCAATTCTTAAGATAAATCAATCAAAATAACTAAAATGCAATAGGTAAAAACCTTAAGGTTAAAATCTAAAACAACATAAAATCCTATATGCAATAAATGAAATCAAGTGCTCCACTGTGTATATCGTGTATGGGAATTAATTATATTAAGCAATTATTTAACAATATGAATGCTTATTCAAATTTCCACTAATTAATTATTAATAAAATAATCAATTGTTAACAATGTAATTAATTATTTTGAAAATGAATTAAAATTCATTTTATATTCCAAATAAATTACGAAATTTTATTTTCAAAATTAAAAATTAATCCAATTTTACATAAAAAAAATATTTTAGACACATAATCAAATATATTCAAGTATGTAATACATGATTGCCTAAAGGGTATCAAGGTGTAATATGTGCAACAACGTGTATTATACATTTATTCAGATATGAATTTTGAGTGAGTCTTGGTTCTTAATGTAACAACCCGTCCTTTTGGAGACCATTAAATTCCATAAATAGATATAAATTGACAATTTGGAGAATTTCTCGAAATAGTGATTTTTGGGATTTTTGAGGATTTAATATTTTTCGACGGGTGTTGTAATTATTTTTGGGACTAAATAGGTCGAAGTATTTTAATTATATGTCGCCGTGGAGTATAGTGACAAAAGAGGTAAGATTTTGATTAGAAAACCCGCATTTACTTTTATGGGTTAGAATAGTGATTTGCGGTCAAGTACCTCGGATGGGAATTTTGACTACGCCCTGAGTCTCGGAATGGCCGAGATAGTCGGAAAAGAGTGTCCGATTGTCGAAATTGAGTTTTGAGGAATTTTAGAGTTAAAAAAGGGCTCGTAATTGAGTAAACGAGTCATTTTTGGATTTTAAGGGGTTAAACCCTTCTTCCTTTCTATATAAAGAGGGAGAGTGTGAGAAAAGAGAAATAAAGAAAGAAAAGAGAGAGAAGAGAGAGAGGAGGAGAGAAAATAGGAGAAAAAGGGGAGGTTTCGGCCAAACTCCGCGGGACTCGGCTCGAGGTCGTCGGATTTTATCCACGAGGCAAGTGTTTACTTGCTTTATTTACTTTTGAGCGTAAATCTCATATCGTAGTTTGGTATAAACAAACCCTAAATGTTTTTGGGTTGGGTTTTCGTGGATAAAATGGGTTTTTGGGAGTTAAAACAATTAAACCCCAATAATGTTTCGATTTATGGAACTTAGGTTTTAACCTAAAATTAATTGGTGATTTCGGGTTCTAGGATGTTTAGAACCCTTAATATATGTGTATTTGTAGTTGGTTGAGGTTGTAGGACGTGGGGTGAGGCGATAAAAAGCTTAGAGGTGTATTAATGGAGGTTTGAGATTGTTGGAGATGATGTTGAATAGTGAGCAACGGGCTTTCCGAATCGATTCGGCCTTAATGCGAATCGATTCGGCTCTTGGTCAAAAAATAAAATTTGTAGATCTCTTCGACGCGGTCGCGTGGAGCTGATCACGTATCTTTCTGATTTTTTTTAGATTTATAGTGATTTTTCTACGGAAAGCTGTCTGAGATCTAAATCGTTAGTTAGAACTTATTGGAGATAAATATTAGGGGTTCTCAAATGGAGTGTTAGGACCTCTAAAGAACTTGAGGAGATATGAAAACTTTGGGTTTGTAGGAATAAATCCAAGTTATGATTTAAATGAAGATTGGATTGGGTTTAGGTATTTTAGAATGTGAAAAATCGCCCAAACTGTGACCCTCGAACAAGCCGAATAGATTCGGGTCCAGACCGAATCGATTCGCCTAAGGGGATTTGGGTTTCTGTAGTGGGCCGAATCGATTCGGGTTTAGACCGAATCGATTCGCCATTAAGGACCTGTTTGCAAAACCATTTTCGAATCGATTCGGATTGGGGGCCGAAACGATTTGCCCACCCGAATCGATTCGCATTTGGGGCGAATCGATTCGCTTTGGTCAGAATTGCTAGTTTTCTCCCCTTAAGAGTATGGGAGTTAAATTACAATTTGGGGTTTTATATGGGGGTTCCTAGTTATGAATTCAGGACTCCTAAATGATGGTTTTGAGGGTTAATAAACCTTTAGATAAAAGATAATGCCTTGGATTGGTGTAGGGCAAATCGTATGAGGTGATTAGGATGAAATTGAGAGTATAGATATATTCAATTAGTGTATAATGGTATAATTGGAGATATCCAATAAATGCTTAGATGGGATTAAAGTATGTATCGTTTATTAAAGTAAGAAAATACTTTGGGTTTAGTATCATGCGTATATGAATGCGTGATTATGATTCTTTGAGGAAATCTTTGGGATTATTGGTCATCGCTAGAGGTGATTGGCATATGGCCATTTATATATATTCTCGGGGGAATATATGGTATACGGACATACTATGTGATTAAAGTACATATATGATATGATGTTAATGATTTTGAAAATAAAATATGAATGTTTTCAAAATGGAAAAAGAAATGATTTTCATAATTACTGATTTATAGTCAACACCCTCTCTAAATGATATCATAAGGGAAGTTCGCGCGCTGAAGTGAAGTGCCCTGGCTTGCGAATGCAGGGTGGATATAGTCCTCTAGGCCATATGAGTGTTTATGTTATGTTATGTTTTCTGCGATGGTTAGGTAACTTGGGGTGTGGTTATGACTAGCCCGCAGGCATATGGCCACTTCCCGACGTATTGCGTATAGGTGCCCAGGTGTCGTAATTGATAGGCACTGGAAGATGATGGTCATTTAGGGGCGCGTCGTACGGGCGATCTTAGAACGCGTTATATGTTAAAGCAATTTATGATAATAAATTGGATTTATATACATTTCCTGGATGTAAGAAGGGAAATGGGATAAATGTTTTGGCTTCGGTAACACTTCCCTGATGGAAGAAGGGAAGTGGAAGCATATGATATGATCAAAGCATTTTTATGATAATGAAAATGGCTTTGAATACATTTCCTGGATATGAGAAGGGAAATGGGATGTTATAAAACGGAAAAGCATTTTTATGATAATAAAACTGGCTTTTAAAAAGTTGTATGTTTTGTTAAAGCAATTCATGATAATGAATTGGATTTTATATACATTTTCTGGATATAAGAAAGGAAATGGAAAATTTTGAGATAAAATGATAAGTATTGATAAATACTTTGTATGTAAAGTAATTCTCATTCCGGGAGATATATCCGGAAGTTTAACATGGTATTGATATAAAATATGCTATACATATAAATTGGGTACCGAGGGTTCAATGGATCCCAACGATCGACCTTACCGCATAGTAGTGTATCGGGGGGGGGGGGGGGTTCCTTGTTTGGATTTTGCTTTGCGAGACACCCCACGCACGAATATGGCATTGTGTTGAGACTGGGGAGAAATTTAATCCTTAGTGCTCTAATATTAGTATTTCTTATGGTATGTATATATTTATATATATTCTGTACTGAGGGACTAGCGGATCTCAACGATCGACCTTTACCGCGTAGGAGTGTATCGGGGGGGTGCCTTGTTTGGATTTCGCTTTGCGAGACACCCCATGAACGAACATGGCTTAGTGTTGAGACTGGGGAGAAGTTTAGCCCTTAGTACATTACTTGGACTATCTAAGGTTGATAGTGGTTGGGTGATAGACTAGTTTAGCAGGGTACCTTGACTAGGATGTTTAGAGGGATGCACTAGGAGTGCACTGTTAGAAGAGAGGTGAGGGGTATCTCATGGGAGTGTGATACCAAATTTAAATATGAGATAAAACCTTTTTCTAAAAAATAAGGCATTTATGCACTTGCAAAATATTTTCAAACTCGGGCTCTGACCCGTTTATCTACTTTTCCTTTCTTGTTATTGTATATATATATATATAGGTGTCCAGACACAGGGACGCCTGGATGGAACATCTTTCGAGTCAGACGTCGGCTGCAGCAGCTGTGGATGCGTGCGGGTTCTTGATAGACGCTTCTATCCTTATAATTTAGATAAGAGGTACTGTATAAACATTTGGGCCAATGGTCCAATTGCATTTATTTATTCTTTTAGTATAGCATTCGATATGATTGTATATTTTTACCGAGTGTTCGATTATTTTATTTTCATTTCAGTTTCATTTTCGCAAAATCTGTGTGGATGTTTTAATTTTAGTTGTTTAAAAAGAGTAGTTAAGTAAAATTTTGACACCGACCTAATAGGTTATTAGTAATTATATGGATTTTCGACAGTGATGCTAAGAATGATCCATATGAGACTCCTGTTATAATTTGATATAGGAGTGATCGCCCGGTATTTTATTAGGCGGGGTGTCACACTTGAGGAATCTTGAATAGTTGAGTAGCACTGCATGATGTACCATAGAGTAGTGTGGAACTAAAAATATATTTTGACACAATATCCAAACTAGTTGAAAGGCCTAAATAATATAAACTCAAGTAAGTTAAATATTTAAGGTGTTTAATACTCATGGAGTTATAGGAATAACTATACATAACATGAACTTTCTCATATTTTAATTAAACTTTTAACTTTATCTCAATTACTCAATACATATTTCAATTATTATAAATTCAAGAACAAGTCTAATATATATATATATATATATATATATATATATATATATATATATATATATATATATATATATATATATGAGAAGAGCGAGAGAGAGGTTCTCACGCACATACTTGTTGGCGCAATACACTTTTTCAAAAATATTAAAAAAAATAATTTTGAGTTGAATTTTTTATGTGGTATTTCAACATTTCGAGGGACCCATATTCAGCTCAAAATAATTTTTTTGCTATTTAAAAAAATTGGTCAAACTTTCACACCTTTTAAAGCTATAAAAGTTTGAACGATTTTTTTAAAATAGCAAAAGACGTTATTTTGAGTTGATTTTTTATATGGGTCACTTGAAATGTTTAAATATCATACAAGAAAACTCAACTAAAAAATAATTTGTTTACTATTTTAAAAAAATCGGTACGTATATTTAGTATGTATTAGAACATCTCTCTTTCTCTCTCTCTCTCTCTCTCTCTCTATACATATATATATATATATATATATATATATATATATATATATATATATATATATATATATATATATATATATATATATATATATATATATATATATATATATATATATATATAGGGAGAAGATCACAAGTAAACCTAAAAATCAAACTTTTTAATGAACCTTAATAAGTAAAAACCTAACAACCCATTAATTTTAATTCCTATGTTGTAAATGTTTCGCCCTAAACGGACACGCGTGTCGATCGAATATTTTTTTTACCGCCCCTACCCTCCAGGCAACCTCCCCACCCCTGAGTAAACATTCCAGTAACTTGATTTTTTTAACTAGTGGTCTGTCATGGTGGGGGTAAGGGCTGAGGGGTAGAGGGGTATGGGGGTCTCAGGTCACACACGTGTCCGTTACTGCTAGTGCGAACCAATTACACTATAAAAATTAAAATTAATGGGTTGTTAGGTATTTTTTTGTTAATGTTCATTAAGAAGTTCGTATTTTAGGTTTACTTGTCATCCTCTCTTTACACACATACACACACACACACATATATATATATATATATATATATATATATATGGTGCAGACCCCAATACAAAATATTTTTTTAAAATAGTAAAAAAATAAAGCAAGGTTCACATTTTGAAAACGCTGGAAGTCGTCACGAAAGGCTTGGATCAAGTCTAGGTGAGCTGGATGCTAGGTTGTGTTCCTATAGATCATATGGAATACAATTTGACAATATGTTTCAATTTCATTACACTTTACACGTACATAAAAGCTAAATTTAACCCAGTTTTAATGGCCCAAATTTCAGCTAATAGTGAAGACGCATATCCAATAATTTTTGAAAACGCACAAACAAAGACACCTTGGTAATTGCAAAGAATACCACCAATAGATGCTTGTCCCGAAAGGTGAGATTTTACGTCATCTGTATTACATTTAAAATACGGAGGCGCTGGTCGGGACCAGATGTGGAAGACCTTTTCTAGCCCTATTGGGTGAGATCGAGGAGGATGATATGAATGTATGAACTGGGATCTGGTCAGAAAGAATATGTAAAAACATGGATTTAAGGACTGGTTTGGGTCGAAAAAGGGCCTCATTCCTTGCAATCTAAGACCTCGTTTGGGAGTTTGGGAGAGAAAAGAAAGGAAAGGAAAATTTTATTAGGAGAGAAAAGAAAAGAAGAGAAAGTTAATAGGAGAGAAAAGAAAAGAAGAGAAGAGAAAGGAGTTTGGGAGAGAAAAGAAAATAATTTTCTTTCTTGCGTTTGGGAGTTTGGAAGGAAAATAATTTTTTTAAGAGGAAGAAGGAAGAATTTATTAAAAAACTTTTCTTTCTCTCCATTTCTTTCCGATTTGGAAAGAAAGTTTTGGAGAGAAAGGAAGAGAAAGTTTTTTAAAAATTTTCCTTTCTTTTCTCTCATTTTAAACTCCCAAACGAGAGAAAGTCACTTTCTTTCCTACTTAAACTCCCAAACGAAGGAAAGAAAACACACTTTCTCTTCCTTTCCTTTCTTTTCTCTCCAAAAACAGAACTCACAAACGAGGCCTAAAGGACTCGAAGGAAAAAGAACGGTGTGAGAGATTGGAAAATAAGTTGTGAGGTTCCTTGCAATTCAGACAGTTGTCTGAAAATTGAGATCGCAGAAATGCCCGCCCGCTAAATCATTTGCCATACGAACTTGGAAAAAAGAAGGACACTTCGTGAAAATATGATAATCGTTATCTTTCAATTCACATATGGAGCACAAAGTGGATGGGAGTTTATGACAGTAAAATAATCGATCCGCCATATGTAATGCCTGGTGTAAAAGAAACCAAAGGAAGATTTTAAGATTTATGGGAGAACACAACGCCATAACCACTACCAAGGTAGGGCTGGAGTGTACTGGTGGTAAACTGCTTCATTGAGCCAATGATATTTAGCTTTGATCGTAAACAAACCAGTGATATTAGGCCACCAATATGGTTTATCTAGGGTAAAGGTAGCAAAAATGTAAATGGACTACATATACAGCAGAAAGTCATATGGAAGCCATTGTGATAACATCTACAAGTTCCACTGATAATTGGGGAAAAACAAATAGAGCCAAGCTTCTAGAACTAACGAGGGAATATGTGGGAAACATCGACTCAGAGGTCCCCGTGGAACCCAATTGTGATGGCTAAAGGATATATTCCCTGCCCCAATACGCCATTTTATTCCATTTTTGAACAAGAGTGTGACCTATTAAAATAGCGACTAGTCAATTTTTTATTAAAATAAAATAAAAATTTCAAATGGCTCTTTATTGATATTACCGTCGAAAATTCAATTAATTACTAATCATCTATTATTTAATCAAGTCGTGTGTCAATTTTAAATTTTAATTAACATAAATAAAATCATTCACCATCAACCATGCCATATAAATAATTAAATCCACAATCACATAATCAAATCTGAATACTGGAATATCATAGAATATATCAATCGAATAAACCATCGGTTTACAATCCAATACAATTGAATTAAATAGAATCGAATAAAAATAGACATTGGGTGACATGCCTGGATAATGGTTGACTGAATCCTAGCTAGAATCTCAAAGATTGAAAACGACTAAACAATCCTTGTAACACTCCACAACTTCTACATCTCCGATGATATGGAAGTGATAATCATGCTTGGCGTCCCTGTGGTTGGATACCTGATTTTTTTTTTTGAAAATATTTTGACACGAGTCACAGCCCAAGACTTTTTAAAAATATTTACCAAGTAATTAAAATGCATAAATAAAACGTATGTATTCTTTCATATTTAAATCGGTGTCTCACTCACATGAGATAATACTCACCTCTCAACTATAGTGCGCACCTAACATATGCATTTTAGCCCCTAGTTATGCAATGCCACCTAACTAGTCTTCAATTCAATATCCTTAAGTACATACGCTACCCTGCATCACGTGTATTTTAATATTTATAATTATCAATTATAATGTAATACCCCATACTTTATAGATATTTAAATTACATGAGTGGGTGTAATTTAATAGTTTGAGGATTTAACATAAATGATGGAGTAATTATATTTTATGTCGCAGGTGAATAAAAGCGACGGATGATGTTATTTTTACGGAAAGCACGTATGGAAATGTATTGGGTTTAAGATGTGAATTTTTGATAAGTGACTTGGATGGAGATTTCGTGCGCACAATTGGTCTCAGAAGGGCCGAGATAGTCAGAATGAAGTACTCGAGGGTAGTGTTTGGGTTCCGGGGGCTTTTTGAATCAGTAGGGACTCATATTTGTGTATACGAGTCAATTTTGGATTTATTAAGGGATAAACCCTTATTTTCTCTCTTATAAGTCACGAGAGAAAGAGAAAGGAACGAAAGAAAGAAGAAAGAAGGAAGGAAGGGAGAAAAAGAGGAGACTCAGACCAAGCTTCAGTGGATTCTGGTATGAGATCGTCGAATTTATCCAACCAGGCAAGTGTTTAACTTGCTTTAATGATTGAAGTTTGTTTATTTTTCATATTATAGTTGGTGATAAAAAATATAAGATTTTGGGTTGGGATTCTTGCACAAAAATGGATTTTTGAGAATTGATTTCATATAAATAGTTGCGATATTAACTCCATGTGAAATCTGGGTTAAAAATCCATGTTAATGGTATAATCTCTGGTGAGAAAATTGGAAGAAAGGAAAATGGTGGGTTTAATAAGACTTCTTGAATAAATTGAGGAATCCCATAAATTAATTGGTGTGTTGGGTAAATCATACTGTGTAGGTATGTATTGATGTTGAGTGATGTTAGAAACCCTAGAAATTGAGTTGGATGAGTTTTATAATGAATTTTTGGAGTTGGAGAAGATGAACTTCCGAAACTGTAGGAGCCGGATCGGTTCATTTTTGGGGGTTACTGGATCGATTCGTTTATCACCGGACCGGTTCATTTTTCTTGGCCACCGGATCGGTCCGACTTTGATAGAAAATTAGAAAGGTTTTTCTTGGTCTAAAAAGGATTGGAGGAAAATTCTTTTTGGAGATACATGTTAGTGAATCCTAAATAGAGTGCGAGGACCTCTAAAAGAGTAAATGTGTGATGTATACAAGTCTCGGGTTAGTGAGAAAGATTCGGGATTTAAATTTAGGAATGTTTGGGACTAACGATATTCGAGGAATTATTCGGTGGGTTCGTACATATATATTATGCATGTAGAATATAAATGCCGACTATATATGGGTATAATATATATATGCCGAATTTGTATGAGTAAATCCTAAGGTGCGAGTAGGATGATATTAGATATTAGCTAGAGTGATAAGCTACTATTCTAAAATAATGAATGTGAGAATTTGATCTTAAGTGAGTGAATACTTGAGATTTAAAATAAGTTGTGTGTATATATATTAATATATACGAATTGATATATTCGGGATTATAAGTTAATGCCACGAGAGATAGGCATGGATAGCCGGACATGATATATATATATATATATATATATATATATATATATATATATATATATATATATATACACACGTGTATAGAGACAGTATATATATATATATATATATATATGATGCGATTTTAAATATATATGTGCGTGAATGATATATTTATGTGAAGCATACTCCTATCATGCTATCATGGGAAGTTACGCGATGTGGGTGAGGCCCTGGCTTGAGGAGCAGGAGCATATATTCCCCGGGTCATAGTGTCCAATATTAACCATGTGTGACGTTCAGGGGTAAGACGTCTTGCGTATGATTCGTCTTATTTCCAGTGAGGAACTATGGCCACTTCTCCTACATTCAGATTTGGTCTATACTAAGTCGGAGTGAGAGTTTGAGCGTTGGTACCCAGGATGATATGTAAGTAATTCCCTGGATGATGATAGCATTGAGAGACTGCATCCATTGAGTTATAGCTCATAGGGATGGTTGTTATACTTATATAGTGTGTGATATATAGGTACGGATATACTTGATGTTTATAGTGTGTGTATATATATATATATATACATGAGATGTGAAAACATATATATACATGGACTAAGATAAAGAATGTAGTATATATACACTAGATGTATATATACTACATTCTTTATTCTTTATAGATAAAAAATGTAGTATAGATACATCTAGTGTATATATACTACATTCTTTATCTTAGTCCATGTATATATATATTTTCACATCTCATATATATATGGACTAAAACAATGAAAGAACTGTGAGTTAATTTATGGTATCCGGGAGTATAAAATTCGGAATATAAAATTTAATGTAAGTATGTAATCATGCGAATATTATATACGAGATGATA
Organism: Sambucus nigra; assembly: GCA_949130495.1. Taxonomy (NCBI): domain Eukaryota; kingdom Viridiplantae; phylum Streptophyta; class Magnoliopsida; order Dipsacales; family Adoxaceae; genus Sambucus; species Sambucus nigra. The sequence goes on along the minus strand of OX422207.1, from coordinate 330,438,245 downwards.
ACACTAAAATGTGAATAGAGTAAATAACTAGTGAAAGTTATTTATAAGGTAAGGATAAATTAAGTGAGAGATTATTTGTATAAGCTCGGGCGATATCTTAGAATATATATATTACACGGGGATTTAGATAGCATATGATGATTTTGTTACTATGAGATATTAGTTAGGCAGGGTAGCTTAACTATGGTGTTTTAAAATACATGCGTTAGGTGTGCACTGTTAGATGAGAGGAGATGAGTATCTCATGTGAGTGCGACACCAGTTTAAATATGGAGAGTACCATATTTTAAATATTAAAGTAAATTAAGCATTTGCTAAAAATGTTTTAGAACTCGGGCTCTGACCAGCATCCATTTTTCTTTTTCTTCCCCTTTTGTTATACTTTTTAGATGTCCAGGGACGTCTGGGTGATTACTCTTCTGAGTCAGACTTGCTACCGCAGCTGTGGATGTTAGCAGGCAATTGTTTTAGACGCTTCTATCCTTGTGATCTAGATAAGAGGTATTGTTGTAATAATCGGGAATATTGCCTAACTGATGTCATTTATTTTATTTACAGCGATTTTATTTTACGCGCATTCGATATGGTTGTATAAATGTTTACCGAGAGTTATCAATTATTTATTTATTTATTCATTCCATTTGTTGATTATATTCCTGTTTGAATGGTTTTAATTGTGCATTTAGTTTAAAAAATAGTAGTAAGTTTAAAAATTGACGTCATGCCTAATAGGTTATTAGTACTTAAATTAGTTTTCGACAATGATGCTGAGAATGAAACCATTTGAGATTCCTGTTTAGTTTGATATATGACTGCTCACCCGGTATTTTATTAGGCGGGGTGTCACGTATAATTAATATATTCATATCAAATAACTTTCAACAATTACAATTCTTTGTTATAATTTATCAATTCATTCCAAATAACTTTTACTAGTTGTTAAATTTATATTCACACCTTAATATCTCACGCCCGTATATATTTTTTTACACACATATATATATGTAGTTCAATATCACATCAAGCATACATATATATCACTCACTATATACGTATAACCGTCATCTCAGAGAGTAACAACTCACTAGATGCGAATCTCTAAAATGCTATCATGCACCAAGGCATACACATATTATCCTGGGCCACCTGGTCGGACTCTCACACTAAACCCTGATAAAATCGTAAACGTATTGGAGGTGGTCATAGGTTCTTCGATAGTGAATCATAAACATACCCAAATTATCTCACTTTGAACTTAAGCCTCAAAAGGCACATGAATGATGCTATGACTTTGGGTCCATACATAGCATGCTGTTTTTTGCTAGGGTAGATCACCCACATCGCGCAACCTCTGATGATAGCATTAGAGAAGTATGTTCACATAATTATATCACACACACACACACACATATACACACACACACACACCCACTCTTATATATATATATATATATATATATATATATATATATATATATATATATATATATATATATATATATATATATATATATATATATTATCTTTATACCCATATATATTTTCTCAATAATTTTGACTAGCCGTGCCTATTACTCGTGGCAATAGCTCAATGTTTTTCGAATGTCATTTCAATTCTCAATTACTTAATTATCCACTTAATTAATTAATTAATTAATTGATTCTCATAACATTAATTCTGGACACGTATGACTCTCAATCAGCCCGCATCCTTATTTTTTCAAAATTTTCATCACAAATTCATTAATAAATTTTCGAGTATAATTCACCTCAAATATTCTAAATCTCACCCCGAGTAAATATACCAGTTTATCTAAGCCATAATATCAATTTATATAATTTTTTTAGAAGTCCTAAATTATCCTCATACATCATAATTTAATCCTCGAATTTTAATTACAAACATTTTTCATCAATTAAGCCAAACTGTACATAGCAAGATAGCCGATCAGAGTAAAAAACCACAATTTTAGGATAGTTTTGAAAATGTATAAAATCATATCCAAAAACTATCCGAATCACCAATCTGACTTCAGATTTGAATTCTATACGAAACATTGAATCGGGGATATGTTTTGAGTTTTTTTCAAATATCTACCGAAGGCCCTCAAAAGATGATCTAAAACTGTCCAAAGCGACTCTTCTCATTCCTCTCATTTTTGCCACTTTGAGTTTCGTTTTTGGCAAGTTTCAACCTCAATTTCATAAGTTCCAACGTAAAATTCTTCAATAAAATTAAATTTTGCAGCAATTCTAAACATGGCTTAGATTTATTTTTGTAACAACCCAAGACTTTCGGAACAGTAATTATTTTTATTTTGGGAGAAATAAATAATATTTTATTGGAGAAATAATTAAATTGGCAATTGAGGTCAAAATTTAGAGTCGTCAGAAAGAGTGTCGAATGTCGATTCTGAGGGTACCATCGTTTTCGGAAGGGTCGAGAAAGTCAAAATGACTGTACTTGGGGTCTATTTGGGTTCCGAAATAAATTAGGACCGTTTGACTCGAATTAAAGTCACCGAGTCATTTAAAGTGTGTATTATCATTTAAAGATGTGTACATTGGGAGTTAAGGCTTAAAAAGCCTACGGGAGATATTTCTCACTTAAGAGAGAAAGAGAAATAGAAAGAAAGAAAGAGAGAAGAAGAAAGAAGAAGAAACGGAAGGAGAAAGGAAAGAAAAAGAGGATTTCCGGGCCAATACGCGATTTCAAGGCGGATTCAGACCCTACGAACCCGAGGCAAGTGATTAAACTTGCTAAATAATTGTTGTGTATCAATTATTACATGATTTGTGGATTGAATTTTGGGTTTTGGGTTTAAATTGACAAAACCTAATTTTTGGGAAAAACCTTAGATTTGTAGTGCATAAATGGATTTAAGGTTAGAAATTAGTTTATATGTCTTCTAGGATGAATATTGTTGTTATATTTGTGATTGGGTTAAAGAAAAATGGAGAGAAAACCATTAAAATGATTTTTGGGTATTTTGGCTTACTTAAAAAGTAGCCATTTTCGAGGTTCACCAGGGCCGAATCGATTCGGCCCCCTAGTCGAATCGATTCGGAAATATGCAGGTGCCCACGTCTGAGTGGCCGAATCGATTCGGACTCCAATCGATTCGACCTGAGACAGAGTTCCAGGTCTGATGACCCGAATCGATTCGCCTTCCTGGCCGAATCGATTCGGAATAAGCCTGAATCGATTCGGAAACAGGGCTTTTGAAGTGATTGTTTTTCTAAAGAGAAATTCATCCCGTTTTGTTCGAGGTTATCGATTGGGGATCTCTATCGGAGATATTTGGAGCAGGTTTTGGGGACTTTTAGCGAGTTACCCCTAAAAGAAATTTTGGAGTCATATTGACTAAATTTGAGGAATACCGATTAGAGACTTTGGTATTTTTCTAAGTGGGGAAGCCCACTTTTATTTGAGGTTTGTTTGGTGATGATAACAACTACACGATTTGAAAATGAGGTTGACTTAGAGGTGCCGGATCTTAGGATCCAATCCCAATTGGGATAACTTTAATGGTTCATAAACTATATTGAACCTTATAATGGTTGGAGAATTATAATACTATTTGATGTGCAAATGGATATAGAAATATCCTTATTGATGATTGATTTGGGAGATATCTCACACAATGAGAAATGCTAATTGAGGTGCAATAGGATATAGAATATCCTTAACTTAAATTGAATTGAAAGACAATTCACACTAGAAGCGACATGAGAGCTTCAAGCGAGAATTAGTATAGCACATACTATACCAAGTGGGGTAAAATGTGGGAGTATTGACGGTTAGTGTATCAATAGAGAGAAATATACTAAATAAATGATGTTAATCCATTACGCCTAAGAGCGTATAATGAAAATGAATATGATGTTGCAGGTATGCCTTATATAAAATGGTATATCTTTATTATGTGGGATGTATGTATACCTTATGATTGGTGTATATACATGTTAAGCATACCCCCTCCTTGCTATCATTGGGAAGTTTCGTGCGTAGCGGGTGAGCATTCTGACTAGAAAAGCAGGATGTGGATATTCCCCAAGTCATAGTCGTCCTTTGTGGTCAGCAAATGACATTTATGATATATATATCTATTTATTTTGGGGGTGAGAGGTCGGGGGTATGTGACGCTCTCACTTGCCGGTTAGGAACTATGACCGCTTCCCGGGACGTTGTGTGCGTGAGTTGATCACGAGGTGGGTGTCGTTGAACCCCACCAGGTGGCCCCAGTTTGCTACGTATATGGACTGCTGGAAGATGATAGCATGTGAGCCTGCGTCCTTCGAGTTATAGCTCGGTTGGATGGTTATTATTGCTTGTGGTTATATTTGGGTGTCAAGGGCATAATGGACCTCAACGACCCACATTGCCAGGATTAGTGTATCGGGGGGGTTCCTTGTTTGGATTTCACTTCGGCGAGACGTCCCACGCACGAACCGCAGTGTAATGTTAGAACTTGGGGATAAGTTTAGCCCTTAATGCTCATCATTATATATATACATATATATCACCTATCCCGACAATCGACAGTGCCAGGAGTAGTGTAACGGGGGGGGGGGGGGGGGTTCCTTGTTTGGATTTCGCTTCGGCGAGACGTCCCATGCATGAAACGCCGTATACTGTTGAGAATTGGGAATATTAATTAATTAAAACTGGACAATAATCATTTGGGTTACATGCATCTTGTATTGAGGGCATAATGAGCCCCGAGGATCGATACGGTCAGGAGTAGTGTAACGGGGGGTGGGGGGGGGTTCCTTGTTTGGATTTTGCTTCGGTGAGACGTCCCACGCACGAAACGCAATACCGTGTTGAGAATTGGGAGGAGTTTATTCCTTAACTCTTGATGCTAATAACTCATCTATAATAATTATATATATGATTTCATGCCTTATACGGGCATCACTAGAATATAAATTATAGTAAATGAGATTGTGGATGTATTGTGATTATGTGGACATGATTGGATCATGTAACTTTATATGTTCAACAAATGAACATTATAAAGATAACTATAACTATTAGATTAAAGTTAAGGTATTTGACTTATAAATTATGGGAACGAATGTATTGGGAAATAGGTTAGATGATTTTGCTTAAATACTTCTTTTGGGTTTAAGTTAGGATCCTCTTACCTATTTAGAATCGGGCATCCTTTTGGAGATCACGTGCATACGCTTAGTGCGCGCTTTAGATGAGAGGTGAATTAAATTTTTATGGAGAGCTCGATTACAACTAAATCATGTAATAATGCATTTATAATTATTATGCATTTTAATACACTTGCTATAAACTATTTTTCAAAACTCGGGCTCTGACTCGTTTATATTTTCCTCCTCCATGTATATATTGTATTACTTCAGGTGTTCCTCCGCAAGGACGCCTTTGATGTTCATCCGTTCAGGATTCGTGGAGCTGTGACAGTAGCGGACTGTTGTGGCCCTTGGCTTTAGTCGATTCCTATCTTTGTACATCTAGATTAGGATTCAGTTGTATTGAGTTAGTATTCAAGTGTTGTAGATTAACACTTTTATATTCCATTTCTCAGATTATTGTATTGTTTGTTGCCCGACAGCATATTCGGGTATTTCATTGTTGAGATTTTGTTGTACAATGTATTGTACTCTTTCATATTATTGGAGCATGCACTTTTCACATCATAGTTAGATGTATATTGTTGGTTATGTGCATTATTGGTTTTGTTGTTGTTGTTGTTAAAAATAAAAGTTTTAAATTTTTGGCAATTCGCACTTTATGATTTCGGGTAGTTAGCCTTATATTATAGTGTTTAGTTGTTGATGTTGAGACTATACCATCTGAGATACCTGATTTATGTAGTATAGGGCTGGCCACCCGTTATTATTTAGAGCGGGTTGTCACAGGTGGTATTAGAGCATCAGGTTCTAGTGTCTTTAGGATCTGTGTGCGTTACTACGATCTTCCGTAAGCGTTCTTGATGTAGAGCCTTATTGTTAGGACGATTATATTCTTTCTGTGGATCGAAAATATTTGAAAGGCGTTCTGATACAATTGTTCTTGTTTCAGATGCCACCGAAGGAAGGTCGTTCAATCAGGGCAAACAAAGGTCAACCCCAAATGCCTCAAAGGAAGATGACTATGGATGATGTTGCCAATATTGTGGCACAAGCGGTTACTGCTGCCGTTTCTACGATGGCTCAGTAATCTGCCTATCGAGCAGCCCCACCCCATTTAGGATTGTCCTTATGGGAGAGAGTGAAGGAATATTTTAGTAAGGGGCATCCTCCCGAGTTGGAGGAGGAGTTGATGCGATGGCTGCAAGTCAATGGAAAAATATTATGCAGAGGCACCTTCGTATGGTTGAGTGTAGTGAGGTGCAGAAACAATTTTTAGCCACATTTAAGTTATCGGGTGCAGCGCTTCAATGGTGGGAGTCTGTCACCACATCTGAACAGAGAGATACTTTACCTATAAAAGAATTTTGGGGACTTTTTGATCGAAGGTATTTTCCTTCCCCTAATTGAGATATAAAGATTTTTCAAGGAAATAGAACGGTGGCGGAATATGAGGAAGACTTATCTAGGTGGGCGAAGTTAGTACCTGATGAGGTAAATACGGAAGAGAAACGTATATCAAAGTTTGTTCGAGGTTTTGATTGGAAAATCCAACAATTTATTAGAAAGTCCTAAGTTAATGACTTTCATCGAGGTAGTGAATGCGGCACTATTAAAGTGTCATGAATATCGTTTTCGTTCTCAAAAGAGTAAGAACTTTGGAGATTCGAGTTCATCAAGTAAGTTTGGAAAAAAGAGTGCCAGTAATGCGAGTGGGCAGAAAGGGTTTATGGGTAAGTGTTTCTTTTGTAAAGAAATAGGTCATAAAAAGAGAGATTGTCCTAATAGAATTAAAGGACCACGTTTTGATGAAATTTTGGAAGTGCAACCCCTACAGCAGATTCGAGATCACTTTAGACCGGGGGACTATGTTTGGGAGCCCATTGATGAGGATGGGAAATCGGACTAGAGATGGATGTTGTAAGTAATTTTTCCTTTATTAATAGGATTATTACTATATGAAATTTTGGAATATCGTATGGGAGATATATATGAATCGGGTAGTGCTTTAGCCCTTTTTGTTTATGTATGGTATGTAATGACCCTAAAGGGAAATTTGGAGCAAAATAGGCTCTTATTCTATGATTTTGTAAAGGATTGAGGATTTTGCAAGGTGCTCATAAAGAGCTTTAAACCTTGTAGTTAATGTAAAAATGATTATGGTGATAAGTAGTAATGATACAACTACTTCTTTTTATATAGTCATGATAGACTATTATGCTTGTTGTATTCCAGATATGGATTTTACCTTATATATGGCAATATGTTGAAATGATGTAAGATGCTGTTTATGTTTGATAGTTGATTGTGGTTTGATGGGACGCAAGTAAAAGTTTTAGCTCATGAATATGATAATATTTCTGAGCTACATGTTATATAGATGATGATCTATAAAGACCTTGTGTTGGACATAAGGCATTTTATGTTATATTATAATATATAAACCGTTTTCAAAATAAAACTTTTATCGGCCTTCGGGCCCCTTTCAAAATAAAATTTCCACCAAAGTATTTTCAAACTTTAGTCCGGATTTAACAAACTCTCAATCCCCGACATCGCCACACAGTAGTGTATTGGGAGGGTTCCTTGTTTGGATTTCGCTTTTGCGAGACGTCCCCCGCACGAAAGTGGCGATTGTCAGGAATTGAGAGGAGTTATTTCTTTGGACCATTCAAATTCCTCTCCATTAAAATTTTAGTATTATTTCTATTTATGGAAATGTGGAATTTTCGAGGCAAATAAAGCCTCATTATGATTGTTGTGAGCATAAAGCTCAAATATAAAGGGTGTATGGGCGCCCTTGTTGTGGAAATTGGTTTTATTTAATTCATAATCAACTTAAAATAAAATAAAATAAATAAATTCGTCGTGGGAAGTTAGAAGTTTGGAGATAGGATTAGTGATGATGGGTAGAATAGAAGTAGTTGAGCTTTGGAGAATTAGGCTTAGCTAAATTTCGAGGACGAAATTTTTGTAAGTGGGGAAGTTTGTAACAACCCAAGACTTTCGAAACATTAATTATTTTTATTTTGGGAGAAATAAATAATATTTTATTGGAGAAATAATTAAATTGGCAATTGAGGTCAAAATTTAGAGTCGTCAGAAAGAGTGTCGAATGTCGATTCTGAGGGTACCATCGTTTCCGGAAGGGTCGAGAAAGTCGAAATGACTGTACTTGGGGTCTATTTGGGTTTCGAAATAAATTAGGACCGTTTGACTCGAATTAAAGTCACCGAGTCATTTAAAGTGTGTATTATCATTTAAAGATGTGTACATTGGGAGTTAACGCTTAAAAAGCTTACGGGAGATATTTCTCACTTAAGAGAGAAAGAGAAATAGAAAGAAAGAAAGAGAGAAGAAGAAAGAAGAAGAAAAGGAAGGAGAAAGGAAAGAAAAAGAGGATTTCCGGGCCAATACGCGATTTCAAGGCGGATTCAGACCCTATGAACCCGAGGCAAGTGATTAAACTTGCTAAATAATTGTTGTGTATCAATTATTGCATGATTTGTGTATTGAATTTTGGGTTTTAGGTTTAAATTGACAAAACCTAATTTTTGGGATAAACCTTAGATTTGTAGTGCATAAATGGATTTAAGGTTAGAAATTAGTTTATATGTATTCTAGGATTAATATTGTTGTTATATTTGTGATTGGGTTGAAGAAAAATGGAGAGAAAACCATTAAAATGATTTTTGGGTATTTTGGCTTACTTAAAAAGTAGCCATTTTCGAGGTTCAGCAGGGCCGAATCGATTCGGAAATATGCAGGTGCCCAGGTCTGAGTGACCGAATCGATTCGGACTCTAGCCGAATCGATTCGGCCTGAGACAAAGTCCCAGGTCTGATGACCCGAATCGATTCGCCTTCCTGGCCGAATCAATTCGAAATAAGCCCGAATCGATTCGGACACAGGGCTTTTGGAGGGATTTTTTTTCTAAAGAGAAATTCATCCCGTTTTGTTCGAGGTTATCGATTGGGGATCTCTATAGGAGATATTTGGAGAAGGTTTTGGAGACTTTTAGCGAGTTTCCCCTAAAAGAAATTTTGGAGTCATATTGACTAAATTTGAGGAATACCGATTAGAGACTTTGGTATTTTTCTAAGCGGGGAAGCCCACTTTTATTTGAGGTTTGTTTGGTGATGATAACAACTACACGATTTGAAAATGAGGTTGACTTAGAGGTTCCGGATCTTAGGATCCAATCCCAATTGGGATAACTTTAATGGTTCATAAACTATATTGAACCTTATAATGGATGGAGAATTATAATACTATTTGATGTGCAAATGGATATAGAAATATCCTTATTGATGATTGATTTGGGAGATATCTCACACAATGAGAAATGCTAATTGAGGTGCAATAGGATATAGAATATCCTTAACTTAAATTGAATTGAAAGACAATTCACACTAGAAGCGACATGAGAGCTTCAAGAGAGAATTAATATAGCACATACTATACCAAGTGGGGTAAAATGTGGGAGTATTGACGGTTAGTGTATCAATAGAGAGAAATATACTAAACAAATGATGTTAATCAATTACGCCTAAGAGCGTATAATGAAAATGAATATGATGTTGCAGGTATGCCTTATATAAAATGGTATATCTTTATTATGTGGGATGTATGTATACCTTATGATTGGTGTATATACATGTTAAGCATACCACCTCCTTGCTATCATTGGGAAGTTTCGTGCATAGAGGGTGAGCATTCTGACTAGAAAAGCAGGATGTGGATATTCCCCAGGTCATAGTCGTCCTTTGTGGTCAGCAAATGACATTTATGATATATATATCTATTTATTTTGGGGGTGAGAGGTCGGGGGTATGTGACGCTCTCACTTGCCGGTTAGGAACTATGACCGCTTCCCGGGACGTTGTGTGCGTGAGTTGATCACGAGGTGGGTGTCGTTGAACCCCACCAGGTGGCCCCAGTTTGCTACGTATATGGGCTGCTGGAAGATGATAGCATGTGAGCCTGCGTCCTTCGAGTTATAGCTCGGTTAGATGGTTATTATTGCTTGTGGTTGTATTTGGGTGTCAAGGGCATAATGGACCTCAACGACCCACATTGCCAGGATTAGTGTATCGGGGGGGGGGGTTCCTTGTTTGGATTTCGCTTCGACGAGACGTCCCACGCACGAACCGCAGTGTAATGTTGGAACTTGGGGATAAGTTTAGTCCTTAATGCTCATCATTATATATATACATATATATCACCTATCCCGACAATCGACAGTGCCAGGAGTAGTGTAACGGGGGGGTTCCTTGTTTGGATTTCGCTTCGGCGAGACGTCCCACGCATGAAACGCCGTGTACTGTTGAGAATTGGGAATATTAATTAATTAAAACAGGACAATAATCATTTGGGTTACATGCATCTTGTATTGAGGGCATAATGAACCCCGAGGAACGATACGGTCAGGAGTAGTGTAACGGCGGGGGGGGGGGGGGGGGGGTTCCTTGTTTGGATTTCGCTTCGACGAGACGTCCAACGCACGAAACGCAGTACCGTGTTGAGAATCGGGAGGAGTTTAATCCTTAACTCTTGATGCTAATAACTCATCTATAATAATTATATATATGGTTTCATGCCTTATATGGGCATCACTAGAATATAAATTCTAGTAAATGAGATTGTGGATGTATTGTGATGATGTGGACATGATTGGATCATGTAACTTTATATGTTCAACAAATGAACATTATAAAGATAACTATAACTATTACATTAAAGTTAAGGTATTTGACTTATAAATTATGGGAACGAATGTATTGGGAAATAGGTTAGATGATTTTGCTTAAATACTTCTTTTGGGTTTAAGTAAGGATCCTCTTACCTATTTAGAATCGGGCATCCTTTTGGAGATCACGTGCATACGCTTAGTGCCCACTCTAGATGAGAGGTGAGTTGAATTTGTATGGAGAGCTCGATTCCAACTAAATTATGTAATAATGCATTTATAATTATTATGCATTTTAATACACTTGCTATAAACTGTTTTTCAAAACTCAGGCTCTGACCCGTTTATATTTTCCTCCTCCATGTATATATTGTATTACTTCAGGTGTTCCTCCGCAAGGACGCCTTTGATGTTCATCCATTCAGGATTCATGGAGCTGTGATAGTAGCGGACTGTTGCGGCACTTGGCTTTAGTCGATTCCTATCTTTGTATATCTAGATTAGGATTCAGTTGTATTGAGTTAGTATTCAAGTGTTGTAGATTAACACTTTTATATTCCATTTCTCAGATTATTGTATTGTCTGTTGCCCGACAGCATATTCGGGTATTTCATTGTTGAGATTTTGTTATACAATGTATTGTACTCTTTCATATTATTGGAGCATGCACTTTTCACATCATAGTTAGATGTATATTGTTGGTTATGTGCATTATTGCTTTTGTTGTTGTTGTTAAAAATAAAAGTTTTAAATTTTTGGCAATTCGCACTTTATGATTTCGGGTAGTTATCCTTATATTATAGTGTTTAGTTGTTGATGTTGAGACTGTACCATCTGAGATACCTGATTTATGTAGTATAGGGCTGGCCACCCGTTATTATTTGGAGCGGGTTGTCACAATTTTGAACATACATCTCCCTACATATGATCATATCATGGATTTTAGAAGAAATCTCTACATACGTTAAAAGTCTCCCTATCTCATAACATTTCATCAATTTCAATCTTCCAAATTCATAGTCCATTAACCCAATATGGGATTCAAATTCAATATTTCAATCCTAAATAATCACACATGTATTTTTTTGAAATCATTTGTCAAAAACCCCAATTGAATATGAATCCCACTCAGAATAAATTCCTAATCATGATATGAATTTAAATTGAACACATATATAAATGGCAAGATAATTACTTGCCTAAAGATTCGTAAAATCTAAATTCGTTGTAGATGATAACGAAAAATTCCCAAAATTCTTCACATATACTTTCACTTGAATTATCCTTAAATTTCTTTAGTTTTTCTTGTAACTTTTGAGACTTTCTCACTTGTTTCTTCACTTTCTCTCTAAGCCTATGGTTTCTCTCAAAGAACTTTTTGTGATTTGTAAAATGACTAAACTCTTTATTTTATAACATAAATCCCATTTTTGTTTCTTCACATCCCATTAAAAAGACTAAAATGCCTATATACTAGTCCTGATTAGTCTAAAAAGCCCCCGAGATCCAAACACTACCCCTGGGTACTTAATTTTGAATATTTTTACCATTTTTAGATCAACCGTTAATTAAAATCATCATCGGAGTCATCCATCATCAATTTACCAGCTTATCCCCAACATGACCCCACAGTTGCGTCCCAAATAAGATACTATTAACCCGTTGCTTTTACTCACTTACGACGTAATATAAAATAATGAAATTTCATTTACATATCACAGAAGTAAATATAATATCACATAGATATTAATTCATTTCTCGCTAATTAATATTTATATAAATTCACTTTATTTCTCAAATTAATTAAATTATTGTGGCACGTGTAATTTAAATATTCTCAAAGTTATGGGGTGATACAAAGGGAAGGAGTTTTGAAATTTTGGTAAAAAACTAGGAGGCGCGGGAATGTCGTGGAGCCACCAGTAAGGGCGTATGTGGAAAGTACTTTTGTTAAATAGTTTGGGACCATAAGTTATCCGATTATGAAAATAGTTTCCACAAAAGTTTGAGGATATACGCAGTGCTTAACATATTAACGTTTTTTATTCCTAGGCCACAATATTGTTTAGGAAGATTAATGGTTGATAAAGGGATAGTCGGTGTTTTATGGGAAAATTTTGATGCATTCTAAAAGAATGCTTTAATTTTTTTGGTGAATGTTTGAAGGACATGACTAGGGAGAGGATATGCCGATATACTGTATGAAGGAAAATACATGCATACCGCATTGATGAGAGTCACACGACCTACATATGATAAAAAAATAGTATACCATGCATGAAGACGATTGTCTAGGTCTCCGTCAGGTCGAGAAACAACTAACGAGTGACATAGCCAGTGATGAGCGGGAAGCCCAAATGTTTATCTTGTCCTTGGTTTCTATGGAAACCTAATATAGACCTCGTATAACGCATGGTTGTATGTGGAGTTGAGGGTCCAAAATTAATCATTGATTTGTTCCTATTAGTTGTTTGACCTGATAAGGCCGCAAATTCATCAAGTACAGTTCAGAATCTAGTTGAAGTACTAGGAGTTGGTTAAAGAAAGAATATGCAATCATACGCAATGGCAAGCCCAAGGATGAGAGGTCCTTTCGTTTAAGGTCGAAGAGCTATCATCTTTTTTCAGGACACATTCCTGATCGACTTTTTGTAAAAGCACATCAAGTCCTACAACAAATAAAAGTTAAGATATTGGATCCCCTTATCGAATACCTCGAGATGGTTGAGACCCTGATGCAACTTACCCATTAATGAACTCTAACAAGATCTAGAGGATACACATGTCATAATGTATCGAATCCACAGATCTAGGAATCCATGTTGCTATTACACCCACCTTATAATGGGCCACTCCATTTGGTCTTAAGCTTTTGATAAGCCAATTTTAATTGCACATCTACCTTTATTTATTTAGATTTGTGAATTGAATGCAACATTTCGTGTGTAATGAGAATGTTATCCTGAATATATCGCTTTGCCACGAATGCAGGTTGGTATAGGAACAAAAAGAATACAAGAAGGGGACGCATTCGTGCAACCAAAATAGTTAAAATTAATTTATAAATAACATTTCAAATACTAATAGGCCTGAAATGAGTAATTTAAGTAGGATTTTTTTATTTAGGTATAAAAATGAGTAGTATGTGATTAATATATCAAGACATAATGCCTGAATGGAAAAAGTCATAAATAGCTGACAGACAGTTAGTCCTACCTCATTCCAATGGAGTTGGTAGAATTCAGACGTAAGACCATCTAGGCGAGGTCTCTTATTTTTACCCATATGTTTTAGGGTGTGCTAAATCTCTGTTCCTGTCATCGGTGCAAGCAATTTGGCTTTATCTTGGGCCTTGAGTGGAACGAAAGGGAAGTTAACATTATCCAACGATGGGTTAAAGGACTTAAAGAATCTTATAGTTTATTTTAAACTCAGTATTAATATCTTATTGAGATTTGTGTCATCCTGTAGCTCAATTAAAAATGGCGTGGATAAAATTTATACACCATCAATGGGTGACACACGCATGAAAAAATTTAGGATTATTGTCACCCTCAAGAATCCACTTAAGTTTATATTTATTTCTTTAGTATTAGGATTCCTGAAATAAGCAAAGTGACAGTTCCTCCTGAAATTTTGTGTAAGAACAATTTTTCTAGTATTGTTAATAGCATTGTGATACGTCACGGATATTGCATATTTGCACCCTTTATCTTTGTGCATTCTAGCACTTTTACGTTATTAATGCCTATATTTATGCTCGTTAACTAGACAACCTCAAATTTGGACATATATATGTTTTACAGGGGTTAATTGTGATTTTGTAGGTATTGGAACGCTAAAAGTGAGGATCATTTGCATTTCGGAGAAGTTTCGTCATCGGACGCTACTTCAAGGGAATTTTAGTCAATTCACACTTCATCTACAACTCATGGATTTCCACGGATGCATAGTTCGTTGAGTTAGCATCGCGTGGCCATAAACGGAGCGTCATTTTCGAGTTGAGATGAAGAAGTTATAGCCGATTCCGTTTGAACCTTTTCTCCCATGTGAAGACCAAATGACAGCGGGAAATAGAGTACCGATCAATCGACCCCCTAGCCCCGGTTGATCGCGTATATGGTTTTTGCCTTGCGCGTGAACCAGTGGGCATGAACTTAAGGGATCGGTCGACCGGCCCCCTAGCTGCAGTCGACCGGTGGCATTAGATATTTGGCACTTGTTCCTTTTCTTTTCTTTTTTTATTCCCAACTTACTATAAAAGAGATCCTTTGTTCTCTTTTGTAAAGATCTTAGAATTTACTTAGTTTAGGGTTTGTAACTTGGGAGCTTCCCTCTCCTCATTTCTCTTGGATAGTTGTCCATTTTTTTATGTATGTATGTTTACTATTCCTTTGTCTTCCTTAGTTTAATTATTATTCTTAGCTTTAATTTCCTTACTTTCCATTTTCTTCCATGCCTAGATAATTTTAGAGTAATTTAATTAGTTGTTACTTAATTAATTAGTTGTGTTTATTTATGCTTTTAATTATGTGTAGTGGCTAATTTAGTATAGGTTGTGTCGGATTGAACTCACCTAGGTCGACGTGTTGCTTTGCTTTGGTGATGGAGTTTACGAGTTTATTTCGAGTGTGTTATCCTAATTATTACGCCTAGGAAATTTAACGGGGTATATCTTGTATGCTCAGTATTTACGACCTTACATGCGTAATTTCTGAGGTATTTGTTGATGCCAAAATAGACTTTTATGTAAATTTAGGGGTGTGACAACTATGGGTTTAATTAACTGTCGAAACGAGACTCAATTTTAATGACTCGTTGACCCATGTAACCATTTTATAATAATTAACTCGGGTGAGGAATATTCGACGCAACCTATAGTTTTTATTTGCTTTGTTAATTTTAGTTTAAATACACTTGCCTAATATAATCTTTCCTTCAATTATGTTTTCTTTTTGTTAAAAATTATCTTTTACACTTTTATTTTTAGAAGTATTAAACCAAGTAAATTCTAGCAACTCGTCTCTATGGATTTTCGATACCCGGATTGGCCTTTATACTCCCCTAAAAGAGTGTAGTCATAGTTTAAGTTTTTATATAGAGTTGGTGAGCCGAATATAATAAACGACCGGAGTCGGTGACGCGACACCGCGGCAAAACCCTGTCTATCAAATGGATATCTTCCCATTATTCTAAGTTTTCATTCCGACCACTTTGAATCCGTACATATTTCCCCGACAACGGCGCCATTTTGATTAAGGGTGAAAAGTAGCGTGTGTCAAACGCCAATCGTTATTTTCTGTTCACCTCTTTACTACAAAAATCTAAACTTATGACTACACTAAAAAAGGGAGTATAACGACCAAGTCTGGGTATCAAAAATCCACAGACACAAGTTGCTAGAATTTATTAGGTTTAATACATCTGAATAAAATTGTAAGAGGTATTCTTCTAACTAAAAGGAAAGAAAAGATAAATTAGGCATGTGTGTATTTAAACTAAATTTACGAAAGGAATAAAAACTATAGGATGCGATTAATATCCCTCACCTCGGTTTAATACGTATAAATGGTTACATGGGACTACGAATTTAGTAAGACTGAATCTCATTTCAAGAGTTAATTAAATCTAGAGTTGTCACCCCCTAAATTCGCATAAAAGCCTAATATGATTTTGGTGGCAACAAATACCCCAAAAATTACACACGCAAGGTCATAAATATGGAACATACATGATATTCCCCGTTAAATCTCCTAGGCGTAATAACTAGGACAACCCAATCGAATTAAATACATAAACTCCATCACCAAAGTAAAGAAACACATTGAAACTAAGGTGAGTTCCACTAATCACACCCTAATCTAAATTCTCTAGATAACATATTAAAAAGCATGTATTTAGGTGAAAGTAATAAATAAAGCAAGTAAACTAAATTAGAAAGCAAGTAAATTAACTACAAAGCAAGAAAATAAGGAAATACAACTTAAATTAATTGGAAGGGATAATGAATAGTAACCTTACAAAACCCAAATGGGGAACACCCAAAGAGAGGACAAGATGAGCTCTCAAAATAAAAACCCTAACCTAAACTATCTAAAATGAAATATCTCCTCCTAATAAAACCCTACAACATTCTATTAATGTCCCAAAACAAACCCCCAACAAAACCAAGTCAAAAAAACCCAAAATAAGTCATTTTTCGTCCAAATCTGATGGGAACGGTCGACCTCATGTTTGGACCAGTCGACGGCATGTTGGAATTTTTCCTTGGGCTGTTGACAACGCACTTTTCTCTCTAATCCAATTTTGACGGGTCGCACGGAAAACGACTATAACTCCCTCGTACGAAATCAAAATGATGCGTGGTCAGAATCGACGTGAAGCTAATTCAATTCTCTACATGATTATGTTTTGAGACACTACAAATTATGCAGTATGAAATTACCAAAATTCCCTTGAAATAGAAGAAAACATCAAAATCTTCTAAAAACGGCCATAACTTCTTCATCCGAACTCGAAACGACGTGTCGTTTGCAGCCACGGGATGCTAACTCAACGAACTACGCATCCGTGGAAATTCCATGAGCCAGAGATGAAGTGTAAATTGACTAAAATTCCCTTGAAGTAGCGTTCGGTGATGATTTTTTTTTGAAATGCAACCGATCCTCACTTTTAGCGTTCCAATACCCACAAAAGCATAATTAACCCCTATAAAACATACATATATCCAAATCCGAGGTTTTCTAGTTAATAAGCATAAATATAGGCATTAAGAACGTAAAAGGGCTAGAATGCACAAAGATAAATGGCACAAATATGCAATATTCGTGACGTATCACATAGCTTTAGGCTAGTTCGACGTAACCCGTTACAAATCATCACGCATCGTCAAAACGAACTAAAATTAAGCATCTCCAAGTTTGAAGACTTTCCGACACCCCATAAGGAGTAAAACAATTTGAGTTTGAATTAATTCATGAAATGATGTTTGGGATGTTTAATTTTTATCAAAAGACGAACAAGACTGCTTTTATTTTTGAAAATATGTTTTCTACGATACCTGTATGCAGAGTTTTTTAAATCGAAAAGTTTCATTTCTCTCATTCAAATGACATCACAATGTCATTCAAACGACATGCTTTGGTTGTTCTAAAGACATGCAATGTCACTTTTAACGATATGTGCTTATCGTTCAAACGACACCAAGAAGTCGTTCGAACGACCCGCCAACTTAAAGTTTTTATAAATACCTGTTTCATGATCAAATTGTTTAAGAATTTTTCCAACACGTTTTTGCATATCAACAGAAAAATTTCTTCAAGTTTTGTGTTCCCAAAACACTGTTTTAATTCACAAAAATCATCCTGGAATATTGTTCTTATGAATTAATTTAAAACCCTAAAAAGTTTTGTATCTTTGCATACACCTTGGTGGAGAGGATCTCCATTGCTGACTGGTGATACTTGCGGGGATTCACTGCTGAAGACGAAGGCTGAGGCTCACTTAGGGCTGCTGTCCATTATGGTTCTCGAGGGAATCATTGATGATTTTAGGTTGTAGTCCATATAGGTATGCTACAGTAAATTCATTAAATATTTTTGTAATAACTTGCCCTTTTGGAGACAATTAAATTTCATAATTAAGCATAATTTGGAATTTAGAGAATTTTTCAAAATAGTAATTTTTGGGATTTTCGAGGATTTAATTATTTTCGATGGCTATCGTAATTACTTTTGGGACTATATAGGTCGCTATAATTTAATTATACGTCGCCGTGGATTATTGCGACAAAAGAGGTAAGATTTTGAGTAGAAGACCGCATTTATTTAATATGGGTTAGAATAGTGATTTGCGGTCAAGTACCTCGAATGGAAATTTTGACTGCACCATGAGTCTCGGAATGTCCGAGATAGTCGGAAAAGGGTGTCCGATTGTCGAAATTGAGTTTCGGGTAACTTTAGAGGTAAAAGTAACTCGTAATTGGGTAAACGAGTCGTTTTTGGGTTTTAAGGGTTTAAACCCTTTTTTTTTCTTTATAAAGAGGGAGAGAGGGAGAAAAGAGAAAGAAAAGAGAAAGAAAAGAGAGCAGAGAGAGAGGAAGGAAAAAAGAAGGGAGAAAAGGAAGATTCGGGCCAAACTCCGCTGGATTCGATTCGAGGTCGTCGGATTTCATCCTCCAGGCAAGTGTGTACTTGCTTTATTTCATTTTGTGCATTTATTTCATATCATAGTTGGTAAACTACATGATTTTGGGTTAGAACCCTTAAAATAAATTTGGGAAAAGTTGATTATGAGTTTACATATTGATGTAATGTAAACTCTTAATGATTTTTAGTGATAAAACCATGATAATGGAGTATATAAATGGATTGAAATGGGTTTAAATGTTAAGTTGGGGTTTTTATGGTATTAGGGTTTAAAACTAATAAAAATGGTTTAATACCCCAAATTAATCGATGTGTTAGTTGTAAAACAAAGATTAGATGCTTATTGAGTTGTTGGATGAGGTTAGAAACAACAAAAATGGAGAAAAATGGAGTTTGGGATTTTGGAGAGACAATAAATAGTAACCCGTAAGCTTGTGGGGTTATTTTGACTAGGAAGAGAATTGATTTAGCTTTCGGTCAAAACATAAAGGTTGTAGATATTTTCGATACGATCGCGTGGGAGCTAACCGCGTATTTTTCTGATTTTTCTACGATTTGATATGATTTTTACAAGATGACAGCTCTGGGTTGAAATCATCAACTCGGAAATCAAATCGGGAATTGGAAAAATTACGGCTAGAATTACTTGCGTAGATGTTTGGGATAATTTTTGGGGTAGTTTAGAAACCCCAATAATGAAATCGGGTTATTGGATGGAGGATTTGAGGAGATTAGTGTTATGGACCTGGTGTGACCGGTCGACCGCGCCCCTATGGCCGGTCGACTGCGTCAAGGAAATAGGGCATACTGCTTTGTTTCGTAGGCTTATTTGCAACCTGCGATCGACCGGGGGTCCAGGACCAGTCAACCGGTGCCTTGTTTTCAGCCCAAGATTTTGGAGATTATTATTATTTCTCCTCTTTGAGATTAAAGTTTATGGGCTTTCTAAATTAAAGTATATTAGAGGGTTATGTCCTAAGGGACTTATGGATTTGGGAACATATATATATATATATATATATATATATATATATATATATATATATATATATATATATATGTATATTCACTTAAAGTGAATTAGTATAGTTGGAGATATCCAATAAATCCTTAATAGATGATTAAGGTAATTATTATTTGTCGAAGTAAGGAAATCCTTTGGATTTAGAATCATGCTAATATGAATGCATGATTATGATTCCTGGAGGGAATCTTTGGGATTATTGGTCATCGCTAGATGCTATAGGCCACTATGGCCGTTTATATATATTCTAGGAAGAATATATAGGATATGTATATACTGTGTGATTTAGGTATATATATATATATATATATATATATATATATATATATATATATATGTTATGATGGAAATGATTTTGAAAATATAAAAATGAATATTTTCAAAATGGTAAATAAATGATTTTCATAATTGATAAAATATGGATTACACACCTCTCTAAATCGCTATCATAAGGGAAGTTGCGTACGTATGGTGAAGCCCCTGGCTAATGAATGCAGGGTGGATATAGTCCTATAGGCCATGTGAGCGTTGTTGATATATATTTTTCTGCACTGGTTAGGAGATTCCGGGTGTGGTCTTGACTATCCCGCAGGCACATGGCCGCTTCCTGACGTCTTGCGATGTAGGATCCCAGGTTGTCTTGATGATAGGCCCTGGAAGATGATAGCCATTTAGGGGCGCGCACAGTGGGGAAACCCGGACGGGCGGTCTTAGAACGCGTTATATTAAACTAATTCATGATAATGGATTGGCTTTAATTACATTTCCTGGATATAGGAAGGGAAATGGGTTATATGTTTAGCTTCGGTAACACTCCCGGATGGAAGAAGGGATGTGGAAGCATATGATATGGTAAAAGCATTTTTATGATAATAAAAATGGCTTTTAATTATATTTCCTGAGTATAAAATGGGAAATGGGAGAATTGAAAAAGGAAAAAGAAATTTTATATTAATAAAATTGTCTTTTAAAAAGATATATGTTTTGGTATAGCAATTCATGCTAATGAATTGGCTTTTAAATACATTTCCTGGATATGAGAAGGGAAATGGAAAGTTTTGAAATAACAATGACAAATACTTTGTGTATTGAATACACCTCAGTCCGGGAGGTAGATCCGGATGTGTATTATAAAGATATAATTGAATTGGTAAACCTCAGTCCGGGAGATATTATCCAGACATATATTGTAAATGTACACATATATATGTTTATACATTTGTGTGTGCTACGGGCCTAATGGATCTCTACCATTAACCCTGCCAAGTAGTAGCGTATCGGGGGGGTTCCTTGTTTGGATTTCGCTTTGCGAGACACCCCACGCACGAACTTAGTGCAGTGTTGAGAATGGAGGGAAGTTTATCCCTTAGCACTTGGACTATCTAGGGTAGATAGTGGATAGGTTATTAGACTAGTTAGTCGGGGTAGCTTGACTAGGAAGTGTTGTTAGGATGCGTTAGGTGTGCACTAATAGAGGAGAGGTGAGGGGTATCTCATGGGAGTGCGATACCAATTTAAATATGAGATAAAACTATTTTTCTAAACATAAAGCATTTATGCACTTGCAAAATATTTTCAAAATTCGGGCTCTGACCCGTTTATCTACTTTTCCCCTTTTGTTGTGTATATATATATATATATATATATATATATATATATATATATATATATATATAGGTGTCCAGACACAGGGACGCCTGGATGGAAATTCTTTCGAGTCAGACGTCTGCTGCAGCAGCTGTGGATGCTTGCGGGTTCTCGGTACACGCTTCTTTCCTTGTACTCTAGATAGGAGGTATTGTACAAACATTCGGGCCAATGGTCCAACTGATTTTATTTATTCTTTGCACGATATTTGATATGGTTGTATAATTTGAACCGAGTGTTCGGTTATTTTAATTTATTTCATTTTCATTTCAGTTTTATTTACACACTAAATTGTGGATGTTTTATTTTAATTGATTAAAAGAGTAGTTAAGTTAAAATTTTAACGCTCGCCTAATAGGATATTAGTAATTAAATGGATTTTCGACAGTGATGCTAAGAATGATCCATATGTAACTCCTGTTATAATTTGATATAGGAGTGATCGCCCGGTATCCCATTAGGCGGGTTGTTACAGATGGTATCAGAGCATCAGGTTCTAGTGTCCTTATGAATCTGTGCGGACGTACTATGCTTTCAGCGTTGCTCTCGATCTGTTATAGAGCCCCAGGAT
Source organism: Sambucus nigra (assembly GCA_949130495.1). Lineage (NCBI taxonomy): Eukaryota > Viridiplantae > Streptophyta > Magnoliopsida > Dipsacales > Adoxaceae > Sambucus > Sambucus nigra. Next base: position 330,416,058 of record OX422207.1, on the reverse strand, counting down.
TAGGATTATTGATTTCTCTGTGAGATTTCGTTCTCCTGCCATGTTAGAAGATTTTAGTAATCCTTTGCGTGCTCGTTCTAGGATCGTGTGTGCCGATCGAAGAGGGACGACCAAGGAGGGCCTCGGGGAGGACAGCAGTTGTCAAGGCTTAGCTGGGGAAACTGGTAGAAGATGGGGACGAGGACCTTAGTAGAGGCCACTCTCCTTGTGGCAAATTGCTAAGGATTGTTGCAGCGGCTACTAAAGTATAGTAGTTATGAGCAACCAAGTACTACTGTGGTAGAAAGTGGTACTCAAGTTGAATTCCCCCGTGGAGATAAGGGTTCCAAAGGGATCTTACGGATAGTTTTAACCATGAGTCCCCATGATTCTTCAGGAAGGAGAAGAATTCCGTTTCGTAATTATTGACATAAGGGTCGGCCAAAAACCGACAGTGAATAAAGAATATTATGGAGAAGTGAACTTTGAACCGAGGTGAGGAAGGTACAATGAAAAATGAGTCCTTTCCAAGAAGGATAGGCTCACTAGAGAAGTGTTGTTAACACTTACGGAGAATGTGGGTGTGTTCAGGTGCCCCTGAGGGGACATCCACATGGGGAGATTTAATGAGGGAGGATTGTTGGAACCGGTGGTGGAATTTCCTTTTAACGAAGGAGTTAAGAGGATTAGTAAGGTGATTGTAAGGAGCGAGGCTATAGAGTCAGATGGTGTTGACAACTCTATGATGGTCAGGAAGACCAATGATGGAAATGGTGTTGTGGAGTGCGGAGCCACACGGATAGTCTTTTCCGATAGGCATAAAGGACAAGGTTAGGGTGCCCAGATGGGGCCTAGAGTTAAGAAATTCTAGTAAGAGGTGTGGCTAGATGAAGTTGTGCTGTTCGATAGCCCTAGACTCGTGTGTGTAATTTGAGCTTTGTATTCGGTCTCGATAACATAATAATGTAGGCCTATGTGTTTTCTGCGATAGCGGAATTTTGTTTTCCTTCACTCGCCATAGAGGAGGGTGATTATATTTTATATATATACGTATGAGGTATATGGTATATCGGAGCGATAGAAGGCTAATGATGGCAAGTCTATCGTGTCCAAAGTTCCTGGAGGGAACATATTGTGGTTGCGGTGTCTCACCTGGATACAGGTTGAGTACACCTTTGTTATTATGGATTGATGGAACCTCGATGAGTAGAGGCTTCCTTATTTTGGTTGGTATGTGTGGCAACCTTATAGATATAATTTAAGGCCCACATGATCATTGTTGAGCTGTAAGATTTAGCTCAGTACTGGTTTGCGCAAGGACTTAGAAATAGTGCGAGCACTGGGTGGTGTGACTCTTAGTTAGAGATAGGAGTTCAGACCACCTTTCGTTGATAAGGGATAGGATTGTCCCGGTTGCATGTCTGAAATAACGGGACTCCGTGACCGACGAAGTCAAGTGTTAATGTGTGGAGGGGTTCCTTGTTTGGATTTCGCTTTGCGAGACACTCCACACATGACTCTTAACGGCGCCGGGAGTGGAGAGATGTTATGGGATGCAAGGATGTGGGTTAGACTTATAGTGTGGATAAACCATTATAGACTATGAGCCCTGTGATGATGGTACGCTTATGGAAATATTGTGCTATGGAAAAGCACTAAAGTGGTCCTCTCGCCACAAGTAGTTGGGTGGAGTAGGACTTAGAGAAATTGATTTGAGGATGATAGCCATTCCTTAATAAGAAGGAAAATTTGGAGGAAATCTGTGATCGGTGTGATATAAGAAGTGTTACTACAGAGAGTAGGCACTTTGATTAGTTAGGTTTCCTTTCGTATGGGTGGAAGGATAAGATAGTAGGAATGCGTTTGTAGGTTAGTTTAGTAAGATTTAGGACGTCCCGCTGGTGTGCCTTAGGTCGTTATATCTTGATAACCGACAACGCGAGGGAGTAGTGTAACAGGAGGGTTCCTTTTCTGGATTTCACTTTGGAGAGACGTCCTACGCACGAAACCAAGCAAATGTCGGGAGTTAAGAGAGGCCTTGGGCAATAGGGACATATTTAGGATACTCGTTTCGCCTAGGTAGGGTAACGCATAGATCGTAGCATTTTTAGGATGTAGTTTCGCTAGAGTTAGCGACGCCGAGGTTAGGAGGATTAAAATTTCGCGGGTTGGAAGGACCCATAGGTGAGTATTACACCGAGAAAAGGAGACCCTTATTGGGAGAGAGTGTTACGTGTCAGACGTTCACTACGGATGTGCAGATGTGCACAAGTTGGAAAGGTGTATGGGCACCTTGGTAAGATAGTTTTATTTACCGCCTGAAATAGGATGGGCGTAGTATATAAGGTTGAAATTCATGCCAAGAGGCATTTTAGAGGATGGGTATTAAGTGACGTATTAGAGTCACTTTATGATCACGATAGCCGCGTAGTACTCGGTTGGGAACCGTTGGGTTAGTGTCGTTCCCCTTGAGGTTTAGGATTTGTAGTGATCCTAGATATATCTAAATTTCGAGGACGAAATTCCGTTGTAAGGGAGGAGTATGTAATAACCCACCCTTTTGGAGACAATTAAATTCCATAATTAAGCATAATTTGGAATTTGGAGAATTTCTCGAAATAGTAATTTTTGGGATTTTCTAGGATTTAATGATTTTCGTTGGGTATCGTAATTACTTTTGGGACTATATAGGTCGCTATAATTTAATTATATGTCGCCGTGGAGTATTGCGACAAAGGAGGTAAGATTTTGAGTAGAAGACCGCATTTATTTATTATGGGTTAGAATAGTGATTTGCGGTCAAGTACCTCGAATGGAAATTTCGAATGCACCATGAGTCTCGGAATGTCCTAGATAGTCGAAAAAGAGTGTCCGATTGTCGAAATTGAGTTTCGGGTAATTTTAGAGGTAAAAGTAACTCGTAATTGGGTAAACGAGTCATTTTTGGGTTTTAAGGGTTTAAACCCTTTTTCTTTCTTTATAAAGAGGGAGAGAGGGAGAAAAGAGAAAGAAAAGAGAAAGAAAAGAGAGAAGAGAGAGAGGAAGGAGAAAAGAAGGGAGAAAAGGAAGATTCGGGCCAAACTCCGCCGGATTCGACTCGAGGTCGTCGGATTTCATCCTCCAGGCAAGTGTGTACTTGCTTTATTTCATTTTGTGCATTTATTTCATATCATAGTTGGTAAACTACATGATTTTGGGTTAGAACCCTTAAAATAAATTTGAGAAAAGTTGATTATGAGTTTACATATTGATGTAATGTAAACTCTTAATGATTTTTAGTGATAAAACCATGTTAATGGAGTATATAAATGGATTGAAATGGGTTTAAATGTTAAGTTGGAGTTTTTATGGTATTAGGGTTTAAAACTAAGAGAAATGGTTTAATACCCCAAATTAATTGATGTGTTAGTTGTAAAACAAAGATTAGATGCTTATTGAGTTGTTGGATGAGGTTAGAAACAACAAAAATGGAGAAAAATGGAGTTTGGGATTTTGGGGAGATAATGAATAGTAACCCGTAAGCTTGTGGGGTTATTTTGACTAGGAAGAGAATTGATTTAGCTTTCGATCAAAACACGAAAGTTGTAGATCTTTTCGATACGGTCGCGTGGGCGTCGACCGCGTATTTTTCTGATTTTTCTACGATTTGATATGATTTTTACAAGATGACAACTTCGGGTTGAAATCATCAACTCGGAAATCAAATCGGGAATTGGAAAAATTACGACTAGAATTACTTACGTAGATGTTTGGGATAATTTTTGGGGTAGTTTAGAAACCCTGATAATGAAATCGGGTTGTTGGATGGAGGATTTGAGGAGATTAGTGTTATGGACCTGGTGTGACCGGTCGATCGCACCCCTATGGCCGGTCGACCGCGTCAAGGAAATAGGGCCTACTGCTTTGTTTCGTAGGCTTATTTGCAACCTGCGGTCGACCGGGGGTCCAGGACCGGTAGACCGGTGCCCTGTTTTCAGCCCAAGATTTTGGAGATTATTATTATTTCTCCTCTTTGAGATTAAAGTTTATGGGCCTTCTAAATTAAAGTATATTAGAGGGTTATGTCCTAAGGGACTTGTGGATTTGGGAACATATATATATATATATGTATATTCACTTAAAGTGAATTAGTATAGTTGGAGATATCCAATAAATCCTTAAGAGATGATTAAGGTAATTATTATTTGTCGAAGTAAGGAAATCCTTTGGATTTAGAATCATGCTAATATGAATGCATGATTATGATTCCTGGAGGAAATATTTGGGATTATTGGTCATCGCTAGATGCTATAGCCCACTATGGCCGTTTATATATATTCTAGGAAGAATATATAGGATATGTATATACTGTGTGATTTAGGTATATATATATATATGTTATGATGAAAATGATTTTGAAAATATAAAAATGAATATTTTCAAAATGGTAAATAAATGATTTTCATAATTGATAAAATATGGATTACACACCTCTCTAAATCGTTATTATAAGGGAAGTTGCGTACGTATGGTGAAGTCCCCTGGCTAATGAATGCAGGGTGGATATAGTCCTATAGGCCATGTGAGCGTTTGTTGATATATATTTTTCTGCGCTGGTTAGGAAATTTCGGGTGTGGTCTTGACTATCCCGCAGGTACATGGCCGCTTCCTGACGTCTTGCGATGTAGGATCCAAGGTTGTCTTGATGATAGGCCCTGGAAGATGATAGCCATTTAGGGGCGCGCACAGTGGGGAAACCCGGACGGGCCGTCTTAGAACGCGTTATATTAAAGCAATTCATGATAATGGATTGGCTTTAATTACATTTCATGGATATAGGAAGGGAAATGGGTTATATGTTTAGCTTCGGTAACACTCCCGGATGGAAGAAGGGATGTGGAAGCATATGATTTGGTAAAAACATTTTTATGATAATAAAAATGGCTTTTAATTATATTTCCTGAGTATAAAAAGGGAAATGGGATAATTGAAAAAGGAAAAAGTAATTTGATATTAATAAAATTGGCTTTTAAAAAGATATATGTTTTGGTATAGCAATTCATGCTAATGAATTGGCTTTTAAATACATTTCCTGGATATGAGAAGGGAAATGGAAAGTTTTGAAATAACAATGACAAATACTTTGTGTATCGAATACACCTTAGTCCGGGAGGTAGATCCGGATGTGTATTATAAAGATATAATTGAATTGGTAAACCTCAGTCCGGGAGATATTATCCGAACGTATATTGTAAATGTACACATATATATGTTTATACATTTGTGTGTGCTACGGGCCTAATGGATCTCTACCATTAACCCTGCCAAGTTGTAGCGTATCGGGGGGGGGGGGGGTTCCTTGTTTGGATTTCTCTTTGCGAGACACCCCACGCACGAACTTAGTGCAGTGTTGAGAATGGAGGGAAGTTTAGCCCTTAGCAATTGGACTATCTAGGGTAGATAGTGGATAGGTTATTAGACTAGTTAGGCGGGGTAGCTTGACTAGGAAGTGTTGTTAGGATGCGTTAGGTGTGCACTACTAGAGGAGGGGTGAGGGGTATCTCATGGGAGTGCGATACCAATTTAAATATGAGATAAAACTATTTTTCTAAAAATAAAGCATTTATGCACTTGCAAAATATTTTTAAAATTCGGGCTCTGACCCGTTTATCTACTTTTTCCCTTTTGTTGTATATTATATATATATATATATATAGGTGTCCAGACACAGGGACGCCTGGATGGAAATTCTTTCGAGTCAGACGTTTGCTGCAGCAGCTGTGGATGCTTGCGGGTTCTCGGTAGACGCTTCTTTCCTTGTACTCTAGATAGGAGGTATTGTACAAACATTCGGTCCAATGGTCTAACTGATTTTATTTATTCTTTGCACGATATTCGATATGGTTGTATAATTTGAACCGAGTGTTCGGTTATTTTAATTTATTTCATTTTCATTTCAGTTTTATTTACGCACTAAATTGTGGATGTTTTATTTTAATTGATTAAAAGAGTAGTTAAGTTAAAATTTTAACGCTCGCCTAATAGGATATTAGTAATTAAATGGATTTTCGGCAGTGATGCTAAGAATGATCCATATGTAACTCCTGTTATAATTTTATATAGGTGTGATCGCCCGGTATCCCATTAGGCGGGTTGTTACAATTTTGCTATGTAATTTGTAAGTTGCGATTTACATTATATAGTGAAATAAATGTTTTACTCATAAGTTTTTTTTTTCTTGAAACTTGGCCTTGTTATATTTACGTGGTTTGATTTGTCTGATTTATCACCATAGATACATGCATAGGATAAAAAGATTAAATCAATTTAAAATTCTCTTCGGCATTTAAAATTTGTATTGCAATCTTTTTTGGGAATTACCCTTTGCAATTATTTCGTGTTAATAATTTGTGTTTGATCTTGTTTACCTGCTTTTTAGGTGGTTATTTTTCTTCGCTCCCGTGCGTGTGTTTTTATCTCTCGGTGGATTCTCACTTGAATTTGACGGTTGGCAAAAGAATCGAATTCCTTGAAAATCGTTTTAAAAATGTTTTGGAACTTTTGCAAACAGTTAAAAATCAAAGAGATATCGTTCGTGAGAGGTTTGGTGCTTTATATGATGCCTTTAAATCTTTAAAAGTGACTAAAAAGGAGAGTAATGGTAGAACCCTTGTTTTAGAAAAAGAACTAGAGGACTTGAAAAATTCTAGGGTTTGTGTTTGTGCCAAAGAGGATAAAAATATTTTGATTAATGATTTTAAGGCACGTGAGAAGACTCTTAGGGATACATTTGCGTTTATTGAGGGAGAGCAAGATAACCTTCTAGGATTGATTGAAAATATAAATAAGGAGTCCCTAAAATTGGAAGAGTTTAATTCTTTTCTCGAGTAAAAAATTTTGAGGTTGAAAAATGATTTAAAAGACTCAAGTAGTGATGGTTCTGGCACCCCTGTTTTTAATACTTTAGCTTGATAATGCTAAAATCATTGTTTTTTTTAGAGGGGCAACCTAAATCAAGGACGATAGAAAAGGTCACACCTTAGGTAACATTACTCATATTTACACATGCTCACATTGTCGTAGGAAAGGTCATCTTAGGCATTTTTATTTTGATCTTGGAAAAGGTCCTAGGAAATTGAAGTCTAGTGTTCCGTTGGTTCCCGAAACCGCTATGCGTCATTGCACATCTATTTAGGTTAGTAAATCACTTTTAGAGGCACTAGATGGCAAACTAGTTGATTCTCACATGCTTGTGCATGATTCTTGTCTTGCCATATCATATCATTGCTTGCTTGCATGAGTTTGTTTGCTATACTCTAGTAGCGCTTCATGATAGATTCTTGCTAGTGTTATGACATGTGTTCTTTTTATATTATATTTTTCTTTATTTAGTCATATTTGAAAAATACAAAAAGATTTTTCGTTTTATATATTTTTTGAAAAATATAAAAAGATTTTGTTTTTTGAAAAATTCAAAAAGATTTTCGGTTCTTTGTGTATTTTAGTTTTACACATTTGGTGGGCATATTGGTGTGTTTAAATCCATTTCACTATGCAATTTCCATGTGTCTAGGACATTTGGCTATGACTTTAGATACTTAGATTATTCTTAACCATGTTTATGGAGTTGTTTCGAACTTAACTTGCTTTATGGATTCGACTTTGTTTATGCCTCCACACACACAAGCACGAGCTTACTGAATTTTGACTTCATGATGTACAACTGATCTTGATGACATGTTCTCCTATCAATCTTGTCATCTACATGTTTATTTGACTATGGATGATTTGTGCATGTAAGAACCGTTGCCCGTGAGGATTTATTTAACTTTGAAAAAATGATGAGTATACGGGAAAAGGCTGCGAGTAAATAATAATCACGTCGTGAAAGCCACCGTTTGAAAAGAACCCAAGAAAAAATTAAGGCAATAAAAAGAAAAATATGCCAAATAGGGGCCAAATTTTTTTAGTTTGTAATATTCATTCAAAAGAAAATAAAAGAAATATTTTGAGGGAGTTTGGATGGAAATATAAACGGGTTTGCACAATGACAATGTATCTTAGTTAAGCTTATTTTGTTATGACGCTATTGATTTGTAGAATCATTAATATTCTAGGATTGTGCACATTGTGATTGTTTTGTTCATTAAGTTCAAATTTATTTATCACTCAAGGCTAAAGCTTAGTTTGATAAAGTTGTTCGGTTAATTAGAACTTCTTGAACATATTTGAATGTTTGGGTTATAATTCGTTTGTTACTAGTTCACACCCATTCATTCCATTTCACACATTTTGGACACATTGATACTATGCTAGTGTGTAAAGCTTATGTGTTTCGTGTCATATTTTGTGGTAGTTTATACATATATATGTGTGCCAAATTATCTTTGATATATTTTGCATATATTATATATGGTATGTTTGTTGTATTTATGAAATTTATATTTTTTTTGGAAAAATTAAAAAATTCAAAAATAGTAGGTTATGTTTGCCTTTGAGATTACATATGCTTAATTTAGATTTTTTTTATGATGATATCTTATCTTAGACGTGATGCTCCGTATTTCATGCCTATATTTCTACTTCTTTGTATACTTGTCTATTTCGATAGAAACAAAGGGGGAGAGCAAATTAAAATGGAGTTTTTGATGAGTTTGAATTATGGGGGAGAATTTACTTATATTTTACTATGTTTCGAACTCGATGAATCATGAAGGTATATGTCTGTTGCTTAATGTGTGTAGGTACTTAAAGCGAAATTTAAATATACGTGGACGAAGACAAAGTTTGAAAGGGAAGAAGTTGAAGTATATAGACAAAGAAAGTTATGCCTTTACGTTTTAGGGTTGGGAAGGGTGCTAGTATCTTTGTAATATGAGATTTTGATTTTAATTTGGTGTTAGGTAATATATTTTTTTTTATCGAAATAGCCAAAGGGTAAGATTTATAAGAACAATTATTCTAGTATTGTTCATAGCATAACTTTAGGCTAGTTTGGTGTATCCCATTACAAATTGTCACGCATCTTCAAGATGAACTGAACTTAAGAATATCCAAGTTTAAAGACTTACCAATATTACAAAAGGTATGAAATAATTTAGAGTTTGAATTCATTCATGAAATAATGTTTGTGATGTTTAATTTTTATCAAAAGATGGACAAGACTGTTTTTGTTTTCGAAAATATGTTTTCTGAGATAACTATAAGCAGAGTTTTTTAAATGGGAAAGTTTCATTTATGTCGCTCAAACGACATCACAATGTCATTCAAATGACATGAAATGTCGTTTCTAATGACATTTAATGTCTCTTCTAATGACACACACTGTCGCTTTTAATGACATATGATGCCGCTTCTAATGACATGTGCTTGCCGTTCAAACGATATCAAGAAGTCGTTTGAATGACCCGCTGACTTAAAGTTTTTATAAATACCTGTTTCGTTACCAGATTGTTTACGAATTTTGCCAACACTTTTCTACATATCAACAACATAATTTCTACAAGTTTTTTGTTCCCAAAACACTGTTTTAATTCACAAAAAGCATCATTGAATATTGTTCTTGTGAATTAGATTATAACCCTAGAAAGTTTTGTATCTTTGCATAGACCTTGGTGGAGAGGATCTCCATTGCTGACTTGTGATACTTGTGGGGATTCACTATTGAATACGAGGGCTACAATCCATTATGGTTCTTGAGAGAATCATTGCTGATTTTAAGTTGTGGTCTATGTGGGTTTGCTGCGTAAATTTACTGCAAATTTTGCTATATAATTTGTAAGTTGTGATTTACATTATATAGTGAAATAAAAGTTTTACTCGAAAGGATTTTTTTCCTGAAACTTGGCCTTGTCATATTTGCGTGGTTTGATTTATCTATTTTATCACCATGGATACATAAGTAGGATAAAAAGATAAAATCAATTTAAAATTCTCTTCCGCATTTAAAATTGGTGTTGCAATATTTTGTGGGAAATCACCCTTTGCAATTATTTAGCGCTAACATTTTGTCTCTCGAGCCAGAGATTGTAAATCAGGAGATCGCTCAATGTGTTTTCTCACATTCAGGAGTTCTTATTGAAGTTGTAAAATTTTATAGGACATGTTTCCAAACGTGGTTCGTTTCCATACTATGGATGCTTGTCTGAATAAGTGGGGTTTCCACCAAAAGAAAATTGCAGGTGGCCCAAACATAGGACGAATCCATTATGAGTGAAGTAACTCATTAAAGGAAGAATATGTTTCCCACTCCTTACAGTAAATAAAGCGTTACGAAAATTTGAATCAATTGGGCATATTGTCCAAAAGTAAGGAACAATGATCATAACTAACATTTGGTAGATGAGTGACTAATGTATGAGGATACAAGTCTAACCACTTTGTATTTTCAAGACCCATATCTAGTCGTTCACGTACATTATGACCGAATGTCGTATCAGCTTTCTAGGTAAAAGATGGACCACGAAATCCTAAATCATGAATACTACAAGTATTCATAAAATTATGAAGAGGCTTCGCTCGAGACGTCAAAAAACTCCAACCACTTAGATTTTTATGAGGTCCTAAAATAATATTAAAGTCCCCTACAAGGTCCAGGGGTGCTCAACAGATTTTGATAAATGATATAATATCTGCCATACCTGAGTTTGTTCTGTTGGCTGCAGTGCCATGTACACAGTTGTGAATTCTATAGGAACTTCCTCAGGATCATGTTTAACCAGAAGATAAATAAAACGGGTTGAGAGCGCTAGTTCAAGTGCTATAATATGTCCATCCATTCACATAACCCAAATACCCCTGATTTTCCCAACTCATGTGACATAATATTATCTTGGAAGGGCAGATGACCAATATAAGTAAGGGACCTTCGTGCGTCCATACAAGTATCCAAAATAACCACATAATGCGGACAATAACGAGTGATAAAATTCATGAACTTTAGGAAGAAATAAGGGCGACCCGCTCCTCTAGCATTCCATAGTAGGATCTGCATAAGATATATTGGTGGTTGGACCTCCTCAGGATCCTCTACGACATAATGCACATATATTCATTTGGTTGAAGAGGGTTCATCATAAGTTGGGCTTCATTTGGTACTTAATGAGCGTGGAAAGTGTATATTGACTCCAGTTCCTATTGGTATCTGTCCCGATGTTTTACGACTTCTAAATGAACGCGGTGTCTTTAAAGTTGATAATGGAAAAGGTCGGGCATTATAAAAATGACTGTATTAAAAGATCGTTTGGACCGTATTGAATAACTCTGTTATTGTCGAGTTGTGGCCTTGGCCCGATATGTGGATGATTTCCCTTGCTTGTTGCGTGTAGGTGTGGGGGTCAAAGGCGGGGAGGATAGTTTATGTGTTGCGAATTCAAATTCGGGAAGAATACTGGGTTCTGATATTGTGGTAGCATTATCCATGGCATCGGAGGCGGACATTGAAAGAACACAAAAGTTGGACAGTCCGACGAACTATGGCTTATGGTTAGAAAATCTGGGCTCGGGCTCGAGTGATCCATGTTAGTCATTTTGTTGTTGCATCCTAACTAAGATATATCCTAATGGTTGTACTCCTAACTGAGGCGATAAAACCTTTATATTTGACGTGCATGGGGAAGTGCCTGCAAACCGTCATGGTTAAAATAATACTTGCTTCCATATGGAGAGTTATCCGGACATGTGTAAAGGCCAATCTCTTTAGCTAAAGCAGTAAAAAAATTCCATCCAAGATTATTCGAGGTTTGCCTCTTTGTCCTGTGCCTCAACAGCCTTTGAAGGGTTCATTTTTTATCTAATGGGTCCCGATTCATTGTAGTCGAAGGATTACTGTTCGTAGAAGTTGAAAGTAACATGGCATCACATGGCTTTCCTCTTTTTTTTTGCTCTGATCGTGTTGCTATACAATATAGTAACATTATCATCCCTTCTCTCCTCGATATTACCATGCATACTCCCAGGATTTGTAAAAACTCCATTGGCATGCATGGTGTTGATGTAAAAAAAATAGACTAGATCTAATTTTCTAATCACAGATAAAATATTAAATTGTAATGAAATAATCACACAAGCGACAAAAAGTTTGTAAAGTGTTTCAGTTGTGTAAGAAAGCCTATGCCCACTGTTATTATATTAATTTGAATGATTACAGAAAGTTAGGTACCCTTGTTAAGAAGATTATCCTAGATATCGTTCTATCTTGCCTTTTGTGAAAGGAATACAACGTATTTATAGTAACCCGGAGATCAAGGGTTAGAATGCCTTTATATATTCAAGCATTTACATCCGTACATAATGAATGTGATGGTTGATTGTTTACACCACATTTGGAAATACCCTTCGTTGTTTCTCCCATTTGGTGACCTTTTATTTACTTTGATGGTCTGCATTCTTCACGTTGGCCGGTATACCTACCGAGCAACTATCATCGAAGTTAAGTTATTATTGACTAGGATTACTTCCACGTAAGGAGAAAAGTGTCAATTTCTGATCGATCCACGTAGGTGGATAATTTTTAATATCAACAGATTCCCCCAGTACTTCATTCTTGATGTTTTTATTGAAAGTATGATGTATATTTTCTTCCAAGTTGGTCGGCGTACGCCAATGTGTGGGACTTGTGAAAATTTTCCATGCCTTGAACTTGTAGTGTCATTTCTAAAAATAAACCCCCAAAGGGTATATTGGTATTTTTACGCTTTCAAAACTGTGAAGCCGTCAGAACGTTAATCATCGATACAAGTAATCATTTTTGCACAATTTTCTAGGTGAGCTATAAAAGACGAGAGTTTGCCGCTTATTTAAACCATAATTTTTCCAAGATTTATAACTCTCATTTTTCTCCAAGTTCTCTGTCTTTGATCTTTCTTTTTCATCCTACATTTACTTATGCCACCATCTTCTCTGTAATCTTTCTTATTCCCTTTCTTTCAATTTCTTTATTTCTTTACTATAGCCATGGTTCACATAGTTCACGGGGATTCTCCAGATGAATTTAGGCGAGAAAAGAACATCCCTGAGTGGGTAGAGATAGAAATGCCAGTATTTCCTGTTGAAGTGTTATCACTACCAGAGGGTCACTGGATTACCTCTTTGTTCATAGCTGAGTGTGGTTTCACTTTTCCCCCCAATAATTTTTTTCTAGAGTTCTGTCAGTATTTTGATGTCGTCCCTGCTAGAGTATCCCCCAACACTTGGAGAGTAGTGAATGGGATACATAGGCTTAATCAAATATATGGAACCACATTAGCATCCCTAAGCTGATATTTTGTTACAAATGGAGTACCAGTGATAGTACCTACTATACGAAAACTAGGTTTTTCAATAGATCCCTGGTTGTCAATTTGCCAGACTCTATCAAAGACTATTTTGATTTTGGAATTATTGTAAAGAATTGGAAACATGCTCCTCTTTAAACAGGAGAAGTATATGATGGGCCCAAGTTCCCCCAAGTAGGACATGGCATATATTGTTGAATTTAATTACTGTATTCCTCTTTGTTGCTAACCAATTGTTTGAGATATGTTAACTAAGTGTCTTCTTATCTTGTTTTGCAAGTTAAAAGCAAGAAGAAGGGTCCCTAATAAGGGGACGTCAATATTTGTGAAAAATTCCTTTATAACATTCACCAGAGGATTGGAGAGTAAGACCCCAGAGCTTCCTCGTACTTATTGCAGTATAGGAGTTCAATTACCTCCTTTGTTGCTAGGCTCACAACTGCTGCAGCTTTAGCCCCTATAAATCTTTAAGAGGAACTATTTCCTATTTCTTCGGTTGAGGAATCTGCTGGAGATGATAAGGATTTTGGGACTTCATCTGCTTTTGAGTCATTTGATATATCTATTGTTCCCACCTCTCCACTTACTAGTATGGGAAAGTGAAAAATTCCTGACTTGAGACTGGAGCCTTGCCTCTAACTGCTAAGAGAGTTATCGAGAAAACTGACAAGGCTACTGATGCCAAGAGGCCAGAGAAAACACCCAAACTCACTAAACAAGTTCTTCAAGTCAGTAGTAATGAGGGGGTTGAGAACACACTATATATTGACTCACTCGAGTCTGTATATATAGGAGTTCCAACTAGTTTGGATATATAGACAAAATAGGTTAGTATAGCTTGAGAACTCCATCTCCTCAAAGGTACATGTTACATGAAGAAATCCAAGTCCAATAGAATCTTAAAAGGAAATTAAATTCTAAACCCTAAAACCACAATTAGTACACTTGCACTGCATCCTACATATTACCTATGTGCCTTAATGGTTTATCAACACTTGAAATCAATTTAATTCCAAACAAATCATTTTATATAATTTTAAACAATTTTTAAATGATTTTTGAATTAATGTAAAATTGGTTTTAAAAAGTCTTATGGGTTAAAATGGAATTTCAGAAACTTATTTTATACACTGATTGTTTGCTTGGGTAGAATCCGAAAGCTCTAGAGACTTTGAGGTGTGCTTTGTAATTACTTTCATACGCGCGTATCCTCATTCATCCCGTGCGTACACGTGTTGGTTACATAACGGTTGGATTTGTGTTTTCTGCCTCTCACATAATGCATATTCAATCTCAGCCCTTGGATTGTGTTAATCAGCGTATTGCATGCGATCTTTTTCAACCCTTATCATCCCAAGATTATCCAATCAGTAACCTTATAACCCACTGCCTGTGTTAAACCGTTGGATCAAAGTCAATACACTTAGACTTGATCTCAGCCGTAGGATTGATTCTGATGTTCTCGATCCTCCCACGTCCAATATAAAAAGGGATCAACCCTCAGCATTTTGGAACTTTTTTCCATTTTTTTTTCTGAGAGAGAAGAGAGAGAGAGAGAAGAGAGAGAAGAGAGATAAGAGAGGGAAAGGAAAGAGAGAGAGATTAGTAGCAGAAAATCCTAGGTTTTCTTCGTAGTGCCAACCCTCCTCCCTAATAAAAACACCAAACCTAAACAGTTTCAAATACTAGAAAACCCAACTTGTGAGAGTTAGATCTTCCTAGGGTTTCTGTGTGGTTAATTGTGTTTTTTTTAAGACCTCTTCAAATACGTTGATTCTCTCAAGACTCATCTCTAAGGAAGATTTAAGTTTCATTGTTGAAAATGAGTATTTATAAAAGAGAACATCTCACGTATATTTTATGTTTCTCTTTTTAGATATGATTTCTTAGATCTAATATGTTTCAACTAGTTTTTGAAATAAAACTTTTAGTTTCAAAAATAATTTTCAGATCTAGTGAGTTATGTGTTTCCAAGTTTTTTTTTATTTCATATTTTATGAAATACTGGTGTACAAAAATAACAGGAACACAAACGAACTCGTGCTAAAGTTTTAAAGCATTCAGATCTGAAAAATAAAGTTTTAGATCAAAACTTGTTGAATCATTCCTTGCATTTTAAGTCTGAATCTGATTTGTTAAAGTACACTTCTAGTCTAGTTTGGATCTGCAATTGGAGGTTTACAATTAAAAAAATATTTTTAAAACCCAGAAATTGTATAAGACCGTGAACCGTCTTCCAAGTAAGGTATCCTTGAGATCTGTATTTATATAAAAGATCAAGAAGTCTTTGCTTGAGAAATCAAGATTCAAAAATAACTTTCATATTAGAACTGTTGTGATTTGTTAGGAAAGTTTGAATAAATATTGAGAGGGTGAGTTACATTTTTGCATGTAGTAACACATCACAAACACCATCTCACACGGACACTTAGACACTGTGGTTCTGTTTGAGAATATTGTTTTTGAAAGAGTTGCTGGAATCTTAATTCAAAGAGAAGGAAATTAAGAAAAAGACAAAGAAGTAGCAAGAAAGGATCAAGTTCCAAGTCAGAATACCTTTGGAGTGGAGAATCTCGTGTAGGTATAGTCTGAACTTAGGTTAGGATCTTTGTGGTTTGCTTAAGTGTTGTAATCTGATTTTTATTCTAGTGGATTTTTTATTTATTTTGTATCGTAGAGGGCACCGTGGATGTTTCCCTTGTTTAAGGGTTTTACCACATTAAAATTCCTATGTCTATTTCTTTGAATGTTCCTAACTGTTGTTGTGGCTGGGACTGCATGGTAATGATAATAGATATTTATTAAAAATTAAACTTAAGATAATCAATTATCGAATTTAATCCATGCATTCAGAAAAATATTTTACAACACATTTTGTGTTTTTTCGAAAAAAGTTTTGCCCAAAAAGTTTGTTCGGAGTTTACTCAACTTATAACTATTTGTTATTAATCTAGTAAACAAAAGGCTTTTGGTAAGAAGGTTGTTTTTCAACTAGTATCAGAGCAGTAACACCTTTTGTGATCTTGAAACTTGAGAAATTATTTTCTTAATTTATTTCAGAAAATCTTTGAGTATGTAAGAAAAATTTGAGTAGTTGGGTAACCTATCCAGACCACCACTCTTTGATGGAAATAATTTTTTGTACTGGAAAGTGCGAATGACTGCTTTCATTTAAGGAACCTTGGGTGATGAAGTCTGGGAAATGATTGAAATAGGGTATGAACATCCTACTAAACCTACCTCTTCCACTGATCCCACAAGTATTAAGAAACTTCTCAGTGAATTTACTAAGGAAGAGAAAAAACTGTCTCTTGATAATAACAAAGGAAAAAATGACATCTTTATGTCCATTAATGAACATGAATTCAAAATAATATCCATTTGTTCTACTTCTAAAGAGGCATGTGGCACTTTAGTCATTGCTCACGAGGGTGATAAACGTGTCAAAGCTGGAAAAACCCAAATGCTTATTCAATAATATAACACCCTGATTATGAATGACAATGAATCCTTTGACGATTTCTACATAAGGTTAACTGACATTTTTATAAAACTTCATGTAAATGGTATAACCTACAGTAGAAAGGAAATTGTGTCAAAGATTCTTAGGTCAATGCAATCTAAATTTGACAACAAGAGATATGCTATTGAGGAAATGAATGACCCTAATATGACTTCTGAACTACTTAGCAGTAAACTTAGGACTGTTGAATTAGAACTGGACTTCAAAAGACAATTGACCAGATAGACCAGTAGAGCCTCTAGTTCTAATGTTGTGTTTTCATCCAAATTACCAGAGCCTAAATTGAACTCTATAGACTTTGACACTGACTGTCTTGAAAATTGTGATTTAGAAAACCTGGACAATGAAATAGCTCTTATTAGTAAGCATTGCCAAAAGATTTTGAAATTTAGTAATGTTGTTGCCTCTAAACAAGGCAAATCAAATTATCAAGTTAATCAATCTCACAGACCTCATGGCAGAGATAATACCAAAAACACTTATGAAAATAGGAGGAACTATGTCCCCAACATACCTAAACCTAATATAAAAGATGTTAAATGTCATCGTTGTGGTAAAATTGGTCACTATGCTAGTAAATGTCCAGCTAATTTTAATAACAACAACAATGCCAATATGTGTAAAATATGGGACGACTCTAGTGATTCTGATGAGGATGAAACTGAGTCAACCCAGATGAATGAGAACTGTATGTCTTTCTTTGCTAAGATAATATATAATGATGATGCATGATTGTCTGTTCACGAACCTACTATGCCTGTTGATGTTGTTAATGATGTTGATGATAATTCTGTTCCTATTACTGCTGAAAGATTGTGTGTGAGTCAAAGTGAGAATGTTGATGACGAATTGAACGTGTGCGTGAGTAAAGAACCTAACCAAATCATAGGGGATAATTCAAATGATGCACATAGTGAGTCTGATGATGATTTGCCTGATCTACATGAATTGTACACTAAAATGGCTATGAAGAGTGCTCGCCTAAAGAAAATGATAAAAACCTTAAGTGAGCATGTAGATTTGCTTAACCAAGACGTTAGGAAGAACATTGAAGATTATACTACCCAATGTGTTGCTCATGAGACTGAGATTGAGAATTACAACTTGAAAATAAACTCTTTGATTCAAAAGAATCATGAATTAGAACAAAAAT
Source organism: Sambucus nigra (assembly GCA_949130495.1). Lineage (NCBI taxonomy): Eukaryota > Viridiplantae > Streptophyta > Magnoliopsida > Dipsacales > Adoxaceae > Sambucus > Sambucus nigra. Next base: position 330,398,150 of record OX422207.1, on the reverse strand, counting down.
ACATGGCAACCCTTATTGAACTAGAAGAGTCAAAGCAAAAGGTTTCAAATGTTTTTAAAAAATGTCAACATTTTGAAACACAGACCAAGACTTATGAAAAAATTATTACTGGATGTAATTTTGACTCTGAAGATAAGTCTGGCCTAAGTTTTGGAGAAATAGTGCACATGAGTAAGACCAAAGTTTCTCCTGAAAATGTTGAGTTTATAAAAAAAAGCCAAACTTCTCAAAACGTTCAAAGGTGAACCTAGTATCAATGTCTCACAATCAACACATAATCAGTACAATCAACAGTTGAAACCAAACTGTCAAACCAAATATATTTATCCTTCTGCCAGAGACCAAAGACAAAAACTTAAACCTAGTAATGACTGGACTACTGTACCCAATAGATCCAAGCCAATTTTTAAAGACTTTAATAAGAAAGTCAAGTCCTATACCCATCAGTACTGTTCTTATTGCAATATTTTTGGACACACTCTAGATGAACCGGAAGAGGACATACACTCCTACCTACCAGAAGTTTAACTATTCTAAGAAATCCACAAATACTAATATACTTCTTAGACAGGCCACAAATAACTCTAACTCTAAAAAGAAAAAGCGAGGATCCAAGACTAAGAAGAAATCATTTAGAAAGACCCCTCATATATTTTCAAAGTCAAAAGGCAACAAAAATTTGAAAACTAACCGTATTTGGATTAAAAAAGATGATTTACTACCCCAGCTCAAGTGCAACATTGTCATTTCTTCTTTAAAGACACAAAGCACTTCAATTGGATGGTATTTAGATTCCGAATGTTCTAAACATATGACCGGGGATGAAACAAAATTTAAAAATAAGACAAACTTCCTTAGAGGTAGTGTCATGATTGAAGATGGTGTTTCATCTCAGATCATAGGTAAGGGAACATTGAGTGAGCAAGGGATTCCTGAACTAAATGATGTTCTATTAGTTAAAGGCCTTAAAGCCAATCTCTTAAGTATATCACAATTTTGTGACTCCAATCACTTAGTTACCTTTTCTAAAAATGACTGCAAAATTATAGATGAAAATGGCAATTGTATTTTGACAGGAAACAAAACCCGGAAAACTGTTACACAGTAATTCCATATTTTGAATCTTGTAAAATTTCCAGATTAGAGGATTCTAATCTTTGGCACAATATATTGGGACACACAAATTATGATAACCTTATAATATTGATTTCCCAAGAGATAGTTAGAGGCTTACCAATTTATTTTTAATCCTATATGTGGACCTTGTCTGGAAGGAAAAATAAGTAAATCCCCACATAAGAAAGTTAAAGATGTCCTTACCACTAAGCCCCTAGAACTTATCTACATGGACCTTATGGGTCCCTCTAGAACTGTTAGTTTCTGTGGAAACTCTTACATCCTAGTTATAGTGGATGACTATACGAGATATACATGGGTAGCTTTTATGAAGAATAAATTAGAAACCTTCAATGAATTCTTAAGAATCCTCTTAAAAATTGATAATGAGAAGGATACCCAAGTATGTCGAATTAGGAGTGATAGAGGTGGAGAGTTTAAGGATTCTGGAATTTCAGAGTATTGTGTAGCTAATGGCTATAAACATGAGTTTAGTGCTCCCCAAACCCCGCAACAGAATGGTATAGCTGAACGTAAGAATATGACTTTACAATAAATGGCTAGGGTTATGTTACTTGCTAAGAATCTCCCTAGATATTTTTGGGTAAAATCTGTCCAAACCGCGTGTCACATTATCAATCATATATACCTCCGAAAAATTCAAAATAAACATCTTATGAGTTATGGTTCCACAAAAAGCCTAATCTGAAATAAACCTTCGGTAGTATTTGCTATATCTGCAAAGATAGAGAGCATCTTTCAAAATTTGATACCCGAGGAGAAAAGGAAATTTTTCTTGACTATTCCCAAAATAGTAGGGCTTTGGGTCTTTTTAATAATAGAACCAAAACTATTATGGAATCAATTAATGTAATTATAGATAACACAAGTGTTAGGAGTAGTGACAGTCAACCAGTAACATTTGATGAGGACAATCCTGTTTTACCCCCTGATCTTCAAGACAATACTGATTCACTGCCACCTGAGGATGCTTCTGTACCTACCTGGGTTTCTAAAGATCATCCCATTGAAACCATTGTCGGTAATCCTTCGAAACTAGTTCGAACTAGATCCCAACTTCGTCAAGTGCCAAAAAATTCTTGTTTTGTTTCTCTCGAGGAACCTAAAAATGTTAATGATGCCCTTAATGACTCATTTTGGATAAATGCTATGAAATAAGAGCTAATCCAATTTAGACCTAAAGATTCGAAGGTTATTGGCACAATATGGATTTAAAAAAATAAAACTGATGAAAATAGGGAGGTCATTAGAAATAAAGCTAGGTTGGTTGCAAAAAGGCTATTTCGAGATTCAGGGAATTGATTTTGATGAAACCTTTGCACCCATTACTCGTTTAGAATCAGTTCGTCTCCTTTGAGCAATTTCGTGTCATATGCAGTTCAAATTATTTCAAATGGATGTTAAATTCACTTTTTTAGATGGAATTTTGTCTGAAGAAGTTTTTGTAGAACAACCCAAAGGATTTGTTGATCCTGTACACCTGGACCACGTCTTTAAGCTCAAGAAAGCTTTATACGGTTTGAAACAAGCTTCTAGAGCTTGGTATGAGAGATTGTTGACCTTCTTAGTGTCTCACAATTTTTTCCGCGGCGGAAATGATCAAACATTATTTGTTAGAAAGGAAAATCAACATGTCTTAATCGCTCAAGTATATGTGGACGATATTATTTTCGGTTCCACCTGTACTAAACAAGTAGAGAATTTTTTTGATATAATGCATACTGAATTTCAGATGTCTTTAATGGGTGAACTACAATATTTTTTGGGTTTACAAGTAAAACAATGCAGTGATGGTCTTTTTATTTCTCAATCCAAGTATGCTGCAGACTTAGTTAAAAAATTCAGCTTAGAAAATGCTAAACCTTCTAGAACCCCCATGAGTACTTCAACTAAACTATCTAAAGATGATAATAGGAAAAATGTATATCCCACTCTTTATAGAAGTATGATAGGGAGTTTGCTGTATCTTACCGCATCTCGACCCGATGTATCCTTCGCCGTGTGTATCTGTGCTAGATATCAAAGTAATCCTAAAGAATCTCACTTATTAAGTTTAAAAATGATTATTAAATATGTTAAGGACTCTCTAAAATTTGGTATTTAGTACATAAAAGATACAACTAGTTCTATTGTTGGATACCCTGATGCCGATTGGGCCGGTTGTTCTGATGATAGTAAGAGCACTTATGGTGCTTGCTACTACGTAGGCAATAATCTTATTGGTTAGTCATGTAAGAAAAAGAATTATATTTCATTATCTAATGCCGATTCAGAATATATAGCAGTTGGTAGTTGTGCTCAATTACTATGGATTAGACAAATGCTTAGTGATTATGGCATCACAGAAAAATAATTAACCATGTTTTTTGATAATCAAAGTGCTATTAATATTTCTAAAAATCCTGTTTTGCACTCACGAACTAAGCATATTAAGATTATACGTCACTTTATCCGTGACCTTGTCGAATTCAAAGACCTCATTATTGAATATCTAAACACTCAAAAACAGCTCGCAGATCTCTTTACAAAACCATTAGATAACATTCGTTTTGAGTATTTACGTACATCTATAGGCATGATTACTCCCAATTAATCACTATGCTTTTGTGATTTAATACCCCTTGTATATTTGAGAAAAATTGGGGGAGAAGATCTTGAGTATTGCTTAGCGTTTTTACCATTTATTCCCATTCTAACTCAACTAATATGCCAAATTTAGTGTTTTATCTTATTACAAACATTTAAGACCCATTGTACATATAGTTTATATTTTGTAGGGTATTGGTCTGTATGTAGTTGAGTAATGCATTTTTTTACCTTATTTTCGGTTCTAGGATGGGAAAGGGTAGTTAGAATTTTTCGTATAAGACACATATGATTTCTTTTTTTTAGACCCAAGAGTACAGAATACTCAAGGAAATTTTATCTCTAATATCCAACGGGGGAGATTAAGAACACACTATATATTGACTCACTTGAGTCTGTATATATAGGAGTTTTAACTAGTTTGGATATATAGACAAAATGGGTTAGTATAGCTTGAGAACTCCATCTCCTCAAAGGTACATGCTACATGAAGAAATCCAAGTCCAAGAGAATCTTCAAAGGAAAGTAAATTCTAAACCCTAAAACCACAAATAGGACACTTGCACTGCATCCAACATATTACCTATGCGCCTTAATGGTTTATCAACACTTGAAATCAATTTAATTCCAAACAAATCATTTTATATAATTTTAAACAATTTTTAAATGATTTTTGAATTAATTTAAAATTGATTTTAAAAAGATTTGTGGGTTAAAATGGAGTTTCAGAAACCTGTTTTATACACTGATTGTTTGCTTGGGTAGAATCCGAAAGCGCTAGAGACTTTGAGGTGTGCTTTGTAATTACTTGCATATGCGCGTCTCAGCCTTGATCCTGTGCGTACACGTGTTGGTTACATAATGGTTGGATTTGTGTTTTCTGCTTCTCATATAATGCATATTCAATCTCATCCCTTGGATTGTGTTAATTAATGTACTACATGCGATTTTTTTCAATCCTTGTCATCCCAACCTTACCCAATCATTAACCTTATAACCCACCGCCTGCGTTAAACCGTTGGATCAAAGTCAATCCACTTAGACTTGATCTCAGCCGTAGTATTGATGCTGATGTTCTCGATCCTTCTACGTCCAGTAAAAAAAGGGATCAACCCTCAGCATTTTGGAACTTTTTTCCATTTCATTTTTCTGAGAGAAAAGAGAGAGAGAGAGAGAGAGAGAGAGAGAGAGAGAGAGCGAAGGGAGAAGAGAGAGAAGGGAGAAGAGAGAGAGATTAGAAACAGAAAGCCCTATGTTTTCTTCGTAGTGAAAACCCTCCTCCCAAATAAAAACACCAAACCTAAACAGTTTCAAACACTAGAAAACCCAACTTGTGAGAGTTAGATCCTCCTAGGGTTTCTGTGTTGTTAGTTGTGTTTTTTTTGAAGACCTCTTCAAATACATTGATTCTCTCATGACTCATCTCTAAGGAAGATTTAAGTTTCATTGTTGAAAATGAGTCTTTCTAAAAGAGAACATCTCACGTATATTTTATGTTTCTCTTTTTAGATCTGATGTCTTAGATCTAATCTGTTTCAACTAGTTTTTGAAATAAAACTTTTAGTTTCAAAAATAATTTCCAGATCTAGTGAGTTGTGTGTTTCCAAGTTTTTTTTATTTATTTCATATTTTATGAAATATTTGTGTACAAAAATGATAGGAACACAAACAAACTCGTGCTAAAGTTTTAAAGTATTCAGATATGAAAAATAAAGTTTTAGATTAAAACTTGTTGAATCAGTCCTTGCATGTTAAATCTGAATCTGATTTGTTAAAGTAGACTTCTAGTCTAGTTTGGATCTGCAATGGGAGGTTTATAATTTCAAAAATATTTTTAAAACCCAGAAATAGTATAAGACCTTGAACGGTCTTCCGAACAAGGTATCCTTGAGATCCGTGGTTATATAAAAGATCAAGAAGTCTTTGCTTGAGAAACCAAGATTCAGAAATAATTTTCGTATTATAACTGTTGTGATTTGTTAGGAGAGTTTGTATAAATCTTGAGAGGGTGTGTTGCATGTTTGCATGTATTAACACATCACAAACACTATCTCAAACGAACACTTAGACACTGTGGTTCCGTTTGAGAATCTTATTTCTGAAAAAGTTGCTGGAATCTTAATTCAAAGAGAAGGAATCAAGGAAAAGATAAAGAAGCCGCAATAAAGGATCAAGTTCCAACTCAGAATACCTTTGGAGTGGAGAATCTCGTGTAGATACATTCTGAACTTAGGTTAGGATCTTTGTGGGTTTGCTTAAGTATTGTAACCTGATTTTTATTGTAGTGATTTTTTTTTTTTATTTTGTACCGTAGAGGGCACCGTGGATGTTTACCTTGTTTAAGGGTTTTACCACGTTCTATTTCTTTGAATGTTCTTAACTGTTATTGTGATTGGGACTACATCGTGACGAAAGTAGATGTTTATTAACACTTAAACTTAAGGTAATCAACTATCGAATTTAATCCATACATTCAGAAAAAGATTTTACAACACATCTTGTGTTTTTTTCGAAAAGAGTTTTTCCCAAAAAGTTTATTCGGAGTTTACTCAACTTATAACTATTTGTTATTAATTTAGTAAACAAAAGGCTTTTATTATTAAGTCTGGTTTTCAAAGGTTGGTATTGTTGTGCCTCAATTAAAAAGGATAAGGAAAGGTTTATCTGAGAAGAAGGTTGAGAAGAGTTCTGCCGACCAAGAGTTGAGAAGAGCTCTGCCACAATTAAAATTGGTGGAAAATGCTTGCTAAAATTTGGCTATGGTAACTATTTTCCCCTCTATTACTTACCCTTAATGTTTTATTTTTTTCCTAGTACTCCTTGTAATCTGATGTTGTCCTTTGTGCAATTTTTGGTGAATTTCAATCAGCTGTTGGAGAAGGATGATCAAATTCGTTCTTCCGGAGGAGATGTTGAAGAGGCCCTTAAGGGTCTAAGGCAATCTGTGGAGACTTTGAGACAGTTGTTGGAGTCTAAGCAGAAAGTTTAGGATGAAGAGATAAAAAGGGATATTGAGAGATCCACCATTGCTGAGGGAAAACTAGTAACTATTGAGACCAGTTTGACAACTGCTGAAAATAAGGCCAAGATGGCCGAAGATAAATTGGTGGAGAATCAATCTCTTCTGAAGTCTGCCGAGGAGAAAGTTATTGGCCTGACCTCTGAGTTGGTTGACAAAAAGGCCAAGAACAAGAAAATAAAAGAGAAATCCTTCAATAAAGGATGGAACAAGGCGTTTGTGGCCGCATCCACTAAGATTGAGTTCGTTAGGAAGAAATCTTTTAAGAATGGCTGGTCGGAGGCCCTCAAGGAGTTCGGCACTACAGAGGATTCTGAATTATTCTTAAGGCATGATCGAGGCTCTCCTCCGAACTTGGAGGAAGATTTTGATGATGAGGAAGGGTCTAGAGAATCCTCCAACCTGTTGGGTCAACCTTAAAGCCCATTAATGAAGCTTCCCCTTCTACCGACCTACCCTCTGGGAGCAATGTTCATGATAAGGAGAAGTTTTAGATCCTATGTTTTTCTTTTTTTCATCTATTTTATAATAGGACCAGTAGTATGTAGCACCTTTTGGTTTATCAATGAAAACATTTCCTTTTTTGGTTGAATGTGTTGTACTTCTTATACTTATGCCTTATTGCTTGGTTAAATAAAATCTCATACTTGGTGTTATGTTTTCTCCATAATCACACTTATGTACTTACATTTGTAATTTTCAGTTTAATGCTAGGAGGAAGGCCATAGTTTCTGTTGAATCAGACCTGCTTAGGCAGAGTAGAAATCTTTTGAAAGCTGGCCATATTCCTTTATCCAAAGAAGACTTATTCAGCTTAATTGGTCCAAATGTGTCCGACCAAGTTAAGGAGTCATACATTAACATTTATTACTTGTTACTTATTATGAAATTATTGAAGATCTGCAAGAAGACCACAAGTTTACTTTGGCTTCACTCCATACCAACTATGAGGCTACAAAGCATTGAGAGAAGGTTGGGACTTTGAAAATAAGCTGAAAGAATATGCCTCCATGTACAGAGCCAAGAAATGGATGAAGCCAGGGAGATATCTAAACTTCTTAAAGAGGAGAATAATAAGCTCAGAAATGAGTTAGATATCTTGAAGAAGTCATCTTCTAGTGGTGCTAATGAAGGTGCTTATTTTTTGAAGGCTGAAAATGCCAGACTAGTAGGAAAACTAGAAGCACTGCAGAAAACCAAGTCTGGGAAAACTTCTAGGCAACAAAGAACTAGTCGACCAACTATAGATGAGGCAAGAACCAATAAAACACTAGCTGAAAAAGCTTCCCAGTTAAAGGAAAAGAGCCAGGCTATTACTGAATTGTCTATGAAGATGGAGGCCAAGGATAAAGCCATCGCCGACTAATCTATTTTGTTGAAGGTGAAGAGTGATGTTTTGAAGAAACTTTAACATCAGGTTGAAAGTCTAACCTTTTAATTTCACAAACAACCCAGAGAGGTGTGGATGGAAGGCTACTGATTAAGCACGTGAAAGGTGTGTTCGTGTAAGGACACAATCGTTATTTTCGTTTCACCGCGATAATACAAACAAACCAAATTACGACTACATTTGCGATACAAGTATAGCGGTAAGTCGAGTATCGAAAATCACAGAGACGAGTTGCTAGAATTTATAGGATTCAGTATTCCCAAATAAAAGATAAAAAGGTGATTTACAAACTAAAAAGGAAAAGATGCATAAAGGGGAAAGATTAATCTAGGCGAGTGTATTGAAACTAGATTAAAAAAGTGGGTAAAAACTATAGGTTGCGTCGAATATCCCTCACCTGAGTTAATTAGTATAAAATGATTACATGGGTCGACGAGTTATTACAAATGCGTCTCGTTTCGATAGTTAATTAAATCAAGGGTTGTCACGCTCCTAAATTCGCATAAAAGCCTAATACGATTTTGGTGTCAACAAATACCCCAGAAATTATGCACGAAAGGTCGTAAGCATGGGACATACATGATATACCCCGTCGAATCTCCTAAGCGTAATAATTAGGACAACGCACCTGAAATAGACCCGTAAACACCATCACCAAAGCCAAGCAACCCGTCAACCCGAGTGAGTTCCATTCAAATACAACCTAGACTAAATTAGCTAGAAAGCATATTAAAAACGGGGTAAATAAATGCGATAAACAAACGCGATAAATCTACCTAGAAAGCAAGGAAATAAAGCATGTAAATCTAATTAAGAAAGCATGTAAATTGAACTACAACAATGGAAATAAAGGAAATACAACTTAAATTAAATTGAAGGGAAGATTAATAGTTCAAATTACAAACCCAAATGTTGTCACACCAAATGAGGAAGAAAAATGAGCTCTCACCCTCCAAACCCTAATCTAAACTATCTACCTTCTAATAATATCTAACTATATATGAAATTTACAACAAAATCCTTTATATAATAAGTTACAAAATAAATAAGGGAAAAAGAAAAGAAAAGGAACGAATTGCAAAATATCTGGTATGATCGATCGGTCGATATTGATCGATCGATCAAAACCATCGATCGATCGATTGAACAGGTTCCAACACACTGTCCTAATTCGTAGGCTAAATTTGAAATCATGATCGACCGGGGGCCCAAGCCCGGTCGACCGGCACTCTGTTTTTGGCAGGCTTTGGTCCATGAAGAGGGGGGAAATGGTTGCAACTAGAAATGGCCATAACTTCTTTGTTCGAACTCCAAATGATGCACCGTTTATGGCCATACGAGGCTAACTCAACAAACTACACATCCGTGGAATTTACATGAGCTAGAGAAGAAATGTGAATTGACTAAAATTCCCTTGAAGTAGCGTCCAGCGACGGAACTTCTCTGAAATGGAACGGATCCTCACTTTTAGCGTTCCAATACCTACAAAAGCACAATTAACCCATGCAAAGCATGTATATATCTAAATCCAAGGTTGTCTGGTTAATGAGAATAAATATAGGCATTAAGGACCGTAAAAGTGCTAGAATGCATAAAGATAATGGGCGAAAATATGTAATATTCAATACGAATCACACCCCTTAACTTAAACATTGCTAGTCCCTAGTAATGAAACAAACAAAAATAGTCCACAGAAGGCTGTACAAGACGTATATATGCATTGAAATATAAATGCCACTTTCGTAGGGAGCACGATTGCATTTAGCGTATGCAATAAGCCGTTAAACCCCTAGGTTACCTTAGTGGACGAGTGTCGTCTCGTGAGGGTTTTCAGGGATGATACCCACAAACATCACATGGTTTCCTCAAAATAAGCCCAAACCAACATGAGACAAGCCCAACAAAACGAAAAGGTTTTCATACGCATTATTAGCACATTGAACGAATTCAAACAAAAGTCCGAAATCATTAACATTATAGAATGCACCTCATATAATTAAAACCTTAAAATGTGGGAGGGGAGCGAGCACATGCAAAGTATGATTTGGAGAAAAATTATATAAACTGGATAAATGTTAAAGCAAGCATACATTTAATCCTCATGGGTATTACACTCATCAAATGAATTCACTTGAAATAGGGAGCTAACACACAGAACAAGCGGGCATAAAGAGTAAATGTAAGTGGAAACTAGGCCGCATACATGTCACAAATGAAGAACGCTATATAGGAAATGAAAAATTATAATCTCAATGAAAGATATCGCACATTAAAGGAGGCGAAATGCATTTTCACAGATTATCAAAACTATTTTAACTTTTGAATTACATCAACCTAAGATCACATAGGATTTTAGTAGGGTTGTAATGTAGGCTTGGCTAGGGTACGAAATGAAGGATATGTATGTACGGATTCAAAGTGTCCGGAATGAAAACTAGGGATAGTGGAAAAATGTGGGCAATATCAAAATTGGAAAATAAGTTCCAAACAAGCATGAGATATATCAATTGGAGAGTACTCAAAGCTTATTGAACCATATACACAACATATACAACTTTCTCTTTCTTTTCTTTTCTTCCTTTTCTCATGTTTTCTTTTCTTTTCTTTTGCCGTTTACTTTATCTTTTTCTTCTCTTTTTCACATCTCTTTTCTCTTTACTTTTCACACTCTCATATGCCGAAATTGCAACCGCAACACAACAACAACATTCAATCCCAAGCAACATTACAAATAAAGGTATGGAAGGTGTATGTATGGTTTAAAGCTCCAATTTAGAGTTGGTTATGGTATTTTGGGTTATGAAACGAAAGGCTAATATTTAGGCTCAAAGGGGTTAACGAGGGTAGACATATATGGTGAGGTCAAGGCTAATATGGGTGATATAACAAAGATGGCCTATGATCATTTCCAAAAGTTTACGCAATTCTCGAGTCAAAACAATATATAAAAATCATGCTCAAGTAATGCATTTTAAGATATAAACTCAATTAATCAACGATCAAATGAAAGAATAGAGAGATTACCCACGAATTCAACGTTTTCAAAGAGGAAAGAATAGTGTATACACTCACAAACGACGAAAGGTACAAAGCTTACTCGGTGTAAGTATATACAATGCAATAAAAGATTACCGAGTTATAAAAATCTTAAACCAAATCAATATAGCAAGAAAAGTGCATGTGCTAATGGGATTAAAGTTTAATTCATGAAGTTATTCACAATATCAATAATCGAGGACTAAAGTCTAATAACTTCTAAAATCGAGAACATGCATCGTTGAATTGTCTATTGGATCGGGAAATTATTGAAATTTATCATCGGAAACAAAGGCAAAACGCCCAATAAAGGAGAAAAAAGAAAGATTTTTTTTTTGAAATTTTTCTAAGAAAAGCATACTAAGTAACTAACATGTGAGAAAAAACATGGACTAAATAAAGAAATGGATAGAATATCCCACACTCCCTAACTTAAAACTTGACATTTTCCTCAATGTTAATTAAGAACCAAGTTAAAGAGAGGAAAATGGCGATATTACCCAAAATTGGAGCGATCCCCATAAGAACAAGTCCAAAGAATCTACAAAACAAGTTAGTACTGAGCATAGAAAAAATAAGTAACAAAAAGTTAACTAATTACATTAGACTAAATTAAAAAGGGAAGAAAAGATAAAAAGAAAGAAAGAATAAAAAGTTAACTATATACAACCTACTATTTAGGCTTCACACTAACTATACACTAGAAATCTAAATAGCTGAGGGTTCATTGCAAAAATAATTTAACTTTGGAGGATAACCGGTGTACCCTCACATAGAAGCATGCCTTCCGAAAAATATGAATTCTGTTTGAACAACGGAAGGCATGTGTAAGGCGGAAGAAAGGAAACATCGTCAATTAAAAGTTTCTGAGGGACGATGGGGGATTTGGATTGAACGGGTGACAAAGACATGTGGGGACCGAGAAAATACGAATATCCTCCCAAGGATTTTGAAATTGGAATGGGAGGTGGCACACACGAAGGCAAAGATGCGATCATGGAAGGCGACTCGAGCAAGTACTCCTCATCGACGAAAAGGTTTAAAACATTAAAGTTTGAAACCGAATCATCGGTTACTTGTGACGGTGTGATAACAAAGAATGAAAACGGGGATGAAAGAAATTCAAACTTATGAGATGAATCATCATCGCATGAAGATTGAGTTTCGAATGAAATATGATCATTTTCAATGAAATGTTCTTCTTTGGGGGCCAAAGAAGAAATCATTTCATTGAAAATAGATATTACGTCATTTTCATCCTCACTTTCAATATCTATTATGCAATGGGAAAATTCTTGAATGGTTTGTTCCAAAGTAGCCACATAGTCCTCATTTGGTTCAAAACATTCCTTGACTTCAAAAGTCTCGGAAGAAAAATCATCGTCGGACTCAAATAATAAATCCAGTTCATGTTCCCACAAATGATTTTCTTCCCGATAACGATTTTCAATTTTCTCTTTCTCAAGCATATGCAAGCTCTCACCGAATGTCATAGGTCGAGGTGCGGATACTTGAAAATGGAAACTTTGAAAATTACCATCTGAATTAAACGAAAACTCATTATTATAGGAATTTTGAAAACTATTGCAATTCGTTTCAAAATTCCTATTATAAGGAGGTAAAGGCCCAAAATCATTATCATCATCATCATCATCAAAATTCCAATAACCTAAGTTTTGACTTTCGTTATACTCGCCCAAAGTCATATTTGAATTTATAATTTTTTGGGACTCTAAGTATTCACCGAAAGTCATAGGATTACCAGAATTTTGAGAATTATAACAATGATTACCGAAAGAATTGGAATAAGACATGCGCGCGCGAGATATTCAAGCGTTTTTAAGTGCTAAAATGTAAAAGTCTTGCAAAAAGGTTAGGCAAATAATACAAATAGAAAGAAAATACTACGAAATACTAAATCAAATAAATTCTAAAACAATCTCATCCCAGACAACGACGCCATTTTGATCACCGCGTGAAAGGTGTGTTCGTGTAAGTACACAGTCGTTGTTTTCGTTTCACCGCGATAATACAAACAAATCTAAATTATGACTACACTTGCGATACAAGTATAGCAGTAAGTCAGGTATCGAAAATCCACAGAGACGAGTTGATAGAATTTATAGGATTTAATATTCCCAAATAAAAGGGAAAAAAGGTGATTTACAAACTAAAAAGTAAAAGATTAATCAAGGCGAGTGTATTGAAACTAGATTAAGAAAGCGGGTAAAAACTATAGGTTGCGTTGAATATCCCTCACCTGAGTTAATTAGTATAAAATGGTTACATGGATCGACGAGTTATTACAAATGTGTCTCGTTTCGACAGTTAATTAAATCAAGGGTTATCACGCCCCTAAATCCACATAAAAGCCTAATACGATTTTGGCGTAAAAAATACCCCGAAAATTACGCACGAAAGGTCGTAAGCACGGGACATACATGATATGCCCCGTCAAATATCCTATGCGTAATAACTAGGACAACGCACCCGAAATAGACTCGTAAACACCATCACCAAAGCCAAGAAACACGTCAACCCGAGTGAGTTCCATTCAAACACAACCTAGACTAAATTAGCTAGAAGGCATATTAAAAATGCGGTAAATAAATGCGATAAACATACGCGATAAATCTACCTAGAAAGAAAGGAAAGAGAGCATGTAAATTAAACTACAACAATGGAAATAAAGAAAATACAACTTAAATTAAATGGAAGGGAAGATGAATAGTTCAAATTACAAACACAAATGTTGTCACACCAAATGAGGAAGAAAAATGAGCTCTCACCCTCCAAACCCTAACCTAAACTATCTACCTTCTAATAATATCTAACTATATCTGAAATTTACAACAAAATCCTTTATATAGTAAGTTACAAAAGAAATAAAGGAAAAAGAAAAGAAAAGGAACGAATTGCAAAATATCTGGAATGATCGATCGATAGATCAAAGACCATCGATCGATCGATCAAAACCATCGATCGATCGATCGAACAGGTCCCAGCCCACTGTCTCAATTCGTAGGCTAAATCTGAAATCAAGATCAATCGGGGGCCTAAGCCCGGTTGACCGGCACTCTGTTTTTGGCAGCCTTTGGTCCATGAAGAGGGGGGAAATGGTTGCAAACGGAAACGACCATAACTTCTTCGTTCGAACTCTGAACGACGCACCATTTACGGCCACGCGATGCTAATGTGATGAATTTTTCTTTCTCTTTATGCATCCGTGGAATTTCTAAAAGCTGGAGAAGAAATATGAAATGAATAAAATTCCCTTGAAGTAGCGTCCAACGACGGAACTTCTTCGAAATGCAACAAATCGTCACTTTTAGCATTCCATTACCTACAAAAGCACAATTAACCCATGCAAAGAATTTATATATCCAAATCCAAGGTTGTCTGATTCATGAGCATAAATATAGGCATTAAGGACCGTAAAAGTGCAATGCATCAAGATAACGGGCGAAAATATGCAATATTCGATACGAATCAGCTACAATAAGGCCCTTAGCCATGTTAATGATCATCTTACCTAGAGCCATCGTGAAGGTTCACTACACCAAAAATAGGAATCTGGCACGGTTTAAAACTGTGCTATATCAAATCTGGCACGGTTTTGAACTGTGCCAGAACCAGGTGTTCCAAAATGATCATTTTTTTTCTGGCACGGCTCAAAAGTGTGTCAGATTTGACGAAACATGAATACTTCAGGCACACTTTTAAATCGTGCCAGTATTTGATATTTCTGGCACACTTTTGGTACAATTTTGAACTGTTCCAGATTGAGCACAGTTTGAAAAACTTTTGGCACAATTCAAAACCGTGCCAAAATTTGATACACTTTTGGCACGATTTTGAATGGTGCCAAATTTTTGATAAAAAGAAAAAAATAATGATTTGAAAACAAGAAAATTCACAAATTGCAAATCTTGCACATTGTTGATAAACTAATGTTCATACAAACTTCAAAATTTTACAAGTCTTTCGTAGTTCACAGACCAAAAAAAATTGGGCAGAGTTTTCTCTATTTTCTGGACATTCTAAAACCTGCTAATATAAAACCTGGATAACATAAAGCCTGCATGGCCACAAAATATAAAAAATAAACTTACAAAAGCCCGCACGGCTATAAAAATTTACAATAAAACTACAAAAGCCCGCACGGTCGTAACACAAAAAAATAGAATAATGAATAAACCCCTTATTGTATACAATTGAGTTCTACGTGAATAAATGCTAAAGATAAAAATGTTATCCTGCAAAAAAAAATAGGATACAAAAAGATACGATATTAGTAACCAAGTAATTTATAAAAAAGCTTACTCAAACTAAAAAAATTACTTATATGAGTGGAAATTATTGTCATATTCTCAAACCGGGAGACCCGAACTATGCGATCAGTTCGTACGAGTTACATTGGTCCCGTTCAAGGAGTTCGTGCCTCTTACGGGGCCGTTTGGGGGTTGGTTTTGGTTGTCACCCTCAAACGGCTTATTTTCAAGCATAGTCTACGTATTTTGAAATTATCATCATATTCTCAAATCGGGAGACCCGAGGACTACGCGGTCAGTTCGTATGAGTTACATTGGTCACATGCGAGGTGTCCGTGCCTCTTACGCGGCCGTTTAGGGGCTGGTTTGGGTTTTCACTCTCAAACGTCTTGTTTTCAAGCCTATCTACATATTTTAAAATTATCGTCATATTCTCAAATCAGGAGACCCATGACTATGCGGTCAGTTCGTACAAGTTACATTAGTCCCATGCGAGGTGTTCGTGCCTCTTACGGGATCATTTGGGGGCTAGTTTGGGTTTTCACCCTTCAACGACTTGTTTTCAAGCCTAATCTACATGTTCTGAAATTATCATCATCATCTTAAATTGGGAGTCCCGTGACTATGCGGTCAGTTCGTACAAGTTACATTGGTCCCGTGCGAGGTGTTTGTGCTTCTTACAGGGCCGTTTGGGGGCTGGTTTGGGTTTTTACCCAAGCAAAATCGACATATTTTGAAATTATCGTCATATTTTCAAATCGGGAGACCCACGACTGCGCGGTTAGTTCGTACAAGTTACATTGGTCCCGTGCGAGGTGTTAGTGCCTCTTACGGAGCCGTTTGGGGGCTAGTTAGGGTTTTCACCCTTCAACGACTTATTTTCAAGCCAAATCGACATATTTTGAAATTATCATCATATTCTCAAACTAGGAGACCCGCGACTACACGGTTAGTTCGTACAAGTTACATTGGTCCCGTGTGAGGTGTTCGTGCCTCGTACGGGTCCATTTGGGGGCTGGTTTGGGTTTTCATCCTTCAACGACTTGTTTTCAAGCCAAATTGACATATTTTGAAATTATCGTCGTATTTTCAAATCGGAAGACCCGCGACTATGCGGCCAGTTCGTACAAGTTACATTGGTCCCATGTGAGGTGTTCGTGCCTCTTACGGGGTCGTTTGGGGGCTGGTTTGGGTTTTCACCCTTTAACGGCTTATTTTTAAGTCTAAGTGTTGATTTTTGATAATTACGTCATATTCTCAAACTGGGATACTCGGAACTACGCAGTCAGTTCCTATAAGTTATATTGGTTATGAGTTAGGTGTTCGTACCTCTTACGGGGCCGTTTGGGGGTTGATTTAGGTTATCACCCTTTAACGGCTTATTTTCAAGACAAATCGACATATTTGAAAATATTGTCATATTCTCAAACCGGTAGACCCGCAACTACGTGGTCAATTCGTACAAGTTACATTGGTCCCTTGCGAGGTGTTCGTGCCTCTTACGGGGCCATTTGGGGGATGGTTTGGGTTTTCACCCCTTAACGACTTATTTTCAAGCCAAATCGACATATTTTGAAATTATCATCATATTCTCAAATCGGGAGACCCGTAACTATGCAGTTAGTTCGTATAAGTTACATTGGTCCTGTGAAAGGTGTTCGTGCCTCTTACGGGGTCGTTTGGGGGCTGGTTTGGATTTTCACCCTTCAACGACTTGTTTTCAAGCCAAATCGACATATTTTGAAATTATCATCATATTCTCAATCCGGGCGACCCGCGACTAAGCGATCACTTGGTAAAAGTTACATTGGTCCCGTGCGAGGTGTTCGTGCCTCTGACGAGGTCGTTTGGGGGCTAGTTTGGGTTTACAGCCTTTAACGACTTGTTTTTAAGTAAGTGTTGTTTTTTGCAAATTATCGTCATATTCTCAAATCGGGAGACTTGAGACTACGCGATTAGTTCCTACAAGTTACATTGGTCCCGAGATAGGTGTTCGTGCCTCTTACGGGTTCGTTTGGGGACCGGTTTAGGTTATCACTCTTTAACGACTTGTTTTCAAGCCAAATCAACATATTTTGAAAATATCGCCATATTCTCAAACCGAGAGACCCACGACTACACGATCAGTTCGTATAAGTTATATTGGTCCCGTGCGAGGTGTTCGTGCCTCTTACGGGGTCGTTTGGTGCCTGGTTTGGGTTTTCACCCTTCAACGACTTCTTTTCAAGCCTAATCTACATGTTCTTAAATTATCATCATCATCGAAAATCGAAAGGCCCGCAACTATGCGATCAGTTCGTACAAGTTACATTAATCCCGTGCAAGGTGTTCGTGCCTCTTACGGGGCCGTTTTGGGACTGGTTTAGGTTTTCACCCTTCAACGGCTTGTTTTCAAGCCAAATCGACATATTTTGAAATTATCATCATATTATCAAACCGGGAGACCCGCGATTACGCGGTCAGTTCGTAAAAGTTACATTGGTCCCGTGCGAGGTGTTCGTGCCTCTTATGGGGTCGTTTGGGGAGTGGTTTGTGTTTTCACCCTTCAACGACTTATTTTCAAGCCTAATCTACATGTTCTGAAATTATCATCATCATCATCTCAAACCGAGAGACCCGAGATAACACGGTCAGTTCATACAAGTTACATTGGTCCCGTGCGAGGTGTTCGTGCCTCTTACGGGGCTGTTTGGGAGTTGGTTTGAGTTCTCACCCTTCAACAACTTGTTTTCAAGCCAAATCGATATATTATGAAATTATCATCATATTCTCAAACCGGGAGACCCGCGACTATACGGTCAGTTCGTATGAGTTACATTGGTCCCGTGCGAGATGTTCGTGCCTCTTACGGGGCCGTTTGGGGACTAATTTGGGTATTCACCCTTCAACAGCTTGTTTTCAAACTAAATCGATATATTTTGAAATTATCGTCATATTCTCAAACCGGGAGACCCGCGACTATGCGGTCAGTTCGTACAAGTTACATTGGTCCCAAGCTAGGTGTTCGTGACTCTTACGGGGCCGTTTGGGGACTGGTTTAGGTTATCACCGTTTAACGGCTTGTTTTAAAGCCAAATTGACA
The DNA here is from genome assembly GCA_949130495.1 of Sambucus nigra. Classification (NCBI taxonomy): domain Eukaryota; kingdom Viridiplantae; phylum Streptophyta; class Magnoliopsida; order Dipsacales; family Adoxaceae; genus Sambucus; species Sambucus nigra. The sequence goes on along the minus strand of OX422207.1, from coordinate 330,379,629 downwards.
TATTTTGAAAATATCATCATATTCTCAAACCGGGAGACTCGCGACTACGCGGTCAGTTCGTACAAGTTACATTGGTCCCGTGCGAGGTGTTCGTGCCTCTTATGGGTCGTTTGGGGGTTGGTTTGGGTTTTCACCCTTCAACGACTTATTTTCAAGCCTAATCTACATGTTCTAAAATTATCAGTTCGTACAAGTTACATTGGTCCCGTGCGAGGTGTTCGTGCCTCTTACGAGGCCGTTTGGGGACTGGTTTGGGTTTTCACCCTTTAAAGACTTATTTTTAAGCCAAATCGACATATTTTGAAATTATCATCATATTCTCAAACCGGGAGACCCGCGACTACGCGGTCGGTTCATATAAGTTACATTGGTCCCGTGCGATGTGTTCGTGCCTCTTACGGGGTCGTTTGGGGGCTAGTTTGGGTTTTCACCCTTCAACGTCTTATTTTCAAAATAAATTGACATATTTTAAAATTATCATCATATTCTCAAACCGGGAGACCTGCGACTATGCGATCAGTTTGTACAAGTTACATTGGTCCCAAACTAGGTGTTCGTGCCTCTTACGGGGCCGTTTGGGGGATGGTTTAGGTTATCACCCTTTAACGGCTTATTTTCAAGCCAAATTGACATATTTTGAAAATATCATCATATTCTCAAATCGGGAGATCCGCGACTACGCGATCAGTTCGTACAAGTTACATTGGTCCCGTGCGAGGTGTTCGTGCCTCTTACGGGTCGTTTGGGGGATGGTTTGGGTTTTCATCCTTCAATGACTTGTTTTCAAGCCTAATTTACATGTTCTGAAATTATTGTCATCATCTCAAACTGAGAGGCACGCGACTACGCGATCAGTTCAAACAAGTTACATTGGTCCCGTGCGAGGTTTTTGTGCCTCTTACGAAGCCGTTTGGGGACTGGTTTGGATTTTCACCCTTTAAAGACTTATTTTCAAGCCAAATCGACATATTTTGAAATTATCGTCATATTCTTAAATCGGGAGACCCGCTACTACGCGATCAGTTCGTATAAGTTACATTGGTCCCGTGCGAGGTGTTCGTGCCTCTTACGGGGTCGTTTGGGGGCTAGTTTGGGTTTTCACCCTTTAACGGCTTATTTTTAAGTTTTAAATGTTTATTATAGCAAATTATCATCATATTATCAAATAGGGAGACCCGAGACTACGCCGTTAGTTCCTACAAGTTACATTGGTCTCGAGGTAGGTTTTCGTGCCTCTTACGGGGCCGTTTGGGGGTTGGTTTAGGTTATCACCCTTTAACGGCTTGTTTTCAAGCCAAATCGACATAGTTTGAAAATATCATCATATTTTCAAACCGGGAGGCCCGCGACTACGCGGTCAGTTTGTACAAGTTATATTGGTCCAGTGCGAGGTGTTCGTGCCTCTTACGGGGTTATTTGGGGACTGGTTTGGATTTTTACCCTTCAACGGCTTGTTTTCAAGCCTAATCTACATTTATGAAATTATCGTCATCATCACAAATCGGGAGGCCTGTGAGTACGCGATCAGTTCGTACAAGTTACATTAGTCCCGTACGAGGTGTTCATGCCTCTTATGGGGCCGTTTGGGGGATGGTTTGGGTTTTCACCCTCCAACGGCTTGTTTTCAAGCCAAATCGACATATTTTGAAATTATATTCATATTCTCAAACTGGGAGACCCGGGACTACGCGGTCAGTTTGTACGACCGTACGAGGTGTTCGTGCCTCTTACGCGACCGTTTGGGGGCTGGTTTTTGTTTTCACCCTCAAACGGCTTGTTTTCAAGCCTAATTTATGTATTTTGATATTATCGTTATATTCTCATATCGGGAGACCTGAGGACTACGCGATCATTTCGTACGAGTTACATTGGTCACGCGCGAGGTGTTTGTGCCTCTTACGCGACTGTTTAGAGGCTGGTTTGGGTTTTCACCCTTTAAGGGCTTGTTGACGCGACTCAGAAAGTGTCTTTAATGTGCGTTTACTCTAGGCTCAAGTGCAAGCCTGTCGCTTAGTAATAAACCCGGTAAGTCGAGATCGTATCCACAGGGAACTAAGACAACGAAGTTGTAATGACGGGAAAAGACGAAGGAATCCTAACTTTGACTCTAAAAAGAAAGAAAAAATGATTTGGTTTCGAGAATTGACTACAACTAAGTGCAATTATGAAATTATGAAAAGATGCAATTAGACTACGTTACCTAAAATATTGATGAAGAACGCGTTGAAACTTTAAACTATGTGATGAGAAAAACAGGACGGGAATACAATCCCTCAACCTTAGTGTATTGCAGTTATAATACTAATCGTAAATTTAACTGATTAATTAGACCTGGAATTTAGTACTCCCAAGCATTACGTATATGAGGTTCAAGCCCGCATCATACTTAATCTGAGGACGAGTAAATCGGTATCGCGATAGTGATACTCGAATTGCATTCTAAAGCATTACGGTTACCCAGAGGCAAACGAGATCTAAAGATCTACAATTGTTGTGTTACTATGCAATACGGTCGTAATCAATCACTAAATTCAGAAGATTAATGTTATACACATACAACTAACACATTAGGCTGGGTTCATGCATCCGGACCTTAGAAAATCTAGCCTAGCATGCTGAAAGTAATGAAAACAGTGTTTGATGTGCAGAAAACCATGATTAATCTAAGAAAAACTTGTGAATTGATGTAGAAAGGAATTAAAGAGAGGAAATAACTCACTAATCTCACCAAAGCAGTAACAACAGCAATTAATAAAACTTGTAATCAAATAATTTATGACTGATCTTCACTATTGGAATTAAAACTGTAAATTGTATCTAAAATTCTCCGTGTAAATAATGATAATAAAACGAGTTTTTATACCCTACAAGAATTCAGGAGTTTCAGATGCACTAGGACTCTTCTTAGGAGAAGATAAGATTTCAAGATCTCGGTAGCCGGACCGGTTCGGGCCTTAGATGGATCGGTCTGCCTCCCATGCGGATCGGTTTCTTTATTTTTTGGCGGACCGATTCTTTTATTTTTCATCCTTCTTCAGTTTGCTTTCGATCCGAGGTCTTCTGGAGTATGGCACAACGGATCGATCCGGACTGGGGGCGGATCGGTCTGCCTGTTTGACTTTTTTCTCAACTTTGACTGCTCATATCTTTTGTTCCGGGACTCCGATTGAGGTGCCGTCTCTTCCAATGTGCTTAAGAAAGTGATATCTTCAACTTCTCTTTAGGTACCTCATTCAAATTCTGAGTAAAAATTATGCTTTTGCCCTTTTGACTTTCCTTCTTTTCTTTCTTTATTCTTTCGTTTTCCTTCTTTCGTTTCTTGACATCAAATACCTGTAAAAGAAATACAAAATAATAGAAACTCGATGTACTCTTTAATATAAGTCAGTAGAAAGATTATAAGACAAAGTCAAATCGATTACATTATTCGAGGTGCTAAAAGTAGCTAAATTAAGGGACAAATTGGGAAGAATTTATGCCTAATCAAACCCCCTTAACTTAGAACTTTGCGCGTCCCGAGCAATGTAAAATAATCCTAGCACGACATAACTCTTGAAAAATATTTTACTAAGATAGAATACCTTTTTCGCGGGCTAGCGATTGCATTTAGCGTATGCAATAAGCCTTTAAACCCCTAGGTTATCCTAGTAGGACGAGTTGTGTCTCGTGAGGGTTTGCAGTGAATATACCTACAAAATTCGACTCAACGAAAAATTCAAAATACCTAAAAATTGTACAATTCAAACTTTCCCAGAAAATAGTCATCATCAAATCGTATTTACAAGTCCCAAACCGTAGTGTGTGTGTGTGCGAAGCCAGAAATATAACCGCCAATTTCCATCGATTGATCATTATGTTACTTACTCGAAAGTTCGTTTTGATTTTAAAATCTCACGGAATGCTCTCACAAACGAATCTCTCGGATTATGGCTATTCTCTCGGTATGCGTGATAAAAGAGTAAGTGTAATGGACGCATAGTCACGCATATAAGTAGAAAGACGGAAATTTCATAGTGATAGGATCTCATCAACGGATTATGATTTTAAAAACGGGAACATCGTCTCTTATTCGCGCATTCAATCTCTTTTATTATCTTTTGGTGTATTAGCTCTCCACGCGGTAACTAATTTTGCAATTTAAACTCGGTTAGGACTTTTTCGGGTTTTCAGGTATATGGGGTAAAATGAAAATGATAGGAAGGATTGGAATTGGAAAAGTCATTTATGATGTCCATTTGTGCTTTTTCCGGGCTATTGCTCATTTTTTTCTTCTTTTTCTTTATTTTTTTCTATTTTTCACTTCTTTTCTTTTCTTGCTATTTTTGTTGAGCATATCTATTTTTTCTTGCCCCTTTTTATGCACCTTTTGGACTAAATTCTGAATTTTTCCATTTTTCACAATTCCGGTATATTTGGGTTTTTCGGGTTGTCAAACGAAAGGGAAAATCTATTTGGCTCAATTTGGGTTGCAAAAGGGGTGATTTTTCGCATCTTTTTCTGGTCAATATTTTTGGATGACAAACGAGGGCCTACTTCATTGTCCAAACTGCCAATTGCGTTACCATATGCATTTCGAGATGAATTTAAGTTTAGAGATCACTTTTGGCATTTTTTCAAAGCAATATCACACACATTTTTCATAACTGATCAAAATGAAAGGGTAGAGATCCTCGACGACTTTTTAGGCGCTGAAAAGAACTTCGAGTTAACAATTAACTCGGATTGACTTAAAAAACTCGCAAAAAGTGATAGGCTCGAATATCACCAGATTTGTTAATCTCCACACTTATTCGTTAAGTCGTCAATTTTTGCTCAATTTCCATTTTTAGTCAATTTCGGCTTTGTGTATGTTGAATTTTTACAACTTGAGACTTGAAACCGACTTTTAATGATATTTTTGAAAAATTTGAATTCCAATTTTTATTTATTTTGAACAAAAATATTTTTGGATTTTCAAAATTTTATGATTTTTTTGAGATTTTTGGGCATTTTTAAAAATTTGTGAAGTTTTAGAAATACACACTTGTGACCCCCCCTAACTTAGACTTTTGCATTGTCCTTAAGCAAAAAGGACTGAAATCTAAACAAGGTAAAATAATAAGTGTGATAAATAAAATAAACAAATGGAGAAAAATGCAGATTTTATAGCAAACAAGACTGTGGTACAATTACAAGGAAAAGCATACAAACATGTGAACAGGAAAAATAAATAAAACCTGTCATAACCACATCAAGCTTCACTAGGGCGGGGGTTGGGAGGAACTGGGCGCATCAGGGCCATAGGGATCCTAGAAATAGGAGGGCAATGGCTCATTGGGATCCCCTTGGTGTCGGTATATGTCCGCTTGGAAACAGAACATCAAGCTCGTATCGCGACGGTAATCGGTAATAAAGGTGTCGAATCGCGTCTCAAGCGCCGCCATACGGTTTGTGAGGTCGCTACCCGCCCACTCAAAATCGGGGTCGTCTTCTTCATTCGTCGACTCTTCATCCGGACCGACATCCCCCATTTCGACATCCGCACCGGCGACCTCTTCTTCTTTTTCGTCGCTCTTACTTGAGGCAGCCTCCTCTTCACTATCACTTCCCCGCCGTGCCCGTAGGATAACTAGCTGTTTGACGCTCTTAGTGCGGGTCCCTTGTCCAAAAGGATCGAGAATGCGAGTATGATCGAGCGGTGCTGCTATGCCAGCATCCTTGAGGATGAAGGTAATCAATATTGCATAGGGAAATAGGGCTATACCCTTCTCATCCAAGGTTGCGGTGATGATGTCGGCATATAAGGTTCGGGCCAAGTGGATGGAAGTGTGTGGATCAAAGAGGTGATAGGTCAATGTGGACTGACGGGGCTGCATCGTGGAATCGTTGGATGTTTGCAAGATGTTGGCGTACACAATCTGAAAAGTGAGGCGCGCCTTCTTATTAAGGCGTCCAATGACGACGATTTGCCCCGTCCAAGCAACATTTGGTGCAATGCACTCCATGATCACGTCTTTGGAAACCGGGGCGACGTTCCTTGAATAGGTGAATTCTTGGACATCCGGAACATCGTATTCGGCCAACTTAGCCATGAGATGGGCCAATGAAAATGGGATGACATTCCCATCCACGTAAGCTTGGGCCTCAAATTGGCCCGTTTTAATAAGGGTGCCATAAAAGGATCGGACCTCGGTTGCCCAAACCGCTTCATAGGGTTCATTGAGGAATCGGCACCAATCCCTAGCCATGAATAGGACGGTGATGGATTTGGGCAGCCCGATCCATTCGATAGCGCGCTCCATATGGAGTTTGCGATCCTGGATGAAAAACCGATGGCACCAACGTTCCTCTTGGCGGGAACAGAATTCACCATGACCAGAGGGAAGGATGTCGGTGGAGTCATACTTGGTGGGGGCAACGCATTGGGCCATGAAAACAAGAGAGATTTTTGATTGGAAAATTAGGGAGGGAGAAGAGAGGAATTTGGTTGAAGGTGTGGAGGGAAGGGAGGGTTTGGGTGTCTATTTATAGGTGAAAGGGTGGGGTAGGGGTTGGATTTGGAGGGTAAAGGGTTGGAGGGAAAAGGGGGTGAATTTGGGAGGGAAAGGTTAGGGTAGGGAGTTAGGGAAACGAATTGGAGGGAATGAATGGGATTGGGGAGAAGGGGGGTGAATCTAGGGAAGGGAAAACAAACAGACCTGCAGAAAGCGGACCGGTCCGCCTCGGGACCGGACCGGTCCGATCCTTTAATATTCAGGCAAATTCGACTAGTATACCGGTTGCCTCAAAATTAAAGGAACCGGTCCGGCCTTAAAATAAAGGAACCGGTTCGTCCCTTGTATTTGAGCTGGATTTCCCCCTAACTTGGTTTCGAATGCTCTTCTCAGAAAATTTTCACTTTCACAACATACTCCCGATCAATTTTGGATTAAAACCTCTCGATACCAATGGTCAACGCGACTTGACTCAATATTCTCGAAACATGCGAATGCTCTTTCCCGAATGTACCCTAATCCTATCGACGCTCACTACACACACGACTCTCTCTACACACACGACTCTCTCTACACACACGACTCTCACCCCATATGCGTCGGGGGTGCGACGACCTCGCTGTAACATCTCACTCTACCCCATAAACGGGGTCCGATAACTAAACGATGTCGACTTCTTCCACGCACGCCTCTAGATATGGCTTTAGGCGTTTTCCATTCACTTTGAAAGTGTTTCCCCCTTTTAAATCGTCTAATTCAACAGCTCCATGAGGGAAAACATTCTTCACAACGAACGGGCCAGACCATCGTGACTGCAACTTGCCCGAAAAGAGATGAAGCCGAGAGTTATAGAGAAGAACTTTTTGCCCCGGAAGACACTCTTTGCGTTGAATGATGTTATCGTGAGCGAGTTTCATCATTTCTTTGGAAATTTTAGCATTCTCGTACGCATCATTGCGTAGTTCTTCTAACTCATTCAATTGAAGCTTACGGGCTTCACTGTCCTTATCCATAGCATAATTCAATTTCTTTATCGCCCAATACGCCTTGTGCTATAATTCAAGGGTAAGATGGCAAGGTTTGCCATACACAAAGTGGAAAGGGGACATACCGAGTTGATTTTTATATGCGGTACGATAGGCCCATAGCGAATCGTTCAATCTAAGTGACCAATCTTTTCGGGTAGGATTGACGGTCTTTTCAAGAATGTTCTTAATTTCTCGATTTACTAGTTCGGCCTGCCCATTCGTTTGCGGGTGATAAGTCATTCCAACCTTTTGAACGAAACCATACTTTCTCATTAGCTTCTAGAATGGTCTATTGCAAAAGTGCTTGCCATTATCGCTGATTATCGCTTTCGGTGCACCGAAACTGGAAAGTATGTGTTGTTGCAGGAATTTTATCACCACTTTGTTATCATTTGTCTTGGTAGCTATAGCTTCCACCCATTTAGAAACGTAATCTACCGCAACAAGGATGTATAGAAAACCAAAGGACGGGGGGAAAGGGCCCATGAAGTCAATACCCCAACAGTCGAAGATCTCAATGATGAGTATGGGGGTAAGAGGCATCATGTCTCGTCGAGTAATGGCTCCCATCCGTTGGCACCTATTGTAAGATTTGCAAGCATCGTTCACATCCCAAAATATTGTGGGCCAATAGAGGCCGCTTTGCAAAATTTTAGCGACCGTCTTTTTCGTCGAAAAGTGGCCTCCACAAGCTTTCGAATGATAAAACTGGATGACCTTGGGGATATCGTCATCCGGTAGACATCGTCGGATGATTTGGTCGACGCAATATTTAAAAAGGAACGGATCGTCATAGAAGAACATGCACGACCAAGTAATAAACCTCTTCTTATCTTGCGGTGTCCAGTCAGGAGGGACGGCTCCCGTGACAAGGTAGTTCACTATATCCGCAAACCAGGGCAAATAAGAGGTAGCAAAAAGTTGCTCATCCGGAAAGTATTCGTCTATGGGTATGGTATCACTAGGTACGTCAGACGAAAGCCGTGATAAGTGGTCGGCAACGACGTTTTTTACCCTTTTATTATCTTTAATGGAGAGATTGAACTCTTGTAGGAGTAGGATCCACCTTATAAGTCGCGGCTTGGCATCTTTCTTTGCAAGTAAGTATTTCAATGCCGCGTGGTCGGTGAATCAAGTAATGGGAGAACTGATAAGGTATGACCGGAATTTATCTAGGGCAAAGACTACCGCTAACAACTCTTTCTCCGTAGTAGAGTAGTTGAGTTGTGGTCCGGTAAGAGTCCGGCTAGCGTAGTAGATGACATGATCTTGTTTATCTTTTCTTTGGCCCAAAACAACCCCTATCGCATAATCGCTATCATCACACATAAGTTCGAATGGTAAAGACCAATTTAGAATTTGCATGATGGGAGCGGACACAAGCATGGTTTTCAGTTTTTTAAAAGAGCTTTGGCATGCTTCCGTCCACTCTAATGGGGTGTCCTTCATGAGTAAGTTGCTTAAGGGTCTAGCGATGGCGCTAAAGACCTTAATTAACCTTCGATAAAACCCTGCGTGGCCCAAGAAAGAGCGCACGTCCTTAAGCGATTTTGGTGGGGGAAGATCAACTATGACATCTATTTTTGCCCTATCAACTTCTATTCCCTTCGATGATACTATGTGGCCAAGAACTATTCCCTCTGTGACCATGAAATGGCATTTCTCCCAATTCAGCACTAAGTTCTTTTCCACACACCGGGCAAGTACTTTTTCCAGTTTTTCTAGACAACGGTCGAAAGAGGTGCCAAAAATGCTGAAATCTTCCATGAACACTTCGATTCCTCTCTCGACCATGTCGCTAAATAGGCTTAACATGCACCTTTGAAAGGTCGCGAGTGTATTACACAAGCCGAATGGCATACATTTGTAGGAAAACGTACCAAAAGGGAAAGTGAAGGTAGTTTTCTCCTGGTCAAGTACATCTACCTCAATCTGGATATATCCAGAATAACCATCAAGGAAGCAATAGTAAGGGTGGCCCGCTACTCTCTCAAGCATTTGATCAATAAATGGTAAGGGGAAATGGTCTTTCCTAGTTCCCGCATTAAGTTTTCTGTAATCAATGCAAACGCGCCACCCAGTGGTAGTACGTTGGGGAACTAGCTCTCCCGTAGCATTCTCAATCACTGTCATGCCCGACTTCTTTGGGATGACTTGAATGGGGCTCACCCACTTGCTATTCGAGATTGGGTAGATAATCCCACCATCCAATAACTTGATAATCTTGGTTCTCACTACTTCTTTCATGTTGAGATTTAGCCTTCTTTGCATTTCTCTTGAGGGTTTAACATCCTCTTTGAGATGGATCTTGTGAGTGCAAATCAAAGGACTTATCCCCTTCAAATCAACAATGCACCAACCAAAAGCACTTTGGTGCTTTCTCAGAATTTTCAACAATTTATCCTCCTGCTCTTTGTCAAGGCTAGAGGAGATAACAACAGGAAATGTCTCATCCTCTCCTAGGTATGCATATCTAATATGGGAGGGGAGTTTCTTTAATTCAAAGGTTAGAAATTTATCGCTGGAGGGAACCATGTGTGTATCCCTCGGTGGTAACTCCTCAAATCTCGAAACCCAATTAACATCTCTCGCGTCCTCGTCCCACGCTCTCTCATCGAGTAACTCTCTCAACTCCCTAACCTCCCTCTCGAAGTTGGTGTACGTCCCCTCACTCTCGTGGCTCGCCACTAAACAGGACCTTAAGGCATCTCGGCAATAATTCGCCTCAAAGTACTCCACTACTATCTCATCTATGAGGCTCACCGCGTGAAGATCATCTTCCTCCCCCGTATGCTGGGATATGTGGAAGATGTTAGTCTCTAAGGTCATGTTCCCAAAGGTGAGATGCATTCGCCCATTCCGAGTATTGGTGATTGCGTTAGCCGTAGCTAAGAATGGGGGCCCAAGGATGATGGGAACATGGTTGCTCGAGTTGAAGGAGGGCTCCGTGTCCCAAATGACAAAGTCTACCGGGAAGTAGAAAGTGTCAACTTGGACGATCACGTCCTAGACTATGCCTCTTAGGATCTTCACTATTCGATCCTCTAATTGGAGAGTGACCTTTGTGGTCTTGAGGTCGCCCAAATCAAGTTGCCTATAGATGGAGTAATGGAGGATATTGACACTTGCTCCCAAATCAAGTAAGGCGTTTTCGATTTTGTTTTCTCCAATGATGCAGGAAATGGTGGGTGTACCGGGATCTTTGAATTTAGGCGGGAGATCATTTAATAGAATGGAGCTCACGTTCTGGGATAGAAAGACATTCTTATTTACCTTCATCTTTCTCTTTACCGTAAATAAGTCTTTGATGACTTTTGCATAAGCTGGGATTTGATTAATGGCATCAAGGAAAGGTAAGTTTAACTTTACTTGCTTTATCACTTCTAGCACGTCATCACGTGGGTTTCCTTTATGGGAAGGAATCAACCTTTGAGGAAACGGTTCCGCGGAGGGTGGTTTCACTAATACCTCGGGCTCACTAGTGTATTCTTTGTCACTCTCATTCAAGGGGACATCTTCGGCCTCTTTCGTGCCGGGCAAAATCTCCTTATCTTTCGTTGTGTCGTGTGGGGGAGGTGATAAATCAACGATTCTCCCACTACGAAGAGTGGTCACATCTTGACATTTCTCCTGATGTTCAGTAGAGGTGGATCTCACACTAGTTTGACCTTGGGGAGGTCTTTGGCCTTGGGCAGGAAACTTGCCATTCTCTTGAACACTCAACGAGGATTGTATCTTTGACAGACTTATATTTATGTCACTAATAAGGCGATCACATCTGGAATTGGTTGCAGTCTGGCTTGTGATAAATTGATTCATGGTATCCTCGAGAGTTCTTCGTGGTGGCGGGATATAAGCTCCTTGAGGTGGTGGTGCTTGCACATGTCCTTGCATATGTGGGGCTTGTTGAAAGCGTTGTGGTGGAGGAGGGGCAACATGGGAAATAGGGTTCATCGCAGTATGTTGTTGCCAACAGCTAAAACCAGGATGGTTTTTCCAAGAAGGGTTGTAAGAATTCTCGTGCGGTGCATCGAAGTTACCCTTAAATCCTCCTATACCACTAACTTGCCCTTGAAGCATCACTTTGTAGGCGGGTATAGTCGGGCATTCCTCAGTTGAATGACCCGCCTCACAAATCGCACACACCTTTTAAACGGGGTTTGGTATGGATCCAGTTAGTCATCTTCCACATATCCCACGTAGGTCTCTCACTTCTTTCTCAAGTATATCGATTCGACTGTCCGCTATAGAACTCTTTTCTACATGAAATAGGCCGGACGCCGATGGAGTGGTGGTCACTTGACGATTTGGATTTTGAGCATTAGGGTCAAATGTATCCCAGGATTGGTTAGTCTCGACGACATACCTCGGGTGAAGCTCAGCATCGTGGGCATCTAAGTCGACAAACGGACCACTTCCCATGGTTTCAACGAGTTTCTTGGAGTTAAGGTTCAGCCCATTATAAAGAAAAGAAATGATTTGCGCTGAATCAAATCCATGATGGGGGCATGAAGTAACTAACTCATTGAAACACTCGTAACATCGATGAAATGGCTCATTTTCAGATTGTCTGAACGCTTGAATTTGAGCCTTTATGGAGATTGTTCGATGTGGTGGGAAGAATTTCTTGAGAAATCTCGATTGCAACTCGTTCTAAGATGGAATCGAGCTTGGAGGTAAAGACCATAGCCAGGTCTTAGCTTTATCTTTGAGCGAGAAGGGTAAGAGTTTGAGGCAGATCACATCTTGTGTGCAAGATTGACCATTGAGAGTATCGTACACATCCTCAAATTCCCTAATGTAATGGTATGGCTTTTCAGAATCCATACCATGGTAATGGGATAACATCTGGATTGTCCCGTTTTTAAAGTGAAATTTCTCAACATTATACGGGAGTATAATGCATCCCGGAGTGACAGTGAGCTCAGGATATAAGAATTCTCTGAGCAGGAGGTATGGGGCCTCTTCCTCTCCGGCAGGTGCATTACTGTGTTATGACATCTCTCTCTCACTTAACGACTCGGTGCTCTCACTTGGTGTGATCGAAGTGTGCTCGGAGGTGTGTCCTAAGAAGGAAAACAGAGTGTTATTGGAGATTGAGTGTGACGGTGTGGGAGGTGGAATCCAAAACTGTGGGGCGTTAGGAGTGTGGGGGCTATCGGGGTTATACTCAACTATTGGATTTTCGTGAATGCTGGTTGGAGTATTTTGGGGTGTGGGAATGAGTTCAGAATTTCACATTAAAAGCTTATGAGAGATGGTGGTGAATCTTTTTGCGTTTATTGAATTTTTTATGCTTTTGGATTTTTTGAAATTTTTGGTCAAAGCTTTTGATTGACTCGATCTAATCCTAAGTTTACCTAGTTCCCCGACAACGGTGCCAAAAACTTGACGCGACTCAAAAAGTGTCTCTAATGTGTGTTTACTCTAGGCTCAAGTACAAGCCTGTCGCGTTAGTAATAAACTCGGTAAGTCGAGATCGTATCCACAGGGAACTAAGACAACGAAGTTGTAACGACGGGAAAAGACGAAGGAATCTTAACTTTGACTCTAAAAAGAAAGAAAAAATGATTTGGTTTCGACGGGAAATTCATATTATAGTTATAAATAGAATAGATACAAATGTCTATTCCTATTCAACGTGGAAGACAACTCAAAAGAAGAAAAACAAAAACAAAGACATATCTTAATTAAATTAACTTACATGGATTGATTTGATGAGATCATCCTTCATGGCATACCCCTAAGAGACATATTTGCAAGGACTCTTTGTTTTCCTGCAAAAAAAGTGATATGAAAAATATTTACAACTGATACCAAGTATGTGCAATACAAATTCTTGCATTAGACTAAAGAGGAGAAGGGGTGGCACTACTAAAATTAACCTCCCAAGTTTTTATACCTTTTATTTTCACTTTTTTGAGATGTTTTATTATGTGGCATTAAGTACTCTAGTGCCAAGAGACTCCCTATTGTACCCATGCATCAAGTTGGTATGCCCCAGGCTCATCACCGCAGATTTTAAGTAAACATTATATATGCACAGAGATAGATACATACACATACAAAATGAAGACGACAACAACAATTGCAAACCTTGTCCATGGAGCAGGTTCATTATTGCAACGAACGAAAAGATATCGACAGACATTAAATCCCTAAAAAACAGAAGTGTATGACCAAATGTAAAGATATATAATAAGAGCCACATGTAAAGGATCATTTTGCAAGTAACCCTACCTGAATTCCATCTTTGCGTCAACATTTCTCAATTCTATAAACCCCATCATATCGGACTCCTGTTTCTAGAGCATAAGAAGAACATTTCTCCTTGTGGGACCTGACCATTGACATGGGGATTTTGGCTTAAGAACAAAGAATAAGGTTAAGATATGAGGAAAAATTACAAGCCCATATGAAATGGTATGTCAAATTGAGGCCATAAACTTTCCCAACATAATCAACTAATATTGGAAGTAATTTACACGTGTAAGTTCATAACATTAATTGAGAGTAGAGGTATTCGTGTTATCTTTAAAATAACTGGAACAAAAGTAAAGTGCTAGACAAATATGTCACTAAACACAAAGACATAGTTGTATAGATAGTAAAATATGATACAATACGTCACCAAAATGATAAGTACCGGAAGGTTGTATCACAAGTAGTTATACCACAGCCGTAACGGGTTTATTTCATTTTGTATTGTTTTTTTCCTTATAAAAATTCTCTTTCATTCAAGTATTCTTATAATAACATGGTCGGAGTGGTATTCAAACACAATCTGAATTTAGAAAGTACCTTTATAAATGATAAAAATTAGCATATTATGAAATGTGTTAGATGAAATAAAGATATTTAAAGCACTACAATGCTTAAACTTCCTGTATAGAGGGCACATATTACAAGTATTGAATATCTAAAATTAAAAGTGAATATAAATATAAAGGGCACATACCTTCCTGTATAGAGGAACCATTCATTGTGGTCATCATTTTGGTAGCCTCCCGAGAGTGCCACGGACTGAGCACCATAAATCAATTGCCAGCAATCCCCGCAACAAGAGGAAGATGAGCCCCCCATTGTCTACATTCCATCTCTGTAGTTTTTTCATGGAATATGATATACACATGGAGTATGCACCCGATCGATGATATATAAAGATCATAGGGTGATTGGATTATTTGAAATCACAAAACTAAGAAAAAGCAATGACAGGACAAAAAAATAGTTTAATTGTTAGAAATCTTTTAAATAAATTACAACAAACAGTTGTAATCCATGAAATCTATTGAAATCACGAAAAACGTTTGAACAATGGTTGAACAAAGGAACGAACCAACACAACGAGAATCGTTTTTTTTTATTGGTTAAAGCCAATGGAATGAGTATCAAATTTAAACCAATATTCAATCTCACTCCCTAGATTGATTACATTAATTTATTACATTCCGGAGTCATTATGATAGACATGGTTAATAGCTTAAAGGTAAAGGATGTAGCTACATTTAAGTTATTAAAAAAAATCCATTACCTAAATCACATTGAAAAAGAAATAAATTTCTTTTCCAATAAAGTTGATTTTATTTATTTACACACTAAAAATAAATTATAAAAACACAATTACCATCCTTCTCTTACTCATCCGACTATAGTTCCATTTTTTAGCTTATTCGCGAGCTGCTGTATCGTAAATTTTTTGACATTCTATCCTCTCAACAACAGAAGGTGGAACCATGCTCCTCCATGCCCACAGAACTTAATAGATATTTAAAATTTTCGATCGTCAGACCCTCTTGTCGACAGTGGGGTAAACCGTGGATCAACCAATGGAAATCTAATTCTTCAAACCTGATTGAAAATCCAACTCTGCAAACCCCAACAGAAATCTAACTCTTTAAACCCAACTCGTAATCGATTTCAAACCCTACTCAAATTAATTTCAAAACCTAAATAAATTTGATTACAAACCAACCCAATTCAATTTCAAATCAATTTTAAAACTTAACTCAAATTTTTTTGAAAACCTAACTCCATCGATTTCAAACTATACATATATATCAGTCTTTCGTCCAACAGTGTCAATGAAATCTAAAAATGAAATGAAAAATGAAGTTGTTTACCTTACGCTTGGCGGTCGGCAGTCGGAGGTATGGAGCAGGTTAGGGGTCGGAGTAAAGAAAAATGAAGATGGTTGTTGATGAAGAAAACGAAGATGGTTGTTGAGAGAGAGGGGGCGGCCCAATGAGTGAGAATGGGGTACATGTATAAAGAGAGAGTGGAGCAAGCGGGAGAGGAGAGCGGGAGAGCAAAAGAAGTGAGATCAGTATTTTTTTTAGTATTATATATTTTAGTTAAGTGTGCTCAATTCTGGGAAACTTTTAAATAATGCCAAATTTTGGCACTGTTTTAAAGTGTGCCAGATTGTCATTAAACCGTGCCAGAATTTGACACAGTTTTAAACTATGCCAGATTTTTAATATCAAGGTGTGCCAAATTGCTGATTAGTCACCAAATACTTAGGAGATTATGGTCTCCATGATGTTCATGAAATAATTCATCCTCCTTGTATGATCAATGCACCGAGCAGCAGCAATATACAAATGTTGAAGGATTTCAAGTTTATCAACTCCCCTTATACCCTGGATGATCCTCCTTCTGGTATGGAGAGAGCGCAACCAACTTTCAAAGCTTAAGGAAAACGTCTAGTTGAATAGCTTTTCTATATTTTGTATTCATTTGATCTTGAGTGTAATACAATTAGAAATTGAATAAATTTATAGTTTTGTGTTTTCAACTTATGATTATTTAATCAATCAGTCAACTGAGTTATCGTTTAATAATAAATTATTAAACTGTGATTATAGGACCATAGATTCTACTAATGCACTTAAATGAATCTGCAAATAGTTTTATTAATCCAAGTTTAACATTAGTTATGGTGACCAAGTGTATGAGGAATATAACTGTGCATTCTAATGGTTAGGAATGTTTACATGTCTTCCTACATTTAACTTAGTCAGGTAAAAGTTGTTTTTAACTGTTTAAGTTGTATACGAAGTTTTATAGACTTCTGGTTCTTGACTTGTCAAAGACGAAGTCATACATGAAGTAAATTACTAATGTCGATTAAGTGTTTTAGGAGTGTATTCATGTATTTAACTTGGTCAGGTGATAGTTATTGTTCATGACTTGTTAATAGGAAGTCATACATCTAGTAATAACTTTCTATTCGTGACTTCTGGGGGATGTATATCGTTGTACACTAAAAAAATCAAAAAATTGAAGGAACTAAAATTAAGATTTTTATTGAACTCGTAAAATAGTTTTGCTGAACATATAGTAAAAATAAATAGAATATGTCAATGCCTTTATTCACTGATAATATTTTCGATGGTACTCGGCGTTCTAAGCATTTTTGAATTCTTCCCCTTCTAGTGTCTCAAGTCGATAGGCCCCTGATCGGATGACTGCTGAAATACGATATGGGCTATGCCAATTGGCCTCAAGCTTATTGCCCTTCTGGATGACCATCTTAAGGACATAGTCGCCTTCTTTTAAGTTGGTCAGGTGACCCTTTTGTTATAAAAGAGAGCAATCCTTTGCTGGTACGCAACATTTCTGAAAGCAATTTCTTCTCGAACTTCCTCCAACATGTCCAAGTCCAATCTTTCCATCAAGTCACTCTTTGGAGAATCAAAATTCAACACTCTGTGAGTTGGAAGGCCTATCTTGACTGGTACCATAGCCTATGTCCCAAATGCAAGAATATAAGGTGTTTCTCCAGTTGTTGTTCTTGACGTTGTTTTATAAGCCCAAAGAAAAAAAACATAATTCATTAATCCAGTTTCCCTTGGCAGCATCAAGCCTCTTGTTCAGTTCATTGAACAATGCTTTATTTATCACTTCCGTCTAACCATTTCTTTGTGGATGGCCTGGTGTAGAATGGAGTTTATGGATCTTGGATTGAACACAGTATGCTTCAAACTCATCGCTGTCAAATTGGGTTTCGTGGTCTGTAATGAAGGCATATGGTATGCTATACCTACATATGATGATGTTCCATATGAATTGGTACACCTTCTCATAAGGAATTTCTATCAAAGGCTCTACTTCCAGCCATTTTGTGAAATAGTCAACAACAACTACCAGGTACTTGAACTTGCCTTTGGTGGTCGAAAGTGGTCTGACTAAGTCAGTTCTCCAAATAACAAATAGCCATGGAGAAGCAATTGGCACTAGAGTAGCATTGGGTGTTTTGTGAATTGTAGATAACCTTTGGCACTTATCACACTTTCTTGTAAAGTCCCTACAATTTGCCCTCATAGTCGACAAGTATTATCCTTATGTGCTGATTCTATGGAGTAATATGATCAACCAGCTGAATGAGGTCCATAAGAACCTTCATGAATCTCCTTGTTTAACTCTTCAACCTCCAATGGATGGACACAACATAATAAGGAGATAATAATCCCCCTTCTATATATGACTCCTTTATCCAATACATATCGAACTGCTTTTGTACTGGAGCTTTTTTCCTTCTTTGGGATCAACTTGTAGGATCCATTCTTCAATATAAGCCCTGATCAGATCCATCGAGGAAGGTCCTAAATCTACAATAATGAAATTGACCGTTAGATCCTCATTTATGCTCCTGTTTGCCAAGATTTCAATTGGAATCCTTCTTTGAAGTTCAATTCTTGTTGCTGAAGCTAGACGGGCAAGTGCATCAGCTAGGGCATTAGCCATTCTTGGTATCCTGTTCATTTGTACGCCTAAAAATTTAGACATGACTTCCATGGACTTAGTTAAGTATCTAATCATTAATTATACCTTGGCTTCATATAAATGGAGCACTTAGTTGACAACCAACTATGAACCACTGTGCGCTACTACCTGCTCGACGCCTAATGAATGGGCTAATTCCAGTCGAACTATCAAAGCTTCATACTTTGCTTCATTATTTAATTCCTTGAATTGAAACCTAAGGGTATGTTCAATATCAATATCACCAGGAGTATTGAGTATGATACCTTCTCCACTTCCAGTTGCACGTAAATATCCATTTATATATAAATTCCACAATGGAATATCACTGTTGAAGCTCTCCGTATACATAACTTCATGGTGGAATATCTTCTTACTCGCCTATGCGTATTTCTGAGCCATTTCTTGAGTTCTGGATGATTCAGGCTGACCGGTTACAACTTTAGCTTACTTTTGAGCTGAGCTCTCTTCCACAAAAGTCTGCTTGGCAAGCAAGTTTAGTTGGTCAGTAACCTCTGTATATGTGAACTCTGTAATGAAATTTGCCAAAGCTTGTCCTATTAATGAAGACCTTGGTTCATAGACGATGTCATATTCTCCTAGCTCTATTGCCTAATACACCAATCTTCCTGACTTTTTAGGTTTGTGGAGCATTTTCTGAAGAGGTAGATCAGTATACACAACTATAATGTGTGCTTGGAAATAAGGCTTCATACTCCTGGAGGCTTCAGTGAGTGCTAAGGCTAGTTTTTCCAAGAGTGGATACCTTATTTAGGTTCCCCTGAATGCTTTGCTAGGGTAGTAAACTGGTTTTTAAATTCCATTATCTAACCGAACCAGTGTCAACCTAACTGGGAACTTAGAATTCGCTAAGTACAAGTATAATTTTTCTCCCAAAACAGGCTGAGGCAATAGTGGTAGTGATACCAGATACTTCTTTAATTATTGGAATGCTTCTTCACGCTCTGCATTCCACTCAAAGGTCTTTGTAAGCACCTTGAAGAATAGCAAACACCTATCCGTTTCTCGGGAAATAAAGTTTAAAGCTGCCACTCTACCAGTAAGACTTTGTACATCCTTCTTGCAAGTCGATGAATGTCAGAGATTTTATTTTGGTTGGATTGGCTTTAATTCTCTTTTAATTTACTATAAAGTCGAAGAACATTCCTTACTGCACACCGAACACACACTTGGTCGGATTTAACTTCATCTAATACCTTTTTAACTGATCGAAAGCCTGATTGAGGTCCTTGATATGATATGAAGCCTTCTTGCTTTTAATCCATATATCATCCACATAAACCTCCATATTCTCCTTATTTTCTCTTTAAACACCTTATTGACCAACCTATGGTATGTTGCTCCACTATTTTTTTAGCACGAAGGGCATTACATTATAGAAATAAATAGCTCGATTGGTGATGAAAGAAGTGTTTTCCCTGTCTTCTCATTTTAGTCTTATTTGGTTATACCCAGAATAAGTATCCATGAAGTTCAGTAACTCATGTCTTGATGTAGCTTCCACCAGCTGATCAATTCTAGGTAGGGAAAAGTGGTCATTTGGAAAAGCTTTATTAATATCAGTAAAATCTACACACGTCACCACTTATCATTTTTCCTTTTGACCATCACAACATTGACCAACCATGTTGGATATTTAACGTCCTCAAAGAATTGGTCCTTTTGTAGTTTCTCCACCTCTTCCTATATAGCTTGATTTTTATTTGAGTTGAACACCCTACACCTTTGATTGATCATCTTGGTATCCTTATTAATATTGAGCTCATGACAGAGGAAGTTGGGATCAATCCCATGCATATCCTCGTGACTCCAAGAGAACATATTCCTTTGTTATCTCAAGAATGCAATCAATTCCTGTTTAAGGAGTGGATCCAGTATGTAGCTAATGTGAGTAGTCCTCCCCAGTTTGTTAGCATCCAGGATTATGCTTTCGGTGGTTTCAACAATCTACCCTTTAACTAACTCTGTTTCTTCTCGGGGGTCCAGGGTATTAACCTCTGACTCACTGTTGGGATCCGTAGTGTCTACCTAGTAAGTGGTGGTTTTCTTTTTCAAATCAACTAAATCTTCTTACTCGGGTGAGGAGTAATAGCAATCTCTGGCCACCTTTTGATCACCTTTCACTACTCCAACCCCAAAGTGAGTGGGAAGATTCATACACTGATGGACTGTGGATGGTATAACTTTCAACTTCTTTAGTCCTACCCTACCGAAGATCGCATTATAAGCAGACTAAACGTCCTTATCCATAAAAAAATGAGCGTATATTTTCAGTGTGACTTGCTGGCCAAATGCTGAACAACACTTCTAGCTTGACTATCTCAAGGGGGTAGACTTTTTTGCCTGAAAAACCTATAATGGCGTATAGTATAGTTCCAACTGACTAAGTTTCAAATCTAAACTCTAAAAATAGGGGTAGAACACGATATCAACCGAGCTTTCATTATCAATCAGAACCCTGGAAATGATGGCATCCTGGATTCTAAATTTATAACCAACGGGTCATCATGGGGATACAGTACCCCAGAGAGGCCATTCTTGGAAAAGCCGATTACAAGTTTATCTTTATTAACTTTTTTAGGCTGATCATCTTTATTGAGATTGATTTTCTGGATATAGGAACATGCATGTGCTTTATTTAGGTAGACCTTTATCTCTGGAGTTTGATCTCCTCCTCCTGAATCGCCAACTGTAATTACATAATAGTCAAAAGAGCCAAGGCTTATCATAGCTACCTCACGCTCTGGTTGCTTAGTCTTCTTCGGTAAATTGGTATTGTCTTCATAACTATATTCATGGTTTCTCTTCCTATTATCTCCGAGTTTGCAGGGAGAATTTGACCTTCCCCTTGTTTATCTAATTTCTCGCTGATCAACAAATTTGGTTAATTTTCCTCGACGAATGAGGTATTCCACTTCGTTCTTCAAAGCAATACAATTATCGATCGTGTGGCCATGATCCTTATCGAACTCACAATATTTAAATTTGTCCTTCCTGTTAGGTGGTGCCCTCAGCCTCTCAACCCATCGTAAATCTTTATTGTGTTTGATTTCCTCTCGAATATAGTGGATACTGACTGTCAATGGAGTATATGTTCCATACTTTTTGAACTTATCATCCTTCTTCATTTTTTTCTCCTTATGATCCTTCTTCTTAGGCTTAGTGAATGGACTCTACTTTGCGTACATTGCTTCCTCGGTGTTCATGATTTTTCTACCTTAGCCATGAGCTTAGTCAAGGTTTTAGGAGGATCTTTGTCCAGAGCGTTGTATATCTTTTCTGGAAGTAATCCACTAATTAAAGCGGTGATGGTTATTTTCTCCTCATAGTCAACCACTTCCAATTTCTCGTTATTAAAACGAATGATGTATTCTCTTGTGGTTTCCCCTACTCGCAACTTGACACTCAAGAGATGGGCTACTCTCTTCACCATCTTTTCCCCAAATTAGAAGTTGTTGATGAATAACCCAAAAAGCTAGTTTAAGTTGGCAATTTATCCTCGAGGCAAGTTACTGTACCATATTTGGGCTGAACCAGTAATAATGATGGGAAAAGCCCGACATCTCATTTCATCAGGAACATAATAGATGTCGACTGCAGCCTGATACTGCTCGATGTGTAAAACTTGATAAGTTTTACCATCATATTTAGGGGTGACCATAAGGGTTTTAAAGTTGGATGGAGTTGGTAATTCAACAATTGCATGAATTAAGGGATATCCCTTGACGAAATTCCTCTGCAATGGATTTTTTGCCTTTATCATTTCTCCCAGCCGATCTTCTAATCGCTGGATTGATCCTTTCCATGAAAAGTTACTTGCATCAGATATGTGCGAAGCATCTTGGCTGTCCCGACCATGTGTTTGCGCTGAGCTCTCTTTTGGAGAAGTTTGCTCAGCGTGCATAGATCATCAGACGCTTGATTTGGACCTTATTGAGGCTTCACGGTGGTTGACTGGGTGTTAACTAGTTCTAGATAACTGTCTAGGAGGATTTCTATTAGCTCAGGGTACCAAACGATCAAAAGGCGAAGCCCTACTCAATATTTTCAAAAAGCTTGATCTTTCAGGAGAAAAAAAATGGCCACCATAGAATTTTGTCGATCTGATGGATGAACTAACTCCTGGACGATAAGACCTATCACATGAAGATCTGGAATAACTATGTCGGCTATGCTTAGGAGACGAAGGTGGTATTTCTCTCCTCGGTGAAGGAACCATTTGCTGCCTGGAAAAGGGTTGGAGATTTGGCTTGTAATGACTAAAATAATTACCTCATTGTTTCTAGTATGGCATCTTGACCCCTAACAATATTAGTAAAAATTCCATTTAGGTCGATTGTTGTAGTCGGAGCAGATGGGACGGTTGGGTTACTTTCATTTCTGGCTCCAAGCTCAGGATTATACATCTTCCCTTAAATAAGGATGTAGGAGATAAAGAACGAAAATTAGACACATGTTCCCATAGACGATGCCAATCTGTTGATGTAAAAAAATGGAGTAGATTCAATTTTCTAATCATGGATAAAATATAAAATTGTAATAAAATAATCACACAAGAGACAAAGAGTTTTTAAAGTGGTTCAACTGTGTAAGAAAGCCTACTTCCACTATTATTTTATTTATTTGAATGATTACAAAAAAGCTAGGTACTCTTGTTAAGAAGATTATCCTATAATTCATTCTATCTTGCCTTTTGTGAAAGGAATACAACGTATTTATAGTGACCCGAAGATCAAGGGTTGGAATTCCTTTATATATTCAAACATTTATACCCGTATATAATGAATGTGATGGTTGATTGTCTACACCACGTGTCGAAAGACTCTTGACTGTTTCTCCTATGTGGTGACCTTTTATTTACTTTGATGGTCTGCATTCTTCACGTTTATCGGCATACCTGCCGAGCAACTATCTGATATGTTGTGTCATGATATACAAGAGTGAGATCCTATGATAGATCTGAATGAAAGAATCGGCTACTCAAAATCCTGTCAGTATCCACAGTGCTACAACTCCGAGTCCCTGGAATGAAACCATCAAGTATGGCGTCCTTGTGGATGAACACCTAAAAGGTTTTGAAAATATTTTTATAGCAAGAGTTACTACTCAAAATATTTTGAAAATATTTAACAAGTAATTTATCGCATTTAAAATCAGTTATTGATTAAACGTTAGGTTTACGCAGACTCCCTTGAGTTTCCTCTCCTCTCATCTAATTTGCACTTTTAACGTTCTATACTTAACCCACCTAGCTATCAAACCCAAGCTATCTCGACTAAAGTATATAACCGATCTTATTAATAGTATACTCCCCCGTACCGCCCATAGAGCACGCTTGATTATTAACATTTCTCGCATATTATTCAGTTTTCATATAACATTCACATATGTTATGTTTAATCATCATAACAAAGTCTTACTACTTAATTCATATAGCATTTCACATCTAATCATCATTCAACTTCCATAATTAAGTTTCATTACTTAAATCATATAGCATTTCATATCTATCATCATTCAACTTCCATAATTAAGTTTCACTTCTTAATTTACTATAGATATTCCCAATCTATTTTTAAATCTTGAAATTAAGTTTCTCTCTACTTAATTTACCAATTATATATATATATATATATATATATATATATATCATCTACAAGTCTACTTTCGCACATAAGTAGAATATCATGAAGTATATATTTCACACACAATATATACTATAAAGATTTATTGGTCCGACAAATCATCGACCCTAATAATCCTACCATTTACATTGGTCCAGATATCCCTTGACCCCATTGTAAAGGTCATACATATGTATATTGGTCCGACATTATCATCGACCCCAATATTATTCATCTTCGATTTGGTCCGGATAATCATCGACCCCAAATCGAGTTTTCATGTATTAGTCCGGAAAATCATTGACCCCAATACAGAATTAAGCACACTTTATGTATATACATATTTCGTACACAATATATACTATAAACACATACTATATAATCACGTCCCTGTATCACATTTTAGGGGTTATTGGCTTGAAATCCTACCTCGATTACCAATAGTGATTTATATCTCTTGGCTCAGAATCATAGCTCGATCACCAATATATATATATAGGTATTCACACAACCTAAGTAGTACTATGCATCAATAGGTATTCACACAAGCCAATAATACATGTTAGTACATTATATATATATATATCTCGCATACTCACCGTACTATTTACTTTACGATTTATTTCACTATCATATATATAAGAGTGTTCAAACAACTCTAGGTTCCTAGTTTCCCCTTTGATATATAAATTTAGTAGCTACCATCCTTAACCTATTGATATACATATTGCATTAATATTTACTCTCTCTCCGTAGCTCAATTCCCAAATTTCTCGATCTATCTCTCATTCGGTTATCCCTTTCGGCCCATGCTCTAAGTCCATGTTCTAAGTCTTACACCCAACTCTAGATTTAAATCCGTAGTGATAATCAAAACTCTTCTGATTTATAATTCTCTACAGATATAAACACCAACTAATGCAAACCTATCCCCAACATGTATTCAATTCACACTTTTCATCCAAGATTTTTCAATAAAATCAATCTATTCATGAAACCCCTACACATGGATATTATAAGATCAATTTGATTTGCAATAAACAATTACCTTTGTTTGATTGATTTGATTTCGTGATTATTGGTTGATGATTGATTGTTTCCTTCTCTAGTCATCCTTTCCAATTGCCTTGAGGGAAAAGATTCTACACCATCTTCAAAATCCCTCTTTAACCTTTGAAAATTGGTTCTCTCTTATCTCTAATGGCCTCTCTAATCTTTTGTGTTGTGATTCCTAACCCCAATCTCTAATTATCATATATATGGCTCTAAATTTCGTAAGTCCCTTAACCTCTTTTTGTATAATGACTGAAACTCCCTTAAAAGGTGTCGATTTGGTAAAAAATTGATCCGGGACCCAAATTATACCCAATGGGTACTCTATTCCGACCCATCCAGAATCATTCGTGACCTCTAAATTATCATTCGAGTTACTAAAATATATTTCTCATTTCTCACCTCAAAGTAGTCTACACGCGACTCCCGGTGAGATAAAATAAAATACGCACATATCACTCGCTATACCGTATAACCATTATTAATCAATTATTTTCTATTTGCACTTAGTAACTCATAATGCAATATTAATCAGTATCTATCTCTCGATTAGTATTTAATAGTTACAATTATTATCTAATCGCGTGAAATTAGTTCACTCACGTAATTTAATTAAAACGTATTTTTCATAATTACTTCCTCAAATTAATTAAATAAAAATACATAGAAATACGAGATATTATATTTTACGACCACAAGCCTTTTCCATCTCCATTTATTCATATGGGTTCATGTTTCTCTTTTTTTTCACAATTTTGTATTTACATATTTACTAAGATTGAGTTTGTTTTTTCATCTTTGTCTGAAGTCTGAATCTGACTTTAGATTCCGACTTCAGAGTTTTATTTACCTCTTAATCATTCAGAAGTAAAAATAGTCGTTAACCTTTTAATCATTTAATAAAATAAACATTGTTCGGTACTTCTTAAGTTTGAATAGTTCAAATTTAGATTTGACTTAAGAAGTAAAAACAAATAATATCTAAAAAAAAAAAAATCCCTAAAAATCACCTTTTCAAGGAGTTTCTCCTTAGGGTGAGATACAAACTAATTTGATAATCAAAATGAAAAATTAATGGAAGCGAAATTGAGAGGTTCCCACCTCTTTCGCAAATATCCACGTCTAATTGGGACATAATTTGGTACAAACAAACAGGTAGAAAGATTATGATGCATTGATTGAAATAATCAGGTTATAACACATAAATGTCGTTCCATTTCCCATTAATTTGTACTGTGTATATACTACATCCTTAAAGCACTCTCTTTACCAAAACAAGTGTGAACACTAAAGTGAATGTGAGAGCAATTGGGTTTGGGTGACAATCAGTCATCTTGAACAAACTGGTTCTTCAGCTATAGTCTCCAACAACGGTTTCTTGGACCTACACATAGAGAGCCGGTGCGACGAAAACTCTTCAATATCATCTAAATTGAGGTTGGGCACAAGCACATCCGTTTGATGAGTTGTAGGCTGCTCCTCTGGCAAGATCCTGACATTCCCAATGGAGACGCGCTTCTTATTGGCAGCCATGAAGAGTAGACCCAAATCGGCAGCTGTGACCAATGAGTTTAATCTTTTCATGGGGAACATCACGTAAACGTTTGCGATTTCGAGATCTTCATCGGCGTTGAGGGCTGAGAAGCGTCTACCCATTTGGAGGGATCTGGAGTTTACGAGGAAGAAGTTGGGTGCGTCCAGCATGAGTTCGGCTGCTTTGGTGAGTTGGTGGAATTGTCGGATTTCGCCGCTGGGGAAGATTACCTTAGCCGCTTGTTTTGAGTTTTTTCCTATTGGGGAAGCCAGTGTGCAAGAGACGTAGTTGCCCATTTTGGAGAAAGAGAGAAAGGAATCTGTCTTCAAACTTTTTCTTTTGAAACTGTGTCTTGGAAGTGGAGTGCGCGGGGGTTTATAAAGTGGAGATATTGGTCGACAGGTTGTATGTGGAATGGGTTGACAATACAGGAGTCCGCGTCCATTTATGTTTTCAAAGAAATTCAGTGGAATTTGCATTGGTCCCTCTTGGATCTAGCTGGGTCTTATTTGCGCGTGGAGCTCGTCCCAATTGCCTTGTCAAATATTCAATATTTTCTCCTTTTATCGTGTGTTGTCGACTTCTCCAACCTCTTATAATATCTCCAATGATCACCATTTTAATTTCAGATTAAATGGATGTTAAAAAAAAATGGTAGCAGTAAGAATGACACTAAAATTAAATGATATTTTATAAAATTTTGAAACACAAACTCCTTATATGTTGTAGGATAAGAAACAAACCTTGTAAAAATTAGGCCAACTTATCATATGCAACAATCTTCTCGTCTTATGTGACTTAAGACACACAATAAATACTCAAAAATAATAAGACCAAGTTCCCATATACAACAAATAAGGAGGGCCATGAAATGGCAAATTCAAGATTTTAGTAGAAGGGACAAAATTTATAATAAGTGCCATCATGTGGGTAACCCTTGCTGATTTTTGCAAAATAATTAGTTATTTTATTACATACACACACACACACACACACATATTGTAAACACATATTTGAGGTAGGTGTGTTAATGGACCTGGTTTAGAACCATATCCGATAAATTCAATCGGGTTTGAGCAATTTTTAAAGACATATATACCCACTTACTAGTTAACCCATTTACCATGTAATAAATGGACCAGGTCAAGTTTTACTATCCTCTGACTCGTTTATATATATATATATATATATATATATATATATATATATATATATATATATATAGAGAGAGAGAGAGAGAGAGAGAGGAAGGCTCCCTTACATTATGTACTATACATCACACCATGCATCACACCTAATTTTAGGCCCTAGAAAATCTTTTTTTCAAATTTTATATTTTTTTCCTTGAAATTAACCTTCCAATCAACACATACGAAAAAAATTAGGTCAAAATACATTTTGTAGCTATTTTTAAAAAATCCACAAAAAATTGCTGGCGCAGACCTTTATAAATAAAGTATTTTTAGCAGTTTTTGTGGATTTTTTAAAAATAGTTACAAAATGTATTTTGATCTAATTTTTTGCATATGGGTTGATTAGAATGTTAATTTCAAGGAAAAAATATAAAATTTGAAAAAAAAAAGTTTTTTAGGACCTGTAATTAAGCATGATGCATGGATGATGTATAGAGCATGATGTAGGTGAGCCTTCTCATATATATATATATATAGAGAGAGAGAGAGAGAGGATGAGGCTCAGGTAAACGTCACCTTTGCAAAAAAAGATTACTTACATGAATTAAACAATCTCTCTCTTGCAAAATAGGTACTGAACGAAACATTCTCTCTCTTCGTTTTATACCTCCCTCATCGGCATGTAAGTTCACCCGAGTCAACCTCCCTTGCCGGCATCTTCTTCACCTGAGTCAACCTCCCTCGTCGGCGTCTTCTTCAGAGGTAATTTCTTAGTTGCCTTTTTTTTTCTTAGTAGCGTTAGTAATTTCTATAATAAAAAAATTTAATTTGTGTAATCAATTCAAAAAACTTAATTTCTCAGTTGCGTGCTTACTTTATTTTCGTAAACCTAATTTGTGTAATCAATTAGTTCAGTTTCTTTCTTGGGTTAATGTATCCCTATTTTAGTCTTAAGTAATAATTAATATACACTGTAATAAATTCATATTTTCTCATTCGATTTTTTCAGAAAAATTGAGCCTTTTTCTGTTAGGAATAACAAAGAACTTTGGATAGGTAAAGATATGGAAATTGAATTTGAATTTGAATTTTAGGCCAATGGGAATGTGAAAATTGAGAAGGTTGAAGA